>LR738563.1:15539826-16162326 GCA_902685375.1 Neostethus bicornis | reverse complement strand
AGGGATGGAGCCCGGCTGGGCGGAGACGAGGGGACCAGAGGGATGGAGCCCGGCTGGGTGGAGACGTGGGGACCAGAGGGATGGAGCCCGGCTGGGTGGAGACGAGGGGACCAGAGGGATGGAGCCCGGCTGGGTGGAGACGAGGGGACCAGAGGGATGGAGCCCGGCTGGGCGGAGACGAGGGGACCAGAGGGATGGAGCCCGGCTGGGCGGAGACGAGGGGACCAGAGGGATGGAGCTCGGCTGGGCGGAGACGAGGGGACCAGAGGGATGGAGCTCGGCTGGGTGGAGACGAGGGGACCAGAGGGATGGAGCCCGGCTGGGTGGAGACGTGGGGACCAGAGGGATGGAGCCCGGCTGGGTGGAGACGAGGGGACCAGAGGGATGGAGCCCGGCTGGGTGGAGACGAGGGGACCAGAGGGATGGAGCCCGGCTGGGTGGAGACGACGGGACCAGAAGGATGGAGCCCGGCTGGGTGGAGACGAGGGGACCAGAGGGATGGAGCCCGGCTGGGTGGAGACGAGGGGACCAGAGGGATGGAGCCGGGCTGGGCGATGAGGGGACCAGAGGGATGGAGCTCGGCTGGGTGGAGACGAGGGGACCAGAGGGATGGAGCTCGGCTGGGCAAAGACGAGGGGACCAGAGGGATGGAGCTCGGCTGTGTGGAGACGAGGGGACCAGAGGGATGGAGCTCGGCTGTGTGGAGACGAGGGGACCAGAGGGATGGAGCCCGGCTGGGCGATGAGGGGACCAGAGGGATGGAGCTCGGCTGGGTGGAGACGAGGGGACCAGAGGGATGGAGCTCGGCTGTGTGGAGACGAGGGGACCAGAGGGATGGAGCCCGGCTGGGTGGAGACGAGGGGACCAGAGGGATAGAGCCCGGCTGGGTGGAGACGAGGGGACCAGAGGGATGGAGCCCGGCTGGGTGATGAGGGGACCAGAGGGATGGAGCCCGGCTGGGTGGAGACGAGGGGACCAGAGGGATGGAGCTCGGCTGGGTGGAGACGAGGGGACCAGAGGGATGGAGCCCGGCTGGGTGTAGACGAGGGGACCAGAGGGATGGAGCTCGGCTGGGTGGAGACGAGGGGACCAGAGGGATGGAGCCCGGCTGGGTGGAGACGAGGGGACCAGAGGGATGGAGCTCGGCTGGGTGGAGACGAGGGGACCAGAGGGATGGAGCTCGGCTGGGTGTAGACGAGGGGACCAGAGGGATGGAGCTCGGCTGGGTGGAGACGAGGGGACCAGAGGGATGGCTCAGCTGGGTGGAGACGAGGGGACCAGAGGGATGGAGCCCGGCTGGGCGGAGACGAGGGGACCAGAGGGATGGAGCTCGGCTGGGTGGAGACGAGGGGACCAGAGGGATGGAGCCGGGCTGGGCGGAGACGAGGGGACCAGAGGGATGGAGCTCGGCTGGGTGGAGACGAGGGGACCAGAGGGATGGAGCTCGGCTGGGTGGAGACGAGGGGACCAGAGGGATGGAGCCCGGCTGGGTGATGAGGGGACCAGAGAAATGGAGCCCGGCTGGGTGGAGACGAGGGGACCAGAGGGATGGAGCCCGGCTGGGTGGAGACGAGGGGACCAGAGGGATGGAGCCC
Organism: Neostethus bicornis; assembly: GCA_902685375.1. Classification (NCBI taxonomy): domain Eukaryota; kingdom Metazoa; phylum Chordata; class Actinopteri; order Atheriniformes; family Phallostethidae; genus Neostethus; species Neostethus bicornis. The sequence continues at coordinate 16,160,731 of LR738563.1, read as the reverse complement.
GGCTGGGTGGAGACGAGGGGACCAGAGGGATGGAGCCCGGCTGGGTGATGAGGGGACCAGAGGGATGGAGCTCGGCTGGGTGGAGACGTGTTTACATATAATTTGGTTAGGAGTGTGAGTCACTCTCTGAGCAGACGTAGGTTTTAATCCCATCAGACACTGTTTTTATTTTTAAAATGATGAAATAATTTTATTCTGTTTGATTATAATATTGAATACATTTCATGACGTAACCATTTTTAAAATGATTCAAAAATAGTTCTTTTTTGTTCGTTTTTTTCTGTTTGTTTACATTTTATTTTAAAGAGTCACTTCCGGTAAGCTGTTAACTTGTAAAACTTGACGTTATCAACCCGGAAGTGTGAAACAGTAAAAAGTTCCAGCCATACGCATGCGCACAAAGAATCTGATGTAAAACATTTTGTTTGTGTAAGGCAGGGTCACACAGCAAGTATGTCAGGGGTTCTGGTTCCTGATGGGGAGGGGTTGAAATCACTGCTCCTTGGAATGTGTGTGTGTGTGTGTGTGTGTGTGTGTGTGTGTGTGTGTGTGTGTGTGTGTGTGTGTGTGTGTGTGGCCCTGCAATAGACTGGTGTCCTCTGCAGGGTGTACCCTGCCTCTCAGCTGTAACCAGACAGAGAGGCTCCGTCACGCCCGGTCCATCTCAGAATAAAGTCCTTCAGAGGACGGAATAAATTAGTTTGATTCGTCTTCAGACCCTCTCATCCCTAACGGGGTGCTGGACACCCCAAACAGGTCGCCAGTTTGGTGAATTTGGTTTGTGTAAAAGTTATTTTCCTAGTGAAGCTTTTCAAATTGAAGAGCTTCATCTATAAAAAAAAAATATGTAAACACCATCATGGTGTTTAAAGTCTTTTATCTTAAACTCTTAATTTATATAAATGTCACAGAGGCTATCCAGCAAGAAGGTCAGGGATTGAATCCAGGAGGGGGGGTGAGGCTTGAAACACTCCTTTCGGTGCATAGTTTGTATGTTCTCCTGTGTATGTGTGGGTTTTCTCTGGTTTCCCCTAAAACAAACATGTTAGGTTGATTGGCTGCTATTAGATTGTCCCTAAGAATGTGTGTGTGTGTGGAGGGGGGGGGGCTTTGGGAACCAACTCTACCTGCGTTGGTTCACACACACATTCATACCAGTGACGTACGGTAGGGGGAGGCACCGCCTCCCCTGTCATCATAACAGTATTTTTAACACTGTTATGTGTTAAAAATCCATTTGGAGTGTGGCTACACATTTCTGCCATTTTATTGAGTAAAAGTAGCCAAATTTGATTTTTTTTCCGATCAAATCTGAACCTGTCAGTTCTTCTGGTGACAAAATCTCCATTAAAACAGAGAAACTCTTAAACCAAGAAAAAAATAAAGATGACTTCTACAATTTAGTCATAAAACTTTTCAGCAGATGGACTTCAGTAAAAGTAAGAACACAACTGGTTCTGTTTATTTTTTTAAAAAGAAAAATGAAATGAGAAAAATAGTATAAATATATGTTTGGCCTTGAAGATTTTTGCTTTTTTTGAAAAAAAAAATATTTTCACAAGCAAACTTTATTAAAATTTATTAAAAGACCAGGATTTAAAATTTGAAAAATAACAGAATTTTTTACTGTTGGTCAAAATGAAACCTCTGTATTTTCATTTGTTTATATTATTGATGAATTTCTTAAAACTCTATCCATAGCTTTAAAACAGACAGATCAGATCCTGTGTTTATGTTTGTGACTGAAAGAGGAATGTTGATTGGATATGAAGCATTATGAGAAGTTGGATGCTGTTGGATGAATGCTGAAATAAGATGGATTTTTCAGTTCTTTACGTTCCATCATCTTCCGCTTGTTCTGGGGTCGGGTCGCGGGGGCAACAGCCTCAAACGGGCAGCCCAGGCCTCTCTCTCCCTGGCTGCATCCTCTAGCTCACCTGGAAGGATCCCAAGTCGTTCCCCGGCCAGCTGTGAGACATAGTCTCTCCAGCGGGTCCGGGGTCTGCTCCTTGGTCTCCTCCCGGTGGGACGTGCCCGAAACACCACGCCCGCGAGGCGCTCGGGGGGCATCCTGACCAGATGCCCGAACCACCCCATCTGGCTCCTTTCGACCTGGAGGAGGAGCGGCTCGACACCAAGCTCCTCCCGGATGGCAGAGCTCCCCACCCTATCTCTGAGTGAGAGCCCAGCCACCCTGCGGAGGAAGCTCATTTCGGCCGCTTGTACCTGCGATCAAATTCTTTCGGTCACCACCCACAGCTGGTTACCATGGTGAGGGTAGGAATGTAGATCCTGGTTACCATGGTGAAGGTAGGAACGTAGATCCTGGTTACCATGGTGAAGGTAGGAACGTAGATCCTGGTTACCATGGTGAGGGTAGGTACGTAGATCCTGGTTACCATGGTGAGGGTAGGAACGTAGATCCTGGTTACCATGGTGAGGGTAGGAATGTAGATCCTGGTTACCATGGTGAAGCTAGGAACGTAGATCCTGGTTACCATGGTGAGGGTAGGAACGTAGATTCTGGTTACCATGGTGAGGGTAGGAACGTAGATCCTGGTTACCATGGTGAGGGTAGGAACGTAGATCCTGGTTACCGTGGTGAGGTTAGGAACGTAGATCCTGGTTACCGTGGTGAGGGTAGGAACGTAGATCCTAGTTACCATGGTGAGGGTAGGAACGTAGATCCTGGTTACCATGGTGAGGGTAGGAACGTAGATCCTGGTTACCATGGTGAGGGTAGGAACGTAGATCGACTTGTAAATCGAGAGCTTTGCTTTTCGGCTCAGCTCTCTCTTTACCACAACGGATCGATGCAGCGTCCTAGTTATTGCTGATGCCGCACGATCCATCTGTCGATCTCCTGCTCGATCTTTCCCCCACTCGTGAACAAGACCCCGAGATACTTAAACTCCTCCACTTGGGGCAGGACCCTGTGGAGGATTTTTCAACCCTGTCCCGATTTTTCAGTTTTTACAATTATAAATGTAACTCTTGAGGAGTCAGTGCCTCCCCAGACATGAACCTCACCGTACGTCACTGATTCATACCTGATGATGGAAGCAGACATACACAGTGCATACAGCCATCATCAGGAGCAATGGGGGGTTCAGTGTCTTGCTCAAGGACACCTCAGCATGAACTCCGGAGGAATCTACTGGTGACCCTCCGGTTACAAGACGGTCACCCTGCCCCCTGACCCATCCTTTCCTCCATAGATGTGGATGGTTGTGTGTATGGCCCTGTGACAGACTGGCAACCTGTTCAGGGTGTACCCCGCATCTCGCCTTGAATCACCCAGGCTGCAGCAGATACTCTTTATAATGAAGGCTCTCCAGAGGCGATGCGCACAGTTGGCGGATCCGGTACGGGTAGAGGTGATGCCCACGGACTGAAGATGGCCGATAAACTCTGAGAAATAACTCTTTTTAATTGTTTTTTATTTAGTTTCATTAAATTATCTTCAGTAAAATTTAAAAGAAATGGTTCAAATTTGGAAAAAAAAAAAATTCTGAAATTTTTAAAGAAAAATTTAGAAAACTAAGTTAAAATTTAATTAAGTTAAAAAAAAGAAAAAAAGATTTAGAAAAACTAAAGTTTTTATTTAAATTTTCTGAAAAAAGTAAAATTCAGAAAAAATGGTTAAAAATGAGTAAAAATCAGACACAATTTTTGAAATTTAGAAAATAGAATTGTAAAAATATTCAGAAAAAAATGTGGTAAAACTCAGATTAACGGTGAGTAATTTTTGACCCCTTCATGGCCCTATGATGACCTCCCCACGACCCCCCTGTGGCCCCCCGATGACCCATAACGACCCCCAGACTTTTGATGCAAAAAAAACCAACGAGACTTTCATTTAAAACTTTTCTTTATTAATGTGAAGATAAGAAGAGCTGATTCCTTCCTGCAGGACAGACTGACCGACCGGGGGTCAGACAGACTGACCGGAGGTCAGACAGACTTTTTAGGGTCAGTGAACCCACCAAAAAATCACCAAAATGGACGCCAGCAGACCCACCACAGGGCTGAGTCTGGACGAAGAGGCGGAATTACACAGGTCAGAGTTGCAGCACTTGAAGGTGAAGCTGGACACCTGAAAGAGAGGAGGAGAGACACCTGGTGGTCAGAAAGAGAGAGACGCCTGGTGGTCAGAGAGAGAGAGAGGAAGAGACGCCTGGTGGTCAGAGAGAGAGAGAGAGGAAGAGACACCTGGTGGTCAGAGAGAGAGAGGAAGAGACACCTGGTGGTCAGAGAGAGAGAGAGAGAGAGAGAGGAAGAGACACCTGGTGGTCAGAGAGAGAGAGAGAGAGAGGAAGAGACACCTGATGGTCAGAGAGAGAGAGGAGAAACCTCGTGGTCAGAGAGAGAGAGAGGAAGAGACACCTGGTGGTCAGAGAGAGAGAGAGAGAGGGGAAGAGACACCTGATGGTCAGAGAGAGAGAGGAAGAGACACCTGGTGGTCAGAGAGAGAGAGAGAGGAAGAGACACCTGGTGGTCAGAGAGAGAGAGAGAGGAAGAGACACCTGATGGTCAGAGAGAGAGAGGAAGAGACACCTGGTGGTCAGAGAGAGAGAGAGAGGAAGAGACACCTGGTGGTCAGAGAGAGAGAGAGAGGAAGAGACACCTGGTGGTCAGAGAGAGAGAGAGAGGAAGAGACACCTGATGGTCAGAGAGAGAGAGGAAGAGACACCTGGTGGTCAGAGAGAGAGAGAGAGAGGAGACACCTCGTGGTCAGAGAGAGAAAGAGGAAGAGACACCTGGTGGTCAGAGAGAGAGAGAGAGAGGAGGAGACACCTGGTGGTCGGAGAGGAAGTATTGCAACAGGCTGAGAGGTTTCGGTCCACCAGAACCAGGGGTCTCATTTACTTGATCTCCATACGACCCCCACCACGCATCTAGAACTCCATATATGGATCATGTAAATGATGTGATGCATATGTAATGATATTCTAATGAGTCGGTGGAACCTGAAAATACTCCATTTGGAGTGAACCATGTCGAGGTGTCACCATTGCGTCGCTGTGGTGATGTCACCCACAAGCGACATAAAATATTACCTAGCAGTGGCTGCACGACAGCACATGGTTTCAAACTGACTTCAAACATGTTGTTGTACATGTTTTCTTATGTACGGTCCTACTCTGACAGGTATTCACGTGTGTTTTCTCATTGTTTCTTCACTGCTTCAAAAGCTTCATTTCACTGTCCTCAGTTCACTTCCGCTTCTGTCCACTAGTCTCCTCTTTTCCCCACGTCTTAACATCTGGCAGCTCCTGACTTTGCTCAGAGTTAAAGTCCACACACTCCTACGTCTTTATCGATCCCTCAGTTTGTGTAGAAGTCAGCAAACACACACTCGGTAAATAAAGCCTGGGGTGTCTTTTATTTATGCATCAACACAAACTGAGCGACCTGTAAAAGTGTCAGAGGGCGCTGACCTTAGTGTACCTCTAAACAAAACGGATTGATCGTATTCACATCAACTGGCAGACAGTGGCTGAAATGACTGTCACCGTTCGGCTAGTTTCTGTTTTGTCGTTATTATAAGTTGAAATGTTTTCTTTTTAATTCACCGACATATCAATGTGTTGATCATAAAGTTGCCGTGGTGACGTCTTCCACTCGTTTTGTTTGTGGAAGACGTCATCACGGCTGCACAACTTGTCAGTGATCAAGATTATTTTCAAGTAAACCTGTTTACTGTCATGGTCCCTTGTCTACCACCAGAGGGAGCACTCATCTCCCTGATTTAGGACACCTGAGGGTGTTTAACGAGCTGCCTTTTTAAAGGTAGTCTGCCTTTCCTTCAGTGTCAGGTCGTCATCCCTTCCAGCCAGGTCTTCCTGGCTGCCTGACTAAGACATGCCACTGAATTTTAACGGTCAGACTTTCATCTGAACCGTGTGTTTTTCTTTACAGCTTAACTGAACTCCTTTACTTGATAAACCATGTTTGTCGTCCTGCACTTGGGTCCTCGTCCTCCTGCTGCTCCCACATCGTGACATGTACATTAGAATATCATCACATATGAATCACGTCATTTGGATGATCCATATATGGAGATCTAGTTCAAAGCTTTTCCACCAGTGTCCATCAGTGTTCCACGGCACACTCGATTGTCCGATGTTTCGTGGGAAATTATTCTATTTCTGCTCATACACTGATAGTGATTTACAAGTAGCTCTTAAAGATTGTTTTGATTGATCTCATGATCAAATGGATTAAAGCATATTTATTTATGTTTATCATTTTGTTTAGACACAAAGGGCTGTCCTGTTACCATGGCAACCCACTCTTCTCTGCTTTTCTGTTACGTTCTGTTGTCCAAAACTACCCCACCTCGTGGATCGTATTTTCTACATGTTTTTGAGACATTAAAAGAAATTTATAGGTTGTGTTTTAAAGCAGAAAAAAATGTAGAGTCTAATAAAATCACACATTTTCTTTGAGATGTTCAAGAAGAAAAAGTAACTGCACTTTTTATTTGACAGAAGAATTATAAAAGATAAAATGAAATAGGTTTTGACGTGTTGATTTTTTCCTTTTCTGGACGCTTCTTGAATCACTGTATTGTTAATAGAGAATCATTTTTAACATTTTTTGGTTGGTGGTGCTTCAAGTTTTTTTTCAATGGAAAAAAGGACCTTGACATGAAAAAGAAAAACACATGTTTAGAGGCGTGGTTGGAGCAGAATGGAGATCAAGTTGCTTTACACCTGAGATTTGGTGCAAGAGTGATTTATGAAGCTCAGACTCCATAAAAAAAAAAAAAAGAGAGTCCTGGAGGTTTTTATGAATCCCAACTTTGTGTGGCGTCACCAATCTACAGAAGCAGGTTTTTGAAAAGGAGACCTCTGATAAACTTTAGAATTCCTTCTAGACCAGGGTTACCCACCCAGTCAATCGTGATCTGCTGATAGCCCGTGGATGGATTCCAAGTCCACGTGTGTCCATATGTGCCAGGTGTGTATGTAAAACTGAAGTCAGTGTTTTCATCTCAGTGACTTTGACTCTATTTTTAGAGAATATTCAGACCCTTTAAAGACTCTTTTTGTTTTTAAAAATGACAATTTAGCAACTTTTTTTAGTGTTAGTGAAGATTTTTGGAGTCTGTGACATGAAATCACGTTGTTAAGTCTGTTCTCAAGGAACAGTACCTGGTGCTGCTGTGGCCCCTCCTCTCCCAAAACACAGCATGTGCGCAGAGTTTGTCTCTATGTGTTTGAGAGAGGGTGTGTGTGTGTGTGTGTGTGTGGGAGAGAGATACAATGAGAGACAGAGAGAAAGAGGAATTTGTCTGTGTTTACGTGTGTGTGATGTTGACACTGGACTGGTAGATCTCAGTGTGTGTGTGTGTGTAGCTCGTGGGACAATAAAGTTTGGGCACTGCTGGTCTAAACTAACCAGGAGAAACCATCGCCACCTGGTGGGCAGGTGAGGTTCAGCCAACGTGTGACAGATGTGTGCAGTGGGCATGTTTCCGTGTGGGCGGGGTCTTACCTGTGGAAACATCAGGCTCAGCCGGCTGTACTCACAGTCTGTGTACTTCAGACACTGACGGTACTTCATGCCACCTGTGGACAGGAAACACCTAATCACACCTGGACACGTGTGTGTGTGTGTGTGCGGATGTGTGCGTGCGGATGTGTGTGTACATACCTCTCTCGGAGAGAGTGAGACAGGCGTCGTCATAGCGACAGTCTCTTTGTTTGGTGCAGCTGGCCGTGTAGTCCTTACAGCTGAAGCAGCGGATGGATGTACCTGCAGGGAGACACACACCACCAGCTCCAGACTCAGGTCCTGGTTCTGGTCCAGCTCATTCAGCCCGCTGGCTATACGGTACTCACCCAGTCCAATCAGACTGCAGCAGAACACCAGACAGATTCCCACAGAGCGCCTCATTATCACACCTCCACCTCTGAAAACATCACAATAATAACAAACAATGACAATCACAAACTTTTAAAGAACAAAAAGGACTGCACGGTGGCTTCACAGCAAGAAGGTCAGGGGTTCACGTCCCGGGTCAGGACGAGGCTTGAATCCCTGGTCTTTCTGTGTGTTGTTTGCATGTTCTACCTGTTCATGCGTGGGTTTCCTCTAAAAACATACATGTTAGGTTGATTGGCTGATAAAGAATTACCCCTAAGAATGAATGTGTGTGTGTGTGTGTGTGTGTGTGTGTGTGTGTGTGTGTGGATGGTTGAGTGTGTATTTGGCTCTGTGACATACTGGCAACCTGTTTGGGGTGTATCCTGCCTCTCGCCTGTAACTAGCCGGGATAAATTCCGACACCCCCATGACCTCATTTGTGATAAATTCAGAAGACAAAACAGAAGCTGGTTTTGGAGAAACTTTTCTAAAGTGTTGGTAAATCTTGATCCTGGGAGAACGGAGGGTCTTAAAACTCATCATAACAACAACACTTTAGACACACACTCATTCCTAGGGGCAATTTGTCACCAGCCAATCAACCTAGCATGCATGTCTTTGGAGGGTGGGAGGAAACCGGAGTACCTGGAGGAAACCCACGAAGACACGGGGAGAACATGTAAACTCCACACAGAAAGGACAGTGTTCCAAGCCTCGTCCCCACCTGGGACTTGAACCCCACGACCTTCTTACTGTAAGGCCACTGTGCTACCCACTGCTCCACCGTGCCACCCCCTCTGTCATTCTGTTTAACTTAAAAAGTGGGGGTTTTTTTCAGTACAGAGGGTGTGTGTGTGTGTGTGTGTGTGTGTGTGTGTGTGTGTGTGTGTCTGTGTGTCTGTGTGTGTGTGTCCTAGAGACACAGGAAATTAAACTTGCAAATTTTTTTGTTAGACAGGCACTCAGAGCTATGTGGCACCAAAACACCAGAATGCAGGAAGCTGGTACACACACACACACACACACACACACACTGAAACACACAGACACACACACACACACACACACAGACACACATGCACATGCATAATTACATAGATTTAAAAACATGCATAGATACACGCACACACGCACGCACACACACATACTTAAACACAGTTATAAACAAATAAACAAACATGCAAACATACAAACACACACACACACACACACACACACACACATAAACACACACACACATACTTAAACACAGTTATAAACAAACATGCAAACATACACACATAAACACACACACACACACATAAACACACACACACATACTTAAACACAGTTATAAACAAACATGCAAACATACACACATAAACACACACACACACACACATAAACACACACACACATACTTAAACACAGTTATAAACAAACATGCAAACATACACACATAAACACACGCACACGCATAATTACATAGATTTAAAAACATGCACACACACAGTGAAACACACTTAAACACACACATAAACACGGATATAAACAAACACACACACACACACACACACACACTCAGAGAGGTTGGTCCGTCTTGGTAAACTTACCAAACAGCCTTCCTGATGAGGATGAGGAGCAGGACTGCAGAGCTCTGCTGGGGTTCTGTGAAGCTCCGCCCATCCAGAAGGTTACGCCTCTCAGAGTGACCGGCCCCCATGGAGACCCCACCACTCCCCCCACACTCCATGACCCCACATGGTGATCAAACGTTGATGGAAACAGACAAACATCAGACTTAACTTTTCATCAGAGACCAGAAGAGTTCCCTGGTTCTCAGACCATCGTTCTGCATGTGAAGGGTTTAAATCCTGTTCATCAGACCAGTTCTCTGTTTGAACTCCGGTTAGTTAAGGAGTTCCACAGGGTTCTCTGTTTGAACTCCGGTTAGTTAAGGAGTTCCACAGGGTTCTCTGTTTGAACTCCGGTTAGTTAAGGAGTTCCACAGGGTTCTCTGTTTGAACTCCGGTTAGTTAAGGAGTTCCACAGGGTTCTCTGTTTGAACTCCGGTTAGTTAAGGAGTTCCACAGGGTTCTCTGTTTGAACTCCGGTTAGTTCCGGAGTTCCACAGGGTTCTCTGTTTGAACTCCGGTTAGTTCCGGAGTTCCACAGGGTTCTCTGTTTGAACTCCGGTTAGTTAAGGAGTTCCACAGGGTTCTCTGTTTGGACTCATTTCATTTCTGATTTTCTCTTGAAAATGTAACCAGAAAAAAAAACATTCATTTCACTGTTACGCAGATGATGCACTGTTTTATTTATCAGTGAAACCAAAGTTACCTAAAAAAAAAAAAACTTTTACACACTGATACAGCTCCCTCTGACCTTCCCTGTACTTCTCTCCAGCTCCCTCTGACCTTCCCTGTACTTCTCTCCAGCTCCCTCTGACCTTCCCTGTACTTCACTACAGCTCCCTCTGACCTTCCCTGTACTTCACTACAGCTCCCTCTGACCTTCCCTGTACTTCTCTCCAGCTCCCTCTGACCTTCCCTGTACTTCTCTCCAGCTCCCTCTGACCTTCCCTGTACTTCTCTCCAGCTCCCTCTGACCTTCCCTGTACTTCGGCTCCCTCTGACAGTTTTATTTACCAGTGACACCAGAGTGACCACAAAGAGAAACGGAACACTTTTGGGGTACAAACTCTTATCATGAATAACTTCGTATTCTGAACCGTTTTTTTCTAATGTGGTCACGGTGGGTACCGAAGCCTGTACCGGCTAGTTTCAGGCAAGAGGGGGAGGGGGGGTAAAACCCCGGTCTGTTGCGAGGCCACAGACAACCATCCACACACACACACACACCCACACACACACACACACACACACACACACACACACACACACACACACACACACACACACACACACACACTCATTCTTAGGGGCAATTTCATATCAGCCAATCATCCTACCATGTTTCTGTGGAGTGGGAGGAAACCAGAGAAAGACATGGAGAACATGCAAACTCCACACAGAAAGACAAGTGATTCAAGCCTCACTCCCACCCAGAACTCGAACCCCACCTCTCTTGCTGTGAGTGCTAACCACTGCAGCACCGTGCGGCCCGGACTGAGACACATCAGGTTGGAATATTTACTGTTCGCACGTCCTAAAAGTTCCATCAAAAGTTTTTCACTAAGAAAAGAAAACATTCCTGTTGTTAGAATCATGGAACTGGATCCGGGTTTAAAGGGTTCTACTAACTTACAGCCCTGATCACAGTACGGTCACCTCCGAAATTACTGGTCCTATAGAGCCGTGGCAACCAATCAGAACACGGCAGGATTTATAAACGCCCCAGTCGGAGGTGGAACATGTTTTATGGAATTATCTCTCAGACACGATCTCTCCATCTACGTAAGATTAGGATTAAAATATTCCCATTTGGGCCAGTACAAAATGGTCCCAGGACAGACTGGTGACCTGTTCAGGATGTGCCCTGCCTCTTCCCTTGAATCAGCCAGGATAGACTCCGGCATCCCACGACCCGGTCAGTGAGAAGCGGTTCAGGAGATGAATGATTATATTCCCGTTTTAAAAACGCTGGTTAGCAGCTGGGTTTACTGGGGGAGGTACGGAGCACTGGGACTCCGTACTGGTTGTTACAACCTTATCTCAGACTGGTGACCTGTTTAGGGTGTACCCAACCTCTCCCCTGAAAACAGCCAGGATAGGCTACGGCACCCCTCTTGACGCCATTGTCGATAAGCAGTTCAGGCCAGCTGATTGGCCAGCACGGTGGCCTAAAAGCAACAAGCTCGGGGTTTGAGTCCCAGAGTGGGAACGGGGTTTGAATCACTGGTCTTTCTGTGTGGAGTTTGCATGTTCTCCCTTCATATGTGTGGGTTTTCTCTGGTTTCTTCCCACCCTCCAAAAACATTCATGTTAAGTTAATTGGTTGCTATGTGTGTGTGTGTGTGTGTGTGTGTGTGTGTGGATGGTTGTCTGTGTGTGGCCCCGCAACAGATTGGCGAACTGTTCGGAGTGTATCCTGCCTCTTGCCTGAAACAAGCCGAGACAGGTTCCAGCGTTACGGATAAACGGTTCAGAAGACGAATGAACGACTAAAATGTTTTCAGACCAAAAAGGAGAAATGGCATCACTTCCCACGGCACACCTGATGATCTGTCACTGCACACTGGTGTGCCGCGACACACTGGTTGAAAAACGCTGCCCTAGTCCCTGCTGACCCGCCTCTCTCTGAGGACAATGACCGGAGCGTCGCTGGCGATGAGGCGATGGTGGAGATGTACGACAGGCACTGAGTCTGGATGTTTAGCTCAGCTCAGAAGAAGAAAAGCATCAGTGTCCGACGGAGCCGGAGCTAACAACGAGCGTCAGTGTGAGGACAACAAAGCAGTGTTCCTGTTGTTCAGTCATCATCAGACCACTCACACACACACACCTCTGAGCCGTTAGTAAAACACTGTCTAGTGTTCATACCCGGTATTACAGCCTCCTTACCGCTGAAGACCTCATTACGACAACAGGTGCAGCAGCTAACCAGGGCTGGTTACCACCCTCACCGTGGTAACCAGGATCTAGGTTTCTAAAACACCAGACCAGTTGATGACGTACTGTAGTGTCCTCCAAAAGTACTTAAACAGGAAGTCACCTTCTATGTTTTTGTCGTTCACTGCATTGTTGTTTTTGGCAGCCATTTTTGAGTTTTAGTTTTAGTCTTTGGAACAAAAATGAATTAAGTTTTAGTCACATTTTAGTCATCTGTACATATTTTAGTTTTAGTCAAGTTTTAGTCGACGTAAATTCAAATAAGTTTTAGTATAGTTTTTGTGTATAAATAAACAAAACAAAGAATTGTGGTTTTTTTTACTAAGAATTTTAAAAGGTTTTAAAAGGTTATTTGTAAAAAAAAAAAACAAAACAAAAAAAAAACAACCCTGCCGAGCTTTAATTTGCACAAAACAGCAAATATTGTAAAACAACGTATAATTTCTTCATTAAGTGAGGAACATGGTAACTTATTCATACTTAAAAATGACTCCTCTTAATAACATCAGTAAACAAAGTAAACATTGTACTGTGTCTTTAAATCAGTCCTTAGCGCAACCAAGCTAACTGAGGAAGCTAGCAGCGCCGACAAGCTAGCTGCTAGCATTAGCTTGAAGTCGGCATGCCATATTTTGCCGTTTGCGCAAAATATGTGAAAAACTTTAAGCTTTAAGTTTCCGACCACCAAGCCTCTTTGTTGCTGTTGCTGCCACGATGTGTGACTTCCTTAATGGTGTGTGACTTCCTCATGGTGTGTGACTTCCTCGTGGCTGGAGGTGTGTTGTGTAGACAGTGTGAACGTGTAGCATCATGGGGGGCGTGCCGCCCTGAGAGACAGAATGCAGCCGCTGTGGTATTTTTTTTTTTCGGCGATCATCTCGTTACATTTTTGTCTCGTCAGCAGAAACTTACAAACGTCTCGTCACATTTTTATCCCCAAAGAGCCGCATTTATTTTGTTATTGTTATGTCATCGTCATAAAAAAAAAAGTCTTGTCGATAAAATCATTTTGTTACTGTTGAATAAAACAACGCTGGTTCACTGAAGGCTTTTGGGTTTAAAAATAAAACATTAATTCTTCTGAACCGTTTATCCCAAATAGAGTCATGGGGATGTTGGAGCCACCCTAAACAGTTCACCAGTACAAAACACACACTCATTCCTAGGGACAATGTCATTGTGACCAATCAATCTAACATGCACATTTTTGGAGGAAACCAGAAAAAACCCACAGATACAAGGGGAGAACATACAGATACTGTTCTCTGATTGGGATGTTTTCGCGTTGCAAATAAAATGATCTTCTAATCTTGTTGCCATGTCACCATGGCAACAAGATGGCTGCTAGTGGCAGGTGAGCAGCAGGTGCAAACTGAGACCATCATGAATCTTTTAGTAGGTCTTCCTCCAACACAGGATATGGGGAGTCCTGGTGGTGCACCTTGTCCTACTACTGGTTCTGCTGCTGCTCCTGGTTCTCTCCACCAGAAGCAAACTTCACGTTCAGATTTGAACGCCCACATGGATCTTGAAAGCCTCGGTGAGACCCCATCATTATGAGGTTCTACTGGTGTTTCTGTTCTCAGTCTGACTCTGTGTGTGTTCTCCTGACCAGAGTCCATGAATGAGATCCAATCTCCGGTCTACAGAACAGCGATGAAGCTTCTCAACCTCCAAAGACTCTCTCACAGTAAGTACCCCCAAAATCCCAGACCAGAGTACAGGTGAAAAAAGAACTGAGGGGAAAGGCAGAGCTCCTGATTTACCAGACAATCTACGTTCCGCCTCACCATGGTAACCGGGATCTACGTTCCTACCCTCACCATGGTAACCAGGATCTACGTTCCTACCCTCACCATGGTAACCAGGATCTACGTTCCTACTCTCACCATGGTAACCAGGATCTACGTTCCCACCCTCACCATGGTAACCAGGATCTACATTCCTACCCTCACCATGGTAACCAGGATCTACGTTCCTACCCTCACCATGGTAACCAGGATCTATGTTCCTACCCTCACCATGGTAATCAGGATCTACGTTCCTACCCTCACCATGGTAACCAGGATCTACATTCCTACCCTCACCATGGTAACCAGGATCTATGATCCTACCCTCACCATGGTAACCAGGATCTACGTTCCTACCCTCACCATGGTAACCAGGATCTACGTTCCTACCCTCACCATGGTAACCGGGATCTACGTTCCTACCCTGACCATGGTAACTGGGATCTACGTTCCTACCCTCACCATGGTAACCAGGATCTACGTTCCTACCCTCACCATAGCAACCAGGATCTACGTTACTACCCTCACCATGGTACCTTCACCGTGGTAGGTAGGAACTCCTCTCTCTATCTCTCAGGGATGGAGAGAGGAGCTCTGCCATCTGGGAGGAGCTTGTAGTAGAGCCATTGCTCCTCTGGGTCGAGAGAAGCCAGATGGGGAGGTTCTGGCATCTGGTCAGGATGCTTCACTAATGCCTCACTGGTGAGGTGTTCCTTTCCACCAGAAGAAAACCCAAAGGCAGACCCCACACCCGCTGAAGAGACTATGTCTCCCAGCTGGACAGGGAATACCTCGGGATCCCCCTGGCTGAGCTGAAGGATGTTGCTAAGGTGAGGGAAGCTTGAGTTTCCGTCTGAGTCTGTTGCCCCTGGCAACCCTGTCCCAAATAGGCAGATGACAACAGAACAGAGTCCTGGTTCTGAAGCTGATGTTTCTGTGCAGTGGATCTAGTTTCCATCCGACACATCACAGCTGCTTTCCGTGGAGTCCGCGGGGAGCCTGAAGTGGTGCTAGAAGGGCAGGAAGTGACCCGGATCCTCAGCAGGATGTTCCATAGGGTGTCGCAGGAAGTTTCGGTGCCGCCGGCGGCTCCACAGGAAGCGAGTGACGTGATGATGAAGATCTTCAAACACCAGTAAGAACACGAAGGTTCAGTCTGAACCGCTCCAGAACCAAACGTGTGTCTGTGCTGCAGGACGGTGTCGGCTTCCAGGCTGCAGAAGGTTCTGATCGTTCTGTCTGCGGATTCTCTGATGGACAAGTACACCTGTAAGTCATGCTGGAAACTGAACCCCCTCACTCTGCCCTGCCTCATCCGGTCTGTCTCCTTCAGGCTTACTGAGGCTCTCAGGACCACCGTCTGGATCCATCAGCAGGTCTGGACTCAGAGCTCTGCTGCAGGAGCTGGAACAGGTAGACGGGATTTGAAAAGGACGGAGCACCAAGCTCTCGATTTACAAGATGATCTACGTTCCTACCCTCACCATGGTAACCAGCTGTGGTTGGTGACCGAAAGAATGAGATCGCAGGTACAAGCGGCCGAAATGAGCTTCCTCCGCAGGGTGGCTGGGCTCTCACTCAGAGATCGGGTGAGGAGCTCTGCCATCCGGGAGGAGCTCGGTGTCGAGCCGCTCCTCCTCCAGGTCGAGAGGAGCCAGATGGGGTGGTTCGGGCATCTGGTCAAGATGCCCCCCGAGCGCCTTGCAGGCGAGGTGTTTCGGGCACGTCCCACCGGGAGGAGACCAAGGGGCAGACCTCGGACCCGCTGAAGAGACTATGTCTCACAGCTGGCCAGGGAACGACTTGGGATCCTCCTGGGTGAGCTAGAGGATGCAGCCGGGGAGAGAGAGGCCTGGGCTTCCCGTTTGAGGCTGTTGCCCCCGCGACCCGACCCCGGAACAAGCGGAAGATGACGGAATGAACGGAACGGAGCACCAAAACAACATGAAGCATTTTCTGCCAAAATGCATGCCGCCATGTTGGATCTACGGCCTCAAATATTCTGTGTAGCCCCTCCTTCATTTAGCAGGGATCAATCTTAGAAAGGGTTTCAAAGTGTCTTCAGGAGAGTGTGTTTGATGATCGAGACGTTTTAACTTACATCTAAAAAATCTGATAGATTCTGATAGGGGCCGGAGAACTGGTTCTTTTGCCCCGCCCCTAAGGAGGAGCTAACTTGTTTGGGTTAGCTTTTCTTTTCGGCTCAGCTCTTTCTTCACGACAAATCAATGCACCATCCTAATTAATGCAGACACTGCACCGATTCGTCTGTCGATGTCCCGCTCCACCCTTCCTCCACTATAAACAAGACCCAGAGATACTCAAACTCCCCCACTTGGGGCAGCACCATGTCACTAACCTGCAGTGGGCATGCCACCCTTTTACCCCCAGAAAAGGTTCAATTAAACCTGTCAGAGGTTACTTCCTGTATCCTCAGCACTGATGGAGTAATGGAAGGGTTTGTAAGCTCGTGGATCACAGGGAGATCCTGTCTGAACTACATTTCCCAGCATGCTCTTCCTGTGTTTGTGCAGCTACCAGCAGCCGTGCAGGAGGAGGGTGTGTTCGGTGGACCTGACGCCGGCGTCCGCTCCTGTTTCTCTACAGTGAGACCAACAGTAAATCCCACCTGGTTACCACGGCAACCACCTCACTCTGACCTCCCCACAGGTGTCAACACCCACCGCCACAGAGGAACATGTGTTGTCATGGCTACGGACTGAGCCCCGCTCATTACTATGGTTACCGACTTTGTACAGGCTGTCGGTCGCTCAGAGGATCCGACACGCGGTTCGATGTCACATCTGCAGGACGACACCCATCACCGGGCTCAGGTGGGTCCGCTGTACTGCTCCCTGCTGGTTCCCACTGCTCCGTACTGCCCCCTACTTGTTCCTCCTGTCTGCAGGTACCGCTGCAGAAGGTGTGTGAACGTCCAGGTGTGCCAGATGTGCTTCCTGACCGGCAGACAGACAGACAGACACAGGAAGGAACACCCGGTCCTGGAGTTCTGCTCACAGGTGGATAAACAGGTCCATAGGTGACGGGGAGACTTATATCTGAAACATTTCCTTCCTCCAGCCCACCTGGAAAGAATCCATCTCCTCATTGGTGAGAAATGCTCGTCACACCTTGTTGCCACGGCGACACACTCAGAGGGCCGTGGATAAGAGGAAAGTGTTGATGTGGGAGGAGCCAGGCGAGATAGAAGACAGGTGTGTTTGGTACCTGGTTTACTCCCGTCTGATGTTTATGTAATCCCTCATCCATCCAGCAGGGATCCATCAAAAACGTTTCTAAGTGTCTTCAAGATCGTGGGTCCAGAAATCATCTTCAATCCGATAGAAGGAACCTGAGAACTGGTTCTAGATAAATTAACCTGAGTTTGTCACGCCCCTAAGGAGGAGGAGCTAACACAAACAAACCTGTATCTTGTTAACAACGGGAGGAGTGGGTCCTCCTACCTCAGGCATGGGCAAACTACGGCCTGCGGGTCACATGTGGCCCGTTGAACGGTTTAATCCAGCTCGCAGAACTTGAAATAAGTATAATGCATTATTTATTATTATGTTAAGGTTTTGTTTTTCTTACAATTTTGATATTTCTTCACTAGATGGTGCACTCTAGACACATTGGCTTTGTAGAGAAAGAGGTATGGAGAGAAGACAAGTACTCTGAATAGAATAAACGACATTACTTTATTTTTCCTGTCGACATCTTGTCTTTAGAATCCATCAGTTTCTGTCGTAATGTTTTGACAGGTTTAAATAAAACAGGGATGTCATGTTGTCTGGAGATTCTCTAGAACTTTTTAGACGGTCCTGACACACAGAGAGTAGAGACTCCATTCTTCTTCTCTGTTTCTAGAGAGGTTAAGCTCAGGCCCACCCCTAAGTTATTTTGACAGGTTTTGTCAATGTTAGCTCCTCCTCCTTAGGGGCGGGGCAAACTCAGATTAGTTTTTCTAGAACCAGTTCTCAGGTTCCTTCTTCTTCTCCTTCCTTCATCTCCCTCCAGGGGGCGTCACATCAAGTCAGTTTCTCCCATCTAACCCTATCTCCTGCATCCTCTTTGGTCACACCAACTATCTTCATGTCTTCCTTCACTGTATCCATGAACCTCCTCTTTGGTCTTCCTCTAGTCCTCTTTCCTGGTGGTTCCAAACCCAGCATCCTTCTTCTGATGTATTCTCTCTCTCTCCTCTGCACATGTCCAAACCATCTCAGTCTGACCTCTCTGACTTTAAAACCTCTAACATGTGCTGTTCCTCTGATCCTGTCCATCCTGGTCACTCCCAGAGAGATCCTCAGCATCTTCATCTCTGCTACAAACATCTCTGATTCCTGTCTTTTCCTCAGTGCTACTGTCTCTAGACCAATCAGCATGGCCGCTCTCACCACACTGTCTCTAGACCAATCAGCATGGCCGCTCTCACCACACTGTCTCTAGACCAATCAGCATGGCCGGTCTCACCACACTGTCTCTAGACCAATCAGCATGGCCGCTCTCACCACATTGTCTCTAGACCAATCAGCATGGCCGGTCTCACCACGGTTTTGTACACTTTCTATTTCATTCTAGCTGAAACTCTTCTGTCACACATCCCACCTGATACTTTTCTCCACCCGTTCCAGCCTGCCTGCACACGCTTCTTCACCTCTTTTCCACACTCTCCATTGCTCTGGACTGTTGATCCTAGATACTTAAAATCTTCCACCTTCTTTATCTCTTCTCCCTGTAACCTCACTTTTCCATTTGGATCCCTCTCATACACACATGTACTCTGTTTTACTCTGACTAATCTCAGGCTCCTTCTATCAGAGTGAAAATGATTTCTAGATGGAAGTTAAAACGTCTCGATCATCAAACACACTGTCCTGAAAACACTTTGAAACCTTTTCCCGTCTGATGGTTTTTAATTCTTTCAGCGCTCCGCCTCCTGATGATGCTGCCACGCCCCCACAGCCAGAGGTTTCCCATGATGCAGTGCAGTGTGCTCCTTCATCTTCATCTGCTGCTGCTCAAACAGAAGACGAGCAATCAGAGCAGGTCATGATGTCATCATAACATAGCTGCACGGTAGTGACGTGGTTAGCACAGTGGCCTCACAGCAAGATGGTCAGGGTTCTAGTCCTAGATGGGGACGAGGCTTGGAACACTGGCTTTTCTTTGTGGATTTTACATGTTCTCCTCATGTATGCATAACTTTCCTCCCACCTTCTAATTTTTAATTGGTTAATTGTTAATTGGTAACCTTTAAATTGTTAAAGGTTAATTGGCTGTTGGAATTGCCCCTTGGAGTGTGTGTGTGTGTGGCCCCGTAACAGACTGACTGTTTATTGATCCTTTTAGGTCGAATAACCACCGCCAAGTGGACGTGAAAGCACGTCGTTAAGCCTGTTCTCAATGAACAGTGCCTCCCAAAGCACTAAATGAGAGGAGTGTGTGTGTGTGTGTGTGTGTGTGTGTGTGTGTGTGTGTGTGAGAGAGATGTTGACTCTAGACTGGAGACCTGTCCTGGTTGTTAATAATAAATAGATTACATTTTCATTTTTGCAGGTTGTTGAAACGCTGCTCACTGAAGTTCGAACCCTCCAGAAAGACAAATGGTGGGTGGAGACCTGATACCATACCTCCTTGTTGCCATCGGTTACACACCACTCCTTCTGTCCTCAGGTTGCTGGAGCAACAGATGCACGCCTGGCGACTCGCTGTTCAATCGGAGCAGGTTCTCTTAGAGGGCCGCTGCTCGGAGATGGAGGTCACCATGGAAACGTTACGCCAGCACAACACGCAGTTGGAGGGGATGCTGAGCCAGGTGAGGGTCTGCCCTCTGGAACACCTGAGAGGGTACACTTTGAGAACCAGTGCAGGTAGAAAAGAGCTGTGTATCTTATGAATCTGGGGGTGCATCTAGAGAGCAGCCTGGACAGAGCAGGTTGTTTCTACGAAGGTAAACACTCCATCAGGGCTCCAGTGAAGACGCCTGGGTGTCGTCCCAGTGCGTTGAGTTTACCAGGTGATTCAAGTTTTTCCAGTGCTGGTGATCTCGGGCCAGCTGTTCTGCTTCCTCGACGATGAGTCCCAGTTGTTGGAGGTCGTTCGCGATTACGTCGAGCCATCGGGTTCAGGGCTGACCTCGTGGTCTGGCCCAATCTGTGACCTTTGGGTTGAATAGAAGGGTTGATCGTGTAAGATGGTCGGGAGGCAGGCGGAGGACGTGGTTCTGAGAGCCTGGTTAGACACTCACTGGGGTGACCAGATGTTTTTGATGGTTTGGGGGTTGAGGTGTTTTAATGTGGGTAGTGACATGCTGTATATTTTCACCAGTCTGTCGTGACAAGTGCAGTTCTCTTTGTGGTCATCTGTTGAGGATGCAGCTTGACCACAGGGGACAACGATGGTCTGGACAGACTGACAGGGAAATATGAATCTGTGATGGGGAGATTCGTGGACTCTGTGGGAGCCGTTTTGGAGAAAAGGATGAGGGCTCTAATGCAGGGCATCCTGAAAGATCTCAGTGAATCAAAGAAGCTCCAGTGAATCATAATGAGATCTTAAACTGTCACTAAAAGCTCCACATCATGACAGAATCTCACAACCTTCACTGTGGTGGGTCGCCGGCGGCAACAGCCTCAGACAGAAACCCAGGCTTCTCTCAGACTGGTTGCATCCTCCACATTATCCGGGAGGATCCCGAGGTGTTCCCTGTCCAGCTGTGAGACATAGTCTCTCCAGTGGGTGTGGGGTCTGCCTCTGGGTCTCCTCCTGGTGGGAAGGAACACCTCACCAGCAAAGGAGACATCCTAACTAGATGCCCAAACTACCACAAGTGGTTTCTCTCAACCCAGAGGCGCAAAGGCTGATTCGTGATCTCGTTCCTTCAGTCACCACCCAAAGCTGGTTACCATGGTGAGGGTAGGAACGTAGAACCTGGTTACCATGGTGAGGGTAGGAACGTAGAACCTGGTTACCATGGTGAAGGTAGGAACGTAGATCCTGGTTACCATGGTGAGGATAGGAACGTAGATCCTGGTTACCATGGTGAGGGTAGGAATGTAGATCCTGGTTATCATGGTTACCATGGTGAGGGTAGGAACGTAGATCCTGGTTACCATGGTGAGGGTAGGAACGTAGATCCTGGTTACCATGGTGAGGGTAGGAACGTAGACCCTGTTACCATGGTGAGGGTAGAAACGAAGATCCTGGTTACCATGGTGAGGGTAGGAACGTAGACCCTGTTACCATGGTGAGGGTAGGAACATATATCCTGGTTACCATGGTGAGGGTAGGAACATGGATCCTGGTTACCATGGTTACCATGGTGAGGATAGGAACGTAGATCCTGGTTACCATGGTGAGGGTAGGAACGTAGATCCTGGTTACCATGGTGAGGGTAGGAACGTAGATCCTGGTTACCATGGTGAGGGTAGGAACGTAGATCCTGGTTACCATGGTGAGGTTAGGAACGTAGATCCTGGTTACCATGGTGAGGGTAGGAACGTAGATCCTGGTTACCATGGTGAGGGTAGGAACGTAGATCCTGGTTACCATGGTGAGGGTAGGAACGTAGATCCTAGTTACCATGGTGAGGGTAGTGCTGTGGAATTTTCTTAATAAGGTGTCACATACATGAAAAGATAAAAAAAGAATTTAATAAAGTAAAAAGATTAACTGCTGCAGCTTTTTGGAAGTTCATGCAAACCAAAGTTTGATTGGCAGAATTTCAACGATTTTAACCACAACCACATGTTTTAAGGATCCCCATTTTCAGGGTGGGCTTTTTCGTTGCTAGGCAAAATGTCTCTTTCTGCAACCATACAACTTTGGTTGGTCTGAACGTTAGGTTTGATAGGCTGATAATTTATTAGCTGAAAAAACTAAACATGTCCTTATCTTGCACGTGTAACTGGCTGGACACTGGCTTTTCTGGATAGAGTTTATAAAATGTATCTTTGCTTGTCCTTGAGAGGTTTGGAATCTGTGTGAACAGGCTGGAACAAGATTCTCACACCATGGATGTTAGATAGACGTCTTGTTTCATCACATCAAGTTAATTAAAAGTATCAGTGATGCTGGTGAGGTAGAGTGAGGTCGTTTGTTCTGAACATCACAGACTCCTTCTAGGAATGGGTCTTGTAAAATGACCATGAGCAGCTTTTCTGGTTAAATAATTGTGAGGTTCTTTGTACTCAACACAACTAAACAGATGAACAGGATTCACTTTTACACATATTTCTTAAAAAGGAGGGTAAAATGACATTTGAGTCGGTCTTCAACTCTGATCCAAGAGAGACCATCTAATAGACTTTGAGTCCAGACCAGAGGACAGTTCAGTGCTAGACTCACAGCTTTGTTTAGTGCCGTCAGGAGTTTCTTAGAAACACCTGACCACACCACAGAGCAGTGGTCCAGATGAGACAAGACTAAAGCCTGGACTACAAGGACTCTAGAGGACACTGTTATATACAGTACCAACCACACCTTCTGATACAGGACATATTTCTAACTATTTTTTCACAATTGTATCAATGTGTTTCTACAAAAATAAATGTTCATCAAACATTATTCCTAATATTTTAACTTCCTTAACCTGCTCTAGTTCTTTATCTCTCATTAAAACATTCAGTTTGAACTCACCATGTGGATGTCTATTCCTAAAGAGCATACGTTTAGTTTTTAATACAAGTCTGTTCTCATTTATCCAGGTTTGTGAGATCTGTAGATCAGTCTGCAGTGTTTCTCTTAATCCTGAGGGGCTTGAAGCTCCATGGTTTTGCATCTTTTTAAAATATAAGGCATATCATTAATAAATATTGAAAAAAGCAGAGGTCTTAAACAGCTGCCCTGAGGAACACCACATTGCAGATTTTCAGGTACAGAAAAACTTCCATTATAAAATACAGATTGCAGTCTAACATTTAATAGCTCTTTACCCACTTTATAGATGTTTCATCAAATCTATATGCATACAATTTTTCAAGTAGCAGCAGGGTAGCAACGTAGATCCTGGTTACCATGGTGAGGGTAGCAACATAGATCCTGGTTACCATGGTGAGGGTAGCAACATAGATCCTGGTTACCATGGTGAGGGTAGGAACGTAGAGCCTGGTTACCATGGTGAGGATAGGAATGTAGATCCTGGTTACCATGGTGAGGGTAGGAACGTAGATCCTGGTTACCATGGTGAGAGTAGGAACGTAGATCCTGGTTACCATGGTGAGGGTAGGAACGTATATCCTGGTTACCATGGTGAGGGTAGGAACGTAGATCCTGGTTACCATGGTGTGGATAGGAATGTAGATCCTGGTTACCATGGTGACGGTAGGAACGTAGATCCTGGTTACCATGGTGACGGTAGGAACGTAGATCCTGGTTACCATGGTGAGGATAGGAACGTAGATCCTAGTTACCATGGTGAGGGTAGGAACGTAGATCCTGGTTACCATGGTGAGGGTAGGAACGTAGATCCTGGTTACCATGGTGAGGGTAGGAACGTAGATCCTGGTTACCATGGTGAGGGTAGGAACGTATATCCTGGTTACCATGGTGAGGGTAGGAACGTAGATCCTGGTTACCATGGTGAGGGTAGGAACGTAGATCCTGGTTACCATGGTGAGGATAGGAACGTAGATCCTGGTTACCATGGTGAGGGTAGGAATGTAGATCCTGGTTACCATGGTGAGGGTAGGAACGTAGATCCTGGTTACCATGGTGAGGATAGGAACGTAGATCCTGGTTACCATGGTGAGGGTAGGAACGTATATCCTGGTTACCATGATGAGGGTAGGAATGTAGATCCTGGTTACCATGGTGAGGGTAGGAACGTAGATCCTGGTTACCATGGTGAGGATAGGAACGTAGATCCTGGTTACCATGGTGAGGGTAGGAATGTAGATCCTGGTTACCATGGTGAGGGTAGGAACGTAGATCCTGGTTACCATGGTGAGGGTAGGAACGTAGATCCTGGTTACCATCGTGAGGGTAGGAACGTAGATCCTGGTTACCATGGTGAGGGTAGGAACGTAGATCCTGGTTACCATGGTGAGGGTAGGAACGTAGATCCTGGTTACCATGGTGAGGGTAGGAACGTAGATCCTGGTTACCATGGTGAGGGTAGGAACATAGATCCTGGTTACCATGGTGAGGGTAGGAACGTAGATCCTGGTTACCACGGTGAGGGTAGGAATGTAGATCCTGGTTACCACGGTGAGGGTAGGAACCTAGATCTTAGCTTTGCTTTTCGGCTCAGCTCTTTTTTTACTACAATAGATCAATGCAGCGTCCTGATTATTGCAGACGTCACACCGATCAATCCGTTGATCTCCCGCCCCATCAACAGACAGATGTGTGAAGCTCGTTGAGACAATTGTTTCGTAATATTCGGCTGTGCAAAATATAATTAAAGTGAATCGTTGAAACACAAACGCAATATAGTTTTTTTTGCTTCAGACTTTCAGTAAAAACACAAATGACACGTCTCACACGCTGACCTCCCACCCCTCTGAGGAGGAAGAGGAGGAAGGAGGCGAAGAAGAGGAGGCAGAGCATGGAGGCGAAGGAGGAGCTGCCATAGATGAGGAGGAAGACGAGGAGCGAGAGGAGGAGGAAACTGAGGGCCAGATTAATGACACTACATCTCCCAGAATCCTTCAGGGCTCCACTCCATCCCTCCAAGAATCCGACACCAGTGAAACCCAACCAATCACAGCAGAGAACGAGCCTGAAGAGGCGTGGCAACATCAGGAAGGCTTTGTCTGTGAAACTGAGGGGGATTGTGGGAAATGTAGTCAGGAGGAGGCTTTACAGGAAATGATGGAGTCACTGAAACTCCAGATGGAAGAAAACTGGAGGTTAGAGAGACGGACAGGTAACACACACACACACACACACCTGTTGACACTCCGTCTGTTAACACCTGTGTTTTTTAGGTGAGAAGGAGGCGGCGCTTCTGAACGCATCAGAGCTGATTGGTGACTCGATTCGCCACCTGGTGGACGCCGTGAGGATGTGACGACACCGGTCCATCAAATTCTAACACATTAAAAACTTTTTATTTTCAAATAAAAATATATCCGACATGTGTTTCCATAGAAACGTAGCTGCCAGAAAACAATGTGTCCGAATCACTTTCATTAATAAAACTAAATAAAAGTGATAAAAAAATACTTTTTCTTCATCTTTTTTTTTTTTTTTGGGTTCAGCTCGTGATTGGCTCAGGTTCCGTAGAGTCCGTTCTGATTGCCTCGCCGTTTGTACACGGCGGTGGCGGCGAGGGAGCGGGGCCCGGTGAAGTAGGAAGTGTCAGATTAGGTGTCGTAGGCGTAGCTTGAGTGCTGGTTTTACCCTTAGAGGGCGTAGCCCGCCTCCTCCTGGACTGTGTGGCCGTGTCCAGCGTTGGAGGCGGAGGCTGAGACGTCCTGCGGCGCCTCCGCGGCGTGTCTCTAGTGTTCGTGCCCAGCAGGCAGTGCGTGTTGATGTCAGCGCTCAGGCTGCGGAACAACTGGCGAACGTGCTGCGGGGGAACGCCGCACCGCTTGTGTCGCCGCGGTGCATTTTTCAGGATTCGGTTTGTTTCTGGTTCGTAGAAACGAACGGGAAGCCGCTTGTATTTCAGACCTCGCAGCTCGTGAGGACGCCGCTTCTTACTGCGCTTCAGAGCAGTGCTTTCAGGCGCGGCGCCATCTGCTGCGGCGGGGGCGGAGTACAGCAGGTAAACCAACGAGGTGCGCGGCTGCACCGGCGTGATGATGCTGGAGTAGGACTGAGGGAGGCTCTGCCAACCCTCTGGCGTCTGGTTGGCTACAGGCTGTGACTTTGGGGGTGGAGCTATACGAGGTGGAGCCCCGGTGGTCGGAGTGTCTGCCGGCGGTGAGTCTGTGGAAGGCGGAGCACTGGGGACAGAAGGCGGGGATTCGGTGATCGGAACCGGTGCGGGGATGGTCACAGCTGGAAGCAGCAGCTGCTCCGTCTGCGTAGCGTGGCTGACTTTCACCACCTGAAAGAATAATGATGTCATCAGTTATCGCATAAACTGAACTTATAAAATTTATACCCGTAGCCCCGCCCTCTGACTCACCCGGCACCTGGACGTCTCGACGTAGACCTGCCGCTTGCGTTTCTTCGGTTGGATAATCGGTTCTTCCTCGTACGGTTCGTCCAGCGGCAGCATGTCTGCCTCCTCCGGCTCCTCGTCTTCTCTCTTCTTCTTACTATGTCTGCCGTACCTGTGGAAGGGGGCGGAGTGTGAGGCGCGTCCGGGTCAAACCACACCCACTCAAGGTGTCTCACCTGGCCATCGACTCAGTGTCAAAGTAGTTGACGAACTTCCCCTCGCGGAGCTGTTTAACGATGCGGTTCACGCGCTCCTCGTCCTCCTGCTCGATCTGGTTCCAGGACTTTCCCAGGAAGGAGGCGGGGATGTGTTGGGGGGCGGGTAGAACCTCCTCGATGGGCAGCGTCCAGAAGCCGTCTGAAGTCTCGCCCTCGCAGTGCAGGGCGGTCTTTAGCTGGCCAGAGTACACCTGGTCCTCCAGCTGCACCTGCGTGTCCAGGATGGAGGTGAAGTCCCGCCCCGCTGCGGGGGCGTCGCCGCTTTGCTGCAGAACTTTCTGTAAACAAACTGCAGGTTAGGCTCGGGCTAACGGCAGGCTGGCGCCACCTACTGCCCACGCTCAATTACACTTTAAATCTTACGTAACAAACAAAACACGTTTGAATAAAAAAAAGAAACATTCTAAAAACGTCCGTTCTAATTCAGCTGCCAGTCAATCACTGCTTCTCAAATAACGAGGCGCGCCCGGTGCGATGCCAGGAGGTGCGCGTGACCCCGGTATTCTAGAATAAAGTAGTTGCTCATCCGCTTGAGTTGTTGGCAAACATGCTCTGCTTGTCGGAGTGTGAGCAGCGAGGGTTAGCTCTATGGTGTATATCAGGGTGCCCAACCAGTCGATCGCAGGCTTTGATCCCAAGTTGACCGCCCGTAAAATGAAGTCAGTGTTTCCAACTCAGCGACATTAACGAGTTTTCAGACCCTCAAGAGACTTTTTTTTAAAAAAGCAATAATATCGCAACTTTTTTCCCCAGGTTTTTTTTTGGATTCTTTGATGTGAAAGCACATTGTTAAGCTTGTTCTCAATGAGCAGCACCTTCTGCTGCTTTAGCCCCTCCCCTTCCGAAAGTGTACGTGTGTGTGTCTGACATCTAATGTTTGTGTAACAACAACAAACCATGTTGTGAGGGTAGTGTTACTCCAGGATGGAAACGTTCTGAGTGTGTGTGTGTGTGTGTGGGGGGGGGGGGGGGGGGGGGGGGGGGGTAGATCTCAGAAGATTTGATACTTGAAAAGTAGATCTTAGGACAAAACACTTTGGGGTTCCGCCCCCGGTGAAGGATTTATTTTGCAGAAAGTGCAGTAAACAAAAGAGTGGGGGGCGTAACAGGAAGTAACTGATAAGTAAACAATGTGTGTTCTGGATGTGTCTAAACGGCATCTGTTTAAAATTATAGGATGCGGTGAGTTTAAGAAGGCGAGGCAGGGCAGGTGGAAGAGGGACCAAACGAGGAACCCCCGCTCTAATCTAATGCAGCTTCGTTCCACACTCGGGAGCTCGGACTCGTCGACCCTCACCTGCATGGGCGAGTCCCAGTCATCGCTCCTTGTTTCCATGGAGACAGGAAGGCTGAAGTGCAGGCTGTCCGCATCTTCTTGCCCCTGCTCAGAGACGTCCCCATGGCAACGCTTCTGGATGACCTGCGGGGGAGACCAGATCAGACCACAGGCTTTCTGGAGAGGGGAGCGGGAGTCCAAACACCTACCGCTTCGATGGTTCGGTCCACCAGGTCCGAGTTTTCAGAGAAGACCTCTTCCCTTTGAGCGTCCCTGCGCTCCTTCTGCCAACGCTGCCACGGACCAGCACCGCCATCCTGAACCGGGTCTGCAGTCTGATCCTGTTCCGTACTCGGGTCTGCAGTTTGATCCTTCTCTGGAACCAGGTCCGCACAGGGAGCCTGGTCTGGAACCGGTTCGGCGCCCCCAGACGACAAAGACTCGCTGGTTTTCCTGCGATTGGTTTTCCTGTGTGCTTTTTTATGGATTGAGGGCGGGGCCTGTTGGACAGGAGGTGTGGCTTGTGGTGTGAGAGGGGCTTGTTGCGGAGAAGGAGGGCGTTGTGGTGGGGTGGCGGGCTGTTGGACAGTGGGTGTGGCTTGCAGTGGAGGAAGTGTCCGATGGGGAGAGGGTGCAGAAGTCAGTGTCCGATGGGGAGGGGCTTCAGGGACTGTGGGTGTGGATTTCAGTGGAAGAGTCGCTCGACTCGGAGAAGGTGCAGTTTGCGTTGAGGGAGGTGCTTCAGGGACAGTGGCTGTGGATTGAGGAGGTGCTCGATGCGGTGAGGGTGCACTTCGCGGTGGGGTTTGTTGGACAGTGGGTGTGGCTTGACGCAGGGTCTGTGTGAACGGGGTTTGACGTTTCCACGTGTACTGAGGAACAGACGTTGGTGCGTTAAGTGGGGGCGTGGTCTGATGGAAAGGGGCCAGTTTTTGTTGTGGAGTCGTGGTTCTGAGCTGTGATGAATCTTTAGTCCCAGAAGGGGCGGGGCCTCCGTCCTGCGCTCTGTCGTCAGGGAAACAATACTCTTCAAGGTCCGTCCTCGGAGCCGGGACGGTGGAGACGCACGGCAAGTCGGCGTGCGACGGCCTGGCGGAAGAAGACAGCGGTTACCAACGTTCCTGCAAACTTTTTTAGGCGTGTGAGGAAACAAGCCGAGGACCACCGTGTGCAACATCAGATGTGCACGCTGTGCCCACACACCTGATCACACGTGTTCAAAACATCGGATGAAAACAAGTTACAGCAGAGTGCAATCCTGGTTACCATGGTGAGGGTAGGAACGTAGATCCTGGTTACCATGGTGAGGGTAGGAACGTAGATCCTGGTTACCATGGTGAGGGTAGGAACGTAGATCCTGGTTACCATGGTGAGGGTAGGAACGTAGATCCTGGTTACCATGGTGAGGGTAGGAACGTAGATCCTGGTTACCATGGTGAGGGTAGGAACGTAGATCCTGGTTACCATGGTGAGGGTAGGAAACATAGATCCTGGTTACCATGGTGAGGGTAGGAAACATAGATCATGGTTACCATGGTGAGGGTAGGAACGTAAATCCTGGTTACCATGGTGAGGGTAGGAAACATAGATCCTGGTTACCGTGGTGAGGGTAGGAAACATAGATACTGGTTACCATGGTGAGGGTAGGAACGTAAATCCTGGTTACCATGGTGAGGGTGGAAACATAGATCCTGGTTACCATGGTGAGGGTAGGAACATAGATCCTGGTTACCATGGTGTGGGTAGGAAACATAGATCATGGTTACCGTGGTGAGGGTAGGAACGTAGATCCTGGTTACCACGGTGAGGGTAGCAACATAGATCCTGGTTACCATGGTGAGGGTAGGAACATAGATCCTGGTTACCACGGTGATGGTAGGAACGTAGATCCTGGTTACCATGGTGATGGTAGGAACATAGATCCTGGTTACCATGGTGATGGTAGGAACATAGATCCTGGTTACCATGGTGAGGGTAGGAACGTATATCCTGGTTACCATGGTGAGGGTAGGAACGTATATCCTGGTTACCATGGTGAGGGTAGGAACATAGATCCTGGTTACCATGGTGAGGGTAGGAACATAGATCCTGGTTACCATGGTGAGGGTAGGAACATAGATCCTGGTTACCATGGTGAGGGTAGGAACGTGGATCCTGGTTACCATGGTGAGGGTAGGAACGTAGATCCTGGTTACCATGGTGAGGGTAGGAACATAGATCCTGGTTACCATGGTGAGGGTAGGAATGTAGATCCTGGTTACCATGGTGAGGGTAGGAACGTAGATCCTGGTTACCATGGTGAGGGTAGGAACATAGATCCTGGTTACCATGGTGAGGGTAGGAACATAGATCCTGGTTACCATGGTGAGGGTAGGAACATAGATCCTGGTTACCATGGTGAGGGTAGGAACGTGGATCCTGGTTACCATGGTGAGGGTAGGAACGTAGATCCTGGTTACCATGGTGAGGGTAGGAACATAGATCCTGGTTACCATGGTGAGGGTAGGAATGTAGATCCTGGTTACCATGGTGAGGGTAGGAACGTGGATCCTGGTTACCATGGTGAGGGTAGGAACGTAGATCCTGGTTACCATGGTGAGGGTAGGAACGTAGGTTCCTGGTTACCATGGTGAGGGTAGGAAAGTAGATCCTGGTTACC
Source organism: Neostethus bicornis (assembly GCA_902685375.1). Lineage (NCBI taxonomy): Eukaryota > Metazoa > Chordata > Actinopteri > Atheriniformes > Phallostethidae > Neostethus > Neostethus bicornis. The sequence continues at coordinate 16,130,248 of LR738563.1, read as the reverse complement.
ATGGTGAGGGTAGGAACGTAGATCCTGGTTACCATGGTGAGGGTAGGAACGTAGATCCCGGTTACCATGGTGAGGATCCAGTGAAGATCTCTAGGTTATATTGAGTTTTATTTTCTTTTGCTCTTATAACATACGTGCAGCTTGGAGGGAACCTTGGCCGTTACCACGGCGATGTCCTTCACAGAGCATCTGTTTGACCCACCTGGCATCTTCGTAGCGATGCGGGTGATGCTGCAGGACGTCCTGCAGGAAGCGCTCTAGCAGGGTCAGCTCGGTCCGGCTCCCGCTGGAGCACCTGGTCGACACGCGGACCGCCTGCACGTGTCTCTGACTGGACAGATGCTGTAATGACATCATCGATCAGTTAGAAGTCATGAGGACCGGGGTCAGACAGAGGGCACACGTACCTGGTCCAGGTTGTTGTAGAGGATCCTGCAGTAACCACAGTAACCCTGCCGGCTGGACTCAGACCTGGACAAGCTGGGTTTAGGCTCCGCCCACCCACTGCAAAGAAACAAGTCATCTGATGAGTGATGGTTATCGATTCCATCTTATTGATACTTTTTAAATGTAAATAAAGGAAAACAAACGATGCAGATTCAACCAAAGCTTTTATTTTGAAACAATAAAGAGACGATAAACGTTCTGTTTATGGGACAGCCTGCTGGAGGAGCTCAGGGCCAGTGGTCATCTGTAGGTGGAGATCTGACTCCGGCCTCGTCTCTCATTCCCTGGTGGGGATCTGGCTCCGCCCTCATCTCTCATCCCTGGTGGAGATCTGGCTCCGCCCTCGTCTCTCATCCCCTGGTGGAGATCTGGCTCCGCCCTCGTCTCTCATCCCCTGGTGGAGATCTGGCTCCGCCCTCGTCTCTCATCCCCTGGTGGAGATCTGGCTCCGGCCTCGTCTCCTAATCCTTCGATCATGGCTGGTGATTGCATGTGCCATCCCCAGTGCCCTCTCCCTCTGCAGCACTCAGTGCAGCAGGGACGCAGAGAGGGAGAGGCATCCTGTACATGCCCACTTCTAAATCTTTTCAACTTCGCGTCCCAGTGCGTTGCTATCGATTTGCTTCCACTGGGTGCGGGTCTATGCCTTCTCTCTTCTGTCTTTCCGTCGATACAAATGCGGCTGTTTTTGGTCTGGTAAAAAATACTGACGTGGAACAGGTGTCAAACGTAGATACCCCACCCCTAGCGACAGTACAGACGGGTGACTCACCTGGTGGAGGGCTCCGCCTTCTTCTGGTCATCTGTTGGAAACATAAAAGAGTCAGAAGGCGGGACTTGATGATGTCATAGTCAGTGTTTTTACCTGGATTAGGGAGACGAGACATCCTGACCGCGGATCTGAAACACAGAGCTTACAGGTCATCTGGTCACCACCCGGATCCATCCCATCATAAACACACCCTCACCTGTCCGGTAAACCTCTCTATCTGCTACATGATGACGTCACTTCCTGCCGAGCAGGAGGCGGCGCGGTCACGGGAGGTTCCGTCCAATTACAGCTCGCCATTCTCAAAGCGCCGCCGACCGGGCGCGACACGCCACGAAGCTGAGGAGAGACGGAGGTTTCAGCTGGTAGCAGACAGAACCCACAAGGTGGCGCCACTAAAGCTGGAACGCTGCCATGATCGGCTTTTAAAACCAAAAATATTTTTATTTGGATCCTGAATTTTTATCTGAAAATCCTGATTTTTAAAAGAATTTATAAAAATTTACAAAGATTTTTAAAAAATTGCCAAAAAAAAAAAAAAAATTCCCCTAAATTTTACAAGAATTTATTAAAAGATGGAGAGAATTTTAAACAAAAATGTTAAAAAAAAAAAATATTACAATAAAACTTTGGAAAAAATGACAAACTTCAACTTGAAATTAAAACATTCACATGATTTCTTAATCAAAATAAAAATGTGATCAATTTTCTTTACTTTTTCTCCTAAAAGTAAAAAAAAGAAAAAAAATTAAAAATGTAACAAAAACAAAGCAAAATTTAGAAAAATTAAACAAATTTAGCAAAAATTCAAAACTTTTATTTATTGTTTCAAATCTGGCAAAAAAAAAATACAGAAAATTGGACAAATTTTAAAAGTATGTTCGAAACATAATTTTGCAAAAATATTTCTTATTAAACAAAAACAAATAAAAATGTTCTTTTTTTTAATACTGAAAAAAAAAACAGAATTCTAAAGAAGCAACAATTAATTTTTTTTAGCAAAATTGTTTTGCCAAAATATCTCAATGCAAAAAAAAAAAATTAAAAATATATTTTGTTTAAGAAAAAAACGTCGATTTATTTATTTATAAAAATCATTAAATATAATGAAAAGAAAAAAATGTAGTATTTTAGTAAAAAGTATTTGTTTTTTTTTTAAAGGTTTTAGGATTTATTTTTTTTAATGTATTTCAAAGATTTGAAAAAAAAAATCCTCAATTTTTAAATTGTTTCAAAAGTTTTAAAATATGTTGCAGCAATAATTAAATTGGACATTTTTTTAAAAAAATTGGGAATTTTTTTGTTTCAATTAGTAAAAATAAAAATTTCGCAAATAATTAAGAAAAAATGACAAAAAAAATAGAATTTTTTAAAATGCAAAAAGAATCTTAAATTTTGCTTGATTAACAAAAAAAACTTGACAAAATTTTAAATAATAAAACAATTTTTTTGTGATTTTAAAAAATTTCTCAAATTTTATAGAAAAAAATATATATCGAGACTTAGCTGAATTTTACCAAAAATATGGCAAGACATTCATAGATTTTTCTTGGAAACAAACCGTTATATGGATAAAAAATTATTCATGAAACACGATTATTTTATAAACAAATCAACTAATAATTATAAAAACAAATTAAACCGTAATAAAAACAACCTGTTTAAACCCCGCCCTCCCTAACGCACCGCTCTGAGATGTAAAACAAACGCACCGCCTTCTGATTGGCTGTGAATTTAAACTTAAAACTCAAATAAAAAACATCAGAATTTATTTTTATGAATAAAAACAGGTTCAAATTAATTAAACTGTTTCAATTAAAACGGTTTTAAACGAAAAACACCTCCGTGACGGTCTTAGCATCAAGCTAACAGCTAGCCGCTAACACAAAAACACTAATAAACACGCGTTTTTACTGCTTTTAGCAAAAAAAAATTCTGTAAATAAAAATCACAGCAAAGGCAAATAAATATAATCCGTTTTTTACCTTAAACTCAGATTTAAATCCTTTAATTTTTCCACAAAGACTTTAAGTTGGTTTTTAAGCTGTTTGTTTCCGGTTTGAGCTTCTTCTGTGGTGTTTAACTGCGGCTGCGCAACACTGACCCCAGCAGGAGGAGACAGGGAACTACATCTGATTAAACATGGAGTACTAATGTTGTCCACAAGCAGTACTAAGTAACCGTTTTCTTCAGAGATTTTACTTTGATATTAAAAATGATTTCTTTTTACTTTCATTCATTAACTCTCTTATCGTGTTTCAGTCGAATCTGACTGATTTACGACGAAAACACTGTAAAATATTTTTACTTCTGAATACTTAAGACCTTATCATTAGATCCACTTGAACACAAAAAAAAATGATCACCTTTTTCACAAAATTTTGAGAATTGAAAACTTTGTTGATCCCCGTGGGGAAATTTGAGTTCTGCTGTGCAAACAGAAAAATCCAAAGAAGAACCTGTAACTACATCCAGAGTGGTAGTTACAGACGAGAGGAGGAAAAGTTCAATTCTGACAGAGGAAATGATTATACCGTTCCTGTGAGCAGCGGGGTTGCAGGAGTCTGTTACTGAAGCTGCTCTTCCGATCATCTTATAGCAGGGTGTTCAAACCCGGTCGTCAAGGGTCGGTGTCCTGAAGGTTTTCCATATGTTCTTACATCTTCACACCTGATCCAGTTAATGGAGACATGGTGCCAAATTTTATTGGCTGTTGATTTCACTTTCTGTGCATCAGCTGTTTTGAACCAGGAACACAATGAAACCCTTCAGGACATCAGCCCTCGAGGACCGACTTTGGACACCTCTGGTCTATAGATTCATGGAGGCAGTTGGAGGAGTTTAACATGATTGAAACAGTTTTACTTTCACTGTCCCTCACCACCTCATCCGTGCAGGCGAAGAGATTTTTTTGTCAGTTTAGTCTTGTTTTCATGGTAGCTCCCCTGCAGACCAAAGAGAAGAACCCTCTCCACAATGGACACGTAGAACATGGAGACCCTCTCCACGATGGACCGGTAGAACACGGAGACCCTCTCCGTGATGGACCGGTAGAACACGGAGACCCTCTCCGTGATGGACCGGTAGAACACGGAGACCCTCTCCATGATGGACCGGTAGAACACAGAGACCCTCTCCATGATGGACCGGTAGAACACAGAGACCCTCTCCATGATGGACCGGTAGAACACGGAGACCCTCTCCATGATGGACCGGTAGAACACAGAGACCCTCTCCATGATGGACCGGTAGAACACAGAGACCCTCTCCATGATGGACCGGTAGAACACACCAAGACCCTCGATGAGCATCTTCTTCAGTTCAGAGGTCGCTCTTAAAGGTGTACATTCCAAGAAAAACAAGAAACTATAGAATAAAAATCTGAGCAGCAGGTTTAAAACATGAAGAAACCCAGTACATTTTTTTAGTTACTTTTCTCTGCGTCTGTTTTTATAAATTCAATTTAAACACTGCTTTGAAACGTCGTTCACAAGTTGAATAAAGTTCAAGAAAAAATGTTGGTGAAAACTGTTTGTTGTGCCAAGAAGCAGTTCAATCAAACCGGTCCATTTTGACCGGGTACAGTGAAAGGAGAACACGGGGTTTAAATAACGAGACAAGCAGAGTTCAGACTGCAGAGTTTTTATTAATCAGATCTTGTTAAAAGCAGCGACGTCCATCGACTGGACGAAGTCCTCGAAGGCGGTGATCTGCTCCTCCAGGATGTCCGTCCCAACCTGCACACACACACCAACACACACTGTTAGACAGCTGAACGGCAGACACAGATAGAAGGGGTGAGGGTCTCACCTTATCGTCCTCTACCACACAGTTTATCTGCAGCTTCTTGATGCCGTAGCCCACCGGGACCAGCTTAGCTGTAAAAACACACGTCTTATTAATCATCCTTCATTCACTCATCGTTTTATTTGACGAGCGACGCAGGATTCAGAGCTTAAGGCGTCCATCAGAATTCAGCCGAAAGATGGTGAAGATGATCATCACGATCCTGCCCGATCAGTGATCAATAAACCAGAGGAACTTACACTGTCCCCAGACCAGCCCGTCCATCTGGATGCTACGAACACACTCTTCCAGTTTTGACATGTCTGTCTCATCGTCCCACGGCTTGACGTCCAGAAGGATCGACGACTTGGCGATCAGCGCCGGCTCTGCGGGCGGAGAATACGTTGGTTAACATGACAACGAGACCGAGCAGCTGGCGGCTTCCCAGCTGGAAGGACTCATCAGATTAAAGAGACGTCCATCAGAAAATCAGCCGAAAGATGGTGAAGATGTTCATCACGAGTCCAAAAACCCGCCAACATGTGAGCTAGCGGGTTAGCAGCAAACTACCTGACCAGCGTGGCCGCGAGGGACGGGACGATTCACGTGACTCCATGTTTATTTTAATTTGTACCTTTAAAATGTCAGCCAATCAAATCGCTTCCTCTGTTTAAACATTTAAAACACTTCGTAAAATCATTATAGCTAAATTTTTTTCCTAAAAATTAAGGTAATAAGTTGTTGTTTTCTGACAAAGTAAAACATAAACAATCAGATTTCCGATCGTATCTCACCGACACGCTGAAAGAAGATGCAGCATATTTCAGAAACGCCCCGACATGCTGGATGTGTTTCCACTGGGGGAGACACGCCCAGTTTGAGATGCTTTATTAAACAACTTTCTTGGAACTTGCATCACGTTTGGCTCCAAATCCACACGGTTTCCAAACATGTAAACTATGTGAAGGCGCCGCTGCTTCTCCTCTATTAATATTTTACACCAATTTTAATAAACAGTGAACAAATAGAACGTATGTTTGGTTTTGAAAATCGTCCCATTTCCAAGCGTCACCAGCCAATCAGATATCCTAACCCCAGACAAGCCGTTAACCGTCCGGTTGGCAGGTAGAGCCTGGCAGGACTTACTCTTTGCCTTCTTGGCGGCGTACTCGGCGAGCCGCTGCTCCTTCAGCTTGGCGGCTTCCGGATCTTCCTGCAAGAGGAAGACCAGCGTGTTATTATGACATCACCGCGCCACATGCTGATGACATCACCTGAACTCACCTCCTCATCGGAGCCGAACAGATCGATGTCGTCATCCTCGTCGTCCTGGGCAGCTGCAGTGGCAGCGGCGGTGCTGTCGGCCACACCCGCTGGCCCGTACTGACCCAGTGGCTTCTTCACACCTGGCAGGCTGAGCAGAGAAGGCGGGGCTTAAAAGAGTTCCAAGTCACACGGATGAAGTCAGACTCACCTGGACTTCTGGGTCTGGTAGGAACGGATGTGATTGTACCACCGCAGCGCATGGCAAAGGTCTGCAGAGGGCGGGGTGGAGATGGCGTCGAACACCGCCACGTCCGCCTGCGACGGCACAAACCTGTAAACAGTCACCATGGTTACGGACAGGGCAAAGCTAGTAATGATTTTGTGACAAAATGAACAGCATATTGAATCTGAGACTGGCCGGATCGTCGAGTGACTGTTCCGCTTGTGCCAGGGTTCCAATCAAAGCAACTTTTACCAACTATTAGAGAAAAACAAAAAGTATTTTCCAGACATAGTTTCTCCAGAATTTACGTTGCAATAATTAGGGTTACCAAAGAGACACTACGCCATCTTGGAAAACAAGTGTTTACATAAAAAAAAAAAAAAAAAACTAGGACAGCGTCAAGGATGATTAATTGATTAAATAAAACACAATATCAAAAATAAAAAAGTAACTGTTTGCCATCTATTCCATCTGCAATCTATTAGTGGCCACTGGCTTTTGTTAAGTCCACACATTCTGTTTTCTACCGCTTATCTGAGGCCGGGTCGCCCAGCCTTCTCTCACCCTGGCTGGATCCTCCTGAGGTGTTCCCTGTCCATCTGGGAGACATAGTCTCTCCAGCAGGTCCAGGGTCTGGTTCTCCTCCTAGTAGGATGGAACACCTCACCGGTGAGGCATCCTAACATAGGGGTGCCCAAAAAGTCAGACTGATCCCAAGTCAACCATCAGGTGTGTAATAGTAAAAAAAAAAAATCTGAAATGAAATCAGTGTTTCCAACTCTGCAGATTTGATGGTATTTCTACAGAGTATTCAAACCCTTTTTGATGTTATTAGAGTTCTTTTGTCTGTGACATGAAAGCACGTTGTTAAGTCTGTTCTTAATAAACAGCACCTTCTGCTGCGTCTCCTCCCTCCCAACACACCGTATGCATGAGGAAATGTATGCAAGATGTCTAATGGTTGTGTAACAACAAAACAGCGTTTAAGAGGGTGGTTTTACTGCAGGTTGGAAACCATCTGTGAGCCTTAGAGATATTTAAACTAGACTGGTAAATCTCAGGAGGTTTGATACTTTCAAAGTAGCTCTTGGGACAAAAAAAGTTTGAACACCACTGTCCAATCCGGATACCCGAATCACCCCATCTGGATTCTCTCGACCCAGAGAATTTAGACTCTTTGCCATCTGCAATCGATTAGTATTCACTGGCCTACATCAGTGAAACATGTTCATGCTTTTAATTTGATCACTTTCATAAAGTTTCCTTCTAAAATCAAACAACCTAACATATCATGTAAATTCATAGAAGTAAGTAAACTGAACCAGATCTGTTGAGCCTGTAAACTCAAACTTTTAATCCAAGTTCGGGTTTCTTTAGACCAGAAGAGTCCACGTCTAAAGCTAGAGTCAGCCATGCTGTTAACCAACATGGCGGCCGCCATGCAGACAGCATGGAGAACACTGGTTCCACCGGGTTTTATCTGATTGTTTATGTTTCTGCTGCACTGACCCTTCAATGTAGCTGCGATCCGACAGGAAATCATTCAGGACTTTAAGTCCGGACGGAGATTTGAGGTCACCGAAGCCCATGATGGCGCCTGGAGGAGGAAGAAGAAGAAGGAAGGAGGAGGTGCGAGGACAAGTTTATATATGAACATTCGCCATCTTAGGAGGGGCAACGTCTTCAGTTAGCTCCACCTTTCTCCTGCCGCCATCTTAGGAGGGGCGCCGCCATTAACCATCTGGAGCTTTGCATAAAGATGGTGGAATTGACAGAAAACAGCAAACTGCTGATTGTTTTCTTCCGAAAGGCGTTTATTTCAAATAAATTATTTATATTAGTTTTTGCACAATTTTTAAATAAATGGTTCAACAAATCAAACCAGATTAAATTTATTAAGTTGGTTTATTTGGGAATTCATACAGACTGGAAACTACTGGGTGACCTCACAGCAAGAAGGTCAGGGGTTTGAGTCCCGGGTGGGGACGAGGCTTGGAACACTGTCCTTTCTGTGTGGAGTTTGCATGTTCTCCCCGTGTTTGCGTGGGTTTCCTCCCACCCTCAAGAGACATGCATGCTAGGTTGATTGGCTGGTGCCAAATTGCCCCTAGGAATGAGTGTGTGTGTGGATGGTTGTATGTGTGTGGCCCTGCGACAGACTGGCGACCTGTTCGGGGTGTACCCTGCCCTTTGCCTTAAATTAGCCGGGATGGGCTCCGGCACCCCCCACAACCCCGAAAGGGACAGACGGATAAGAAGCTGACTGACTGAAATTAGTGGCCTTACGGGGTCATTTTTTCTTCCATTTCCAGCAAACCAGAAGTGAATGTTATGGATGAAAAAAACCAGGAACAGATAGAAAACCTTCAGGACTGAAGTCTGACACCTGTCGTCTGGTTCAAAGAGCCAACAATACTGTTTGCACCAGTTTGAGAAACAGTTTGACAGATTAGAAACCAGTAGAAGTCGTAGGAAAGCTGGCGCTCCTGGTTAAGCTGGACTGTGGTGGGGATCCTGGGAAAGCTTAGGCTGGGCAGGGAAACCTGGGTAAGCTTAGGCTGGGCAGGGAAACCTGGGAAAGCTTAGGCTGGGCAGGGAAACCTGGGTAAGCTTAGGCTGGGCAGGGAAACCTGGGAAAGCTTAGGCTGGGCAGGGAAACCTGGGTAAGCATGGGCGAGGCCTGGGGCTCCTGGAATGCTGAGGAACCTGTTCCCTATCACATGAACCTGCTGTGATTGGCTGCTGACACTCCTTCTAGCAGTCTGCTGAGACTTGATCAGATCAGCAGAGAGTTTAGAAAACATGGGTCAGGTTCATGTCTCCTGTTCTCAGGTGAGTCTTCTCCCAAGGGAACCGAGTCCAGCAGGTGTCCTAAACATGGACTAATGCCTTCACAGATCATGTGTTCACTAACCCTCACCTGTCTAGGTGGTCATGCTGGGTCTGGACTCTGCGGGGAAGTCCACTCTATTCACCCGGATCCTGAACAGTAAGGTAAGTCTGAATTATCTGCTGGTTTATGACAGTTTACTGAAACCCAGTAGATGGAAACAAAACTCTTAATCACAAGTTGTTTACTGTTTGATTTGATGAGACTTATTTAGAAACACAAAACTAGTGCCGTGGAGTACCGTTTATCTTCTGTTATGTTTCATCGTTTTCCTCCTTCCGCTTGGGCCGACCTGGGGCAGGGTCGTGAGGTCAACACACTCAGATGGGAAACCCAGGCTTCTCTCAAAGATTTCTTCCAGCTCACCCGGAAGGATTCTGAGGTGTTTCCTCTCCAGCTATGAAACATAATCTCTCCAGTGGGTCTGGTGTTTAGCTCTGGGTCTCCTCCTGTTGGGACGGAACACCTCACCAAAGGGAGAGGCACCCTAACTAGATGCCCGAACCACCCAATCTGCCTTCTCTTGACCTGGAGAAGCAGCCCAAATGGAAAAGCTCCTCCCGCTATCTCTGAGTGAGAGTCTAGCCACTCTGCAGAGGAAGATTATTTCAGCTTCTTGTATCCGCAATCTTGTTCTTTGGGTCACCACCCGCACTGGTTACAATGGTGAAGGTAGGAACGTAGATCCTCGTTATCATGGTGAGGGTAGGAACGTAGATCCTGGTTACCATGGTGAGGGTAGGAATGTAGATCCTGGTTACCATGGTGAAGGTAGGAACGTAGATCCTCGTTATCATGGTGAGGGTAGGAACGTAGATCCTGGTTACCACGGTGAGGGTAGGAACGTAGATCCTGGTTACCACGGTGAGGGTAGGAATGTAGATCCTGGTTTCCATGGTGAGGGTAGGAATGTAAATCCTGGTTACCATGGTGAGGGTAGGAACGTAGATCTTGGTTACCATGGTGAGGATAGGAACGTAGATCCTGATTACCATGGTGAGGGTAGGAACGTAGATTGGCTGGTAAATCCAGAGTTTGGCTTTTCGGCCTAGGTTTTTCTTCACCACGATGAATCGATATAGCGTCCTAATTATTGCAGACGCTGCACCAATCTGTTTGTGGATCTCTCGCTCCATCCTTCCCCCGTTGTCAACAAGATCCAGAGATATTTAATCTTCTCTACATCGAGCAGGACTCTGTCCACTACTGCCACCCTTCATTCACCCTGTTCTGGGTGCGGACCATGGTGATCTGATCAAACTGAGCGTCTGATTTTTAATACATCAAACCACCTTTACAGATGATCACATTGAATTGAAAGAGTGCCGTAATGAGATTAAGTATCAAATCGTTAGATATGTATTGATTTCCAGCTTTTGTGGTCAGTCTATGAACAAACAGCACGACTGTGTGATTAAGGTGTGTGTTTAATTCTAGGAAACAAAAACCACGCCGACCATCGGCTTTAATGTAGGAATGCTGCAGCTGGACAAGAAGAACTGTCTGACCATGTGGGACGTGGGTGGACAGAAGAACCTGAGATCCAACTGGAAGTGAGTCATCAAACACCAGTGGTGGATGAAGTACTCACTTTTTGTACTTAAGTAAAAATACAGATAAGTAGGCAAAAAAATACTCAAGTAAAAGTAACAAATCCGTGTAGTCCCTCATTCATCCAGGAGTGATCCATAGTAGAAAAAGTTTCAAAAAAGTCTTCTGGACAGTTTAATTCTTCAACGAGACGTTTCGACTTCCATCCGGAAATCATTTTCAATCTGAAAATCAATTGAAAATTTTCAATCAGATTGAAAATGATTTCCGGATGGAAGTCGAAACGTCTCGTTGAAGAATTAAACTGTCCAGAAGACTTTTTTGAAACTTTTTCTACTATCAAGTAAAAGTACCAATAAAAAATCTACTTAAGTAAAAGTACAAAAGTAATTGGTGTAAATTGTACTTTTTAAGTAAAAAGTAAAAGTATTCGACCATAATTCAAATGTTATTTTATGTGATGTAGGGTCACAGATAAATACTCTGCAGGGGCGGATCCAAGAAGAGGGGGGCGTGCCCCCACGCTCTCCCCTCCCACACCTGTCCCTCCTCTGGTCCACAGGAAAAAAAAAAAGAAGAAAGGAAAGGGGGCTATTCAAGCTATCCCCTGCAGGGCCAGCAAATGGGCACCAAAATGCAGAAAAAAAAACTCTTATTTTTCAAGATGTTCTGGGAGGGAGGCCCCCAGTCCTCCTATACTGGCTTTGTCAATGACATCACGCCCCGCCTCACCCCCTTTAGAAAATCCTTGGAGCCGCCCCTGCTCCGTGTAATGATTGCTCAACTTTTTATTTAAAAGTAAACACAACGAACAACAATCTTTTGACTCTTTTTCAATTTGTGCTGTATTTGATGTTAGGTTTTTGGCGCTGAATGAATGTGGAAAATGTTTAGTCTTGATTCCGATTGGTCTTCAATTCATTACTGCTTCTCCCTCTGGCAAACCACAGGCGATCAACTGCTTTCTCTACAGGTTAATTTTGGCGATGCGGCTTCAAAATGTGCTAAAAAAAAAAAACCTGTATATTTTTCAAATTCCTGACCGAAAATGTAACAAAAAAATTATAAACAGACTTTTAAAAGTAACGGAGTAAAAGTACAGATATTTGTTAAAAAAATGTAGTGAAGTAAAAGTAAAGGTTTAAAATTTTACTTAAGTAAAGTACAGATACACAACTTTTTTACTTAAGTACAGTAACGAAGTACATTCATTTCGTTACGTTCCACCATTGCCAAACACCGAACAGTTTACAGTGAGCGTAGCCGTGACCGCCATTGTTCGCAGGTACTATCTGGACGACTGCGACGTGCTGGTGTTTGTAGTGGACGGCAGCGACCGCCAACGGATGCCAGAGAACCGCAAACTCCTCAAGGAGGTTTTGAGCAGTGAGAGGATGCAAGACGTTCCGTTGTTGGTTCTGGCAAACAAGAACGACATGCCACAGTTTATGACGGTGGAGGAGGTAGGAGCATCCTGAATTATAAACAGAGTAACAGAGGAGTGTGACGAGTTACTCTGCTTCCAGTTACAAAACGTTCCGTTACTAAGAATCTAAAGTGTTGTTACTATGACGGGTTTAAATGGTTTGGTCATCTGGTTAGGATGCCCTCTTCACTGGTGAGGTGTTTAAGGCACGTCCCACCAGGAGGAGACCCAGAGGCAGACCCTGGACCTGCTGGAGAGACTATGTCTCACAGCTGGACAGGGAACACCTCGAGATCCTCCTGGGTGAGATGGAGGAAGCAGCCGATGTGAGGGAATCCTGGGTTTCCCGTCTGAGGCTGTTGCCCCCATGACCCTCCCCCGGATAAGTGGAAGACAACGGAACGGAAAAGTCAGCTTCTAAACAACCAGATTTAAGTGTTTGTTCTTGTGTCCTGTTCGTCCTCAGGTCTCCGCCCAGCTGGACATCCAAAACCACCGGAACTGGGAGATCCAGACCTGTAGCGCTGTGAAGGGCCTTGGTCTGCGTCAGGCTGTCACGACCATTAACAAAATGGTTCAGAGGATCTGAAAAAGGACTCGGTTAAAACTAGAGAGAAATAAAGATTCACAAAGATGTTTCTATACTAAGTCTATAAGAAATAAAACGTGAGTCAGGTTTGTTCCTTCATTCAGCATCTCAGGCTTTCACAGAGTCAGATTCAAACAGACAACCAGCACCATGAGGACCAAATGAAGCAGTGACTAGACATGAGGATTATCTGAAATGAACTGGGCCTCTAGTCTGGAGTTTGTAGTTTAAAGAGTCATTTCTAGTTTTTCACACAGTGAATTCATCCAAATGTACAAATTAATTTGAGTTTTTATGTTTTTAGACTTTTTTTTTTTTTTTTTTTTAGAAAGAAACAGACAGTAAATTATTTCTTTGATTTTTTTTCCCCAAAAACATAGATGTTAAGTTGATTGGCTGCCATGAAATTGCCCCTGGGAATGAGTATGTGTGTGTGTGTGAGAGAGAGACCTCAGAACAGACTGGTGACCTGTTCGGAGTGTGTGCAGCCTCTAACCTGAAATCAGCCACCACCTGTGATTCCAGAAGTGGTTCAGGAGATGAGTGATGTTTTTTTTTTTTTTGGTTCCTTACCTTTTGAACAATTACCAAATAATACTAACATAAAATGTAGACCTCCCTAGACGATCCGGAGTTAGTTCCTTAGAATCTTAACCAATTTTCCATTTTTAAAACTATTTTCTGATTTTTGTCATGGTTCCCTCGTCCACCACCAGAGGGAACCTGGGACCTTCACTCGTCTCATGGATTCAGGACACCTGATGGTGATTAACCCGCTGCCTTTCCTTCAGTGTCGGGTCATCACCCCTTCCAGCCAGGTCTTCCTGACCAAGATCATTTTTGAACATTTACCATGAGACATTCTTCTGAACCATATGTTTTTCTTTACTAAATAAATGTTTGTCGTCCTGAACTTGGGTCCTCCTTTTCCTTCTGTCATCATGACTATTTTAAATGGATTATTGTGTTGGACTAATTTAATGTTGGAATTACAAAAATCCTGCAGATAGAAAACTTTCCATTGAGTGAAATCTGAAGAGAAATATTTCTGATAAACACATATATATACTGTATATTATATGTATGCACACCTGTATCAAAACAAGTTCCTAGTCTATGTTATTTTTCACTGACATGGCAATAAAAGCATTCTGATTCTGATATTCACACACACACACACACACACACACACACACACACACACACACACACACACACACACACACACACACACACACACCTGCTGTTTAAATGTTAGAATAACTTTCACAAACGTTCATTAAGCAGAATGTTTTTATGTAAAACATTTTGAACTTTTTAAGAATCTTTTGTGAAGAGATGTTCTTTTAGTTGTAAAATACCAGTTGGCCTTTTATTTATGGACATGAATCTTTATTATTAGCAGTATTCATGTAGAGAAACATGAAATATGATAAGAAGCAACATTTACACGCTGTATTAAAAAATATCTCTTCTTCCCCTTCCACGGTTAGTCTTCAGGTTCTCTACCAAGACTGCCCTCTTCTGGACTGAGATATCTGGTGTCACTTCAGGGATCTGTTGGAGCTATTCCTCTAGTTTGGGGGTCACTCTCCCAAGTTGCCCGATCACTACAGGTATCACTATTACCTTCACTTTCCAAACCTTCTCTAGCTGTTCCCCGAGGCCTTGGTTCTTCTCCAGTTTCTCCTGATGTTACCATCACTTGGTATGGCCACGTCCACCTCTCCTGCTTTCCTCTGCTTCTATCCACCACCACTCTGTCTGGTTGGTTCACCATTGACAGTCAGTCCAAATATGGAGGCAAACTATCTTGGCTCAGTTACTCTCTGTCTCCCTTGGGACTGTTTCCCATTTTGACTTTGGAGTTTCCAGTCCATATTCTCTGCATGTGTTTCTGTATACTATCCCAGGCTGGTTATGTGCGTTCCATGTAGGCATTACCAGCCAGCATCATACACCCTGCAGTTATGTCCCTGAGACGTGCACAGCCTTGATTTTGTCCAGGGTGGTAGATCTGGGCTGCTAGACTATTGCTCTAGTGTTCAGGGTCTGCTCTTGTGTGGTCAGAATGAGAGTCATATAATTCATATATATGCAGTATGTAAACAATATACATCTTTTGAAACGTCCAAGATCCACTTTTACATAAAAAACAAGGCCCCAACAAACAGCCAAGGTGCTCAGTGACCATCTCAGACAGCGGAAAACAAAGAATGAGGTGCTGGACGAGGAAACATCATGGGTGGACAATCTCCTACATGGGATGTACCATCCCAACATAAAAGAGGGCGTAGCATGAGGTCAGCACACGGACTCTCATTCTAACCACACAAGAGCAGGCACTGAACACTGGAGCACAGAATATAGACTGGAAACTCCAAGGTCGAAATGGGAAACAGTCCCAAGGGTGACAGAGAAAGACCGAGCCAGGACCGTTTGGGACTTCTAGATTGACTGGTAGTGGTGAACCAACCAGACATGGTGGTGGTGGATAGAAGCAGAGGAAAGCAGTAGAGGTGGACGTGGCCATACCAAGTGGTGGTAACATCAGGAGAAACTGGAGAAAAACCAAGGCCTCGGGGAACAGCTAGAGAAGATATGGAAAATGAAGGTAACAGTGATACCTGTAGTGATCGGGGCACTCGGGAGAGTGACCCCCAAACTAGAGGAGTGGCTCCAACAGATCCCTGAAGAGACGGAGTTACATTAAATAAAATGTAATCACATCACTTAGAGGGGATCAAGATAAATACATGAACCAATTAGAAGCAGGTTGTGCAGATAAACTTTATTAGAACATCTGAAACAGAAAAAAAAAAAATCTTTGGTTTTAATTGGTTAGAACAAACTCTTAACCAATCAGGGATCAGATACACACAGAAACAATCTGGTTCCACAAAGAACACCAGAAAACATCGAAGAAAGTTTGAGGAAAATTTAGAAATCCTGCTTTTATTTGTGGATTTCAAGGTGAACCTGACTCAGAGGAAAATGGAATCATAAACAACTCCTGCTGGAATGGTCGAACCTCGAAGAACCTTTACAAACAGAGTTCTTTCGAAGAACCGGTGTCCTGATGATTGAGTTACCCATCCAGTTCTACTAACCGTGCTAACAGTCATTTAACTGCTGGTCTTTAATTCAGCAGGACCAAATGAAAGATGACCAATGACTGCACATGAATCCATAAGCGGAGTCGGTAGCTCATCTGGATGAAGTAAAACATCTCAGCAGAACACCGGCACTGGTTTAGACCTGACTGGACCTTCAGAAAGCAGGATTTTGGCAGTTTTATGAGGACGTTGAAGGAAGCTCGAAGAAAAACAAGAGACTGAAATCCACCAGAACTCTGGAGGACGTAGAATTCTGAAGGTCTAAATCAGAGGTGGGCAGCAGGTTTCTGGTTCTCCAGGTTCATACCGAACCAAAAGAACCCAGAACCTACGGAACATCCTGAAGGTTCCCAGACAGGATGGGAGATTCTTCTGGTGGAATGTTGGAGAATATTAGCAGAAGATTGAGGGAATGTGGGAGTAGGACAAGGTTTGGTGTTACTCCTGCAGAGGGAGGGTGGAGGAGTGAGCCAGCTCCTCACTGACACCCTCCGAGACCACCGACACATCTGCCTCAACCACAACAGAACCCTCCTTCACCTCTGGTTCTTCCACATCTGCCTCCACCTGCTGGTCCACCACTGGTTCCACCTGCTGGTCCACCTCTGGTTCCACCTCCAGCTCCGCCTCCTGTTCAACCTTCTCTTCCACCTCCTGTTCCACCTTTTCCTCCACCTCCTCGGCAGGGGTCAGCTCGGCGTGGACCTCAGTGGGAGCTGTTGGGGGCAGCTGGATCTCAGTAGAGGAGAGAACCTCTGGAGGCTGAGAGTCTGAGCTGCTGCGAGGCTGAAAACACACACAGGAGAACCTTAGAACGTCACAAGAACCCACGGACACCAGGAGACAAGGGGACATATCTACTGTGACCATTCCCTGACCATAAGGCGCAGTTAGAGGACTTAAAAAGTCTTCTACATGTACGGAGCGACCTATTGGGCACTGCACCTGATGTGCTGTGACATGTATGAAGTCCACACGTCTTTGGAGATCGCTCAGTTTGCATACAGGTTGGTGTTTGCATAGATTTGGGCATAAATGAGCCCCTTGGGAGTAAAACAGGATATGTTAAAACCCAGAGGCGGTCAATGTCAGACCCTCTCACCTTTCTTATGCCGAACGACAGCGGTGAAACCTTCAGACTGGCTGTTTTCTGCTTGATCTTCTCTCGTTGTTCTGCAGAAACAATCTTAGTTCCGATCTTGTTCATCTTCTTCTCGATGTTCTGTCTGGAGAAGGCCTTCTTCAGACTGTCCACCTGCACACAGGACCTCTCTCAGAACGCTTTAGATGCAGGTAAACCTGCAGGTTCTAAGAGTCTTACCTTCTTCAGACTGGAACGTTTCAGTTTCTCAGCTCTGGACTTCTCCATGTTCTCCAGGTCATGAGGAAACAGCTCGTCTTCATCCAGGTCAGCCTCCAGGCCCAGGTCTTCATCAGACGACAGGTCGATGGTGTGGAGACCGTCCTCCTGTTGGCCTTCGATGCTTCCTGGAGCAGTCTCTCCGGATTCCTCTGCAATCTCATCTCGTGGGAACGGAGGTGGGTCTTTTACAAACACAGTCGCAGGGATCTCGTTTTCTTCCTGAAGCAGAGCAACATAAACCATCAAGGGTCTGTTCTAAACAGTCCTCACCCATCTCTGTCCACCCATTGCACCGCCATCCTGGTCCACAGTCTAGTCACCTCTCGGCTTGACTACTGAAACTCTCTCCTTTTAAGCCTCCATCACCTCTTCCTTCTCTCACTAAGCCCCACCCCTTCGACTGCAGATGCAGCCTTCAGGATGGTGTGCTTTAACACTTCACTGGTTCCCTTTTTTCAGCCACAGAACTACAAACATGGCCGACACATGATTGTGTTTACGTATTTATTATAGCTTTGTCTTATTTTTACTGTGTTTTAAAACTTTTTTTTATCACTTTGAGATTTGCCTTAAAATTTTGTTATAAATAAAATTAATTATGATTATTATAATACATGGTTACCATGGATACCATGGAGAGAGCTGGAACCCCTGAGGACGATCCGATTGATTTCCAGCAGCATGAGATCAGTGAACTCCACAAATAGAGTGCTTTCATGTGACGTCACCAACCCAGAGGTTGGCTTCTTCGGAGGCATTGATTAGTTATTGATTAGTATGAAACTATCAACAAAGCAGTTTTTTTGTTCATCTTTAGGTGCTATTCACTGTTGCACATAGTTTTCATCGTCATTAGCACGATACGGCAGAAATTTGTCTGGTTTTGGAGCGGAACAAAAGAGATAATACTAAAAAAACTACAGCTTGTTGGTTGAGAAGATCTTGTAATAATTTATTTTCAATCAATCCCAATTTGATGCCTGTAATTATTTACCCAAAAATTGTGAATTGCCGTATTTTCACTTCAAGTTTCCACTGATCTGCAGATCTGAGGGTCTTTAAACGACTGGATGGATACTTCAGAGTTCATGACGTCACGTTGAGAAACAATCAATTGTAGTTTTTCTAAATAACGTCTTTTTTCTTCAGCTCCAAATCACGCTAATGACGTAGAAAACTAACTACACATCTGAATAGCAAAATAAGACAAAAAAATACAATATTCTCCGTTGTCAATGGTTTCATCCTGATCCACACATCCAAAATGGCCGATTTCCGGATTATATGTGTATAGAGTGTCAGTGTGTGTATAGAGTGAAAGCACTCTATACACACTGACATCACAGATAATCTCCATGGGGATCAAACATGGCGGCAGACTGGTCCAGATGAGGTGTGGCCAAAGGGAGGCGGGTAGATTTGTGTTTCTCACCTGGAAGATGAGCACCTTGAAGTTGTTCCTGCTGACTAGGTGGGCGTGGTTTGCCTCCAGCTTCTTCACCTGGGCGCCCTGACGCTCCATCCTCTCACGGACCTGCGCACAGCATCACAGGTTGCTGTAGTACACTCACCAGGTGAGGGGATGGGGGTTCGATGTGTTCACTGACCTCCTTCATGGTGACGGACAGCTTGCGGCTCTTGTCCAACAGCTTGCTGACCGTGTTGGAGGTGTGGCTGTGGCTCTTTGATAGCTTGGTCATATCAGCCTGGATGCCTCGGACCACGCCCTCCATCTCCACCTGGTGCTCCTGAAACACACGCAGTCACTGACCAGTTACTAACCTGTTATCACCCAGTGTTCGACTGGTGATTAGCTACTAACAAACCAGGAAGTTACAGACCAGCACAGTGGGTAGAGTAGCCAAAAAAATGTACTCAAGTAAAAAGTATGTGATGAAAAAACTACTCAAGTACTGTCGGTCAGTCAGTCATCTTCTTATCCGTCTATCCCATTTGGGGTCGCGGGGGGTGCCGGAGCCCATCCCGGCTAATTTAAGGCGAAGGGCAGGGTACACCCCGAACAGGTCGCCAGTCTGTTGCGGGGCCACACACATACAACCATCCACACACACACTCATTCCTAGGGGCAATTTGGCGCCGACCAATCAACCTAGCATGCATGTCTTTGGAGAGTGGGAGGAAACCAGAGTACCCGGAGGAAACCCACGAAGACACGGGGAGAACATGCAAACTCCACACAGAAAGGACAGCGTTCCAAGCCTGGTCCCCACCCGGGACTTACTCAAGTACTGAGTAACTTTAAAAGTAACACCTTTTTTGTTTGTACACATAAGAATATAAACAATTGTGCAAAATTTGTATTTTCAAACTAAAGCTAAAAGATCAGAAAAAAAACATTAGTGATGCTTGTTTTGTTTTACTGTTAATGTGGTTATTAGTCAAACCAGGGGCGGATCCAAGAAGGAGGGCATGGAACCCCTTTTGGTCCACAAAAAAAGTTGAAGAAAAAGAAGAAGAAGGGGACTAGTCAAGCTATCCCCTCACAGGGCCAGCAAATGGATCATCAAAATACAGGAAAATGACACTTATTTTTCAAAATGTTCTGGAGGGGGAATGCCCCAGCCCACCCTATACTGGCTTTGTCAATAACATCACGCCCCGTCCACCGCGCGTCCTTAAAAAATACTGGCTTATTCCCTGCCAACAGACCTGGATGCAGCTCAGATGAAAAAGACAACTGAATTTATTTTGACCACTCTGTAGGCTAATGAGTCATTAGTAATGACAGTATTAGATTAAACGGATCGCAACAAGTTTTCTCAGGTTGGAGTTTCTGTAGACAGAAATGTCCGTTTGCTTTGGAGCGCACACCAGACACCGCATCACATACTGTAGCTGCTCGGTTGTGCTTTCAATATGAGGCCAGAGATGCTTGCCATTCTCGTTGTCTTCTGTTGTGTCCTCTTGTTCAAGAGACACATTTGCTGACTCCATTTTTATCTGCTTTAGCAGTAACTTGTTTTCAAAAACAACTTTTACGCGCTAAGTTTTGTTGTCTTGCAACACCAGGCATGGGTACTTCTGATGGTCAGATGGAGTCATGTGACGGTGTTAACTACATTTGATTGGAGGAACGTTGTCTACATTCATCCACAGCAGAAAGTGATGCTGAAAAAAAACTTATTGTACTGAAAAACGTTTTGAAATCAAGAAATGTAATGGGTCAACTTTTGTCCAAACTAACGGAGTAAGAGTATTTACTTATAAATTTACTCAACTGAAAGTAGAAACTATTAAAAATACGCATAGAAGTACATTTTGTTCAAAACATTACTCAAGTAATTATAACAAAGTATGTCATTCATGTGTTACTACCCACCTCTGTTAACCAGTGGTCACACACTAACCCAGTGTTTTTTGACCTTTTATATATTTACTTTATTATTCCCTGACCGGGTCATTTGTGTGCTGCACTACACCGCAGCAGGCTGCCACCTATGACGGCACCAATGGTGGGAGAAACAGGTGGTTAGGTGTCTTCTCTAAGGACTGTAGACGTGAAGTCAGTGGGATGCAAACCTGCAAACTTCCGGTCCGCGGGTGAACGTTCTAACCACTGAGCCACATTATTTCATAATCTCACCACCATTATGTTTAAAAATGAATATCTAAAGCTGCTTATTTTAACAATAAAGTCTTTCTAACCTCAGTGTGCCCAATAAAAATCAAAACAACACATTAAAACCTATCTTATCATTGTTAATGTTTCTTAATTCAAATAAAAAGTGGAGTTAAGATGAATAGATAGGTAGGTAGATAGATAGATAAATAGAAATAGATGGATGGACGGACGGACGGACGGATAAAAACTTGTGAATCTCCTGCAGGAGTAAATTCTGGTGTCCAGGAGCAACACGTCACACGGGCCGTACAACCAAACATTTAAAAGAACACACAATAATAATAGATAGATTTACTTTATTAATCCCACTCTTGGGAAATTTGTGAAAGAAAATTTTGTGAAAAATTTGTGAAATAAAAGGGGTTGTATGGTGGTGCAGTGGCCAGCAAGTAGGTTAGGGTTAGGTTAGGGCAGTGCGGTTCACTAGGGTGTTCAGTGCACCATACTGAACTGCAAATTTTGGTTCAGTAGGTCAGACCCAAAATTTGCGACTGCGTTTTTTACGGATGACATGTCTTCGAGCAGGAGGAGGAAGGCTTATGTGATGATGATAATAACCAACTGCAACGCATTTCTCCTCCTTTGATCCTCAATAAGAAGCAAGATCGGTTAAGTTGTGTAACAAAGCAACGAGGAGCGCCTGTACCAAGGTAAAAAGTATTTTTATTTATTCAGGGGATCCATGCTGCCCACTGTCTGGCTTAAAAAACAAGGGCTGAACAAATGATGTTTATGCATTAATTGTCGCAGGTAGCGACGTTTAAAAACGTAAAACGCCGGTTATACATGTCTACACGCAAACGCAAAACCGGAGTTTTCCTTATCTTCACTTTGGAGGGAGGTTTCCAAAAGTATGGTTTTGAGTGACAAAACCCTCCAGGTTCGTGACCTCCGTGAAGCTAGCCCCTCTTAAAAAATATCAACAAAAATAAACAAAAAATATGTCAATCGTTTGTTTGTGCTGTAAAAAATATTTTGTTTGTGCAATTTTATTATTTTTATTATTTTAAGAAATGCAATTTGAACAATTATGTCATAAAAGATGGCGACGCCCGGAAATGAATGAAGGTCTGGATGAAGTAAACGTCCAACTTGTATTTCTTAAAAATAGAAAAGTAAAATAGCACAAATGAAAAAATTTTAAAGCACAAACGATTGAAATATTTTTTGTTTATATATTTTTTTAAGAGGGGGCCAGCTCCACGGAGGTGGGTTTGTGTGGATGACAAGCCAAAACCGATAAAAATATATTGGTTTTATCAAATACCTAGCTACATGTGGGCAGGGCATTTGTCTCACAGGGACAGGGAATACCTGGGGATCCTCCTGGGTGATGTGGAGGATACACCTGGGATGAGAGAACCCTGGGTTTCCCGTCGGAAGCTGTTGCCCCCGGCAACCCGGATATATGTAAGAGGATGGAATGGAAACACACTTTTATTCGCTATGTTTGAATTAAGTCACTGCGGCTGTACGATAGTGACACCTCATCATTTTTTATGAGTATTTTTAGGTTCTACCGGCTCGTCAGAATATCATCACATATCCGTCACACTATGTGGATGATCAATATATCCAGTTCTAGGGGCGTGGTTGGGGTGGGATGGAGATCAAGATGGCTTACACCCGAGATTTGTTTCATGTGTGATTTATAAAGTTTACGGGGTTTTAATAACTATGTGGTGTAAACGAGACCGCAGTGATGAAGGAAAAAAAATGCTCAGCCAAAGATCTACACAGATCTTAGTTAAAAAAAAGAAAAAAGACCCCAGAAGTTTCCGATTAGAGTCGAAAACGCAGACTGAAACTAAATGAAAGAAGTTTGGACATGTAAGACCTGAGCAGGTGGTACCCGGAGCAGTCCTCAGACTGAGGAGCATCAATCCTCAGCTGTCAGGAAGTCCGTTTCCACAGCTCTGTTCTTACCTCCATCTTATGCTGGTTCTCCTGGACCACGTCCAGCATGTTGACCAGCTTGTCCAGCAGTGTGAGGACGGTGATGGCATTAACTGGACCCTGGCTTAGTTCCTCCAGGTTAATTCCAGCTGCAGCAGCAACAGAAGAAGGTGGGGCCTGGTCCTCGCCCAGAACCTCCTGCTGGTCCGGCTGCTCTTGGATCTGAGGGGGGACCATCAGATCCTGGCTCTGGTGGGTCTCAGTGGTGACCATATTGTGAGCGAGCGAGCTTAGAGTAAAAGTTCCCGGGACGCTCCCTCCAGCAGAACACTGTCTTCTGACAGTCTGAGCTCTGGTTGGTCGGCTCTGAGGAAAACTTTTCAGCAAACTTCCTGCATGGAAAAGTCCACACCTTTAACTCCTTCCCTGCTGGGATCGGGCTGGGCCTGACCCTCCTGATGACCTGTAGGAACCCCTGAACCCCAGCACCTGTTTACTGCTTACTAACTAATGCAAACCTAGGGAAATACTTCCAAAACAACAATCAGGGAAAGGGAAAGGCTGAACGACAGGAGCTGCAAGGGTTAAATCCCTCCAGCATTTTACCACAACTATTAGAGGAAGGAGGGGTAGTTACCAGGGTAACCAGGGAGAAGGACTGTTTGTTTTTAAGCAGAGAGAGAGAGAGAGGGAATGTCTCGTGTTTTTGAAGTGAAGTCATCTGGAAAGAAGCCGAACTGTCTTCCTCTGTTTGTCTGAAGCTCGCTCGGCCTCGCTCACATTCTTCTACCAGCTCAGTAATTAGTTTGACGTTCCTGTGACAACCGGTTAGAACAGGAACAGCCACGTTCTGGGTGTGGGCAGATAAGAAACACCTCAAAGGATCGTTCCACTTTACGAGGAGGTCTCTGACATACGGCCGGACAATCAGAGGAGGGCAGGAGGTCACAGCAGGAGGGGAAAGCTCCTAAAATAAAGTGGGAAACTTTTCCTGTGGTTTAGAGACGAGAACAGGAAGTTAGAGCAGTTAGTTTTTTCATCCATTTGTAAATACTTATATTTTAATTTTTCATATTTTTAACTAGCCTATGCAGCCAAGGGTCTGACCCCCAGACTCCCCGATCTCCTTCTTCACCTGATCCCATGGCCCCTCCAGCAGGTGGTGAGCCCACTGGAAGGGCAGCCCATGTACCCTCTTCGGGCTGAGCTCAACCCAGCCGGCAGGCGCTTGCTCTTGTTCCCCATCCGGTCGGGAGGAACTCAGATTAAAGCCGTTCCTCCTCTGGGACGAGACAAGACAGATGGGGTGGTTCGGGCGTATGATAACTTACGCGTTAGTCATCCCAACGCGTAAGGTTGCCTCCCTTAGGTTGCCTCACTGGTGAGGTGTCTCGAGCACGTCCCACCAGGAGGAGACCCAGAGGCAGATCCAAGACCTGCTGTGGGGACTATGTCCCACAGCTGGACAGGGAACACCTCAGGATCCTTCTGGGTGAGATGGAGGATGCAGCTGGCGTCCTATTGAGATCTACAGCCTCATCGATAGATCGGTTTCCGAAAACTAACCCTAACGCTAATTCCAATAGAAGTACAGTATGGCAGTTCGCAGATCTCGATGGTTAGATCATCTGGAAGGGAGGGGAAGCGTTCTGGGCATGTGCAGAAGCGCAAAGTCGCAGATCTTGATGGTCGCAGATCTCGTCAGGACTCCAGGGTGAAAGAAGCCTGGGTTTCCCGTCTGAGGTTGTTACCCTCGTGCACTTCCCTTGGATAAGAAGAAGACGTCAGGATGGAAAGGAATGTTTTTAAAATTCATTGGACAGAAACACAGATTCTAAATATTTCCACAGCAAAAGTTATATTTGAATAAAATCACAGAACGCTGAATGTTTTATAGAAGAATCTTTATTCGTATAAACAGCCTCCGCAGCTGATAAAGAGCAGTCTTTAGAAATGAAACCAGAATTTCATTGCTAAACTTCATTAAACTTCATTGCTAAATTTCATTCAGGTGTAAACCATAAAGACCCGGAAACAGCAGAGAAGTCAGTCTACCACTGCTCCCCCATGACTTATAGCACCTGACATATTTGCAGCAAGTGTGGTAGGAGCTGCAGCTCCCGAATCGGCTTTTTTAGCCACAGCCAACGCTGCACATTAAGATAAGTATTCAGATGCAGACTCCATTGTCTCTAAAAACAGAAGGGTGTAAATAAGATCCTACGATTCACTGGAGATTTCAAACATCTTTACCATGGTAACCCACATTCCACCCTGAGCAGAGCCAACCATCGTGGGTTCCAGCTCCGCACCACCTAGCAGCTGTTCTGTAGCTGCTTGGAGCTACTGGACATAATAATTTCACCAGCAGCGAATAAATAAAGTATCTAATTGATTATTCTAATTAATAAAGTTGTATCACTACAGTGTTTATTTATGCTGTTATTTTAATTTCTATTTTGTATCTTTTTAATGAGTCTGTTCAAACGTCACTTTGATCAAATTGTGACAAAAAAGAATCTTTAATCTTGAAATTCACTATTATTTTTTATTAGTATTTCCACCTCCTGTCCAGCAGGTGGTGGTGTTCCAGACTGATCATAGTGGAGATGAGCAGAACAGAAAAAAAAGAAGCA
Source organism: Neostethus bicornis (assembly GCA_902685375.1). NCBI lineage: Eukaryota > Metazoa > Chordata > Actinopteri > Atheriniformes > Phallostethidae > Neostethus > Neostethus bicornis. The sequence continues at coordinate 16,104,647 of LR738563.1, read as the reverse complement.
GAAGAAGAAAAAAAAAGCGGAAGCGGAAGAAAAAATAAAAACAAACTGTTTTTAATAAAAACTCTAAACCAGTAACTCATACTGGGATCATTATGGCTTTTATCACAGCGAACTGGAACCCGATGGGAGAGGCTTTTTACAGGTTAGCATGTGACGTCATTCAGTTTAATTAAAATACTAATTACAAAGTAAATTCATTATAAAATACTAGTTATTTTACTATAAAATTTATTTTCTAATGTTAAATATATTTTGATTCAACAAAATGATTAAAAAATGAAGCTATTTGATAAAAATTGAGCCATTTTTTTTTACATCATAATGTGAAATGTTTTATAATTTTACATCAAAACGATCATGTTTTCAGATTAATTGATTCATTTTTATTCATATTTTGTAATTTGGTTTCATTCATAAATAAAAACCCAAAAGAAGAAAATCTGAACATTATTTTTGACAAAACTAATATAACTTAAAAAGTCTTTTATCTTTAAATACAGACACATACTTATTATGGCCTTACAGCAAGAAGGTCAGGGGTTCGAGTCCTGGGTGGGGACGAGGCTTAGAATACTAGAATGTTCCACTGTGTGTAGTTTGCATGTTCTACCTGTGTATGTGTGTGTTTTTTTTTTTTGCTCTGCGTTCCTCTCAAAACATACAGTACGTGTTAGGTCGAGTGGTCACGACATAATCTCCTAGGAATGAGTGTGTGTGTGTGTGTGTGTGTGTGTGTGTGTGTGTGTGTGTGTGTGTGTGTGTGTGTGTGTGTGGATGGATGTATGTGTATGACCCCACCACAGACTGGTGACCTGTTCGGGGTGTATCCCGCCCCTCGTCTCGAATCAGCCATGATGGACTCCGGCGCCCCCGTGACCATGTGTCCGATGTCAGAACCTTCAGGTTTTTTTTCTGTTTGTTGCAGAAAAACTGAACTTTATGAGATGAGCTGGAACGTTAGAGATGGACTGAGAGAGAGTCTGGTGGCTGCTGCTCCGTACGGAGGACCGCTGGGTGAGACCGCCTGGACCGTACACGCCTGGACCGTACACACCTGGACTGTACACACCTGGACCGTACACACCTGTACCGTTCACACCTGTACCGTTCACACCTGTACCGTACACACCTGTACCGTTCACATCTGTACCGTTCACACCTGTACCGTACACACCTGTACCGTACACACCTGTACCGTACACACCTGTACCGTACACACCTGTACCGTTCACACCTGTACCGTACACACCTGGACCGTACACACCTGTACCATACACACCTCAAGCGTACACACCATAACTCCACACATTCTTATCTTCTAGCACGGGGGTGCTCAACCGGTCGACCGCGGTCTACCGGTAGATTGCGGACTGGTCCTGAGTCGACTGCGAGACGTGTTGAAAAAAATATTTTATGACTTTTTTTTTTAATGACAGAAAATCAGTTTTGCCAATTTAGTGACTTTGACGCTAAATTTAGCCGCTCAAAAAGTGACTAGCAACAATCTAGCGTCTTTCTTGTGTAAAAGAGCGTATTAACCCACGTGACTAAAACCCAGAAGTCGGCAGGATCAGGATGAAACTATCAAAGCAATATTTTTTTATACAATTCTAAATCATTTATTTTCAAACAATCCCGATTTGTTGCCTGAAATTCACCCCGAATTTCTACTCAGCTGCAGATCTGAAGGCTAATAAAGGAGTGGATGCATACATCCGGGTTAGTGACGTCATGTGAGACGTCATCACATGACGTTGTGGGACTGGTAGATCTCAAAAGGTTTGCTAGTTGAAAAGTAGATCTTGGGACAAAAAAGGTTGGGCACCCCTGTCCTAGCATTTCTTTGTTTATATAAACATGCCTTTTTTTCTGCAATATTTGCTAAAAAAGTTTATTTTTTCAGTCTTGCTTCTGTTTTTGACACTGACTTTCTCCCTCCTCTCGCTCCTCTTGCTCCCTGGGGATGTGCATGACTCAGTGTAAATCTCATTAGCTTGGTTTAATCTGCATGTTTTCAAGGCACAGCGTAATAAATGTCTTTAGATTTTTTTCACTCTAAAATAAACCAGAAATGTCTTGTTTTAGAAAAACAAGGCTTGAAGCCGCCTGGTTTTAATGGTCTTAGACCTTCTGTTTTATCTGACCTCTTTGAGAGGTACGACCCCTCACAGACCCTGAGGTCCTCTGTTACTGACCTTTTGGTATCACCACGTTAAAACAAAAACTCACAGTGAGGGATCGTTCCAGCATTATGCTCCTCCCCTGTGGAACAGCCTGCCAAAGGAACTCAGGGCCGCAGAGACTGTTCATGTTTTTAAGAAGAGGCTGAAAACCAACTTTTTAACTTGGCTTTTACTTGATTTTATTCTTGTTTAAGATGATTTTATGTATTTAATAAAATCTCTAAGCTGTCATTTATTGTAAAACCTACTAAACCTTCTAAAATAATTCTTTGACTATGAGAGGGAGAACGGTTTGAGCTACAAAAGAATATTTAAAAAAATCATTTTTAGGCGTGACAGAATTTAATCAACAATATTTTAAAAACAACCTAAGATCATTTGTCAGCCTCGACTAGAGGGCCGCCGCAGAAAACGGGAGCTTAAATCAAAACTCTGCTCAGTGCTGTTTGAAGAGGACAAAATTTTCTACGTTTTGATGCAACAAGTAATGGTTGTTTAAAACCAGCGGTGTGCTGGGAAGTGACTCCCTGACAAAAATCGATCCTTCTATTAACGTGTCAATTTGTAAAAATAACTTATTGATTATAAAAGCAGGCGACAGACTGAACAGGTTTTTGTCTTACGTTCGGTCTCAGCTCTCCTCAGAGAACCCCTCAGACGGTCCCCCAGTTCCCGTCCTCAGCTGGAGATCTACTCTGCTTCCGGGGTTCCCATCGCAAGCTTCCCGGTAGGTCCACACCATCCATCAGTCTTGATCCAGGTCTGACTCTGATTGGTCTCTGTGTCTACGTAGTGGAAGAGTGGCCCGGTGATCCACCTGGGCTGGTCTGTGAGCGATGAGCTGCTGTGTGTCCAGGAAGACGGGACCGTTCTAATTTACGACATGTTCGGCTCCTTTAAGAGACACTTCAGTATGGGACAGGTTGGCATGGCGACCACTCACTAAACCAGGTTCATTAGCATGTTTACTAACCATGGTGATGATGTAAACAGGAAGTGGTCCAGAGTCAGGTGTTAGAAGCCAAGGTGTTCCACTCTCCTTATGGAACAGGCGTTGCCATGGTAACGGGCTCTTCCCGCTTCACCCTGGCGACCAACATCGAGGACCTGAAGCTCCGCAGGTTGCCTGAGGTTCCAGGTGAGAGCGGCTAAAGGTAAATTTATATTTCAAATCAGTCTGATCTGATCCGTCTCTCTCTCTGTGACTCCCCAGGTCTACTGGGGCAGCCATCTTGTTGGGCCGTTCTGACCCAGGACAGACAGACCAAAGTCCTGCTGGCCAGTGGACCTGATCTCTACGTGCTGGACAACACATCCTGCACTGCTGTGGTGAGACACCGGCGAGGGTTTACCGTGTTTTCTGCACTATAAGGCGTACCTCACCCGTCTGTCTGTCCGTCCTCAGTGCCCCCCCGGTCTCAGCGTCCAAGCAAGCAACATCGTCCAGATGTGCGTGTCGTTCAGTTATAAATATTTGGCTCTGTTCACCGACTCCGGCTACTTGTGGACAGGTCTGTCCAGCCTGCAGGTGAGTCCAGCTTTCCAGGTGGTCTACCAGGAGAGGGCGGGGCTATGCTAATGAAGCTGTGTTTTCTTTTCGTGCAGGAAAAAATCTATGAAGTGAACACCAAGAAGACCACAACCCCCAAACAGATGGTCTGGTACGTCCTCCTGTCTGTCTCACCGTGTTCAAACATCCACCTGTCTGTCTGTCTGTGTGTGTCCCTGTGCAGGTGCCGCAGACCGAGGACCCAGCAGCCCTCCGTGGTTCTAATGTGGGACCACCTCCTGATGGTGGCCGGACTCAGTGATACCATCCAGTATCCTCCCAACCTGAGATCAGTACTGTCCTAGGTTAACACTGAATGATTGTGGCCGCAGTATCAGCCTGATACTTGATTCTGGTATCGATACGTCCCCACCACCCGTTTAGATCCTTGACCCAGATCCCAGGTTCCCATTGGAGGATCCGTGTGTGCTGGTGGGAGAACTGGACGGAGTCCGGATCATTAGTTCCAGCAACCAGGAACTCCTCCAGGAGGTTCCGCTGGTCTGCCAGGAGATCTTCAAGATCGCCTCTATGGCCCCGGGTGCTCTGCTCCTGGAGGCCCACCGAGAGTACGAGGTACCTGGTCTGGTCTCTGAGGAGTCCTGTCTCCGAGGAGTCCGATCCCTGAGGAGTCCGGTCTCTGAGGAGTCCGGTCTCTGAAGAGTCCGGTCTCTGAGGGGTCCGGTCTCTGAGGGGTCCGGTCTCTGAGGAGTCCGGTCTCTGAGGAGTCCGGTCTCTTAGGAGTCCTGTCTCCGAGGAGTCCTGTCTCTGAGGAGTCCGGTCTCTGAAGAGTCCGGTCTCTGAGGGGTCCGGTCTCTGAGGAGTCCGGTCTCTGAAGAGTCCGGTCTCTGAGGGGTCCGGTCTCTGAGGGGTCCGGTCTCTGAGGAGTCCGGTCTCTGAGGAGTCCGGTCTCTTAGGAGTCCTGTCTCTGAGGAGTCCTGTCTCTGAGGAGTCCTGTCTCCGAGGAGTCCGGTCTCCGAGGGGTCCGGTCTCCGAGGGGTCCGGTCTCCGAGGGGTCCGGTCTCCGAGGGGTCCGGTCTCTGAGGAGTCCGGTCTCTGAGGAGTCCGGTCTCTGAGGAGTCCGGTCTCTTAGGAGTCCTGTCTCTGAGGAGTCCGGTCTCCGAGGAGTCCTGTCTCTGAGGAGTCCTGTCTCTGAGGAGTCCGGTCTCCGAGGAGTCCTGTCTCTGAGGAGTCCTGTCTCTGAGGAGTCCGGTCTCCGAGGAGTCCTGTCTCCGAGGAGTCCTGTCTCCGAGGAGTCCTGTCTCTGAGGAGTCCTGTCTCTGAGGAGTCCGGTCTCTTAGGAGTCCTGTCTCTGAGGAGTCCTGTCTCTGAGGAGTCCTGTCTCTGAGGAATCCGGTCCCTGAGGAGTCCAGTCTCTGAGGAGTCCGGTCTCTGAGGTTCTGTTTTTTTGCAGAAATCCAGTCAGAAAGCCGATGAGTACCTGAGGGAGATCAAGGAGCAGAACGTTCTTGGAGACGCGGTGCGGCAGTGTGTGGAGGCAGCCGGGCATGAGTACGACGCCAGCACCCAGAAGTCCCTGATGAGGGTAAGACCATCACGTATGGACCATGGATCTAGATCCTGGAGGGACGGGGTCCTTACACGTTGATTTTGATCTTGAAGCTCATGAAGTGAAACAATCAAGAAAATTTGTCACAATGACAATAATTGATACTTTATTGACCCCCGTGTGACCCTCTCCCCGCAGGCCGCCTCCTTTGGGAAGTGCTTCCTGACAGACTTCAGTCCGGAGCAGTTTGTATTGACGTGCAGGGAGCTGAGGGTCCTGAACGCGGTGCGGGAGCCTGGCGTGGGAATGCCCCTCACACACACTCAGTATCCTTCTCACCTCATGATCGTTCACTATCAGTAATCTGTCTAATTGACCTTAACCTTTAACCTCAGATTTAAACAAATGACCCTGCAGGTGCTGATCGACAGGTGAGGCCTATCTTTTACAACCTGTCGCCGTGTACCAGTCTGTACCCGTCTATACCCGTCTCATCTCTGTTTCAGGCTGGTGTATCGACAGTTTTTCCCTCTAGCGATAGAAATTTGTCGCTACCTGAAGATTCCTGACTATCAGGGTGTGAGCAGAGTCCTGAAACACTGGGCGTCCTGCAAGGTAACCTGTGCCACCTGTCCCGCTCTCCTCCTTGACCTCTGACCTGTGTGATGTGGTGCAGGTGCAGCAGAAGGACCTGTCGGATGACGACATCGCCCGAGCCATCTGTCTGAAGGTCGGGGATTCGCCCGGGGTTTCCTACTCGCACATCGCCGCCAAAGCCTACGAGTGTGGTCGCACTGAGCTCGCCATTAAGGTAGAACCAGAAACCCCCTGGTTCCATGGTATGGAACACCGGGTTCTAGAAGAACTAGAACTCGTCTAGAGTTGCTCAACCTGTCGTAGGACACCGAGTCCCATCCTGTTCTGTCATACATGGTAATCCATGTCGTTCATATTCGTCCAACTGGAATATAGTATGGATGAAAATATTCCCCCCAAAAAATATCCCACAGCATCCTTAACGACACACACACATTAAGTACTGTGTGATGTCCCCCAGCACTGATTTGGAAAGCCTTTCAGTTATTATCTACAGCTGGTGATGGTCAAGCTCTAGGGGTGTGTCATCACTAATTAACCTCCATGGCGGAGGCTTTGCCGATTCACCGAACCCCGAGGGTTCAAGCAAACCCATGTTGAGAACCCCTGTTCCAAAGATGTCCTGGTTCGGATTCGACAGGTTTTCTGATGTGGTGCAGCAGCTTCTTGAGGTTTCTCTACAGAGAGTTTTGTCTCATCAGCTCCTGGACTTCGAGGCTCGGTCTGGAGAACAAGTTCCTTTGCTGCTGAAGATGAAGAGGAGCCAGCTGGCGCTGAGCAAGGCCGTGGAGAGCGGGGACACAGACCTGGGTAAGTATTAAAGCCCCACCCTTAACCCTCCGTACCCTCTATCAAGGCCTTACCTGTGTGTGTGTTCAGTTTACACCGTAGTGACGTACCTTAAAAACGAGATGAACCGAGGAGATTTCTTCATGACTCTTCGTAACCAGCCGGTGGCTCTGAGTCTCTACAGACAGGTATGCCCACCTGGTTCCAGCTGGTTCCACCCGTACGCCTTACCGGCTGTGTTGTGTTTAGTTCTGCAAGCTGCAGGAGCAGGACACGCTGAAGGATCTCTACAACCAGGACGACGATCACCAGGAGCTCGCTAACTACCACGTCAGTGCCAGTTACAGGGAGAAGGTAACCAGGAAACCATCTCAAAAGCTGGTAAACCATCCTTAAAAAAACAGTAAACTCAGTTTATTTCCTGTGTTGCCATGGTGACATGCAGCGGTTGGAGAGTCGTCTGTCTCAGCTCCAAAACGCCGTGGACGAGTACAACAAGGCTAAGAACGACTTTGCTGCTAAGGTAACGACACGTGCACGTCGTCTGGGGTTTGCTCGCTTTACAAAGACTCTTGTTTCCAGGCAACGGAGGACGAGATGCGTCTGCTTCGTTTCCAACGGAAACTTGATGACGAGAAAGGGGCGGGACTTCAAGGACTGTCTCTGCAGGTAGGTAATCTCTGTATTTGGGCGGGGCTTGTGAGTAAAGGTGCAGGGATGGCAGCCACGGGTGGTCCATAAGCAGGCTGGTAAAGAGGCGTAGCTTTCTAAAAGCGTAACGGGTATGGAAGTGTTTCTCGTTCTTTACTCGATGATCCACTGCTCTAGTCTTTCCTCCACTCGTTCTATCGATGATCCACTGCTCTAGTCTTTCCTCCACTGGTTCTATCGATGATCCACTGCTCTAGTCTTCCCTCCACTGGTTCTATCGATGATCCACTGCTCTAGTCTTTCCTCCACTCGTTCTATCGATGATCCACTGCTCTAGTCTTTCCTCCACTGGTTCTATCGATGATCCACTGCTCTAGTCTTCCCTCCACTCGTTCTATCGATGATCCACTGCTCTAGTCTTTCCTCCACTCGTTCTTTACTCGATGATCTACTGCTCTAGTCTGTCCTCCACTCGTTCTATCGATGATCCACTGCTCTAGTCTTTCCTCCACTCGTTCTTTACTCGGTGATCCACTGCTCTAGTCTTTCTTCCACTCGTTCTTTACGCGGTGATCCACTGGTCTAGTCTTTCCTTTTTAAGGTGATGTTTGTTTTCTCTTCCTGCGCCAGGCGACCATGGAGGCTCTGCTGTCGCTCGGACTTCACAAACAGGCCGAACAACTTTACCGAGACTTTAAAGTACCTGATAAAAGGTGAGATGTGATGTCATCGCAGGTAGTGCTGTGATTGGCTGAACCCCTGTCTCATCTTTGCAGGTATTGGTGGCTGAAGCTGAAGTCTCTGGCAGAAAAGGACGAATGGGACGAGTTGGAGAAGTTTTCTAAAAGCAAGAAGTCTCCTATTGGCTACCTGGTAAAATCAAGCCCCTCCCTATTCAGCATGAAGTAGAACTACCTTTCCCATGATGCTTTGCTCCCGCTTTAGGCCTTCGTTGAGGTTTGCATGAAGAGCAACAACAGGTACGAAGCAAAGAAGTATGTCGCCAGGGTAACGCCCGAGCAGAAGGTCAAAGCTCACCTGGTTGTTGGGTAAGCCCCGTTCTGCAGTGACATCATCATCCGGATTGCATCATCAATATGTGTCTGATTTACCCGCAGTGACCTGGAGGCGGCGGCGGACACTGCCATCGAGCGTCGAAACGAAGCTGAAATCGGGGCGGTCCTTTCCAGATGCTCCGCCTCTGATCACCTGCTGACTGAAAAGTTGAATCGAGCCAGAGCAGGCGTTGCTAAGAAGTGATAACCTGTTACCATAGCAACCGATGTAAATAAATGTCTGTGTCCGTCCTGCTGTTGCCATGACAATGTTTTATTATAATAAAGCCAATCAAACGTTTGCTTTGTTAAATCACCATGGTAACCATGAGGAAAATGGCTGTTTAAGATTCCGTCGCAGTGCCACCGTCAGTGGAGTTTATCTGGTAAGACCGGGGGTGCCCAACCAGTCAATGACGGGCTAACGGTAGCCCACGGTCTGATTCCAAGTCAACTGCCAGGTGTGCAGGAAAAAAATTGAAAGGAAGTCAGTGTTTTCACTCAGCGACGCTGTGTTTACCGAATATTCAGACGCTCGAGACGCTAAAATGCATTTCTCCTGTCATTTTTTTTTGTGTGTGTACACTGGTGTATGTCTGTGTGCGTGTCTCTGATCCTGTTCATCCTGCTCACTCCCAGACAGATCCTCAGCATCTTCATCTCTGATACAAACATCTCCGTTTCCTGTCTTTTCTTCAGTGCTACTGTTTCTAGACCAATCAGCATGGCCGCTCTCACCACACTGTCTCTAGACCAATCAGCATGGCCGCTCTCATCACACTGTCTCTAGACCAATCAGCATGGCCGCTCTCACCACACTGTCTCTAGACCAATCAGCATGGCCGCTCTCATCACACTGTCTCTAGACCAATCAGCATGGCCGCTCTCACCACACTGTCTCTAGACCAATCAGCATGGTCGCTCTCACCACACTGTCTCTAGACCAATCAGCATGGCCGCTCTCACCACACTGTCTCTAGACCAATCAGCATGGCCGCTCTCACCAAGGTTTTGTACACTTTTCCTTTCATTTTATCTGAAACTCTTCTATCACGCCTGATACTTTTCTCCACCCGAAGCAGCCTGCCTGCACACGCTTCTTCACCTCTTTTCCACTCCTTGCCATTAACAATACTTTAATAAAATAAATTATGTTCATATGTTAAGTTCTTGATTATATGATTGTAGCACTCAAATTTCCTTTCAGGGATAAAAATAAATAAATGCAAAGTGCCTTATAAATAAAATTTATTATTATTATAAATAAAGTATTTTCAATTCAATTTTCCTCACCGTGGTCACCAGCTGTGGGTGGTGACCGAAAGAATGAGATCGCGGGTACAAGCGGCCGAAATGAGCTTCCTCCGCAGGGTGGCTGGGCTCTCACTCAGAGATCGGGTGAGGAGTTCTGCCATCTGGGAGGAGCTCGGTGTCGAGTCGCTCCTCCTCCAGGTCTAGAGGAGCCAGATAGGGTGGTTCAGGCATCTGGTCAGAATGCCCCCCAGAGCGCCTCGCGGGCGAGGTGTTTCGGGCACGTCCCACCAGGACTTGCTGGGAGTCCACTGTGACGTCATGTCCCTGATGAAAGAAAATAACTGTAGAGGAGAGGGAAACTAAAACCTGAGGGGGGACCCTTTACACGTTTTAAACCGGCCTTTTTAAATTATATAAATAATTCTTGACTTTTTTTTGTTTAGTTTTTGGTTAAATCGGAAGAAAACAAAGAAGAAAAGAAGAATAAAAACCAATAAATCAAACAAAAACAGTAACAAATATATTTCTGTTAAAATGCACGAGCTGCAGTGTGTCCCTGTCACCAGCAGGTGGGAGTAAAACACCTCCGATTGAAAAATCAGGGTTCCGAAAGTTGGGAGGAATGTGTGTGTGTGTGAGTGTGAGTTTGTGATTGTGTGTGAGTGTGTGTACACACAAACACACACGTGTGTGTGTAGAGAAGGGGTGTCAATCACGTGCGTTTGGTTACCGGAAGTAGGCGTGTCTTAAATCAGCTGACTTGAAATAAAAAGTTTTGTTCAAAGTTCAACGTTTTTTTTTTAACTGAAACTTTTCTTCGGAGTGGATTTTTTTTCTGAAGGTAAGAAAAACTCACCGGAAAGCAGGTGAGAATCCAGATTAAACAACGCATGCGTGTTTACACTAGTGTGTAGAAACGGAGGAGAGTCAGTGTTCTGAAACGTGATTGGTTGAAAACTGTTTAGATTTTTTTTCTTGTGATTTTATTTAAAAACAACCGTAATTTTTTTTTTAAAAAACACCTGCAGTAAATCACAGGTGAATGAACTTGATCTCCATCCCGCCCAAAAACCACACCCCCAGAACTCTATGAATTATGGGATGCAGACGGAATTCAGCGGCCATTTTAAAGCAAAACTAACTGAAACAGATTTTGATCAACAGGTGTTTTTTTTTTTTTTTTTTTGTGGTTAAAAATAAGTTTTACAGAAATTCTTAAAAATGTGCGAAAATTTTTGGAAAAATATAAAAAATTGACAAAAATTTGACAAAAATGTGCCAAATTTGTAAAACTTTTCTGAATTTTGCAAAAATTTATAAAAATTTCAAAAATAAACAAAATTACATAAATTTACGGTAGTTTGTGAAAAATTCTTGAAAATTTGCAAAAGTCCTGCTTTTTGTGAAACAAAGACTTGTTTTGACTGTATTTTAATAAACGATTCATCGTCCGAGACTCCGTTCCGCGTCCGGGACGGAAACCACACTGCTCCTCTTCAATCCGAGACTCGACAATCCGACGGACCCTCCTCTCCAGTACTCCTGAAGACCTTCCCAGGGAGGCTGAGGAGTGTGATATCTCGGTAGTTGGAGCACACCCTCCGATCCCCCTTCTTGTAAAGAGGAACCACCACCCCAGTCTGCCAATCCAGAGGCACTGTCCCCGATGTCCATGCAATGGTGCGAAGGCGTGTCAGCCAGGACAGCCCAACACCATCCAGAGCCTTTAGGAGCTCCAGGCGGATCTCATCCACCCCCGGAGCCCAGCCGCTGCGGAGCTTTTTGACTACTTCGGCGACCTCGACACCAGAGATAGGAAGACCCATCCCGGATTCCAAAGACTCTACCTCCTCATCGGAAGACATGTTGGTGGAATTGAGGAGGTCTTCAAAGTATTCTTTCCACCGATCCAAAACGTCCCGAGTCGAGGTCAGCAGCTCCCCGTTCCCACCGTAAACGGTGTTGACAGCCCTTAGTACGGGCTGTCCGATCTTTGTACGACCGGAGCCAGAGCTTGGTCCGTAAAGCCGGCAGTATGTCGATTCCATTTCCAGTGAGAGTTGTACTCCGCCAAGGCTGCCCTTTCTCACCGATTCTGTTCATCACCTTTATGGACAGAATATCTAGGCGCAGCCGAGGCGTTGTAGGGATCCGGTTTGGTGACCTCAGGATCGGATCTCTGCTTTTTTTGGATGATGTGGTCCTGTTGGCTTCGTCGGACCGTGATCTCCAGCTCTCGCTGGAGCGATTTGCTGCCGAGTGTGAAGCGGGCGGGATGGGAATTAGCGCCTCCAAATCCGAGACCATGGTCCTCGCCCGGAAAAGGGTGGAATGCCCCCTGCGGGTCAGGGACAGGGTCCTGACCCACAGGTCAACCCCTCGGTGTCGAGCCGCTCCTCCTCCAGGTCGAGAGGAGCCAGATGGGGTGGTTCGGGCATCTGGTCAGGATGCCCCCCGAGCGCCTCGCGGGCGAGGTGTTTTGGGCATTTCCCACCGGGAGGAGACCAAAGGGCAGACCCCGGACCCGCTGGAGAGACTATGTCTCACAGCTGGCCGGGGAACAACTTGGGATCCTTCCAGGTGAGCTGGAGGATGCAGCCGGGGAGAGAGAGGCCTGGGCTGCCCGTTTGAGGCTGTTGCCCCCGCGACCCGACCCCGGAACAAGCGGAAGATGACGGAACGGAACGGATTCATCGTCTTTGTTTTAAATATTTCGGTCTGATCGTCGATCCTCAGATGCGCTAAAGACTTAAATTTCAGTCAGTCATCTTTTTAACCGTCTATTCCTTATGGGGTGGCGGGAGCCTACCCCAGCTGAATCGAGGCGCTGGGCAGGATACACCTTCTGACCGTCGACTTCAGTCCACATGCTACTAAAAGACCCCCATCTAGTGCCGGACAAGAGTCTCTGAGACTCTTGTCCGGCACTCTTGTCTAAGAGTCTCTGAGACTCTTGTCCGGCACTAGATGGACAAGTCATCTAGTCCATGACTAGATGACTAGAAGACTAGAAGAGTCACTCCCAGGTGACTCTTCCTCAGTCACCTAGGAGTGACTAAGGAAGAGCACCTCTAGTCAGTCAGCCTGGTCTGAGAGACGAGCCAGAATAACTTTATTAGTCCCACATCGGGGATAATAATTTACTGCATGGCACCACAGCAGGCACCCACGACAACGCCAATGGTGGGATCAACTAGGGGGTTATGTGTCTGGTCCAGGGACACCCAGGGGGCTCAGTGAACCTGCTTCTCCTGGTTCAAGGACAAACACTCTACCACTGAGCTAATGCCCCCATAAAGATTAGAACTCTTAACGATCCTCACTGGAGGGCTTTAGTAAACATTTAACAGAGTGTCTGGTTGATAGAGACGAGCAGCACCTTGTGTTTATTATGGTCTGTAAACAGTTCTATTATTAACCGTCTTTTATCTTCTTTATTTTTATTTACCTTTTTTTTTTTTACACCAGTGTGTGTCGTTCATTTGAATAACGAGGCTGCGTTGTTATGAACATTTGAGTTTGAGCTCAAACTTTTATTGAAAAAACTTCTTTCAGTGTCACGTGTTTTCTTTGTTTTCTGTTCCGGGAAGTATTTCTTCTTCTATCTAAATAAATAAATAAATAAATGAATTACTCTATTCATCCCTCACCGTGCTGCACTCCTTACACCGCAGCAGGCTGCCCTTCGACGGCACCAATGGTGGGAAAAGTGGGGGTTAGGTGTCTTCTCCAAGGACCCTAGACGTGCTGTCTATGGGACGCAAACCCACGAACTTCCGGTCCGCGCGCGAACGCTCTAACCACTAAGCTGCCGTCTCCTCCGTATGTCATCTATGTTCAACTAGTGACATCTACTGGTAGTACAGCATATTACAACACAGTGAACTCCAGATGAAAAGAATTTTGGTTAATTCCGGCTTTTTTACTCATGTTTTATTATATTTGATAAAATTAGAGGTTGAAATAAACTAATCTGATCTAACCAATAGAATCACAGCTTAAATACACTCCTTGTACCGTGTGTGTGTGTGTTCATCTGGTCTAACACACTGGTCTCTGCTGTGTAACCACATTAAAACCATTAGAATCATTAAATAAACACACTTCTTCATCATCGTTATGGACTTACAAAGTTAAGAATCTTAGGTTTTAATATTCAGATGAACAACTGCACGGTGGCCTCACAGCAAGAAGGTCAGGGTTCAAGTCCAGGAGTGGGGACAAGACTTGAAACACTGGTCTTTCTGTGTGTAGTTTGCATGTTCTCCATGTGTATGTGTGGGTTTTCTCTGGTTTCCTCCAAAAACATACATATTAGGTTGATTGGCTGCTATGAAACAGGATGGGCTTCAGCACCACCCGCGACCCTGTCAGGGGCTCACTGCTCCTCTTGATGGAGCTACCGGAGCTCACTGCTCCTCTTGATGGAGCTACCGGAGCTCACTGCTCCTCTTGATGGAGCTACAGGAGCTCACTGCTCCTCTTGATGGAGCTACAGGAGCTCACTGCTCCTCTTGATGGAGCTACAGGAGCTCACTGCTCCTCTTGATGGAGCTACAGGAGCTCACTGCTCCAGTCCTTAGAACTGATCTCCACTGAGACCCTGTAAACGAGCTGAAAGTCGCTGGTTGTTTTTCACTCTGACTCTCTAGAGGGCGCTCTGGGAACTGTGGTTGTGGTTCCTGCAGGTTTTCATGGTTTGATTGGTCCTGTCTGCAGGTGATGATGTCATCAGTAAAGGTTGAAAGCGTGGTGAAAACGAGTGCTCTGGTTGGTGAAGGACCGGTGTGGGAGGAGTCAGATCGAACGCTTCTATTCGTTGATATTATTGGACAGAAGATCCATCGCTGGAGCGCACAGACCAATCAGATTCAATCCCTGGAGACAGGTAAGTGAGGGCACACTTACCTGTGCCATGCTCCCTGACACCTGCCCGCCTCTTACCCTCTGTCCTCTTTCAGCCGACACGGTGGGCTTCGCCGTCCCCCGCCGCTCTGGCGGGTACGTTGCTGGGGTTGGGCGGAGCATCGTGGCTGTGGATTGGGCGACACGGCAGGTGAAACCGCTGGTGAAGGTAGATGAGGACAAAGAGAACAACCGTCTGAACGATGGGAAGGTGGATCCCAACGGACGTCTGTTCGCAGGTGAGACCCCGCCAGCCCACATTGTTAGGGATGGAATGTAGTTTGGCACCAGATTGAAAACTTTCATTCTTAATGATGTTCTTAACGGTTTGGGTGGAGAGGCGGGGCTAGAGAGCCAACATGGTGTGCGCTAACGACAGTCTGTCTCTCCCTCTCTGCTTCCCTGCAGAGGGAGGGGGCGCTTAGATTTAAATAAAGAATAAAACATCAGTAACCATCTACCTGATCCAGGTACGATGGGGAAGGAGACGCGACCTGCTGTAGTGGAGAAGAACCAGGGATCCCTGTTCTCCGTGAACTCTGACCTGACTGTGACCAAACACGTGAGCCAGGTACGGACCTTTGACCTCTCACTACGTCAGTTTTATTGTCTTTCAATTTCTAATATCAAATAAAAAAACAGCCGTTATAACAGGTTGTAAGTTTCTGTACATTTAGACAACTTTAGGGAGGAAGGATGGAGCGGGAGATACGGATCGCTGTGGCGTCCAGAATAATTAGGACGCTGCATCAGTCCATCGTGGTGAAAAAAGAGCTGAGCTGAAAAGCAAAGCTCTCAATTTACAAGTTGATCTACATTCCTACCGTCACCATGGTAACCAGGATCTACGTTCCAACACTCACCATGGTAACCAGGATCTACGTTCCTACCCTCACCATGGTAACCAGGACCTACGTTCCTACCCTCACCATGGTAACCAGGATCTACGTTCCTTCCCTCACCATGGTAACCAGGATCTACGTTCCTACGCTCACCATGGTAACCAGGATCTACGTTTCTACCCTCACCATGGTAACCAGGATCTACGTTCCTACCCTCACCATGGTAACCAGGATCTACGTTCCTACCCTCACCATGGTAACCAGGATCTACGTTCCTACCCTCACCATGGTAACCAGGATCTACGTTCCTACCCTCACCATGGTAACCAGGATCTACGTTCCTATCCTCACCATGGTAACCAAGATCTACGTTCCTACCCTCACCATGGTAACCAGGATCTATGTTCCTACCCTCACCATGGTAACCAGGATCTATGTTCCTACCCTCACCATGGTAACCAGGATCTACGTTCCTACCCTCACCATGGTAACCAGGATCTACGTTCCTATCCTCACCATGGTAACCAGGATCTACGTTCCTACCCTCACCATGGTAACCAGGATCTACGTTCCTACCCTCACCATGGTAACCAGGATCTATGTTCCTATCCTCACCATGGTAACCAGGATCTACGTTCCTACCCTCACCATGGTAACCAGGATCTACGTTCCTACCCTCACCATGGTAACGGACACATAGAAGCCTTGTCTACTGTTACCTGATAGACTTGTAACATCTGTCATCCGTCTAACGTCTCTTCTCTAACGGTCCTGTCTGTCCTTCAGGTGGACATCTCCAACGGGTTGGACTGGTCTCTCGATCAGAGGACGTTTTTCTACATCGATAGTTTGGCTCTGAGCGTCGACGCCTTTGATTACGACCCTTCCAGCGGACGCCTGGGTACCTGAATCCCACGTAGACAGCTCTCCTGTATCACCCTTCTCATTAACAGCTTCCTCTGTTTCCTAGACAACCGGCGAGTGGTGTACAACCTGGAGGAAGGAGAGGGCTTTCCCGATGGGATGACGATCGATGCCGACGGTCGCCTGTGGGTGGCGTGTTACAACGCAGGCCGGGTGATCCGCATCGACCCGGTGACCGGTTAGTGTACTCATCCCCCCTTAAATCATACTCCCATGATGTATAGAACTCCTCTTCCTGTGACTCCGCCCTCTTTTCTTACCCTTCAGGTGTTCGCATGCAGACCGTCTCTCTACCGGTCACTAAAACCACTTCCTGCTGCTTCGGAGGTCCGGACTACTCCGACCTGTTCGTTACGTCTGCCTCTCTGGGTTTGGACCAATCAGAGCATAAGCAGCAGCCAATGGCAGGAAACACCTTTCGAGTGAGGACACGCCTCTAACGAACCTGTCTCCGTCTGATTTCTCTGGTTAATTATGGTCTGGTTTGATCTGCAGGTCAGTGGACTGGGTGTCAAAGGTCGTCCGTCACACTCTTTCTCGGGATGAAGCTGAAAGTTTCGTGTTAAAATGAAGAAAAATGGCCGATCGATTTGAATTTTTTTTTATTGATCACTTCTGAATAAACAAATCAATCTGACTCATTGTTTTATTTATTAGTCAATCAAATTGAAACAAAAACTCAGCGTTACCGAGACGACGTGGTCATGTAGACAAGGTGCCCTTTATTTACGCACCAGGTGCAGAATCACAACATAAACACACAACGAGCGTTTTGCTACAACCGTCTAAAAAAAACAACCTGTACAGGTAAAAAACTTTGTGCTGTTCACAGGGCGGGAGGAGGAGGAGGGGCCGGGAACACACAGTCCATAAAAACAGAGAAGCACCACAGGTGGGCGGAGCCAAACCGGCAGCACCAGGTGGATCGGGTCAGGGATGAGGCGGTCCGCAGGGTCGCACGCACCTGGAGGGTCGGTCGGTTCTCAGGAGAGAAACTGGGAGTCGTGAGTCCGACTCTTGTAGACCCTCCAGAAGGTTCTTCACTGCTCGGCCAAAACGTCTCCACGTAGATGTGACCAACAGGTGGAGCCCACTAGTGGAGAATTTCTGCATGTGCCAGTCTCTCAAAAATTTTTATCAATTTGTTTTGAACCATTTATCCCTAATGGAGACACACGGGGTGCCAGAGCCTATCCCGGCTGATTTCAAATGAGACGCAGGATACACCCCGAATAGGTCCCCAGTCTGTTGAGGGACCACACACACAGACAACCATCCACACACACACACACACACACACACACACACACACACACACACACACACACACACACACACACACACACACACACACACACTCATTCCTAGCTGTAGTTTCTTAGTGGCTAATCAACCTAACATGTATGTTTTTGGAGGGAACATGCAAACTCTACACAGTAAGGCCAGAGTTTCAAGGTGAGGCTCAGTGGCATCACAGCAAGAAGGTCAGGGTTTCAAAACTTGGAGTGGGACCAGGCTTGATTCACTGTCCTTTCTGTGTGTAGTTTGCATGTTCTCCCTGTGTATGTGTGGGTTTTCTCTGATTGGCTGCTAGGAATGAGTGTGTGTGGTTGTGTGTGTGTGGCGCCGCAACAGAAGGGCGACCTGTTCAGGGTGTATCCTGCCTCTCGCCTGAAATCAGCCGGGATAGGCTCCGGCCCCCCCCGCAATCCCAAAGGTGTAGACGGTTAAGAATGTGACTGACTGACTTCAAACATGGTGATTAACGATGTGTCTTAATTAATAATCTTTTCTTATGTACGGTCCTACTCTGACAGGTATTTATGTGTGTTTTCTGTTTCTTCTCTGCTTTAAAAGCTTCATTTCACTGTCCTCTCCACACACATCGTTCACGACTCACTACATTAGTGAGGACATGTTTTAATTTCAGGACGTCTGTTCTTTTTTTTCTCACACTCGCTCAGTTTGTTCTCTGTTATTTTCCAAAATAGCGTCTGTTTTTGAAACAGTTTGTAAAAATAAATAAATATAAAACAATTTTCGTGCTCCAACTATCGAGGGAACTATCGAGGGCGCACCGCCATCCTGGTGAAATGTGACTCCTGGTCGACTCAGGGTCCAAGAATTTGTCCGGATCTGAGTGAATGTTACTGTTTAATAATGATTATCTATACTTCTTTGATCCCTTAACGGGGAAATTTGTTTGCGCCGCAGCTGCCATGACGGCACCAATGAGGGGTCAGGTCTCTTCTCAAAGGACCCTAGATGTGAACTCAGTAGGAATCGAACTCGCGAACTTCCGGTCCGAGGGCAAACGCTCTACCACTGAGCCACCGCCTCCGTTTATGGCGTATAAATGAAGTTGGTGGTTTTCTACTCTGCTTGATTACTTACGGATTCTTTGGATTTCGTTGAGCTTTGATCCCTAGACTTGAACTTGGATCCTCTGATGGACTAGGATTAGAGGACCACCCTTTGACCTGCATTGACTTGGACGATACTTTGAAATCATCCTGGAATTCAGACCCAAGAAACTAAGAACCCAACCTGGTTCTCCTGCTCATCCAGTTGACGACCCGGTGGCGCTGGCTCGGTAGAATATGAACACCACAAACAGCGGGTGCACCAGGAAGTCAAAATGTTATCCCCAAATAATTCATCCGTAGGGTGCTGATGAAGTTTGGTAGGCATTGCCAACGATCGTTACCACTAAACCAATGCTAAAGCAATGCCGGCTTCAGCGGTGCACCGCTGAGCCAACGCCCGTGTAACGCCCATGTTTTATGATCAACGTAGCTTTAATGAGCCTAACGACCCTCATGTAAAACCTGTCGTTCGTTTTTCACACTGTGTACCTTTTTACTGAAACCCTGAACTTCCTGTCCTCGGAACCTCCGATGTCTAACGACTGTTTGACTCTAACACCTCGCCTTCACTCCTCACGTGTACGGATCGATGAATGTGTTCTTTAGAGCCATAGTCGATGTCAGATCCAATCAGATTTGATCAGATCCGACCAGATCCAACCAGATCCAACCAGATCCAATCAGATCCAATCAGATCCAATCAGATCCAATCAGATCCGATCAGATCCAACCAGATTTGATCAGATTCGATCAGATCCGATCAGATCCAATCAGATCCGATCAGATCCGACCAGATCCAATCAGATCCAATCAGATCCAACCAGATCCAACCAGATCCAATCAGATCCAATCAGATCCAATCAGATCCGATCAGATCCAACCAGATCCAATCAGATCCAATCAGATCCAACCAGATCCAACCAGATCCAATCAGATTCAATCAGATCCAATCAGATCCAACCAAATCCAATCAGATCCAATCAGATCCAATCAGATTCAACCAGATCCAATCAGATCCAATCAGATCCAATCAGATCCAATCAGATTTGATCAGATCCAATCCCGGAAGCTGATAGACTGTTCTACATGTGAATGTTTTTTTTTTTTTTTGTCCAAACGTATAATCTGGTAAAAACCGACTCCTGCTGAGTTTTAAATAGAAGTATCTGGCAGGTACCTCCTATTTGGCACGCAGTCAGTGACTGGGTGGAACCCCGTTTGGCCGAGCAGTGCATGTTAGAACCCTCATGGAGACCCACGGAGCACCGAGCAGAACCGGGACCATCGGATGGTTTAAAAATGGATCTCCTTAATTTGGTCCGTCATGAGGAGGGCGCGGCAGGTTCGTAGCACCGGAGTAACTTCCTGCTTGTAAACATGCGGACCTGATGCGGTCAGGTGAACTCCGACCCCGTCAGGTCCATGACCAGGTCGACCATCGTCGGAGGAGGGGATGCTGGGTAATTTATCTGTGCAACAACATATAAAAGATGATGTCCATCAGATTGTTCAAAGTGCTAATTGGTCCTCAG
This sequence comes from Neostethus bicornis, assembly GCA_902685375.1. Classification (NCBI taxonomy): domain Eukaryota; kingdom Metazoa; phylum Chordata; class Actinopteri; order Atheriniformes; family Phallostethidae; genus Neostethus; species Neostethus bicornis. Next base: position 16,084,490 of record LR738563.1, on the reverse strand, counting down.
AGTGGGCGTGGCCAGTGGGGTCTCAGTAGTGCTCCTCAGTGTGGGCGGGGTCACAAAAGAAGCGTGAGCTGCGTTTGGCCGAGCGGGCGGTGAAGGGGACGGTCTTCAGGGCTGCACACAGAGAGTCGTTAGATCAGGAGACAGGTGAGCGACACCTCGAGGCTGGGAAGAGGATTACCTGTGATGATGTCCTCGATGGCGCCGTCCTTCCCTTCGTAAACATGGCGGCTGTCTTTGCCCTGTTTCCGCCGCAGCTCCGTGATCAGCTCCTGCTGCTGCCGCTTCCCTTTGTGGGACGGAGACTGAGAGAGGGAGGGGTCATCGGCTGTGACATCATCAGTGACATCATTTCTCACCTTGGTCTCCTCTTGATCCTGCTGCTCCTCCTGTTCCAGTTTCTCCAGCAGCATCTGCTCCTGGCGCCTCCTCTGCTCATTCTCCTCCTCCGCCAGCTGGACACAGACCGGCGTTACCCCTCACCCAATGTGGATACACCCTTTCATACACCCCCATTCACCCCTCCCCATGCTCCAGTTTCCCAAATGGATTTTTTTAAAGCAGCAATATTTGATTTTTGTTCAAAATCTGTTTATAATCTGAACTTTTTAGATTTACAGTCTATTAAATATGAAAGGTCAGAACCAGGGGCGGATCCAGGATTTTCTTAAGGGGGGGGGTTGTAAGGTTATTGACAAAGCCAGTATAGGGGAGGTTGAGGGCATTACCCCCCTCAGAACGTTTTAAAAAATAAGCGTCATTTTCCTGCATTTTGGCGCCCATTCTCTGGCCCTGCAAGGGCATAGCTCGACTAGTCCCCTTTCCTTTCTTCTGCAGCGCACTGTGCGCTCTGCAGAGAAGGTGATCGGCTGCAGCCTTCCATCTCTCGAAGACCTGTACGTCTCCAGGACTCGGGGGCGTGCAGGTCGGATAGTAGCTGACCCTTCCCACCCTGGACATGGACTTTTTGAGCGACTCCCCTCGGGCAGGAGGCTCCGGTCCATTCGGACCAGAACGTCCCCCCACAAAAACAGCTTCTTCCCTTCTGCCGTTAGTCTAATTAATACTTTATGACCTGGATCCCCACATCTCATAGTCACCTCCCTCTTGTCACTTCACTATCTTTATTATTTTCTATTATTTTCTATGACATTGCACTACTTTTCTTTTTCTTCTGAGCACTCTTAGTTTTGTAAAAATTATTATTATTTTTATTTATTTTATTTTTATTATTTTTATTTTATATGTTTGCACACCAGTACCAGAACAAGTTCCTAGTCTCTGATGTTTTTCACTGACATGGCAATAAAAGCATTCTGATTCTGATTCTGAAAAAAGGGTCGAGGGCGTGTCCAAAAATGATCCCCTTTGATTCGCCCCTGATAACAAAAAGGCTGAAGGATCAAAACATTTAGATTTGTGCCCTCAGCCAGGAAACTCTCTTGATCTTAATCCCATTGAGAACTTGTGGTCAATCCTCAAGACTGAGGTCCACCCATCTTGTTTTTGATCGAGGTGGGTGGACGATCAAAAACCAACAACAAACTCCAAGAGATAATTACGGAAGAATGGACGACCATCAGTCAGGATTTGGTTCAGAAGTTGATTGACAGCATGCCAGGGGTAAAAGAAGGCGCGAAACCAGTGTTCCCTCTAAGCTGCGCGCCTGCGTGATTGCGCACTGCTCGCAGATGAACAGCGCACAAGAAAATCTACGTAGCAAAAAAAAAATAAAACTAAAGATGGTAAATGAGACAAAGCTCCGAAGCAGACCTCTTTCTTCTTTCTTTTGGAACAAATTGCTTCAAACTGTTGCTTTGGAGTTTGTGTCGTCACTGCTGATGACGTCATATAAGAGTAAAAGTATTTGCTCCGCCCCCTTCTGACCAGGAAGCTTGTGTGTTTGATCAAACACATAAAACTTAGAGGGAACATTAGTTACAGACTATAAATACTGACCGACTGGATGTAAAATCAATCAAAGATTGTGATTTTTATTTCTAATTGAATGTTATTTTCAGAGGTGGGTAGAAAAAAAAATTACTCAAGTAAAAAGTATGCATTGAAAAAACTACTTAAGTACTGAGTAATTTTAAAAGCAACATTTTTTTGTTTTTAGACATAAGAAAAATAAACAATACAACAAAATGGGCATAATTTATATTTTCAAAATAAAGCTAAGAGATCAGTAAAAAAAAAAAAAAAAAGAAACCATTAGTGACGCTTGCATTGTTTTAATGTTGTTTTTAGATCAATAGACCTGGAGGCAGATCAAATGAAAAGATGGTTTTACCTGATTTACCAGTAAATTGTTTTAAAAATAACTTTTTGTGCTAAGTTTTAGTTTCTTGTAACATGGGGCATGAGTATGTCTGATAGGTCAGATAGCGTCATGTGACCGTGTTCACCACATTTGATTGGAGGAACATTGTCTACATTCATCCACAGCAGGAAGTGCTCTTGAAAAAACTTCTTGTACTAAAAAACATGTTAAAAGTAACGGGTCAACTTTTATCCAATTTAACGGAGTAAGAGAAGCGTTATTTACTTAAAAATTTACTCAAACAAAAACTATTAAAAATACTCATAGAAGTACATTTTATTCATAAAGTTACTCAAATAAATGTAAGGCGTTACTATCCACCTCTGTTTATTATATCATAAAAACAAACACTTAAAAACCTTGAAGGAACAGACTTTCTGGAAATAGAATATATGTTTTATTCTCAAAACCTTAGGTCATGACTGTATAATAGCAGCGGTGGAACTTAACAAAGTAAATGTACTTCGTTACTGCACTTAAGTAAAAAAAAAGTGTATCTGTACTTTACTTAAGTATAATTTGAGACCAGTTCTTTTTAATTTTATTTCACTACATTTTTAGAGCAAATATCTGTACTTTTACTTTTTAAAAGTGTGTTTTGCATTTTTTGTTATATTTTCGAGAGGAAATTATGAAAAATAGACAGTTTTTTACCGACAGGCAGGTTTTAGCCCATCTTGAAGCCGCATCGCCAAAATCAACCTGTAGAGGGAGCGGTTTATCACCTACGGTCTCCAAGAGGGAGAAGAAGTAATGAATCGAAGACCAATCAGAATCGAGAGTAAACATTTTCCATATTCTTTCAGCGCCAAAAAAACTATCATCAAATATAACACAAAAATTGTTGTTCGTTGTGTTTCTTTTTAAATAAAAAGCTAAGCCATCCATACACAGAGTATTTATCTGTGACCCTACAACACAAACAATAACATTTAAATTATGGTTGAATTCTTTTACTTTTTACAAAGTACTTAAAAAGTCAAATTTACACCAATTTTACTTTTGTACTTTTACTTAAGTTTTTTTTTGCCTAATTCTCTGTACTTTTACTTAAGTACAAAAAGTGAGTACTTCATCCACCACTGGAAACCACTGGAGTGGGCGGAGTTTGGTTTTATTATGAGCATGCTCAGAAGCATCGAGCCTCCCGACGAGGCCCCTCATCTCGACAGAACACCAGCACTCTAAATGTTTCATTTTTATTTTTCTTCTATAAATAAATAAAAATCTCTAAATTTGAGGACTCCTGACGATGAGGATGGGAGTGGGGTAGGAATGGGGTTCAGGAGGCACCCGTCACTCACCCGGTAGGCTTTGATGAAACGAACAAAGATCGGGAAGAAGACGGACGGTGGCATCGTCTTTGAACTCTCTCCAAAAAATTTCACTGCATCCTCAAAAGCGTCCTGAAAACAAAGAAAAAAAAACCATCACCGAGGGCGTCGTTTATGAAGCCAAAGACCCAATCTGAGCGAACGCCAACTTCAACGCATGGGGAGCGATTTGTAAAAATGGCAGAGAGCGTGGACGTTAAGTCTCTGACTTTATTAAAGTCTGCCAGATGGTACGATGTGGGGTAAAGATGGTACGACGTGGAGGGAAAGATGGTACGGCGTGGGGGAAAGATGCAGGGGTGCTGAAGGCAGGGTACACCCTGAATAGATCACCAGTCTGCCACGGGGCCACACATCCAGGCAACCATCCACACACCATTCTTTCTTTATTAAACAGATGAAAGATGCCCGTACCTGGGCGATGCGGGCGTCCTCCTGCAGCTTGTTGAGTCTAGATTCGTTCCTGCTGATGAAGTCTTTGAGCGTAGCGTTGTGCGACACGCTGAACTCTCTCCAGGTGAGCTCCATGCCGCGCTGCAGCTCCTTAACGTCACACAGAACGTTCTCCAGACTCACTGCACGGGTGAAACAACACAGCTTGAGATTTCCTGCACGGAGCTACGACCGCTGCGTCCTGATTGGCTAACCCACCTGCGGCGGCTTTGTCCACGTAATGCAGCTCGTTGTAGAAGAGGCACACGGCGGGGTATTTCTCACGCACCACGTTACCGATGTAGTGGAGCAACGTCTGGGTCCGGTCAGTGGATTTAGTCTCCAGGAGCTGCAGAGAAACATCTCTATCATCTGGTGTCACGTAGCTACCTGCTTTAAACCATTACGCGGGTACCGGACACGGACCTGGTGATGAGTAGGAGAAACCAGGAACCACCTAAACCCAACTCCCCAAAACCACACCAACAAGGTGTTACACCCTCTCTTTCCTAAAAGGTACAATTATTATAATTTTAAGACATGTCGAAGGTCCTGCAGTTTCACCGAATCTGACTGAATCTGAGCCACAAATTATGAGCTTTATGTCATAAAACCAGGAAAAATAGTGTCGGTCTCTCTACGTTCCTACCCTCACCATGGTAACCAGGATCTACGTTCCTACCCTCACCATGGTAACCAGGATCTACGTTCCTACCCTCACCATGGTAACCAGGATCTATGTTCCTACCCTCACCATGGTAACCAGGATCTACGTTCCTACCCTCACCATGGTAACCAGGATCTATGTTCCTACCCTCACCATGGTAACCAGGATCTATGTTCCTACCCTCACCATGGTAACCAGGATCTACGTTCCTACCCTCACCATGGTAACCAGGATCTACGTTCCTACCCTCACCATGGTAACCAGGATCTATGTTCCTACCCTCACCATGGTAACCAGGATCTACGTTCCTACCCTCACCGTGGTAACCAGGATCTATGTTCATACCCTCACCATGGTAACCAGGATCTACGTTCCTACCCTCACCGTGGTAACCAGGATCTATGTTCATACCCTCACCATGGTAACCAGGATCTACGTTCCTACCCTCACCATGGTAACCAGGATCTACGTTCCTACCCTCACCATGGTAACCAGGATCTACGTTCCTACCCTCACCATGGTAACCAGGATCTATGTTCATACCCTCACCATGGTAACCAGGATCTACGTTCCTACCCTCACCATGGTAACCAGGATCTACGTTCCTACCCTCACCATGGTAACCAGGATCTACGTTCCTACCCTCACCATGGTAACCAGGATCTATGTTCATACCCTCACCATGGTAACCCGGTTAGGAGGATATGTGTTTAAATCTCAGGTGATGAAGAACATGAAGTTTTACCAGGTCTAAACTCTGAAGTTTGAATCCGTACACGGCTCCTCTTTTACTGCTGTTCATGTAGTTCCCCAGAGCCAGGATGATCTGAAACACAGGAACCGTGTTATACACACACACACACACACACAAACACACACAAACACACACAAACACACACAAACACTCACCTCCAGGATTTTCTTTAATTTTTGGGATGATTTTATTGAAACAGAAGCAGCGATGATTGAGTGGAGTTGCTGAAAAAAAAAAAAAAGAGTTACTGTCCTCCTGTCTGTCCTCCTGTCCGTCCTCCTGTCCGTCCTCCTGTCCGTCCTCCTGTCCGTCCTCCTGTCCGTCCTCCTGTCCGTCCTCCTGTCTGTCCTCCTGTCCGTCCTCCTGTCCGTCCTCCTGTCTGTCCTCCTGTCCGTCCTCCTGTCCGTCCTCCTGTCTGTCCTCCTGTCCGTCCTCCTGTCCGTCCTCCTGTCCGTCCTCCTGTCCGTCCTCCTGTCCGTCCTCCTGCCTGTCCTCCTGTCCGTCCTCCTGTCCGTCCTCCTGTCCGTCCTCCTGTCCGTCCTCCTGTCCGTCCTCCTGCCTGTCCTCCTGTCCGTCCTCCTGTCCGTCCTCCTGTCCGTCCTCCTGCCTGTCCTCCTGTCCGTCCTCCTGTCCGTCCTCCTGTCCGTCCTCCTGTCCGTCCTCCTGTCCGTCCTCCTGTCCGTCCTCCTGCCTGTCCTCCTGTCCGTCCTCCTGTCCGTCCTCCTGTCCGTCCTCCTGCCCGTCCTCCTGTCCGTCCTCCTGTCCGTCCTCCTGTCCGTCCTCCTGCCTGTCCTCCTGTCCGTCCTCCTGTCCGTCCTCCTGTCCGTCCTCCTGCCTGTCCCCTGTCTGTACAGACAGGGCACACCCCGAACACCTCGCCAGTCTGTCGCGGGGCCACACATAGACAACCATCCACACACACACACACTCCTAGGGGTAATCTGGCACCGCCCAGTCAACCTGGCATGCATGTCTTGTGAGGTTGGGAGGAAATTCACGCAGAACATGCAAACTACATACAGAAAGGACAGTGTTTCAAGCCTGGTCCCCACTCAGGAGTTGAACCCACGACCCTCTAGCTGTGCTACCTATTGTGCCACCGTGCCGCTGTCGTTAAATTAATCAAGGTAATTAACCAACGTCTTGTCGTCTGTGTTTCCTGTAAAGCTACATAACGGGTGGCCAGTCGCCCTCTGCCCGCCGTCTTTACCAGCTGGAATAACTTCCTCAGTAACTCAGATAACCAGGCCTGCTCGTGGATACCCTGCCCCGCCCCGCTCCTCCCCGCCCCGCCCCGCTCCTCCCCGCTCCGCCCCGCCCCGCTCCGCCCCGCCCCGCGGTCACATCGAGCATCGTTCGACTCCATTTTTCTTTCTTTTTTTTTTTTATGTGTGTTTTATTTTTATTGAGTTGGACTGGTGAGCAGCGCCAGAGCGAATCAACCCAGGTTCTCCCAGTCGAAAGATGGCAACTCTGCCAATAGGCCAACGCCTCCTGGACCGTTCGACAGATCGTATCGTAAACGCTACGACGTAAAATCGCTAAAGGTCGTTTGATTGTCGACCGATTCCCTCCAGGTGAGCACCAGAGAACCGATCGCCCAGCGGTCGATTTCATACCAGGTAAGAGGTGTCGTTTATCAGACGAACGTCGTCCAATAATCTGTGGACATTCGGTCGAAGATGTTCCGTTAATTGACCGGGTTTTGAGTCACAGACACGTCACAGACAGGCGGGGTCCCAGGAGGCGTGGCTCAGGAAGCGTGGCCCAGGAAGCGTGGCCCAGGAGGCGTGGTCCCAGCAGGCGGGGTCCCAGGAGGCGTGGCCCAGGAGGCGTGGCTCAGGAAGCGTGGCCCAGGAGGCGTGGCCCAGTAGGGGGCTCAGTGGTAGAGTCTTTTAACCGGGAGAACCTGGACGTCTTTGGGACCGCAGGAGTAGAGACAATCAAAAAAGAAAAGATGCGGATGTTCCCGTCGGATACGCATGGGCGATACGTTGATGTGTCGCCAATGTATCTCCGAACAGTCTGTTAGCCTTTCATCGATCATCGCCATACAGGCAAGATGATAATGTTCTATGTTCTCCCGACACGCGGTCGACATGATGCCAACGAGTAGCGTTAACATGAGCCACACCTGTCGCTACCCTTTCATCTCACGCTACCCCATACACACACATAAAAAACCCCTCGATTTGGATCTAGGTTAGAACCCCACGATGCATCTCATGCCATGTGAGCAGGGCCCTACCGGCGTCAGCATCTGGACGTTATCGGTGAAGTTCCCCATGAAGGTCATGATGGTCATGCGCTGGCTGAGCCTCTCGATGCGGCTGAACTGCATCATGAAGCGGTCCTCATCGCTCAGAGCTTCCAGAGGTTTTCTGTCTCTCTCGTACTGTCGGAGCAGCTTCACCTCCGCCTCCGTCGGCAGGAACCGCATAAGACACTCCACGAAGTCCACACGGACCGTTCGCAGATCAAACCTGGACAAAGGACACGGTCAGAAAAAACTTCTCCATTCACGATGAATTACTACTGAAAAGTTTTCAGGTGTCCAACATGAAGCAGGAAGCAGAGTTCCTGGATTCCTAACCCATACACACACACGCACACGCGCGCACACACACACTCAGGTCTTTCAGGTCCCTCCCACTGAAGGTGAGTGGGTGTGTTTTCAGGTCCCTCCCACTGATGGTGAGTGGGTGTGTCTTCAGGTCCCGCCCACTGATGGTGAGTGGGTGTGTCTTCAGGTCCCTCCCACTGATGGTGAGTGTGTGTGTTTTCAGGTCCCTCCCACTGACGGTGAGTGGGTGTGTCTTCAGGTCCCTCCCACTGACGGTGAGTGGGTGTGTCTTCAGGTCCCTCCCACTGATGGTGAGTGTGTGTGTTTTCAGGTTGCTCCCACTGATGGTGGGTGGGTGTGTTTTCAGGTCGCTCCCACTGAAGGTGAGTGGGTGTGTCTTCAGGCCCCTCCCTCTAAAGGTGAGTGGGTGTGTCGTCAGGTCTCTTCCACTGAAGGTGAGTGGGTGTGTCTTCAGGCCCCTCCCTCTAAAGGTGAGTGTGTGTGTCGTCAGGTCTCTTCCACTGAAGGTGAGTGGGTGTGTCTTCAGGAACTTACGTTTGTATCGCTCTGCAGATGACCTCAGACCCCTGGCCCGCTTTCCTCAGAGTGATGGCCAGGTTTTTGGCTCGGTTTGCTTCCAGCAGGGAGACCTTTGAGGGAGCTTTCTGAGGAAGTTTCTGTCTGGACAGGGTCAGGTCTACCGCGGGACCCTGGGCCTTCGTCTTAAACAGCTCTTCAAACTCCTCCACGTCCAGGTTCTGAGAGACACGGTGAGACAGTTAAACCCCTCCGTCTGGGACCCCCTCAGAGTCTGTAGGAGCAACTCCCACCTGCAGGATGGACTCGTCATCGATGTCGTTGAAAACCGTTCCGTTGATCTGACTCGGCTTCAGAGCGACCCAGTTAAGGACAGGCATGCGGAACTTGGTCTGGATCGGTTTCTTTATCTTCACAGCTGGAGAACAAACGGGAGAGCAGAGGGTGAGGAACGCTGTGTTGATCAGAATAACCCCTTACCACCCATGCCTGTCTATGTATAAATTGGCACACCTAGTCCCATCCCCAGGTGTACCTCATTTCCCTTTGAACTATTTAGGCTCCTGGTGCACCCTGCCTTCCTGTTAAGCTCCATAGTTCTGATTCCCATCCTGCTGAGCTCATACCTCCTGGCTTCTGGTGCACCCTGCCTTCCTGATGAGCTCCATAGCTCTGATTCTCATCCTGCTGAGCTCAAACCCTCTGGGTACTGGTGCAGCATGCTTACGTCTGGTCCCTCATCACCCAGCCGGACTCCTACGTCTGGTCCCTCACCACCCAGCCGGACTCCTACGTCTGGTCCCTCACCACCCAGCCGGACTCCTACGTCTGGTCCCTCACCACCCAGCCGGACTCCTACGTCTGGTCCCTCACCACCCAGCCGGACTCCTACGTCTGGTCCCTCACCACCCAGCCGGACTCCTACGTCTGGTCCCTCATCACCCAGCCGGACTCCTACGTCTGGTCCCTCACCACCCAGCCGGGCTCCAACCTCCGGTCACTCATCTTGTCGAATTCTGTCTGGTTCTGTATCTGGTTCCTCCTTCAATAAACTGGTTTAAACTGGCACTGCATCTGGGTCCTACTACACCACCCTCACCACCACCTTGACAGACGTGTCTAGACTTTTTGAGTGATGCCGTTTGGATCAAACGTAGGGGTTTTATTTTACGCCATGAGCCACCACCCACCACAGCGGATCGGTCTATAAGTACAGGTGACCCCTCCTTTTTTTAAAGAAAAATAATAGAATAAGGTGAGAACTTGAGTAACAAGATTGACAGCAAATTCAGCCAATCAGAATGAGATAAACAAGCCATTAGAAAGCTACGTGCCATGCCATTGGTCCACTGAAAGCGGGCTCTAGAAAACAAACTTTAAGACAAACAAAGACAGAATGTTTTGAGTGATGTTAACAGGAAATAGCTTTTGATTACCAATGAGGGGCATTTCTATGGCAAGACGACTAAGGTAAGACATTTAATCTGCAGAGTCCTCTAACGCGGGTACGCTTGGTAGTAAGGGTGGTAAACAAAGATTGATCTGTTTAAGAAATTTTTCAGTGAAACTTGAATTTTTTTTCTAAATTTAAATATTGCATCATGTTTCTCGTTAAATGACGATGTGTCGGCGGAAGTTTGTTTTTCAAATTAAGTACGATTAATCATCTCATCAGGGGTGCCCCCCCCCCACACACACTCGCTCTCTTTAGAAAAACCACATGCACACACACAAACAACTTTCTCTCTCTCAAAAACACACACTGTCGAACAGCTCTCTCTCTGTCACACACACACAAACCAATACACACACACACACACACACAACTACTAGTCCAGTGTCAACACCCCCCCCACACACACACTCTTCAGAAAAACATACACCGACAAACATCCCTCTCTGTGACACACACACATTGGCATTTTCTGCACGTACGCAGTGCTCGGGGGGGGGATGGCGCTGTTCATTAAGAACAGGCATAACAACGTGCTTTCACGTCACAGACTCCAAAAACTCCAATAAAACTAGAAAAAAGACACTAGATTGTTGCCTTTTTTTTTTAAAGGATCTCTAGAGGGTCTGAATGCTCTGTAAAAAAAGCATCAAAGTCGTTGAGGTGCATGACTTCCTGTCATTTCATTTTTTTTCTGACACACCTGGCGGTCGACTTGGGATCAATCCGTGATCGACTGATTGGGCACCCCTTATCTAGACAGCAGTGTTACATCACCTACGACATGTTCAAACCGATTCTAAGTAATCCTGCCGTAGGATCCAAACGAAGGTTAATCTTAAACATCAAGGAAAACATTTCAGATATTTCTGTTCAGACGGACGGATGGACGGATGGACGGATGGACGGATGGACGGATGGACGGATGGACGGACAGAGAGATGGACGGAGAACGGACAGACAGACGGGTGTTCTGCAAACTTACAGAAATACTTGAGCGGACCCTCTGGAAGAAAAAACAGAAAATCATTAGAACCCTGGTTACCATGACGACAGCTGCCATGGGCACATGCGTGGCGTTTCACCTGCCAATCCGGAGTTGAAGATCACCATCGGCGCCCCACCGCCTGGCAGGGGCGGTGCCATGGGTGGAGGTGGAGGGGGCATCGGGACTGAGGAGAGTTCGCTGGTCCTGTTGGGAGGAGGCGGGGGAGGCGGTGGTGGAGGAGGAGGTGCAGGAGGAGGCGGGGCTGGATACGGCCCGTTGGAAACTCCACCTGGCATCGGTGGTGGGGGTGGAGGCGGTGGAGGCATGGGCACATCTGGAGCCCCTCCCAACCCTGGTCCCATGCTGTGATAGGCTACGGTCTCCGGACTGTAAACACACAGCAGGCATGTGAGGGGTGAGGAGACACCGACCTGCTGATATGGTTACCCACCTGGGGGACAGGTTGGGACACGGTGGCGGTGAGTCAGCCACGCCGCCGTCGCCCTCTCCTCTCTGCGGCTGCGGCGCCCCAGGTCCCCCCGCCTGCTGGGCTTCCTGGCGTTCCAGCCGGCTCTGCCTGCGGATGGTCTGGTCCTTCTCTCGGACCATCCGCCGCAGGGTGTGCACCTGTGAGTTGGCGCTGGCGTACCCCTCCTGCTCGGACACAACACGGGTTATAGAACTCTGTTAGCCCTCCCTCTGGTGGATGGTGAGGTTTCCACGGTAACGTACCCGCAGCTGGTCCAGCTCCTTGTTTGTCTGCATCAGCTGTTTCTCCAGCTCTACGATCTTCAGCATGGCCTCGTTCTCCACGTCCAGCAGACGTTCCGACATCTGAAAGTAGAACGTTGTGTGAGAACAGCGCCGCCTACAGGACGTCTCTGTGTAGTCTTACAGAGGACAGGTTTTCTTCCAGCTCCTCCACGCGTTCCAGAGCGGCTGTCTTAGTCTCGGCGTCCTCTAACAGCGTCCCCACATCAAACACGTTGTCCAGGTAGGCTTGGATTTGAACCTGCAGCCGGTCGCTCTCCGTGTGCTTCAAACTCTGAAATCACAACACATCAGATGATTGGCTGCTCATCTGAGCGTGTGTGCTGTGATTGTCTGTTACCTCCAGGTGTTCGTCCAAGTTCAGCTTCGTGAAGTCGTACTGGAGGTGGACCCTGAAGTTCATGTCCTCCACCGAGTGGACCACGATGTTGATGAACTGCATGCAGGCCACCTGGAACCCGAGGCGGGATCAGTGGGATTCTGTTACCAAGGCGATAATGTCATCGCTTTACTCACCAAAAAGTCGATGTTGTCGTCTTCGTTCTTGAAGTGTTCCATCAGTTTTTCAAAGCGAAGCGACTCGGAGCAGACCTAGAAGTACATCCAACCATCATCCAACCGTCAGTGAACCAATCATTCATCCTTTCATCCAACCATCAGTGACCCAATCATTCATCCTTTCATCCAACCATCAGTGACCCAATCATTCATCCTTTCATCCAACCATCAGTGACCCAATCATTCATCCTTTCATCCAACCCTCATCTGACCATCCTCTTTATCCATCCATCCAACCATCCATCCTAACTCCTCCCTATCCTGTTGCCCCACACAGTACCTCCAGGATTTCACAATCGTAACTATTGACTGTTTTTTGCGGATGATGTGGTTCTGTTGGATTCGTCGGGCCGTGATCTCCAGCTCTTACAGGGTGGCTGGGCTCTCAGTCAGAGATAGAGGCAGGAGCTCGGAGTAGAGCCGTTGCTCCTCCGAGTTGAGAGAAGCCAGATGGGGGTGGTTCAGGTACATATGGTTATATGATGTTATATGATATGATGAAGTGTTTTGTCTCACTGGGACGGGACTCAGAGTCAGACCCCAGACCTGCTGGAGAGACTATGTCTCACAGCTGGACAGGGAACACCTCAGGATCCTCCTGGGTGAGCTGGAAGATGCAGCCGGGGTGAGAGAAACCTGGGTTTGCCGTCTGAGGATGTTACCCCCGTGACCCAGCCCGTAATAAGCAGAAGACGACTGAACAGAACCTATTTTAGAAATCTATGCAATTTCCAAAATGCTTAAACCATTTGCAAACGTAACCAAGCCGTCTGTTTTCAAAGTCATGGTGATACTTTTTAGAAAAACACCAACCCATTGAATCCTTGCCTCGTGATGCCGCGTACTTCACGTCCTCCAGGCAATTTGCAAATTGCTTTGAGCAAAATGGAAATACGTTTGGAAATTTACTAAAATAGCAAGATTTCTAAAATGAGTAAAACAACAACTTGTTCCTTCTGGATTTCATAATTTATCAATCACAACTTCTTCTTCCTCCATTTCCCTTCAGGGGGCGCCACATCAAGTCTGCTGCATCTTCTTCAGTCACACCAACTATCTTCATGTCTTCCTTCACTGTATCCATGAACCTCCTCTTTGGTCTTCCTCTAGGCCTCTTTCCTGGTGGTTCCAAACCCAGCATCCTTCTTCTGATGTACTCTCTCTCTCTCCTCTGCACATGTCCAAACCATCTCAGTCTGACCTCTCTGACTTTAAAACCTCTAACATGTGCTGTTCCTCTGATCCTGTCCATCCTGGTCACTCCCAGAGAGATCCTCAGCATCTTCATCTCTGCTACAAACATCTCTGTTTCCTGTCTTTTCCTCAGTGGCACTGTCTCTAGACCAATCAGCATGGCCGCTCTCACCACACTGTCTCTAGACCAATCAGCATGGCCGCTCTCACCACACTGTTTCTAGACCAATCAGCATGGCCGCTCTCACCACACTGTCTCTAGACCAATCAGCATGGCCGCTCTCACCACACTGTCTCTAGACCAATCAGCATGGCCGCTCTCACCACGGTCATGGTGAGACCAATAATAACTATTAAAACAAAATTAAACAAACTCTGTAAAATCACAATAATCCACAACTTTTACGAACAAACTATGTCTTAACTTCCTGTTTGAGGTAAGCTCAGGGATTCATTTCATGTGTAATGTCTGTGTGAACAAGCTGTGTGTGCTCGTAGTGTCAGCAGTTATCCACCAATCAGAACATCCAGTTTTCAAAACAAGAGAGAAGAACGTGGAACCAAATCAACACAAATAAATCTATGGTTTAACTGAACCAGATGATCAGAGATGAGTTTAAGAGAAATAAAATGTCTGATGAAATCCTGGAAGGACTGCTCTTCACAACCAATCAGAGCAGCAGTGTTCTTCATCATCTTAAACTACTGGTTAACATTCAATAAAATCTTGTCTGGGTTCGAGTAGACCTCCTCCATTCATCCATCCGTCTATCCTTCCATCTATCCATCCATCCCTCATCCATCCTTTCATCCTTTCATCCATCCATCTGTCGGTCCATCCGTCCATCCATCCGTCCATCCGTCTTTGCTTCCATGCATTCATCCGTCCATGTGTTCATCCATCCATTCATCCGTTCATCCGTCCATCCATCCGTCCTTCCATCCCTCCTTCCTTCCATCCATCCGTCCATGCATCCATCCTTCCTTCCATCCATCCATCCATCCATCCATCCATCCGTCTGTCCGTTCATCCATCCATCTATCCATCCATCCCTTCATCCGTCCATCCATTCATTCTTCCATTTATCCATCCATCCTTCCATCCATTCATCCACCGATAAGTCCGTTCATCCATCATTTACTGTCTTAAAGTTGTCGAAGGCCGACAGGATGATCTCGTGTCCTCCTCTGACCAAACACACGGCAGCCAACAGTTCCAGCACCAGAGCCTTCGTCCTGTCAAGGAGGAAACGTGACACGGTTACCATGACGACCACATGTATTCAATTTGATTTGATTTGACCAAAGCTCATCCGCCAGGATCTGTTCCCATGGTGACGGTGGGGTTACCTGGGGTTCCGGTTATTGAGGCTCAGAGCGATTTCGTTGACGGCGTGAGGATGAGACATGACCATGTTGAATCCGTACTGAGGAGGACAAGCAGGTGAAACGGAGCGTCACAACGTCGGTGGGCGACATTAGGGCGTCTGCCCGTCTTACCTGGTAGTTCATGATGGCTCTCAGACACATGATGCACACGTGCACGTCGTCCTTCTTGCAGACGAGTCGGGAGTTCTTCAGGGTTCTCCTGCTGGGCAGCGTGTTGGAACGCGTCACCAAGGCGGAGCTGCAGAGAGGAGGGGTCAGTGGGTTCACCTGCAGGGAGGAGAGGTCGTGATGTCTCACCTGATGGAGTGACGAGCGGCACGGGGGGCGGAGGAAGAGGGCGACGGGAGGCTGCAGTCGCCATGGAGATCCTCAATGGAGCGACTCCAGGGAGAGTCGATGGAGGCCACTTCGCTGCTGTTGTCTGACAGTTCGCCGTCAAATCTGGACACACACACACACATGCCTGTCTCCGTTACCATGGGGCATTCGTTAAGACGATCACACCAATTACAGACAAACAAGAGACCAAAAATCGAACCCAAACATCACTGAACAGTAATAGAACTTTAAGTCGGAACTCACGTGACAGCGTACTGAGCGAAGGAAAGATACTCCACCAACACATCCAGACCTCGATTCTCCTCGTTCAGGAACTCTCTGACCCACCTGGAGACGGAGAGGACAGACCGACAGGTGAGACGCCCTGTGGTTCTTTCCTGATTGGTCAGACTTACAGCTGTAAACGCAGTTACATTTTGGACGAACAATTCTTCAGTTTTTATTGGTTAAAAATATTTGAAATATTCGATAAATTCCATCCCACTTGTTGTTGATTCTTCACAAAAAATCACTGCTTTATATTTTTATGTTTGAACCCTGAAACATGTTAAAAGGTTGAAAAGTTCAAGATGGCCGAACAATGCACCATAAATAAGCACCTCCCACAGAAATCCTCTCTCGATCCCTGAAGGATCCAATGGGAAGACAGGCTGACAAGAGGATGGTGGAGGACGGCTCCTCCGAGCAGTGGGGTTGCAGGAGTCTGTCACCGAAGCTAGTCCCAAGATGGAAGGTGTGGAGGGGTTCCAACCACAGATCCAGTCCTCCTGGTCAGCTAGTTTAGCTTGCTGGCGTCCTTTGGTCTCTACCCAGGTCTCTCTTCTAGGTGGTACAGTCTACCCAGGTCTCTCCTCTAGGTGGTACAGTCTACCCAGGTCTCTCCTCTAGGTGGTACAGTCTACCCAGGTCTCTCCTCTAGGTGATACAGTCTACCCAGGTCTCTCCTCTAGGTGGTACAGTCTACCCAGGTCTCTCCTCTAGGTGGTACAGTCTACCCAGGTCTCTCCTCTAGGTGGTACAGTCTACCCAGGTCTCTCCTCTAGATGGTACAGTCTACCCAGGTCTCTCCTCTAGATGGTACAGTCTACCCAGGTCTCTCCTCTAGGTGATACAGTCTACCCAGGTCTCTCCTCTAGGTGGTACAGTCTACTAAGGTTTCTCCTCTAGGTGGTACAGTCTACCCAGGTATCTCCTCTAGGTGGTACAGTCTACCCAGGTCTCTCCTCTAGCTGGTACAGTCTACCCAGGTCTCTCCTCTAGGTGGTACAGTCTACCCAGGTCTCTCTTCTAGGTGGTACAGTCTACCCAGGTCTCTCCTCCAGGTGGTACAGTCTACCCAGGTCTCTCCTCTAGGTGGTACAGTCTACCCAGGTCTCTCCTCTAGGTGGTACAGTCTACCCAGGTCTCTCCTCTAGGTGGTACAGTCTACCCAGGTCTCTCCTCTAGGTCAGAGGTCCCCAACCTTTTCATCCTTCGATCCGTTCCGCACCCACATGTAAACAAAGTGGGTCTCCATGGTAACAAAAACAAAAGGGAGCTAAAAATAACCCACAAACCGCCAGGTGAGACGGGGCAGGTTCACGTACCCGATGTGGTTCGTCCGAAGAGAAATTTCCAGTTCTCTGAGCGTCTGCGTCGACTCCTGAACTCTTCGTCTGAATTTCTGAAGAAAAGAGACGGACCGGTTAGAGACGGACCGGTTAGAGACGGACCGGTTAGAGACGGACCAATCAGAGACGGACCGGTTAGAGACGGACCAATCAGAGACGGACCAATCAGAGACGGACCGGTTAGAGACGGACCGGTTAGAGACGGACCGGTTAGAGACGGACCGGTTAGAGACGGACTGGTCAGAGATGGACCGGTCAGAGACGGACCGGTTAGAGACGGACCAATCAGAGATGGACCGGTTAGAGACGGACCGGTTAGAGACGGACCGGTTAGAGACGGACCGGTTAGAGACGGACCGGTTAGAGACGGACCAATCAGAGACGGACCAATCAGAGACGGACCAATCAGAGACGGACCGGTCAGAGACGGACCGGTTAGAGACGGACCGGTCAGAGACGGACCGGTTAGAGACGGACCGGTTAGAGACGGACCAATCAGAGATGGACCGGTTAGAGACGGACCAATCAGAGACGGACCGGTTAGAGACGGACCAATCAGAGATGGACCGGTTAGAGACGGACCGGTTAGAGACGGACCGGTTAGAGACGGACCGGTTAGAGACGGACCAATCAGAGACGGACCAATCAGAGACGGACCGGTTAGAGACGGACCGGTTAGAGACGGACCGGTCAGAGACGGACCGGTTAGAGACGGACCAATCAGAGATGGACCGGTTAGAGACGGACCGGTTAGAGACGGACTGGTCAGAGACGGACCGGTTAGAGACGGACCAATCAGAGACGGACCAATCAGAGATGGACCGGTTAGAGACGGACCGGTTAGAGACGGACCGGTTAGAGACGGACCAATCAGAGACGGACCAATCAGAGACGGACCAATCAGAGACGGACCAATCAGAGACGGACCGGTTAGAGACGGATTGGTTAGAGACGGACCGGTTAGAGACGGACCGTTTAGAGACGGACCGGTTAGAGACGGACTGGTCAGAGACGGACCGGTTAGAGACGGACCGGTTAGAGACGGATTGGTTAGAGACGGACTGGTTAGAGACGGACCGGTTAGAGACGGATTGGTTAGAGACGGACCGGTTAGAGACGAACCGTTTAGAGACGGATTGGTTAGAGACGGACCGGTTAGAGACGGACCGTTTAGAGACGGACCGGTTAGAGACGGACCGGTTAGAGACGGATTGGTTAGAGACGGACCGGTTAGAGACGGACCGTTTAGAGACGGACCGGTTAGAGACGGACTGGTCAGAGACGGACCGGTTAGAGACGGACCGGTTAGAGACGGACCAATCAGAGACGGACCAATCAGAGACGGACCGGTTAGAGACGGACCGGTTAGAGACGGATTGGTTAGAGACGGACCGGTTAGAGACGGACCGGTTAGAGACGGACCGTTTAGAGACGGACCGGTTAGAGACGGACCGGTTAGAGACGGACCGGTTAGAGACGGACCAATCAGAGACGGACCAATCAGAGACGGACCAATCAGAGACGGACCAATCAGAGACGGACCAATCAGAGATGGACCGGTTAGAGACGGACCGGTTAGAGACGGACCGGTTAGAGACGGACCGGTCAGAGACGGACCAATCAGAGATGGACCGGTTAGAGACGGACCGGTTAGAGACGGACCGGTTAGAGACGGACCGGTTAGAGACGGACCGGTTAGAGACGGACCAATCAGAGACGGACCAATCAGAGACGGACCGGTTAGAGACGGACCGGTTAGAGACGGACCGGTTAGAGACGGACCGGTTAGAGACGGACCAATCAGAGATGGACCGGTTAGAGACGGACCGGTTAGAGACGGACCGGTTAGAGACGGACCGGTTAGAGACGGACCAATCAGAGACGGACCGGTTAGAGACGGACCAATCAGAGATGCGCTAGAGCTCTAGCCCGCGGACCGGAAGGTCGTGGGTTCGATTCCCACTGAGAACACCGTCTAGGGTCCTTGGAGAAGACACCTAACCCCCGCTTCTCCCACCATTGGTGCCGTTGAAGGGCAGCCTGCTGCGGTGTAAGGAGTGCAGCACGGTGAGGGATGAATAGAGTAATTCATTATTATTATTATTATTGTTAACTTTTTTGAGAAAAAATTGTCTGTTTTCGATTGTTTGGCAAATTTTTCAACTTTTTTGGTAACATTTTTTTTGTTTCAAAGAAAAATTGCCCTTTTTTTTTTTTTTTTTACTGAAAAAGTTGCAAGTTTTTCTCAAATTTTCACATTTTTGCAACTTTTGGACAAAAAAGGTCTTATTTATACTTTTTTTTTTTTTTTTTTTACCAAAAAGCGGCATGATATTAACTTTAGTTTTTTTTGTTTTACTGTTTTGCTTAAAAACAGACTGTTTTTAATAATTTGGCAACTTTTTTGCAAAATCAAAAACAAAAAAAAAAAAATGGCAAAAACTTTTCTGACAGTTTTTAACCTTTTTGTCAATTTTTCGGCTTAATTTTTGACAAAAAAAAGCAGACTTGTTTTTTTTTACTTTTTTTTAACATTTAAGTACATTTTCGCCTCTTTTTTCAAATTTTTCGAGTTTTTCTAAATTTTGATAAAAATTTTTGTTTAATTTTTGATGATAAAACGAACTTAAAATGGACTGGTTCTAAAGATAAAGAGGCGTAGTTAAAGGCGTGGTGACGTAAGTGCGTTGGGGGCAGATACCTTTCGTGTGACGGCCGGGTCGAGGAATCCTCTGAGTTTTTGGATGTAAGTATGAGGAGGATTTTTCACCTGGAACCGTTCCTATGAAAACACGTCACATGATTAAATCACGTTTCCATGACGATTAATCGGTCATGACGGCGTGTGGTGATAATGCCAACCTGATCGCAGATCAACTCCCACTTCTTCTCGTTGTCATAGGAACGTAACAGACGCACCTTGTCAGGAGGAAGGTTCATCGAGTTCTGAAACAAGATGGATCAAATCAGACCTGGACGTCCACACCGTGTCGATCACATGAGGCCCACCCAGACCCAGACTGTCAGTTTCTTCCAGAAAGTCCCCCGCGGGCCAGGATGGGGTCCTGCCCAAAGTGGAGAGTTACAACCAAATGGTAACCAGGATCTACGTTCCTACCCTCACCATGGTAACCAGGATCTATGTTCCTACCCTCACCATGGTAACCAGTATCTATGTTCCTACCCTCACCATGGTAACCAGGATCTATGTTCCTACCCTCACCATGGTAACCAGGATCTACGTTCCTACCCTCACCATGGTAACCAGTATCTATGTTCCTACCCTCACCATGGTAACCAGGATCTACGTTCCTACCCTCACCATGGTAACCAGGATCTACGTTCCTACCCTCACCGTGGTAACCAGTATCTATGTTCCTACCCTCACCATGGTAACCAGGATCTACGTTCCTACCCTCACCATGGTAACCGGTATCTATGTTCCTACCCTCACCGTGGTAACCAGGATCTACGTTCCTACCCTCACCATGGTAACCAGGATCTACGTTCCTACCCTCACCATGGTAACCAGGATCTAAGTTCCTACCCTCACCATGGTAACCAGGATCTACGTTCCTACCCTCACCATGGTAACCAGGATCTAAGTTCCTACCCTCACCATGGTAACAAGGATCTACGTTCCTACCCTCACCATGGTAACCAGATCTACGTTCCTACCCTCACCATGGTAACCAGGATCTACGTTTCTACCCTCACCATGGTAACCAGGTTCTATGTTCCTACACTCACCATGGTAACCAGGTTCTATGTTCCTACCCTCACCGTGGTAACCAGGATCTACATTCCTACCCTCACCATGGTAACCAGGATCTACATTCTTACCCTCACCATGGTAACCAGGTTCTACGTTCCTACCCTCACAATGGTAACCAGTATCTATGTTCCTACCCTCACCATGGTAACCAGGTTCTACGTTCCTACCCTCACCATGGTAACCAGGATCTACATTCTTACCCTCACCATGGTAACCAGGTTCTATGTTCCTACCCTCACCATGGTAACCAGGTTCTACGTTCCTACCCTCACCATGGTAACCAGGATCTACGTTCCTACCCTCACCATGGTAACCAGGTTCTACGTTCCTAACCTCACCATGGTAACCATTGTGGGTGGTGACCAAAAGAACGAGATCGCAGATACGAGCAGTCTGAAATGATCTTCCTCTGCTGGGTGACTTGGCTCTCACTTAGAGATAGAGGGAGGAGCTCTGCCATCCGGGAAGATCTTGGAATAAAGCTGTTGCTTCTTTTAGTCAAGAGAAGCCAGATTGTGTTGTTTTTGGGCATCTGGTTTGAATACCTCCCTCGTTGGTGAGGCGTTCCATCCCACCAGGAGGAGACCCAGAGGCAGACCCCGGACCTGCTGGAGAGACTATGTCTCACAGCTGAACAGGGAACACCTCAGGATCCTCCTGGGTGAGCTGGTTGATGCAGCCGGGGTGAGAGAAGCCTGGGCTCTCCGTCTGACACTGTTGCCCCGGTGACCCAGCCCGGATAACCAAAGACAACAGAACAGAAACACAGCTCCTTCTTGTTCAAGTCCAGACTGTTCAGTCCTTCATCTCACTGCTCAATCAGAGAAGATCGTGGAAAGACCAGCCTATCCTGGCTGATTTCAGGTGAGAGGCAGCAAAAAGGTCGCCAGTCTGTTGTAGGGACACACACACACACACACACACACACACACACACACACACACACGCACACATTCCTGGGGGTAATTTCCTAGCAGCCAATCATTCTAACATGTATGTTTTTGGAGGAAACCAGAGAAAAACCACACACACAGGGAGAACATGCAAACTACACACAGAAAGACCAGTGTTTTAAGCCTCGTACCCACTTTGGGACTCGAACCCCTGACCTTCTTGCTGTGAGGCCACCGTACCGTCTTGGAATGCAATGTTCTTTGTTTACATTTTCTAATTACCAAAAGAGGACGAATGTTTTCTATCAGATACTTTAAACATCTGCTGCCTTACAGGAAGGAGGTCAGGGGTTCAAGTCCCAGAGTGAGCTTCAGAATTACATCACTGGTCTTTCTATGTGTAGTTTACATGTTCTACCTGTGTGTGTGTGTGTGTGTGTGTGGGGGGGGGGGGGGGTTTCTCTGGTTTCCTACAAAAACATACATGGTTGATTGGCTGCTAGGAAATTACCCCGAGGACAGAGTGTGTGTGTTTGGTTGTTTGTGTGTGTGGCCCTGCAACAGACTGGCGGGGCCACTGTTCGGGGTGTACCCTGCCTCTCACCTGAAATCAGCCGGGATAGGCTCCGTCTCCCCTTTGACCCCGTTAGGGATAAACGAAACTTTAAATATTGACCTCAGAATCTCTGTGTTTTTTTTAATCTTCATTTTGATTCGTTTCTAGAATTATTTTGTCTTTTTTCCGACGACCGAAGATCAAAACAAAACCAGGACTCTTCAGACCGGACCACCGCGGGTCTCCGGTCCTGAAGGGTCTCCATGTGCTCCTGATCCAGGTTTTACACACAATGAAGGCCTTCAGGATCAGAGTTCCACAGCTGTGCTGTAGACCAGATGAGGCCTGTAAATACAGTAAAGACCCAGACCCAGACTGGTCTCACACATGGGTTCATGGTCTATGTGAACTCTGTAGACCAGAACACACACATAAAGACTGAGCATTCACACACTCACTTTGGAGCCAATCAGACCTAACCCTTCAGACCAGATGAGGCCTGACCCCGTCTGGCACCTACCAGTGCGATGGAGAACCTCTCCTCCAGCTCTGTGGGGTCCGGCATCGGGAGGCGAACCGGTGCGGCCCTGGACCGGATCACGGCCAGCTGGCTCTCCATGCTCTCTGTGTTCCCCATCCTGCACGTTAAGCAGACTGCGAGCAGCCGCAGGAACACACCCACAGCCTCACACACACCGCAGCATGTGCTCCGCCATCATCACTGAGATGCTCTCCTCCTCTTTGTCTCTGGACCATCCAGATGCTGCACCGCTCTGTGTGTGTGTGTGTGTGTGTGTCAGGATCAGCCACTAATCCTCCTCCTCTCCTCCCCCACACCCAGAAAGAAAGAGAGAGTCAGCCTCCCCCCCTTTGTCTCTCTCTCCCACCGCTGCACTGTCTGTGGACCTGACTCACCCCCCACCCCCCAGACAATGAAGCTTCTGCTGCTGAGGACACGCCCACGCACGTCAATCATAAGCCCCGCCTCCATTCACAATAACAAACTCCTCCCTCTCAATGACGTCAGTCCTAAACCCCGCCCCCACAGCGCCTCCTGAAGGAGATGGACAGAACTACAACTAAAAAAATCTTTAATTGAATGAATGAATGTTTTGATTGAAAAACAGAAAAAAAAAAAAACAGACATAAACAAAGAAAAAAACAAAAACAAACAAAAACACAAAAAATAATCATGTTTTTACTGCTGATCATAATTTTTCTCCACAAAAAAATAAAGTAAACATTTAACAAGTTTTTTTAAATTCATAAAGTTTATTTTAGAAGCATTTTTTATGTTTAAACTCAGTATTTAAAAAAAACCAACTCATTATTTTATTGTTTTGTTTGTTTGTTTGTTTTTTACTTTAATTTAAATTAGAAGAAGAAATATACTTTATTGATCCCTCACCGGGAAAATTTCTGTGCTGCATTACACCGCAGCAGGCTGCCAGGAAGCCCCAATAGTGGGAGAAACGGGGGGTTAGGTGTCTTTAAGGACACCTATGCATGAGCTCAGCTGGATTCGTTCCCATGAATTCCGGAGAACTTTGGGTCCAAGGCCGAACGTTCTACCGCTGAGCCATCGCCTCTTTACAGCTAAACGTATGTACAAATAGTAGAAAAAATTGTCTTTATAATAAAATTTGAAGTGATTGGTTTTTTTTTTTTCAGGGACATAAAATAAGAAAATGAAGAAGAACAAAACAAAGAAGTTTTGAAGTTTTTCCTTCAGGTTTTTTTTTAATCTGGAGTTTCTGTTACGACAGGTTAATGTTTACAGTTTAATAATATTAATAATGCATTATACTTATAGAACGTTTTCGAGGACGCTCAAAGATGCTTCACATATTCATCATTCATTCACTCCATACCAGGTACTGATGAGATGGTAACCTGGTCCTGGGCTGGTGGAGGCAGTGGGTGGAATTAGAGCGAAGGTGTCTTGAGTTAGTAAGTGGGGAGAGGGGCTCAGTGAAGTAACAGGGGGCATGAACTTTGACACTTTGGTAGGTGAGGAGGCAGATTTTATAATGAATTCTGAAACGGATGGGAAGCCGTCAAATTTTCACCTCCTAGTCAGGACCCTGGCAGAGATGCAGAGATGCATCTACAACATGCTCTCTGCGTGTTGTAGATGCATCACGTCACAGTAACAGTAACAGGTGCTGTGACGTGTCAGCACTCCCTGCACTCTGATTGGTCTGGCGGCCATGTTGTCCTCTGTCACTGCGGCAGTGCCTGGATGTCGCCATGGGAACGCTGTTCTCTCTGTTTCCCGGGCGGGAAGGATGCGGGCTGGGGCAGGAAAAGGAGAAAAAGGAGGAAAAGGAGCAGCGTGTGATGCTGCTGCGAAGCTGGAAGAAACGGCTGCTTCTCGCACACGCCTGGAGGAGAGCAGAGAAACCCCCACCTGGAAGGTTACTGAGCAGGGGGGAGCCAGGAGGAGCAAGAAGGCTGCTGCTGCAGGTCAGTACGCCCACACTCCCACTGATACGCCTGGAATAGAATGAACAGAATGTGGAGAGTTTAAGGGAGTTTATTCAAAGAAGAGTTGTAAAAAAAATGGATTAAAAAGTATAAAATGGGTGAAACAGATGGTCATGTTGTTGTAGAGCAGGTGGACGAACCCCGCAGCAGAACAAACCAGACCTTTTACTGCTGAGCTTTCACTGTTTATGTCGCAGCAAAGCAGCAGGTTCTCCTCCAGGCACGCCGGATCACACATAGAGAGAGAAGGAAACACCTGAAAAGCACACCCAAATAATCCACAGTAAACCAAAGAGGAGGGGATGATGGAGGGTCTGCAGCTACCGGGTCAGACCTCCATGTCACCACCCCTCAGGTTTCACTTGGGCTTCTCCCTTTGGAGGAGCGACAGTACTCCTGTGTACAAGAAGACCTGCAGCCAACTGTACTTCCTGAGGGAGCTGAGCTCCTTCTAGCTGAGCTCCTTCAAGCTGAGGTCCTTCACGGCACAACCCTCTTCGGCTTGAGGGGAGATGCAACAATGGGTGTGTGAGAGCGACACCTCATCATTGTCAGTCACGTCTGACAGTCAGTCAGTCATCTTCTCATCCGTCTGGGTTGCGGGGGGTGCTGGAGCCCATCCCGGCTGATTTAAGGCGAAGGGTAGGGTACACCCCGAACAGGTCGCGAGTCTGTCGTGGGGCTCCTCATCATTGTTTAAGAGTAATTTTAGGAACTGCTGACTCATCAGAATACAATTACACATGCATCACATCAGAAGAACTTTATGGATCCCACACTTGGATAATTTGTGTTACGGCAGCAGCACAGTAATCATGGAAAACTAAAAATTATTGTAAATAAAAGAGGAAGAACTTCTTCTCCTTCCTCCATTTCCCTCCACGGGGCACCACATCAAGTCAGTTTCTTCCATCTAACCCTATCTACTGCATCCTCTTCAGTCACACCAACTATCTTCATGTCTTCCTTCACTGTATCCATGAACCTCCTCTTTGGTCTTCCTCTAGTCCTTTTTCCTGGTGGTTCCAAACCCAGCATCCTTCTTCTGATGTACTCTCTCTCTCTCCTCTGCACATGTCCAAACCATCTCAGTCTGACCTCTCTGACTTTAAAACCTCTAACATGTGCTGTTCCTCTGATCCTGTCCATCCTGGTCACTCCCAGAGAGATCCTCAGCATCTTCATCTCTGCTTCCTCCATCTCTGCTTCCTGTCTTTTCCTCAGTGACACTGTCTCTAGACCAATCAGCATGGCCGCTCTCCCCACACTGTCTCTAGACCAATCAGCATGGCCGCTCTCACCACAGTTTTGTACACTTTCTCTTTCATTTTATCTGAAACTCTTCTATCACACATCACACCTGATACTTTCCTCCACCCGTTCCATCCCGCCTGCACACGCTTCTTCTCCTCTCTTCCACACTCTCCATTGCTCTGAACTGTTGATCCTAAGTACTTAAAATCTTCCACGTTCTTTGTCTTTTCTGCCTGTAACCTACTGTAAATAAACAAAATAATGTAAAGTAATAAATAAAACAAGTGATATAATTTAAATCTATTAAGAAGCAGGACAGACGGACATTTTACCAACAATCTGAAAGCTCCTGTTTTTATTTGGAACAACAACTTGAAGACCATCAGCTTAAAAAATACCATTAGTTTTCAGGGTTGCTGCTGCCTTGCAGGTTGGCCTTGGCTGGTCATAGACTTTGGGAGTAAAACCAAGATAGACAATCAGGTACAGAGACCCGTAGGCAGTCAGCCGAGCTCTGCGGTGCTTTCTGGCTCCTCCTGCAGTGGCACTGACACCAGCTGTATCGGCTTGCCTTTTTATTGGACTCTGTCAGTAACGCTGAGAGAGGGATCTTGGCACTGGGCAGGATCTCCATACCACCTGAGGTGGTCCCCCAGCTTCACTCAGCACAGAGTCAACACGGGGAGCAATAGATACTAGTTATAAGCCCAGAGCCCGGTGCTAGGAGGAGTCCTATGACTCCATTGGGAAGTTATCGCCTGCCTCAACCTGGGCAGCCCCCGGGCAATAATGTACCACAACTTGCTGCTTCATTAGGTGAAAGATAAAATCGACAGGCTAGTTGTTAACTGAGTACCTCATGCAGACTCTATTATCTTGAAAGAAAGAAGGAGCCCAGCAACAGACGGACAACAAACTGCTGTTTGTCCAGAACAGGTAGAGAGGATGGCCAGGGTTATCCATGATGGTAGAGAGGATGGTCAGGGTTATCCATGATGGTAGAGAGGATGGTCAGGGTTATCCATGATGGTAGAGAGGATGGTCAGGGTTATCTATGATGGTAGAGAGGATGGTCAGGGTTATCCATGATGGTAGAGAGGATGGTCATGGTTATCCATGATGGTAGAGAGGATGGTCAGGGTTATCCATGATGGTAGAGAGGATGGTCAGGATTATCCGTGATGGTAGAGAGGATGGTCAGGGTTATCCATGATGGTAGAGAGGATGGTCAGGGTTATCCGTGACGGTAGAGAGGATGGTCAGGGTTATCCATGATGGTAGAGAGGATGGTCAGGGTTATCCATGATGGTAGAGAGGATGGTCAGGGTTATCCGTGATGGTAGAGAGGATGGTCAGGGTTATCCGTGATGGTAGAGAGGATGGTCAGGGTTATCCATGATGGTAGAGAGGATGGTCAGGGTTATCCGTGACGGTAGAGAGGATGGTCAGGGTTATCCGTGATGGTAGAGAGGATGGTCAGGGTTATCCGTGACGGTAGAGAGGATGGTCAGGGTTATCCATGATGGTAGAGAGGATGGTCAGGGTTATCCGTGATGGTAGAGAGGATGGTCAGGGTTATCCGTGACGGTAGAGAGGATGGTCATGGTTATCCATGATGGTAGAGAGGATGGTCAGGGTTATCCATGATGGTAGAGAGGATAGTCAGGGTTATCCATGATGGTAGAGAGGATGGTCAGGGTTTTCCATGATGGTAGAGAGGATGGTCAGGGTTATCCATGATGGTAGAGAGGATGGTCAGGGTTATCCATGATAGTAGAGAGGATGGTCAGGGTTATCCATGATGGTAGAGAGGATGGTCAGGGTTATCCGTGATGGTAGAGAGGATGGTCAGGGTTATCCATGATGGTAGAGAGGATGGTCAGGGTTATGCTGCTTTTTCCATCAGATGAACCGGTCTTAATCCACGAGGCCCGGGTTTCTAACTCCTCCTCCCTTTTACAGGCCTCCACAGGAGAACTTCTTACCTGTCTTTCCGACTTCGTCTGCCGTCGTTGTGTCAAACTGAAGCAGCTGTCGTCCAATCAAATTGTCCGCTGGTTCAGAAACGTGGACCGAGCCCTGCAGGTGCACGGCTGGCAGGTACTTCACCCGTTAGTAGGACTTGGTAACAGTACCAGGTATTAACGTGGCAACATTGTGTCCCTCTCCTGCAGAAGCAGAGCTTCCTGAGCCCCACCAGCCTGGTATTTGTGTACTTGCTGTGCAGGACGGTGGTGGACGAGGACACGGCTTCTGAGCAGGAACTCCACGCCACCTTCCTCACTTGCCTCTACCTGGCATACTCCTACCTCGGCAGTGAGATCTCTTACCCACTTAAACCTTTCCTGGTGGAGTCTAGCCCCGATGTCTTCTGGGAGCGAACCCTGGAGGTGATTGAGGACCTCAGTGCCGACATGATGCGCATCAACGCAGAACCCCAGTTCTTCACCGAGGTTTTCCAGGAACTGAAGAGGCAGGCGGTGCCATCAGAGGCAAAAAATGGAGAATCAGGGGAATCTGGGGAATCAGGTGGCAAATCTTTAGTACCAGCAGATGAATTCAAAGCACCAGCAGGCAGAGTACCAGAGGGATCCATGGCAACACGAGGTAGATCTTTAACACCAGCAGATGAATTCAGAGCACAAGCGGGCAGAAAATCAGGGGGATCCATGGCAAAAGGACACGGACTCAGAGCACAAGAGGGATCCATGGCGATAGGTCACGGACTCATAGCACAAGGGGGATCCATGGCAGGAGGTTTAGGATCTTTAGCACCAGCAGATGAATTCAAGGCACCAGCGAGCAAAGCACCAGATGGATCCATGTTACCAGGACACAGATTCAGAGCACCAGCATGCAGAGCACAAGATGGTACCATGGTACCGGGAAATGGATTCAGAGCACCAGGGGCATCGGTGGCACCAGGAGGCGGATTTATAGCAAGTGAAAACCCTGGCAGTAAACATGGTGCTAATTTTTCAGCATTACCTCCACGTGGGATGTTAGGAGGTGGATCTGAGCTCCCAGGAGGAAGACCTTTATCACTTAGAACCAAATACAGAGCACCAGGAGGCAGATCTGGGGCTGTGCAGGCAGGGTGGGTCGGGGTCAGGGTGAAGGAGGATGCTAGGTAGGGATGCACTGATACCAGGATCTGGTACTGGCACGGTACCAGTACTAGGACTCAAAAATGAGGGTAAAATACTTTATAAATCATTTATTTATCTATTTAACAAAATAAAGATGAAGAATCTTTATTAAAGTCTATGCATTTAATCGTGCACCGCTAGCGGCCATGTTGAGATGTACGCACGTTCAAAACCAAAGCACACGCAGTTAAAAGAGAAGTTCATTCTTTCTTTAATGTATCCTCTGAACTACCTGTATGCGGTCAAGAGGGGTATCCCAGCTGATTTCAGATGAGGCAGGATACACCCTGTCCAGGATGCCAGTCTCTTGCGGGGCCAAACGCACACACAACCATCCACACACACAAACTAATTTCTTGGGGCATTGGAGCAGCCAATTAGCATAGTCCATCTAGCAGGTTTGGGGGTCTTCCTATGGATCTCCTTCCAGTGGATTGACCCTGGAACACTTTACCAGCAAGGGAGGCATCCTAACCAGATACCTGAACCACCCGCATCTGGCTTCACTCGACCTGATGGAGCAATGGTTCTAATATGAGCTCCTCCCTCTATTTCTGAGAGGGAGCCCAGTCACCTTGCAGAAAAAGATTATTTCAGCCACTTGTATCCCTAATCTCTTGCTTCAGTCACCGCCCACACTGGTTACCATGGTGAGGATAGGAAAATGTATCCAGGTTACCATGGTGAGGGTAGGAACATAGATCCTGGTTACCATGGTGAGGGTAGGAACATAGATCCTGGTTACCATGGTGATGGTAGGAAAATAGATCCTGGTTACCATGGTGAGGGTAGGAACATAGATCCTGGTAACCATGGTGATGGTAGGAACGTAGATCCTGGTTACCATGGTGGGGGTAGGAACATAGATCCTGGTTACCATGGTGAGGGTAGGAACATAGATCCTGGTTACCATGGTGAGGGTAGGAACGTAGATCCTGGTTACCAGGGTGAGGGTAGGAACGTAGATCCTGTTTACCATGGTGAGGGTAGGAACTTAGATCGACTGGTAAGTCCAGAGCTTTGCTTTTTGGCTGAGCTTTTTCCTCGGCACTACGGACCGATGCAGCGTCCTATTTATTGCATATGCTTCACCGATCCATCTGTCGATCTCCCGCTCCATCCTTCCCCCACTGTTAACAAGACCCCGAGATACTTAAACTCCTCCATTAGGGGCAGGACCCTGTCTTTAACCTGTAGGAGGCACTCCACCCTTTTCTGAACAATGACCATGGTTTCTGATTTGGAGGTTCTGATTTCCTTCCTGGTCACACCATCCGACTGGAGAATTGTTTGTAAAGTTTAGTGTGTCTATGCCTATAGAAATAAAGAGAGCACTGAAGAGGATGAAGAGTGGAAAGGCTCTGGGTCCTGATGATATCCCTGTAGAAGTATGGAAGTGTTTAGGTGAGGTGGCAGTAGAGTTTCTGACTGGGCTGTTTAACAGGATATTAGAAAGTGAGAAGATGCCTGATGAATGGAGGAGAAGTGTGCTAGTTCCTGTTTTTAAGAACAAGGGAGATGTGCAGAGTTGTGGTAACTACAGAGGAATAAAACTGATCAGTCAAACGATGAAGTTATGGGAAAAAGTTGTCGAAGCTAGGCTAAGGTCTGAAGTAAGAATTTGTGAGCAGCAGTATGGTTTTATGCCTAAAAAGAGCACTACAGATGCAGTATTTTCCTTGAGGATGCTGATAGAGAAGTACAGGGAAGGTCAGAGGGAGCTGCACTGTGTCTTCGTAGATCTAGAGAAAGCGTATGACAGGGTACCTAGAGAAGAACTATGGTATTGTATGAGGAAGTCTGGTGTGACAGAGAAGTATGTTATAGTGGTCCAGGACATGTATGAGGGTTGTAAGACAGTGGTGAGGTGTGCTGTAGGTGAGACAGAGGAGTTCAGTGTGGGGGTGGGACTGCACCAAGGATCTGCTCTGAGTCCTTTGCTGTTTGCTATGGTGATGGAGAGGCTGACAGGCGAGGTCAGACAGGAATCTCCATGGACAATGATGTTTGCAGATGACATTGTGATCTGTGGTAAGAGGAAGGAAGAGGTGGAGGAAAAGCTGGAGAGGTGGAGGTTTGCACTAGAAAGAAGAGGAATGAAGATTAGTCAGAGTAACACAGAGTACATCTGTGTGGATGAGAGGGATCCAAATGGAAAAGTGAGGTTACAGGGAGAAGAGATAAAGAAGGTGGAAGATTTTAAGTATCTAGGATCAACAGTCCAGAGCAATGGAGAGTGTGGAAAAGAGGTGAAGAAGCGTGTTCAAGCAGGCTGGAACGGGTGGAGAAAAGTATCAGGTGTGACGTGTGACAGAAGAGTTTCAGCTAAAATGAAAGGAAAAGTGTACAAAACCGTGGTGAGACCCGCCATGCTGTTTGGTCTAGAGACAGTGTGGTGAGAGCGGCCATGCTGTTTGGTCTAGAGACAGTGCCACTGAGAAAAAGACAGGAAACAGAGATGTCTGTAGCAGAGATGAAGATGCTGAGGATCTCTCTGGGAGTGACCAGGATGGACAGGATCAGAGGAACAGCACATGTTAGAGGTTTTGGAGATAAAGTCCGAGAGGCCAGACTGAGATGGTTTGGACATGTGCAGAGGATAGAGAGAGAGTACATCAGAAGAAGGATGCTGGGTTTGGAACCACCAGGAAAGAGGACTAGAGGAAGACCAAAGAGGAGGTTCATGGATACAGTGAAGGAAGACATGAAGATAGTTGATGTGACTGAAGAGGATGCAGCAGATAGGGTTAGATGGAAGAAACTGACTTGCTGTGGCGACCCCTGAAGGGAAATGCCGAAAGGAGAAGAAGAAGAAGTGTGTCTATGCCTATAGTTGCTCAGATTAGACGGACAGGAGTGGGTTGGGGTTGTGAAACATTTCATTTAAAGAAAGCAGGAAGTAAAACAATCACATAAATATGAGAAACAAGGTCATGATGAAAACTACTTTTTTACGGGTTTTAGAGACAAATCAGAGTTCTTAGATTTAAAAACTTTCACTCTTCTTGTGCCAACGTAGCATTTCAATATAGAGTGTAAACTCTTTCGGTTGCCATGTACTGTATGTCCTAAAGCGCTTCAGGAGCTTTAATATGCAGCTCAGGATGAATCTGCACTTCTGCACCAGGTATGATTGAAAATAAACTTTTCTATGAATAATAATGTTTGTCATACATTTGTTTCTGTTTGACACTCAGTGTTCATATATAACATGTACCGTGATATGATGAAATCAAAGCAACAGCAATAAAAACTACTTATAAAAACAAACATTGTATTTTTGACTGAAATATTTTCAAGCCTTCACCCATGCATCTGTGCTTCTGTAACACTCCTGTGAACGCACATCTACCAAATCACAGAAGGAGTTTTACTTACACTGTCCACAGTAACTCGGTACCATTTATAGATGAACTGATTTTCAGGGTTTGCAACCAAAAATCAAAGTCACAGCGGTTAAGGTCTCAATGTTTTCTAAAACACTGAGTGAATTTCAATGAAACTGTTTCATGATCCTTTTTTCTTCTGAAACATTTCCTCCCTCCTAATGCTGCTTCAACGATCACGGTGAGGGTAGGAACGTAGATCCCGGTTACCATGGTGATGGTAGGAACGTAGATCCTGGTTACCACGGTGAGGGTAGGAACATAGATCCTGGTCACTATGGTGAGGGTAGGAACATAGATCCCGGTTACCATGGTGATGGTAGGAACGTAGATCCTGGTTACCATGGTGAGGGTAGGAACGTAGATCCTGGTTACCACGGTGAGGGTAGGAACATAGATCCTGGTCACTATGGTGAGGGTAGGAACATAGATCCCGGTTACCATGATGATGGTTACCATGGTGAGGGTAGGAACGTAGATCCTGGTTACCATGGTGAGGGTAGGAACATAGATCCTGGTCACTATGGTGAGGGTAGGAACATAGATCCCGGTTACCATGGTGATGGTTACCATGGTGAGGGTAGGAACGTAGATCCTGGTTACCATGGTGAGGGTAGGAACGTAGATCCTGGTAACCATGGTGAGGGTAGGAACGTAGATCCTGGTTACCATGGTGAAGGTAGGAACGTAGCTCCTGGTTACCATGGAGAGGGTAGGATCGTAGATCCTGGTTACCATGGTGAGGGTAGGAACGTAGATCCTGGTTACCATGTTGAGGGTAGGAACGTAGATCCTGGTTACCATGGAGAGGGTAGGATCGTAGATCCTGGTTACCATGGTGAGGGTAGGAACGTAGATCCTGGTTACCATGTTGAGAGTAGGAACGTAGATCCTGGTTACGATGGTGAGGGTAGGAATGTAGATCCTGGTTACCATGGTGAGGGTAGGAACATAGATCCTGGTTACCATGGTGAGGGTAGGAACGTAGATCCTGGTTACCATGGTGAGGGTAGGAACGTAGATCGACTTGTAAATCCAGAGCTTTGCTTTTCGGCTCAGCTCTTTCTTCACCATGACGGATCAATGCAGTGTCCTAATTACTGGAGACACTGCACCGATTCCTTTGTCGATTTCTGTGAACAAGACCCTGAGAAACTTAAACTCCACGGGGGACAGAATCTGTCCCTAACCTGCAGGGGGCATTCCACACTATTCAGGTCTAACCCAATATATTTTGAGTATAGATTGTATAGAAAGACAAAGAAAATAAAACAACATTCACAAAATTTAAGAAAGAAAATGTTTTTTTTTTTATCCCAAAAGCGTCAGAATTTGAAGAAAAAGAAAGAGAGAAAAAAAAAAACAGTTAAAATGAATCCTCCCGCTAGAGGGAGACAAACCCACACTTTAAGCTTGTTTGCGTCAAAGAGTTAAAACCAAGTTAACCAGCGGGCACCGGAAACACTGTCCTTTCAGCAGAAAGACTTCCTGTCTGCAGAGAGATGGACGAATGTAAAGCTGTTCTCATCAACTTCTGGGGGGTTCTGGTTCCCTCCAGACCGGGATCTGTCTTAGAGAGGGTGGAGCAGCGAGCCAAGCTGCCCAGGTGAGACCAGCTGGAGGGTGAGGATGGGGGAGGTGGGTTGTTTAAAGTACAGACTAAGTTTGGAAACTTTTTCCAAACTCATGTTAACTTACTTCAGCAACCTGTAGTCATAGTAACCATGATTTAACCATGGTAACCATGATATAACCATGGTAACCATGGTCATACATCATTTTCATTAGAATAAGTTATTTTATTTATTAATAATAATACATTTTATTTGTTATTTTAAATGTTATTTTAAAGCAATGCTTGAAACACTGGTCTGTCTGTGTGTAGTTTACATGTTCTACCTGTGTATGTGTGGGTTTCCTCCAAAAACATACATGGCAGGTTGACTTGCTGCTCTAAATTACCCCTAGGAATTGAATACTTTATTGACCCTGAAGGTAAATTTAAGTGCTGCAGTGTAAACACCTGAATGCCCCCTCGCCCCTATCCACCGGCGTCCCAGTCGTGTTGCACTGTGTCCAACCTGGCAACCCAAAAACCTGGAGTCCAGAATGGGTCCACAAAGCTAGTCCGCAGTGAAGAACACCAAACTAGTCTCTCTGTATTTCACTGGGTCCGAGTGAGCGCCTCCAGTTCCTCAAGCGAACAACCAGACGTTTCCATGGAAACCGTAAAAACACAGGAAGCACCTCCTCTAGACCATCTCCTTCTCCTCAGCTCCTCCAGATCATCTCCTTCTCCTCAGCTCCTCTAGACTGTCTCCTTCTCCTCAGCTCCTCTAGACTGTCTCCTTCTCCTCAGCTCCTCCAGATCGTCTCCTTCTCCTCAGCTCCTCCAGATCGTCTCCTTCTCCTCAGCTCCTCTAGACTGTCTCCTTCTCCTCTCCTCCTCCAGATCGTCTCCCTCTCCTCAGCTCCTCTAGACTGTCTCCTTCTCCTCAGCTCCTCCAGATCGTCTCCTTCTCCTCAGCTCCTCTAGACTGTCTCCTTCTCCTCAGCTCCTCCAGATCGTCTCCTTCTCCTCAGCTCCTCTAGACTGTCTCCTTCTCCTCTCCTCCTCCAGATCGTCTTCCTCTCCTCAGCTCCTTCAGGACTGAACCAACTCCTCCAGACACGACGGATGTGGCTCTTGGAGCCAGCAGCTGGTCGGACATGTCAACGGAGGAATGACTCCATGACCAAATAGCCGTTTGGAGCTAGCCGTTTGGAGCTAGCCGTTTGGAGCTAGCCGTTAGGAGCTAGCCGTTAGGAGCTAGCCGTTTGGAGCTAGCCAGACGATTTCTGAAAAAAAAAACAGCTGTCCGACACAAAACAACAAGGTCCAAAACTAAGTCCAAAGTGCGCTCAAAATAAAATCTCCAAAACGAGACAAAAAACATCCAGAAGAAGAGACAGAAACTCACAAAAGTTACTAAAAAAAAAACTCCTCAGGGAGCACTGCAGCAGGCAGAGTCTTAGCCCATTGGAATGAGTGTGTAGGTGTGTGTGGCTATCTGTGTGGCCTTGCAACAGACTGGCGACCTGTTTAGGGTAATGTTCCTTCTAATTTTTTTGTGTGTCTGATCAAACACAAAATTCCTGAGCAGAAGGGGGCGGAGCAAAAACTTTTACTCTTTTGTGACGTCACTAGCAGTGACGAGCGAAACACTGAAGCAGCGCTTTGAATCAATTTGTTCCAGAAAGAAAAAAGAAAGAGATCTGGTCTGGAGCTCCGTCTCATTTTACCAGCTTTAGTTTGATTTTGTGTGCTGCAGAAGTTTTCTTGTGCGCTATTATTTTGCGAGCGCACAAGAAAACGCAATTGCGCATGCGCGCAGCTTAGAGGGAACATTGGTTCAGGGTGTATCCTGCTCCTCACCTGTAAACAAGCGGGATAGTCTGCGGCGCACTGCTCAACCCCATTGGGGATAAACGTTCAGAGGATGAATAAATGAGAGTAGAGGGTCTCCATTTCTCCATTTTTAGGGGAGAGTCCAGTTCCAGTGAATAATCTGAAGTAAAAAGAGGAGAGGATGTCGCAAAGATTCACACAAGGGTTTACAGATCGTTACTCTCCTGCTTTGGTTGGTGTGTCAAGCTCATCTTAAAAGATGGCTTTTCCAATTCAATTAAATTTTTTCAGCCCAAAAGCACAATTTTTTTTGTCTCAACAGGATTCACATTACAGATTGAAAAAAAGACAACAACAAGAAAAAAGTGGAACAAATAAACACAAATACACAGCAAGAAAAATAACTAACAAATGCTAACTAAACAAGACTAGCACATTCCTTGTTGACTCTCCTTCACGGTGAGGAAAAACTCCTAAAAAAACCATCAGTGGGGAAAAAATAAGAAACTTCATGGGGATCCACATGAAAGAGAGATCCCTCCCCCGGGACGAGCAAACAATGTGTCAAAGATTATTGTTTAAATATTAGCTTATTCTAATCTACAATTAAATATCTAAAGAAGTCAATAGATGTTCTTCATCCTGATGGAAACACGGGAGACTCCTCAGCCCGGAGATGTCCAGGACGGGGATGAGTAGATGGGCTAATCCTGATGGAGACGGGATGATAGATCAAGCGTGGAGGGCCTCCTCGGTCTGGCCATGCTCAGGACAGGAACACAGAGGATCCATCAGAAATCTGAAACAGAACTCTTTCCCAAAGAGGAGGAAGTGAGAAGTGGACAACATGTGAATCACACTGTACCAACTGGTGGTAAAAAAACAAATGAGCAGATATTAGAGAACAATGAAGGAGATGGAAGACAGGTATCTGCCAAGGGAGATGTGGATACATCAGGCGGCCAAAGCAGTC
Source organism: Neostethus bicornis (assembly GCA_902685375.1). Taxonomy (NCBI): domain Eukaryota; kingdom Metazoa; phylum Chordata; class Actinopteri; order Atheriniformes; family Phallostethidae; genus Neostethus; species Neostethus bicornis. The sequence goes on along the minus strand of LR738563.1, from coordinate 16,047,720 downwards.
TGGTAGAGAATAGTAGATAGAATTAGAGGACAGAACCCCAATGTACCATACTTTACCAGCTTCTAGGATCTAGCAGCCAACTAGAAACTTTAAACTAGAAACTGTTGATAAGCTTGTTCAAACAGGAAAGCTTTAAGCCTCCCTTTAAATGTAGGAACACTGTCTGCCTCTCTCACTTGAGCTGGGAGCTTATTCCATAAAACTGGAGCTTGGTAGCTAAAGGCTCTACCTCCAACTGTACTTTTAGAAATCCTAGGAACCACCAACAGCCCTGCATTTTGTGAGCGGAGTGTTCTGCTTGGTTGATAAGGTACTATAAGTTCACTAATGTAAGATGGAGCCATGCCGTTTAGGGCCTTGTAGGTTAGTAAGATGATTTTAAACTTGATCCTAAACTCAATAGGAAGCCAATGGAGAGACGCTAGCACGGGAGTAATATGATCTCTTCTATGAGTTCCTGCTAATAGTCTTGCTGCTGCATTTTGAACCAGCTGAAGACTTTTTAGGGAAGACTTAGGGCATGCTACGAGCAAAGCGTTACAATAATCCAATCTCGATGTAACAAATGCATGGATGAGTTTTTCAGCATCACTTTTACATAAGATATTTCGGATTCTAGAAATGTTGCAAAGGTGAAAAAATGCAATTTTACAAGTCTGAGCTATGTGAGCTTTAAATAATAAATCTGGATCAAATAAAACTCCTAGGTTTCTAACGGTGAGGCCAGAGGCCACAGTTACTTCGTCAAAGAAGACTGCTTGGTCAGTAAAAACATCTCTCAGATTTTTAGGACCTACTACAATAACTTCAGTCTTATCTGAGTTTAAAAGGAGATAATTGATTGTCATCCAAGTCTTTATGTCCCTGATACAGGTATTAAGTTTTTCTATATGGTCACTCTGGTCAGGTTTGACTGATAAGTACAATTGTGTATCATCTGTGTAACAGTGAAAATGAATACTGTGTTTTCTGATTATGTTTCCCAGAGGCAGCATGTAGAGCATGAACAGAATAGGTCCAAGAACTGAGCCCTGAGGGACACCAAAACTAACTTTAAATAATTCATCATTTAGATTTGCAATCGCAATCAGACATGAGGCCATGGTCACACAAACACACAAACACAAACACCCAAACAAAACCAGAAAGCCAAAGAGGAAGGGCATGTAACCGAGTACGGGAAGTGAAGCTGTAAAAAGGGGGAGGAGCATGAGACGGATAACAGCATGTGCGATAGTTTCCTAGCAACAGAAACCAAGTGGCTAAAAACAGAAGTGACATTGCTAGTGTGGAACCACTTGTTTCCTGTTATACTAAAACGAGTCATTCTAAAACCACCTTGTTGACCAAACCAAAGCGTACACATCACCTTTAGAAGCGAGAGGCAATGAAAGCTTGATTTTGGACTCGATGAAACCTGTAAAGAGAGTTACAGTGGTTTTTATGAATCTAAAGTTAGCAGGTTGTTCTTAGTAAAGGAGGCTGGGCTCCACAAAGCTTTTCACGCCTATAGGAATCTATATGGTGAAAAATCCTTCATCTCAAAAACAGAATTACGTTCCCACGGAGACTCCATTTTGACATCATGCTAGTTGTCATTAGCAGTGACCACAGCCTCTCACATCACACACCTTCCGATGTCCCTGCGTATGTGTTAGCTGGTAACGTGTTTCTATGGAAACAGGTCTAATCTTTATGTTTATCCTCAACAGGACAAAGTCTGCTTTAGTAAATAAGTAGAACCAGTCTGTGTTTGTTTATCTTCTCTGACACTCAGTAGAATTCTGTTAAATAACTAAACCAGGACTGACCGTCTTTAACCAGTTCCTCTACGACTGTACCTATCCACCCCCAGTAACAGTCATTACGGAATGAAGATGTTTTATCAATGGAATTTAAAAAGGAAATACACCACACTTTATCAGGTTTATCGGTTGATCTATGTTCCTACCCTCACCATGGTAACCAGGATCTATGTTCCTACCCTCACCATGGTAACCAGGATCTACGTTCCTACCCTCACCATGGTAACCAGGTTCCATGTTACTACCCTCACCATGGTAACCAGGATCTACGTTACTACCCTCACCATGGTAACCAGGATCTATGTTCCTACCCTCACCATGGTAACCATGATCTACGTTACTACCCTCACCATGGTAACAAGGATCTATGTTCCTACCCTCACCATGGTAACCAGGATCTATGTTCCTACCCTCACCATGGTAACCAGGATCTAAGTTCCTACCCTCACTATGGTAACCAGGATCTAAGTTCCTACCCTCACCATGGTAACCAGGATCTATGTTCCTACCCTCACCATGGTAACCAGGATCTATGTTCCTACCCTCACCATGGTAACCAGGATCTATGTTCCTACCATCACCATGGTAACCAGGATCTAAGTTCCTACCCTCACCATGGTAACCAGGATCTATGTTCCTACCCTCACCATGGTTGCTGTGAGGCCACCATACTAACCATTCCACCATCATACAGCCATGTTCTTATAAGATTTACTTTTTTCTTTTCAGTAGTTTTACTTTAAGTTCATTTAAATTTTTAATCATTTTATTGATTCAGTTTAAAGGGACTGAATGAGGGACTACACGGATTTGATTCAGTTTAAACAAATTTCTGATGAATGTTTATCTACAAACTACAGTGAGAACCCGTCCTAATGAAACCTGTTTGAACTGGTTCTGATTCAAGAGAAGCTTTTAAACTATCAGGACTGGGCAGGTCTGGACAGGAAGCAACTCGCTGCCGCCGTCTGATTTTAATTTAAAACCTGATAAAAACATTTAGAATAAAAACATCAGGAACTTCGTTCACTAAGAACTATCTACATCTGTGACTGACTGAGATTCAGAGGTTTCATTAGGCGGCACGGTGGCCTCACCTTCTAACCTCGAGCAGGACTGACCACGAAACAAAAGAGAGACTCTCAGTTATACTTTAAGAAAAGAGCGTGCACCCCTCCAGCAGACAGAATGTTCCCTGAAGAGGGTGTCCCTTCCTTGTTTATTTATCTTGTTGAAGACAAAGAAGGAGTGTTTTATAGAGTAGTGGGTAAAGAAAGGTCCGGGTGATGAGTAAACAATGTCATCACATTCCTCCATCAACAGATAACGCTTCTCACACGACTGAGAGTCACGAGAAGACGTGTCCCCTGATGAGTGAGCCACCAGATTTTATACCCAGTAGAACTTGAAGCGGTGGGCGGTGACTGAAAGAACGAGATCACGGATACAAGTAGATGTAATGACCTTCCTCTGCAGGGTGGCTGTGCTCTCACTAGGAGATAGGGGGACGAGCTCAGAGTAGAGCCACTCCTCCTCCAGGTCAAAAGAAGCCAGATGGGGTGGTTCGGGCGTCTAGTTAGGAAACCTCCTGAGTACCTCCTTGGTGAGGGGTTCCGTTCCATCAGGAGGAGACCCAGAGGCAGACCCCAGACCTGCTGGAGAGATTATGTCTTACATCTGGACAGGGAACACCTCAGGATCCTCCTGGGTGAGCTGGAGGATGCAGCCGGGGTGAGAGAAGCCTGGGTTTCCATCTAAGGCTGTTGCCTCCACGACCCAGCCCCGAATGAGCAGAACACGACAGAAAGGAACATAAACATCAGGGCTCTCTGTCATCAAGCACGCGAATGCCAACCTCCATGCATGTCGAGCGAATCAGAACAGTGGGCGGAGTGCGTGAACTTTAGCATAGTTTTAACGCAACTGTATGCAAATGATAAACCGCTCAGCCAATCATCTACGCTGGTTTATTTTATCTCTGAACCGCTCATCCATAATTGGGTTACGGACGTCTATACCGGCTGATTTCAGGCAAGAGGAGGGATACACCCTGATCAGGTCACCAGTCTGTTGCAGGGCCACACACACATACAACCATCCACACACACACTCATTCCTAGGGGTAATTTCATAGCAGCCAATCAACCTAACATGTATGTTTTTGGAGGAAACCAGAGGAAACCCACACATACACAGGTAGAACATGCAAACTACACACAGAAAGGTTAGTATTTCAAGCCTCGCACCCACTCCAGGAGTTGAACCCCTGCCCTTGTTGCTGTGAAGCCACTGTTTTAACCACTGCACCAAACACTATCCCCAAAACAACCTTCCATGTTCCGTGTGTCGATCCAGAGGTTTTCTGTCCGGCTCGATGTCCCGGCCAGACGGCGCCATGAGGCGGGCAGTGACCGGAGCCATTCCTCTCAGCCAGGTAAGCTCCTCCTACTCCCCGTTCACCTGGACTGCAGGTGTGTGTGTGTGACTCTGTGTGTGTGTGTGTGTGTGTGTAGATGATCCAGGTGCTCCAAACTGAGGTGGGGGAGGAGGCTCAGAGTAAAGTTGACACTCTGCCTCCTGATTGGTCCGTCATTCTTCTGGAGGAGTTTAGAAATGCCATGATGGAGGTCCGAGACGTCGTCCTGGCAACTGCATCCTCTCTGAGACAAGCTGGTCAGCCACGCCCACTGGTTACCATGGTAATAGTGATGCCCCTTCATAATAACTTTTTTTTTTACATGAAGGTATTCGGACCGCCGTCCTGGCCAATCAATGGCTAGAGGACACGGTCGACCCCCCGGCCAAACTTCTTTGCCTGCTTGGCGGCCATTTTGACCTGCTGCTGCAGTCCTGCCACGTCGGCCACATGATCCCTGACCCGGCCATGTTCAGCACCGCTCTGAGCCAACTGGGCGTGACGGCTAACCAGGTGGGTACCGGGATGGTTACCCAGGTTACTCTGATCTAATCCCCGCTTTGTTCCAGGCGGTGTGGCTGGATGTGGAGGAGGGGGGACCCGAGGGGATGAAGAGCATCCTGGTGGAGGACCTGGACAACGCCCTGCAGAAACTCTCTGACTTCACCAGAGTCCCGGTACGGGGTCAGAGTTTAGTCCTACTGAAACCGTTTGAAGGTCTCATCTCGGGTGGTAAACAAGGCCTTTAGGGCCCGGGCGTTGGGTGGTGCCAGGGGCAAAGTCGTAATAAATGTAGAACAAACCGTTTGCTGGTTCAACAATTTATAGTTTTGACAAAAAGGATCTATGTTCTTACCGTCACCGTGGTAACCAGGATCTACGTTCCTACCCTCACCATGGTAACCAGGATCTACGTTCCTACCCTCACCATGGTAACCAGGGTCTACGTTCCTACCCTCACCATGGTAACCAGGATCTACGTTCCTACCCTCACCATGGTAACCAGGATCTACGTTCCTACCCTCACCACGGTAACCAGGATCTACGTTCCTACCCTCACCATGGTAACCAGGATCTACGTTCCTACCCTCACCATGGTAACCAGGATCTACTTTCCTACCATCACCGTGGTAACCAGGATCTACGTTCCTACCCTCACCATGGTAACCAGGATCTACGTTCCTACCATCACCGTGGTAACCAGGATCTACGTTCCTACCCTCACCATGGTAACCAGGATCTACGTCCCTACCCTCACTATGGTAACCAGGATCTACGTCCCTACCCTCACCATGGTAACCAGGATCTACGTTCCTACCCTCACCGTGGTAACCAGGATCTACGTTCCTACCCTCACCGTGGTAACCAGGATCTACGTCCCTACCCTCACCATGGTAACCAGGATCTACGTTCCTACCCTCACCATGGTAACCAGGATCTACGTTTCTACCCTCACCATGGTAACCAGGATCTACGTTCCTACCCTCACCATGGTAACCAGGACCAACGTTTCTACCCTCACCATGGTAACCAGGATCTACATTCCTATCCTCACCATGGTAACCAGGATCTACGTTCCTACCCTCACCATGGTAACCAGGATCTACGTTCCTACCCTCACCATGGTAACCAGGATCTACGTTCCTACCCTCACCATGGTAACCAGGATCTACGTTCCTACCCTCACCATGGTAACCAGGATCTACTTTCCTACCATCACCGTGGTAACCAGGATCTACGTTCCTACCCTCACCATGGTAACCAGGATCTACTTTCCTACCATCACCGTGGTAACCAGGATCTACGTTCCTACCCTCACCATGGTAACCAGGATCTACGTCCCTACCCTCACTATGGTAACCAGGATCTACGTTCCTACCCTCACCATGGTAACCAGGATCTACGTTTCTACCCTCACCATGGTAACCAGGATCTACGTTCCTACCCTCACCATGGTAACCAGGACCTACGTTTCTACCCTCACCATGGTAACCAGGATCTACGTTCCTACCCTCACCATGGTAACCAGGACCAACGTTTCTACCCTCACCATGGTAACCAGGATCTACATTCCTATCCTCACCATGGTAACCAGGATCTACGTTCCTACCCTCACCATGGTAACCAGGATCTACGTTCCTACCCTCACCATGGTAACCAGGGTCTACGTTCCTACCCTCACCATGGAAACCAGGATCTACGTTCCTACCCTCACCATGGTAACCAGGATCTACGTTCCTACCCTCACCACGGTAACCAGGATCTACGTCCCTACCCTCACCATGGTAACCAGGATCTACGTTCCTACCCTCACCATGGTAACCAGGATCTACGTTCCTACCCTCACCATGGTAACCAGGATCTACTTTCCTACCATCACCGTGGTAACCAGGATCTACGTTCCTACCCTCACCATGGTAACCAGGATCTACTTTCCTACCATCACCGTGGTAACCAGGATCTACGTTCCTACCCTCACCATGGTAACCAGGATCTACGTCCCTACCCTCACTATGGTAACCAGGATCTACGTTCCTACCCTCACCATGGTAACCAGGATCTACGTTTCTACCCTCACCATGGTAACCAGGATCTACGTTCCTACCCTCACCATGGTAACCAGGACCTACGTTTCTACCCTCACCATGGTAACCAGGATCTACGTTCCTATCCTCACCATGGTAACCAGGATCTATGTTCCTACGTTGCCCCCACGACCCGCCCTCAGATAAGAGGAAGACAACGAAACAGAACAAACTAAAATTTGTTCTTTAATGAATCAAAATCCAGACAGAATCTGATCTAAAGTTGTAAAAATCACCAGATGGAACCTTTAAACCCCCTCTCTGGACCGCTCTCTGAGTACCAGTCAGGGTCCATGAGCCGCAGGTTTGACCCTCTGCTTGTGTGTTTCAGCGTGTGGGGGTAACCGGTGCAGCAGTGCCCTGCAGTCCAGATCGAGTGTCTCATGGATACGCGACGATCAGGGTAACCGTTTGCCTCTCAGCCAGTCTGGCCATGCTTACACCACTAAACCCAGTTTGTGTCTCCAGGCGGGTGTGAGGACCCACTATGTGGAACTGGGCTGCGGGCCCCCGGTGCTGCTGTGCCACGGCTTCCCGGAGAGCTGGTACTCCTGGAGGTTCCAGGTGAGCTACGGCCCCTCCTACTGGTCAGGACTGGTACTGACGGTGTTTCTCTCTGCTAGCTTCCAGCGCTGGCTAAAGCGGGGTTCAGGGTTCTCGCTCTGGATATGAAAGGCTACGGGGAGTCCACAGCGCCGCCTGGTGGGTAAAACATGTGTGTCGTTTATTTATATTTGTACAGCCCGATATCACATTCCTGCCCTTAGACCCTCCCTCATGGTGAGGAAAAACTCACCATGAAAAAAGAAGAAAGAAGAGAAAAAAGAAGGAACCTGATGGGGACCCACATGAAGGAGAGATCCATCCCCCCAGGACGAGCAGGCTGTTCTACTCTAAAAAGACACTTTTTTGGGAAAAAGTGTCTTTTTTTTCTGTGACTTTTTTGGGAAAAAGTGTCTTTTTTGCGACTTTTTGGGAAAAAAGTGTCTTTTTTTTTTTTTACTTTTTTGGGAAAAAGTGTTTTTTTTCCGCAACTTTTTTGGAAAAAAGTGTCTTTTTTTGCAACTTTTTTTTAAAAAAAGTCACAAAATTTAGATTTTTTGCGACTTTTTGGGAAAAAAGTGTCTTTTTTTTTTTTTTTTTTTTTACAACTTTTTTGGGAAAAAGTGTCTTTTTTGGGGACTTTTTTGGGAAAAAGTGTCGTTTTTTTCCGACTTTTTGGGGAAAAAGTGTCTTTTTTTTGTGACCTGTTTTTAGAACAAAGTGTCTTTTTTGTGTCTTTTTTTGCAATTTTACAACTTTTTTTTGTCAAAAATGTCGCGAAAAGTTGACGAAAACTCGCGAATGAAGGAATCAGTAGATACTTAGCGTGCTTATTCAGCCGAGAGGTTGGCCACGAGGGTACCCGTCGTCGACTGCTGCCCATGTCTTCCTTCACCGGACCCCTATGGCCCTTCCTGGAGGTGGTGAGGCTCATGTCCCCTGTTCGGGCTGAGCTGGTCGGGACCTTTGGGTAAAAGCCTGAACTCCTCGCTGGTGAGGTGTTCCGTCCATGGCTCCCTCTGGTGGCAGGGGAGGGGATCATGACATTCTCTTCTATTAGTTTCTGTTAATGTTGAACAAACTGAAGTCTCTGGTTTTTTCCACAGACATAGAGGAGTACTCGTTGGAGCAGCTGTGCCAGGTTTGACCCGCCGTGCTTCGTCTTTAAACACACACACACACACACACACACACACACACACACACACATCTGACCTCGTTTTCTCCTCCACAGGACCTCATAACCTTCCTGGACCTGATGGTGAGAAACTTGTGCCCCGCTGTCCTTCACTCCGGCTCCGGAACTACCTCCCTCATGCTCTCTGCAGGTCATCCCTCAGGTGACGCTGGTGGGGCACGACTGGGGCGGGGTACTGGTGTGGACCATGGCTCAGTATCATCCAGAGAGAGTCAGGTAGACAGCACGGTCCCTGAGTGCATCGTGAACAGAATGAAATGTTTTTCTTCTTCTGAAGAGCCGTGGCGTCCCTGAACACACCGCTGTTCCCCGTTAACCCATCCGCACCCCCTCGAGAGACGATGAAGAAGATCCCCATCTTTGATTACCAGCTGTACTTCCAGGAACCGGTGGGTTCTGGTCCTAACGATCTAAAGGGTTATGATGAGTTTAAAGACCCTCTGTTCTCTGAAGATTTACCAACAGTTTAGAAAAGTTTCTCCTTCTTCGTTACAAACAGATTCACTTCATTTTTCTTCTTGCTCCGCCCCTAAGGAGGCGGAGCTAACACCAACAAATTTATAAACAAATGTTTCGTTGGCTTCCATTTTTATCCGGGGCCGGGTCGTCGGGGGCAACACCCTCAGATGGGGGCCTTCCCTCACCCCGGCTGCATCCTCCAGCTCACCCAGGAGGATCCTGAGGTGTTCCCTGTCCAGCTGTGAGACATAGTCTCTCCAGCGGGTCTGGGGTCGGCCTCTGGGTCTCCTCCTCCTGGTGGGACGTGTCCTAAACACCTCACCAGTGAGGGAGGCATCCTGACCAGACCGATGTCGTTCCAGACACCACGTGCACATCACTAAGTAACCAGATACAGACTGGTCACCGTCACCTGGATGGGATTTGAGGAGGGGGAGCCAGACCTCTGACCACCCTGTGGTTCTGTTTCAGGGTCGAGCGGAAGCGGAACTGGAAAAAAACCTGGAGAGAACGTTTAAGATCTTCTTCTCTAAGGGCACTGAGACGGTGACACACACTCCTGGGGAGGGGTCTCTATGTGGTCTGTGTGTGTGTGTGTGGGTGGGTGGGCGGGGGGTTTGGTTGGTGGGGTACACCGTCTTACTTCCTTCTATAAAACCATGATGCTTCTCCTCAGGCTGACCGTCCTGCCCTCAGTACCGCTGGAGTCTGTGAGCGAGGTAAGACCCTCAGAGGGGCGGAGCTCAGGTCGTTTTTGGACCAGAGAGTTGCTGGTTTGATTCCTACTATGAGGGCATGCCTTAGACACGTAACCCCCAGTTACTCCCACTGTCATGGCTGCCTGCCAGGCACCTCCCCACGGGGGATGAGTACAGTACGATTAAAACATCTCACCGAGTTTAAGATCTTTGTCAGTCTCATAAACGAGAGGCTCGGACCCAAACAGACCACCGGGCTTCACCCCTTATCTGATGGGTTTCAGGGGGTCTGTTCGTCGGGGTGCCAGAGGAGGTCCCACTGAGTTCCATGCTGAGCCAGAAAGACCTTCAGTTCTACGTCGACCGCTTCAAGGAGACTGGATTCAGGTGGAGGACCCTCTGAGACCCCCTTGGACTGGGGTCTATGTGTTCACCTGTGCTGTGCTGCTTTACAGGGGTCCTTTGAACTGGTACAGAAACCAGGAGAGGGACTGGAGGTGGAAGTGTTCCCAGCCCAGTGGGAAGGTCCGTACCCTGTCACTACAGGACCACAACGTCCCAAAACCAAACCCATCCAGTCCAAACTGGTCTTACAGACCATGACCAGGTTCTCTGTCCGCAGGTCCTGATGCCAGCGCTGATGGTGACGGCTGGTAAAGATCCGGTCCTGCTCCCCGCCATGTCCCATCGGATGGAGGAACTGGTAAAAAACCATCAGACCTTTATGTTTGATGGAGATTAGACTGGTTGATCCTGTCTGCAGATCCCACACCTGACCCGGGGGCACATCGAGGACTGCGGGCACTGGACTCAGATGGACAAGCCGGTGGAGACCAACGACATCCTCCTACGCTGGCTAAGAGACGTCCACAGCAAGTCTGTGGGGGGGACCGTGGCACCCAAACTGTGAGGGACAGGATGGTGCCTAACCCCACTGGCGCTGCCATGGCTGCCTGCTGCGGTGCGATGCAGCGCAGGAATCTACCCGTCGTTAAACCAATAACAACAGAGTTTAAAAAAAAAAACAATGACATGAAGAATAAAAAAAGAGGAGAAAAACTTCTTGGTTTTTTTGTCTTTTCTTTTTTTCATGAGACATAAAAACCAGTGGTTCCAAATCCGGTCAGGATGCCCCCCTGACCTACCCGAGGGCCTCACTGGTGAGGTGTTCCGTCCCACCAGGAGGAGACCCAGAGGCAGACCCCGGACCTGCTGCAGAGACTATGTCTCACATCTGGACAGGGAACACCTCAGGATCCTCCTGGGTGAGCTGGAGGATGCAGCCGGGGTGAGAGAAACCTGGGGTTCCTCTCTGAGGTTGTTGCCCCCGACGACCCGGCCCCGGATAAGAGGAAGACGATGGAACAGAACAGAACGATACCCGAAGGAGACGAAGTTTAGATGCAAAAAAGTCTTTATTTGTTTTTCTCAGTTTAAACGACGAACAAAAAATCAGAAAGTTGTAAAAAATGAGAGAAAAAGCAGGAAGTTGGGCGTCATGGGGTGCAGTGGTTGGCACAGAGGCCTCACAGCAGTCTGGTTCGGGTCTGGAGAGGGGGTGAGGATTAATTCACTGGTCTTTCTGTGTGGAGTTTGCATGTTCTCCTTATGTACCCAGGGGATTTCTCTAAAAATATACAGGTTAGGTTCTCCTTGGAATGAGTGTGTGTGTGTTTGTGTGTGTATGGATGGTTGTGTGTGTGTGTGTATGATTATCTGCAGTGTTCCCTCTAAGCTGCGCGCATGCTCAGTTGCGCCCTGCTCGCAGATTAACTGCGCATAATAAAACTTATGCAGCGCAAAAAAATAAAACTTTTTGAAACCGATTGCTTCAAAGCGCTGCTTTGGCTCGTCACTGCTGGTGACGTCACTAAAGAGTAAACGTTTTAGCTTCCGTTCAGGAAGCTTGTGTATTTGCTCAGACATAAAAAATTAGAGGAAAAATTGGTGTGTGTGTGTGTGTGTGTGTGGCCTGCACAGACTGGCGAGCTGTTCAGGTGTACCCTGCTTTTTGCCTAAAATCAGCCGCAGTAGGCTCCGGCACCCCCTGAGAGCCCGTTAAGAGATAAAAGGATCAGAAGATGAAAGAAGAAAGTTGAAAAAAAACCAAACAAACAATCAAATAAAGCGTAAAGAGGATCCTCTAGTGGTCAGACAGATGTTTTTAGCGTCCTCTTGTGGTCACATGAAGCTCCTACAGCTTGTTATCCTTGAAGAGTTTATCCCAGGCAGGCATGATGTGTTTGTAGACTTTTTCTATCTATAACAAAAAAAAAATCCTCATTTATCAAAGACAGAGGTAGAGGACAAACATCCGGTTTGATCAAGACGATGTGCTCAAATAGCCGCACCAAACCGAAAGGTTGTTATAATATGAACCAAAATACTGGTTCAAAATAAACTAAACAGTAACTGACCCCGCCCCTAAAGAGGAGGAGCTAACTCCAACGAACCTGTTAAAAACTGATTTTTTAAAGCTTATGTTTTGTTGTCGAACTGGATACTTTCCTGTTTATCCAGCGTTGGCTGTGGGTGGATAAGCCGATGCGGGAGCTGCAGCTCCTTCCACACTTACTGTAAATATGGATCTCTCTGTTCTCCTCTGCCGGCTAATTGCACGCCACTTGGAGCGGTCAGAGGTCACTGACTCGAGACCTGCTGCGTTGATGTTGCACGACTTCAGATCCTCTTGCAGGCATCTTTGTACCACAGGGCAGGTCGTCCAGCTGCTGTGTTCCTGTGGCGAGCTCCCTATAGAGGATGTCCTTTGGAATGCAGCCATCGTCCTTCTTGCATACATGTCCTAACCAGCGCAGGCGTCTCCGGGAGAGGATGGTGAACATACTAGACATGCTCGTCTGGGTCAGGACGTCCACGTTGGATACTCGATCCTACCAGGTGATGCCCAGGAGTCGTCTGAGGTTATGCAGGTGGAAAGTATCTTGTCCCTGCCCTTGGTAGGTAAACAATGTCCAAACCTTCACTGTCGTACAGTAGCGTGCTCAGCACACACACTCAGTAAACAAGATCTTCACGTTGAGAGTCAGCATGGTGTCCTACACTCGCTATGTTAGGTGGGCCACGGCGGGTGCTGCTTTGACTGTCCTGATGTTAAGCCCGATGTCAAATTAAGACCCACCTCTTCCAAAACAAAACAGTTGTTTACAGGTTTGTTGTGTTAGCTCCTCCTCCTTAGGGGCGGGGCAAACTCAGGTTTGTTTGTATAAAACCAGTTCTCAGGTTAAAAAGCATTTCTGATGGAAGTCAAAACGTCTCGGTCATCAAACACATGGTCCAGAAGACATTTTGAAGAGTTTTCTACGATCAACCAGAACATGTGTTTTAATAGTTAGTATCAGAGGATTGCCAGACATGCCAAGTCTCCTGCATTGGGCAGGAGACACACGCATTTAGGACCTATCTGACGCTCACCCGCCAAGGCAAATAAAACTCCCTCATGATGAACACTCTGGTGCATTCCAAGGACATGATTAGGTATAATGAGGCTAAGCACATGGTATCCCCTGCTGCTGCAGCTGTGCATCTGAAAGCCGCTAGTATCGATCTGCATGGTCTATTGCTAGTATTGTTTTTGAAGAACGTGTGGAAGAAGTCGGACATCCTGGAGCTTTGGTCATATGACATCTTATGTGGGTGAGCCTCAAAACAAAGCGTGACCAAGCAGTACAGGGGTGTATTCCTGGTGGTAATTCCTCTTCATACTGATACACAATACTAGGTGGTAACACACGGAAGACACACAATTTACCAGCTGCTTTCTCATGTTTTGAACGGTTTGTTTTACGCTGACTGTCATGGTGGGTGTTGTCCATTGGCGGATGTGACGTCATGTCATAGCCCCGCTTCCTTTTGGCCCCGCCTCAAAATCTTCTTTGTGAAGCCAAAACTTGGCATCTCAAAGTTTATTCCTGAAATACAGTGACACCTGCAGGCGTAGCAGGTGTATGACGCCTGTTTTTACACATAAAACCTGCCAAAGATCTGGAGGAAACCCACCTGCACAGACTTCTTCACTCCGTATCGGAGAAGCGTAGCCTGGTGCTCGCTGTTGTGAAAGAGGATGTCGAAAGTCACCTCGCGGCCCAGGAGGTCCTCGATGGCGGGTTTGACCACGTTAAAGAAGTCTCTGGGGGGGTGCTTGTCATCCAGCATGTTGCTCACCTGCAACCATAGCACGTCAGCGCCACGCCGCCACCTGCTGGTATTTACTGGCACTACCTTATAGTTGCTTCCGAGCTGCTCCAGAGGGTCCAGTTTGACCTCAGATCTCAGCGCTCGGCCGAACAGTGGGATTTTGGCGTCTGAATCTGAAAGGGTAGAATGTTTAGGTCGGGCAGAAGGACGAGGGGTTCCACCTGTCTTACAGACCTCGGATGGTCAGGTGAGCCACGTAGGGAACGCCATCTCTCTCTCCAAAGTACACCCCAAAGTGAGAGAAGTATTTGTTCCTGGGGTACTTCACGATGTCGCCGGGGAAAAGGTTCGGTCGGGAATTTTTCTGGAAGATAAAAAAAAAAAACAGTCACGTCTAAACTCGAACTGGTTAAAACACCCAGTCCAACTGTCACAGCAGGCAGTCTGCCTGGAGGCCTTCACAATCTGTCAAATTAAACTACAGTATTTTCTAAACTATGAAGCTCAAGTAAAAGCCTTTTATTTTTGTATCAGATTATCCGTGGCTTCCATGCTGGTGCCCCTCCACGTTCAGTCCCTCACCCTGTTGTCCTGCCATCCCTCCACCTCTTCTCCCTCATCATTTTTGGCGATACGTCTGGTCTGGCACCAGGGGCGGCTGGTAACGTGTGGCGCAGGGGCGCCGCCCCCGCTGACCTGATCACCAAAAAATATATATGCATATATATCTATATATACATATATAAACATGTATGTGTTTATAAGTATGCAAAACTGTCGAGTGTGAAGATTACATGCATTTTAATAATGTTTTACACTGTTTTCTTTTCTTTTCTTACTTCCTGTGCAAACCGGAATGAGGGCGCAGAGTACTTACGCCCCACCAAGAAAACGTATTAGTGTGTATGTGGCTTCTGGTTTTTATGGAAAAAACGTGACGTCAGCTCTAAATTTTTTCCATTCATGTGTATTGCAAACCATAACCACGCCCGTGGGGCGCAAATTTTTCCGCCCATCGGCCGTGTGATAGGTTATCCTCTCTGTCAGTCTGTTACATGAACCAATCAATTAGCTATAAGCTGACCTATAAATCCCATCCACGCCACGCCCTTTGTTTTCACTACGGAATTCTGGGAAATAGTCTTCATCATGGCGTCGGAAGCTCGTTCAGCTGCTAACAACTAGTTGCTTTTTAAAAGAGAATTCAGTGTTCTCCCTTCTACAGAATACGTTTTCTAAGCGTTCTGAAGAAGAAAAAAGGAGAGTGAAGGAGCTTGGACCGGACGCCCCAGATTTGACTGTGCAACAAAACAGTGGAGATCGCGGACGTTTTTTATATGAGAGGATTTTCGCCTGCTGTCTATGAAAAGTGGCTAACTGGATGTAACATGAGAAACACTTTTTTTTGTTTCCCCTGCTTATTGTTTAGTTCAGCAGCAACTGAAAAGGTGTGGATATCAACAGGGGTGAGTGACTTGAAGCATTTGTCTGAAAAGTGCATGATGTTTTTCAGGAAACTGTCAAACTGTTAAAAATTGTCATCACTACACCAATGACCACTGCAGTTGAGAGGTGCTTTTCAACTTTAAAAAGAATAAAAACTTTTCATAGGAACACCATGAGCCAGGACAGACTGAATGCACTGGCCATGTTATCCATGAAAAAAAAAACTGATCACAAGTATGTGGGACTTTAATCAGAAGGTGATTGAAAAAATTGCAGAGCAGAAAGAAAGAAGGGCCAAATTTCTGTTCAAGTAGGGTGAATCATATTCGTGTGAAAATAAAACTTTTAAATATTTATTTACTGGCATGTGATATCTTTTATATAATATATCTAAAAAAAAATAAAAAAATTTGTGTGTCTTTGAAAAATGTGCGCCCCCCACAGTTTTTTTTTACCACCAGCCGCCACTGTCCGGCACTTCAGAAATAAACTGGTTAAAACTGGCTCTGCATCTGGGTCTTCTTCTCCTTTTTTCGGCACTTCCCTCCAGAGGGCGCCACCTCAAGTCAGTTTCTTCCATCTAACCCTATCTGCTGCATCTTCTTCGGTCACACCAAAGAGGAGGTTCATGTATCCATGAACCTCCTCTTTGGTCTTCCTCTAGTCCTCTTTCCTGGTGGTTCCAAACCCAGCATCCTTCTTCTGATGTACTCTCTCTCTCTCCTCTGCACATGTCCAAACCATCTCAGTCTGACCTCTCTGACTTTAAAACCTCTAACATGTGCTGTTCCTCTGATCCTGTCCATCCTGGTCACTCCCATAGAGATCCTCAGCATCTTCATCTCTGATACAAACATCTCTGCTTCCTGTCTTTTTCTCAGTGACACTGTCTCTAGACCAATCAGCATGGCCGCTCTCACCACACTGTCTCTAGACCAATCAGCATGGCCGCTCTCACCACACTGTCTCTAGACCAATCAGCATGGCCGCTCTCACAACACTGTCTCTAGACCAATCAGCATGGCCGCTCTCACCACGGTTTTGGACACTCCCCCTTTCATTTTATCTGAAACTCTTCTATCACACATCACACCTGATACTTTCCTCCACCCGTTCCATCCAGCCTGCTTGAACACGCTTCTTCACCTCTTTTCCACACTCTCCATTGCTCTGGACTGTTGATCCTAGATACTTAAAATCTTCCACCTTCTTTATCTCTTCTCCCTGTAACATCACTTTTCCATTTGGATCCCTCTCATTCACACACATGTACTCTGTTTTACTCTGACTAATCTTCAAACCTCCACCTCTCCAGCTTTTCCTCCTCCTCTTTACTCCTCTCACTACAGATCACAATGTCATCTGCAAACATCATTGTCCATGGAGATTCCTCTCGTCTGTCTTCCTGTCCATCACCATAGCAACAGTCCCACCCCCACACTGAACTCCTCTGTCTCACTTCACGATAATAAACCGGCTGCTTCACGATGTTTCACATCCTGCTTAAAAAAATAATTAAATACATTCTTCATGTTTGATTTCTTTCTATGAATCTAATGTTTGGCTTCATTTTGGTTCAAACATAAAGCGTCGTACCACGACTACTACCACTGACTTTTAAACACATGATGTCTATTTGTTTTTGTTTTTACACGCTGAAGCTTTTTTACATCCTTAGTTTCAGATTTCAAGAGAAAAACTTAAAAACAACGCAGTTTAAGAAGATCGTGATCACGTGTCTCAGAAAAATGTCATTACTTTTAAAATCCAATGTAAACAGATTTATTTCGTGATGTTTTTAACGAGTTTAAAGAAGAATCATCATCTAGTAAAATCAAAGCTGTGAAGTTTGGGGTCATCGTGTCAGAGTTTCGGGTGTTTTCTTTACATTTCTTCTTCACCTCTCTTTTCGGGTGTTACGTCTTCCCCTGGCTGACACCACTCCCACATGGTGCCTCTCCAAAGGGGGGCGCTCTCCTCCCTTCCCACCAGGTTTATCTTGTTCAGGGTTTTTTTTTTTTAAATAACAGAAAGTCAGTGTTTCCAACTCAACGACTTTAACGCTATTTTTAGTCTAAAGGTATTTAGACCCTCGAGAGACTCTTTTTTTATCTTAAAAACACGATAATCTAGCAGCCTTTTCGAGTGTTATTGAAAATTTTGGAGTCTGTGACGTGAATGCACGTTGTTAAGTGTGTTCTCAATGAACATGTAAAAGCACTTGGGCAAGCTGAAAATGTCTGTGTGTGTGGAGGTCTGACACCCCTGGTGAAGCTGCTCCAGTTGTTCTACATGTAGAATTCATTTGTAGAGTTTCCTTGATTTGTTTCACTTACTTTTGTATTTTTGTAATGACGTTTTTTTCAGTTTTGAAGAGACATTTTTCTGTTTAATAAAAGACCGTTTGGACACACACCCCTTGTTCATCACTGTGCCCACACACCGCACCCTGATGATCCAGCACTGTGACCTTCTAGAATCTTTTCACATCTGGAGAAATAATATTATAATAAATACACAGAAATAATCATCAAAATTTGTTTTATAGCTTAAAAAAACAGTGAAAGTTAGTTTTGGTTTGATGCTGTAACTTTCTGGTTTAACAATAAACATGTAACTGTTTCGGGGCAGGACATTCGGTTCGGTGCAGGGCCGTGCACAGATCTCTGCATGTTTACAACCTGTAGTGTATAGTAGTGATGATGGAATCCTGGCTGCTGAGCTTTGAAGGAGCTGCAGTCTGATTGGTTGAAAAGTTCCAGTAATAAATCTGAGAAGTGAAACTCGTCTGCCATCCGGGTGGGACTCGGAGTAGACCCTTTGTTCTTCCGGGTTTAGAGAAGCCGGATAGAGGGGTACGGGCATCTGGTTAGGATGCCACCCGAGCTCCTCACTGGTGATGTATTCCAGGTATGTCCACAGGAGAGACTGTCTCACAGCTGGACAGGAAACATGTCCAGCTGAGGAGTGAGGAGATGTTGCTGATGTGAGACCGGACCACCCCCCCCTCCCTTCCTGTCTCTGTGTCACTCCTTCTAACCTCTGGTCTACTTTAGTTTTTTTTTTTCTGACTTCATGAGGAGGACCAGGTGTTTCCTAAACAGACGAACTGAAAGAGGAAGCAGCTTCCAGTGAGGCAGAAAGCTGCTTTCAATGAGTTCTGCTGCATAGTTGTGGCTACGCTGGCGACACCTAGTGCCTCTGCTCATTTGCTCTGCTCCAGCAACTAGGTCAGGGATTGAAGGTACTGTATTAAATTACATCCAATTAAGAAACATCCTGTACAATCAAACAGAGATGATGGCGTCCGTCCTCCATGTTTGTAGTTCTGTATCCATGCTGGACGGTCCGCGTTGGTAACGATTGTCCAGATTAAGAAATTAAAGAAAGTTTATTCAGAAAATGTTTATTTTAGCGCTCTGTTTTAATGTTTGGGTTTTGGGTGCATTACGTACGTCACGCCCGGTGCTCACCAGAAAGGAACGATCCACCCAGTATGGAACGAGAGAACTCCGATGCTGTCAGGTCAGACTGTTTCCATGGAGACACAGGTAAGAGAGAAGCCTGGGCTTCCCATCTGAGGCTGTTGCCCCCGTGACCCGCCTGTATAAATGGAGAATGACGGAATGGTTCTGGCTTCTCTCAACCTGGAAGAGCAACAGCTCTACACCGAGCTCCTCCCTCTATCTCTGACAGAGAGCCCAGCCCCCCTGCAGAGGAAGATCATTTCAGCCGCTTGTATCCGGGACCTCGTTCTTTCAGTCACCACCCACAGTGGTTACCATGGTGAGGATAGGAACGTAGATTCGGGTTACCATGGTGAGGATAGGAACGTAGATCCTGGTTACCATGGTGAGGGTAGGAACGTAGATCCTGGTCACCATGGTGAGGGTAGGAACGTAGATCCTGGTCACCACGGTGAGGGTAGGAACGTAGATCCTGGTTACCACGGTGAGGGTAGGAACGTAGATCCTGGTTACCTCGGTGAGGGTAGGAACGTAGATCCTGGTTACCATGGTGAGGGTAGGAACGTAGATCCTGGTTACCATGGTGAGGGTAGGAACGTAGATCCTGGTTACCATGGTGAGGGTAGGAACGTAGATCCTGGTTACCATGGTGAGGATAGGAACGTAGATCCTGGTCACCATGGTGAGGGTAGGAACGTAGATCCTGGTCACCATGGTGAGGATAGGAACGTAGATCCTGGTTACCATGGTGAGGGTAGGAACGTAGATCCTGGTTACCACGGTGAGGGTAGGAACGTAGATCCTGGTTACCACGGTGAGGGTAGGAACGTAGATCCTGGTTACCACGGTGAGGGTAGGAACGTAGATCCTGGTTACCACGGTGAGGGTAGGAACGTAGATCCTGGTTACCTCGGTGAGGGTAGGAACGTAGATCCTGGTTACCATGGTGAGGGTAGGAACGTAGATCCTGGTTACCATGGTGAAAAACACACATTATGTTTGATTTTTACTTTATTAAACTTGAACTTTCTTTTTATTCCCTTCACATCTCAGGTGTAAACAGGAACAACACGGTTGCTAAGCAACCCGATGGACCAATAGAAACCCAGTTACTAAGAAAACTTTTAAAAAATTAAGGCTTGTTTAAAATCTGGCTGGTTTTTCCTCTGAAATGCCCGCGTTTCGTCCGTAAAGGCACCCGAGTGTGACTCCAGGTTTACCAGGGTCAGTCTGGAACCAGTTCTGTCCTAAACCAGACTGGAAAGCTTCCAGTTCTGCACCTCTAAGTCTCCATGACGACCGGGAACCCACAGAGTCAGAGACCTTCTGAACCTCTGCTGGTAATCTGGATCCCTGTGTAGTTTTGTTTTCACTGGTTTCTGACAGTTTACGCTACCGCTGGCGGGAAGGCAACCCTGTGTTTGGTCCGTCTCGGACCCCCTACGGTCTGGGATCACTACCCGGTCTGGGACCACCTTACGGTCTGGGATCCCCACCCGCTCAGGCTCTGGTTGCCATGGTAATGCATTAAGTTTACATTCTTAACAGTTCAGAAGAATCGTTTCCCTGAGTTGGAACCACCTGATGGTTTTTTTCTCGTTTCCATGGTTACCTCTAACCTATAAACACAGACCCGACACGTTCCAGATCCAGTCTGGTTCAGCTCTGAGTGGCGCCGTGTTTCCTCTGATGGCGTTTATAGTTGTCCAGGTGCCCTGTGGTGTAGGGGCAGTGGGGGCAGGCGTGCGGTTTGGAGCCGGTGTGCCGCAGCATGTGTCGTTTCAGGTTCATGCTCTGGTTGCAGGAGTAACCGCACACGCTGCAGTGGAACGGTTTGGAACCGGAGTGGATGCGCTGGTGGCGACGCAGGTTGGCTAGGTTACCGCAGGCGTAGCTGCAGGACGGGCACTGGTACGGCTTCTCGCCGGTGTGCACCCGCAGGTGGCGCTTCAGGTTGTCTAGGTGGGAGGAGGTGTAGGAGCAATGGGGGCAGCGGTGGGGTTTCTCCTCTGAGTGGGTGTGGGCGTGGCGCGCTAGGTGGTTGGGGTAACGGGACAGGAAGGGGCAGTGAAGACAGCGGTACAGCTGGGTGCCACGCCTGGAGCCACGCTGAGAGCCCCTCCGGCTGCCAGGACCACTGGGTGGGTCTAAGTCTTTAGACTGGTCCTCCGAACAGCGACGGCACGTCTGCAAGAAAAACAAACGATCAAAGTCGTAAACACGCACCTGCCCGTAACGCAGCTATCGTTTTTACTTCTCAAGATGATGTCACTTCCTGGTTTCCTGTCGAGATGACAGGCTGAGCACTACTGAGCATGCCCAGAACCCTTAATACACCCCCCCCCTTCCACCTGCTCTCCCCGTCGGGATGAGACGCTCAGAACTAGTAATTAAGTGGAATAAAGTTTAAATAAAATTTGTCCCCTCGTTAGGATCAATCGACGAGGCTTCACACATCAGAACGCCCCATCCCACGCCCCCCATCCCTCCCTACCTGTCCAGCGTCAGAGTCCAGCTCGCCCTCTCCTCCCTCCAGGTCGGCTTCCTCCAGGGTGAGGCCACACAGCCGACAGCAGAGGGGGAACAGGAGCACAGGGAGGCGTCCTGAGGGCGGTGCGAGGGGTCCCAGGCTCTGGAAGAAGTTCTGCTCCTGGCACACACTTCCTACAGAAGAGAAAGATAACATCAGCGTCTGACTCACTCTGATGACATCACTTCCTTTCTCACCTTCGTCCCCGCTCTTTTTTTTCTTCTTCTTCTTGATCCTGAGCGGCGCCTGCAACGTGTGCATGCGCTGGTGCCTCCGCAGGTTGCCTAGAGAACTGCATGCGTACGTGCACTGGGGGCAGCGGTAGGGTTTCTCCCCGGTGTGAGTGCGAGCGTGGCGCTGCAGGTTGACCAGCTGGGCGGAGGCGTACGGACAGGCGGGGCAGCGGTACGGCTTCTGCCCATCGTGCGTCCGCATGTGGCGCTTCAGGTGGTTGGAGTATCGAGAGGAGAAGGAGCAGAGGGAGCAGGCGTGGAGTTTGTTGGAGGGCTTCTGGCCCTCTCCGCTCTGCTGCACGCTCTGCTGGCACTGAAGCTCCGCCTCCAGGGACAAACCTGCACACATGCAGCCAATCAGAGGTTCACCTGGACACACAGCCAATCAGAGGATCACACAGACACACAGCCAATCAGAGGATCACACAGACACACAGCCAATCAGAGGATCACACAGACACACAGCCAATCAGAGGATCACACGGACACACAGCCAATCAGAGGATCACACGGACACACAGCCAATCAGAGGATCACACAGCCAATCAGAGGATCACACAGACACACAGCCAATCAGAGGATCACACAGACACACAGCCAATCAGAGGATCACACAGACACACAGCCAATCAGAGGATCACACGGACACACAGCCAATCAGAAGATCACACGGACACACAGCCAATCAGAGGATCACACGGACACACAGCCAATCAGAGGATCACACGGACACACAGCCAATCAGAGGATCACACGGACACACAGCCAATCAGAGGATCACACGGACACACAGCCAATCAGAGGATCACACGGACACACAGCCAATCAGAGGATCACACGGACACACAGCCAATCAGAGGATCACACAGACACACAGCCAATCAGAGGATCACACAGACACACAGCCAATCAGAGGATCACACAGACACACAGCCAATCAGAGGTTCACACAGACACAGCCAATCAGAGGATCACACGGACACACAGCCAATCAGAGGTTCACACAGACACACAGCCAATCAGAGGATCACACAGACACACAGCCAATCACAGGTTCTTACCGAGATCCAGGGCGGGTCCTAGAACTGAGTCGTCCACCAGCTGCCCGCATACGTTACAGGATGGAGAGGTCGGGACTTCTTCCACGGTGAGAGAAAACACGCCTACACACACAGACACACACATCCATGTTATTCAGGGTTTTTCACACACTTTAAACCCTACTTTTTAATTTAAAGCAGCTGTCATTTGATCTTGATTTGTTGTGACGGTTTTTCATGTAAATAAAGTTTCCAGGATCCTGAAAAATGACCCGGTTCCACAAACCTGCATCCTGGTCCAGACCGATGATCTCTGGATCTCCAAACTCTAGCTCTCCTCCCAACAGAAAGTCCTTCTCCAGAACCAGGAAGTCTTCCTCTTCACCGTTCTCCCCCGGTTCTGTTGAACAGAGCAGGCCGGTTACCCCGGTACAACCAGAACTCACCCCTCACACCCCCGCAGGAGAGAGAGGATCCCTGTGTGAACATCCAACAGGAAACATTCTGATAATGGAAGAAAGAGAGGAAGAGATAAACAGAGGCAGGAAGAGGATGGAACACATGTTCCATTCAGAGCGGGCCTTCGTTATAAATCCTATTTACGTTAAAATCGAGCAATAGACCGAAAATTATAACCTCAAAACTCAAACACCGCTACACCCCACGTGGTTTCACCATGGTAACAACCTCACAGAAAAACAGACTAAAAGAATGAATCATTTCCATGAACGTGTTTATGGATTATTAACTAGATCAATATCATCATGAAATAAACAAGCGTGATAAAAACAGCTGGTGATAAACTAACGGGATGTTGAGCTAACGGGATGTTGAGCTAACGGGATGTTGAGCTAACGGGATGTTAAGCTAACGGGATGTTGAGCTAACGGGATGTTAAGCTAACGGGATGTTAAGCTAACGGGATGTTGAGCTAACGGGATGTTGAGCTAACGGGATGTTGAGCTAACGGGATGTAGCCTGTTGAGCATAAACAACCAATTACCAAGTCCTTTTATGATTTCAAGATCGCAAGAATCTTGATGGTTTGATAAAGTTGCGAATTATCGTAATTTTGCAGAACTTGGTTGATTTAGTATTAATTAATAGTTACTATTAAAAGACCTTTTTAATCATCTGAATTACTCTATGTAGAAATACTTCAAGGTCTTGTTCACAGTAGAGTAAGGATGGAGCGAGAGATCGACAGACAGATTAGTGCAGCGTCTGCAATAATCAGGAAGCTGCATCGATCCGTCCTGGTGAAGAAAGAGCTGAGCCGAAAAACAAACCTCTGGATTTACTGGTTGATCTACGTTCCTACCCTCACCATGGCAACCAGGATCTACGTTCCTGCCCTCACCATGGTAACCAGGATCTACGTTCCTACCCTCACCATGGTAACCAGGATATACGTTCCTACCCTCACCGTGGTAACCAGGATCTACGTTCCTACCCTCACCGTGGTAACCAGGATCTACGTTCCTACCCTCACCGTGGTAACCAGGATCTACGTTCCTACCCTCACCATGGTAACCAGGATATATGTTCCTACCCTCACCATGGTAACCAGGATCTACGTTCCTACCCTCACCGTGGTAACCAGGATCTACGTTCCTACCCTCACCGTGGTAACCAGGATCTACGTTCCTACCCTCACCATGGTAACCAGGATCTACGTTCCTACCCTGACCATGGTAACCAGGATCTACGTTCCTACCCTCACCATGGTAACCAGGATCTACGTTCCTACCCTGACCATGGTAACCAGGATCTACGTTCCTACCCTCACCATGGTAACCAGGATCTACGTTCCTACCCTCACCATGGTAATCATGATCTATGTTACTACCATCACCATGGAAACCAATGTGGGAGGTAACCAAAAGAACAAGATCGCGGATACAAGCAGCCAAAATGATCTTTCTCTGCAGGGTGGCTGGGCTCTCACTCCGAAATAGAGGAAAGGAGCTCCACCATCTGGCAGGAGCTCGGAGTAGAGCGATTGCTTCTCTGAGTCAAGAAGAGCCAGATGGGCTGGTTCAGGTATCTGGTTAGAATGCCTCTCTTGCTGGTGAGGTTTCTCGTTTCACCAGGAGGACACCTAGAGACAGACCCCGACATGCTACAGACACTATGTCTCACAGCTGCACAGTGAACACCTTGGGATCCTTCAGGGTGAGCTGGAGGCAGCAGCTGGAGTGAGAGAAGCCAGGGTTTCTCTTCTAAGGCTGTTTACCCCGCTGCCCGGTCGGGATAAGGAAGATGACAAAACGAAACCTAGGAATGCCCTGACAGGTAGGAATATAGAAGCTTTCTTTAAAAACTCTGTGGGCGGAGCAATGAGAAAAGGCGGGGCCTGTAAGCGTCATCAATGTAGCAACCAGTCATTTGTTTTCAGATTTTTAGAAACAGAAATAATAAAACAATTTATTTAGAATCAGCTGAAAACAAGATGCACGCATTTTATAAATAATTTAAACTACATTTCTTGTTCTTCTTAGTGATTTTTTCCTCACCTAGAAGAAAGAACTAAGAACAGAAACATCTTTATTTTGATTAGTTTAACTAAAGCTTTTTTGTTGTTCCGTTTAAAACAGTTTGAAGATTATTCTTTATTAAATTTAATCCAGAGATTACCGATGCTCGTGCAGGTTTAAGGGACTAACCTTTGACCGGCTGCGGGTTCGACTGCTTCCTGCGGGGCATGGTGATGAAGATGGGGGCTTTCAGGGTGACCCCGTCCTGGGACAAAGCAAAGACCTCATGATGCGCTAACTAGCGTTAGCTTTAATACCAATTAATCGTTAAAACACGAGCGGAACTCTGGTGAGAAAGTCTGAACCGGAAGGAACTGTTTTCACCAACACACACATTGGAAGGGAGCCGGTAGCGTGAGGCATTCTGGGAAATGTAGTTTATAACGAAACAGGAAATTTATTACGTTTCCGCCATCTTGCTCAGAGCGCATGTCACGTCATAGAGATTAGAATACAATTTAAAATAAATAAATATAATTAAAATTAAAATATCTAAGTAAAGATAAGGGATAAAATAAAAAAATTACCTTAAAAATAAAATCAAAATTAATCTATTTTAAATTAAAACACACCAAATAAAATACAAAAAAAAAAAAATTAAAAACAAAACCTAAAACTAAACATAAATTTTTTTTATTAAAAAAATTAAATCATAAATAAATTTAAAATAAAATTTATAGAAAAATAAAAACTAACATAAAAGAAAAATTAAATTGACACAAAAAGTAAAAAAGTAAGAAATATTAATATTACATAAAAAAAACAACTTTAAGAAAAAAAAGCAAGATTTTAATTTGAAATGTTGTTAAATCTCCCGCAAAAAAAAAAATTCACAAACAAATTTCTTTAATTATTTTTAAAACAATATAATAAATCATCCATTTTTTTAACCAGAATATTCAAATTTCTGATTTTTATTTTTTTTAACTTTCAAGATGTTTTTATACATTTTTTAGTCAGAAAGTCATTTTTCAGATTATTTTTTATCCACTTAGAGTTTTTAATAAAAAAAAAAAAAAAAAAAAAAAAGATTAAAAACCGTTGTGTTTTTATAAATATCTCATTCAGTTTTTTTTTTTTTTTTTTTTTAGATTCTTTGTTCATCCATAGCATGTACCTGTCCTGTCCTCACATGATGGAATTCTTTGAGGCCCATAAGTAAAAAAAAAAAACGACGCCAACCCCAGGATCGACTCAGGATCCTCCTGGGTGAGGTGGAGGATACAGCCGGGGTGAGAGAAGCCTGGGCTTCCCGTCTGGGCTGTTGCCCCTGCGACCTGACCCCGGATAAGTGGAAGACGGAACGTCCAACCTGTTGTTTTAATTAATAAACAGTAAAATGAAGTTCTTTGTTTGGATGTTTCTGATTGTTTCCACTAGATGTCAGGTCTGGTTTAAACAGGGATGAGGAGTAAAGGTCTGGTTTAAACAGGGATGAGGAGTAAAGGTCTGGTTTAAACAGGGATGAGGAGTAAAGGTCTGGTTTAAACAGGGATGAGGAGTAAAGGTCTGGTTTAAACAGGGATGAGGAGTAAAGGTCCGGTTTAAACAGGGATGAGGAGTAACGGTCTGGTTTAAACAGGGATGAAGAGTAAAGGTCCGGTTTAAACAGGGATGAGGAGTAAAGGTCCGGTTTAAACAGGGATGAGGAGTAAAGGTCTGGTTTAAACAGGGATGAGGAGTAAAGGTCTGGTTTAAACAGGGATGAGGAGTAAAGGTCTGGTTTAAACAGAGATGAAGAGTAAAGGTCTGGTTTAAACAGGGATGAGGAGTAAAGGTCTGGTTTAAACAGGGATGAGGAGTAAAGGTCTGGTTTAAACAGGGATAGGGGGTAAAGGTCCGGTTTAAACAGGGATGAGGAGTAACGGTCTGGTTTAAACAGGGATGAAGAGTAAAGGTCTGGTTTAAACAGGGATGAGGAGTAAAGGTCTGGTTTAAACAGGGATGAGGAGTAAAGGTCTGGTTTAAACAGGGATGAGGAGTAAAGGTCTGGTTTAAACAGGGATGAGGAGTAAAGGTCTGATTTAAACAGGGATGAGGAGTAAAGGTCTGGTTTAAACAGGGATGAGGAGTAACGGTCTGGTTTAAACAGGGATGAGGAGTAAAGGTCTGGTTTAAACAGGGATGAGGAGTAAAGGTCTGGTTTAAACAGGGATGAGGAGTAACGGTCTGGTTTAAACAGGGATGAGGAGTAAAGGTCTGGTTTAAACGGGGATGAGGAGTAAAGGTCTGGTTTAAACAGGGATGAAGAGTAAAGGTCTGGTTTAAACAGGGATGAGGAGTAAAGGTCTGGTTTAAACAGGGATGAGGAGTAAAGGTCTGGTTTAAACAGGGATGAGGAGTAAAGGTCTGGTTTAAACAGGGATGAGGAGTAAAGGTCTGGTTTAAACAGGGATGAGGAGTAAAGGTCTGGTTTAAACAGGGATGAGGAGTAAAGGTCTGGTTTAAACAGGGATGAGGAGTAAAGGTCTGGTTTAAACAGGGATGAGGAGTAAAGGTCTGTTTTAAACAGAGATGAGGAGTAAAGGTCTGGTTTAAACAGAGATGAGGAGTAAAGGTCTGGTTTAAACAGGGATGAGGAGTAACGGTCCGGTTTAAACAGGGATGAGGAGTAAAGGTCTGGTTTAAACAGGGATGAGGAGTAAAGGTCTGGTTTAAACAGGGATGAGGAGTAAAGGTCTGGTTTAAACAGGGATGAGGAGTAAAGGTCAGGTTTAAACAGGGATGAGGAGTAACGGTCTGGTTTAAACAGGGATGAGGAGTAACGGTCTGGTTTAAACAGGGATGAAGAGTAAAGGTCTAGTTTAAACAGGGATGAAGAGTAAAGGTCTGGTTTAAACAGGGATGAAGAGTAAAGGTCTGGTTTAAACAGGGATGAAGAGTAAAGGTCTGGTTTAAACAGGGATGAGGAGTAAAGGTCTGGTTTAAACAGGGATGAGGAGTAAAGGTCTGGTTTAAACAGGGATGAGGAGTAAAGGTCTGGTTTAAACAGGGATGAGGAGTAAAGGTCTGGTTTCTGATGTTCAACAAGCTCAGACGCTCACAGATAAACCTGATTTTTCACTTGATTCGTTTTAACACATTTTGCTGCTTTAACAATAAATAAAAACAAATATTCTGACATCTAATGACATCTAATTAAACTCTCGAGTAAACTGATTGATATGTTCTATCAGACCGTCATCCAAACTGTTCTATGGTATGCTGGGATGTGCTGGTGGGACACAAGCAAAAAAAAAAAACATCATCAGGAGTTCCAGCTCAGTAGTGGGACTGAAGCTGGTCTCAGTGGAAGAGGTGTCCGAACAACAGACACATGAACATTGTTTCACACTCCCTGCCTGTATGAGGCCTTTTCAGAAGAAGCAGTTTCAGTAACAGACTTTTTTTTCTCCCAACACTGCACTACGGACAGGCTTCGAGTCCTCAGACTGGATGATACGGTACATTCAGGGTCTGGATCAAAACAACTTCCAACCAGCTAAACTCAGACTGAACAGAAACAAAGAGAAGGTGTCATCAGTTACCTTTAATCTCTCTCTCTAGAAACAACAATCCAAGTTAGAAACCTGTGGGTAAAAATGGACTCAGACTAGAAATCTAAGTCACATCATCAGTCTTTTACCACCTTAAAAACATCCAAAATCAGAGGTTTGGTGTCTAAACCAGACTTAGAGGTTCTTATCCATCCATGTGTTTAATGGTACTGAACAAAAAGACCTGAGATTAGTCCTGGGCTCAGGTCTCTGCACCGGCTTCCTGACTTTAAAGCTGCTCTGATTGTCTTTAAGTGTCTTATGAACCATCTAGAACTCTGAGGACCTCTGGGACCGGCCTCCTGCTGGTGTCTAGAGTCAGGACTAAACATGAACCATCTAGAACTCTGAGGACCTCTGGGACCGGCCTCCTGCTGGTGTCTAGAGTCAGGACTAAACATGAACCATCTAGAACTCTGAGGACCTCTGGGGCCGGCCTCCTGCTGGTGTCTAGAGTCAGGACTAAACATGAACCATCTAGAACTCTGAGGACCTCTAGGACCGGCCTCCTGCTGGTGTCTAGAGTCAGGACTAAACATGAACCATCTAGAACTCTGAGGACCTCTGGGGCCGGCCTCCTGCTGGTGTCTAGAGTCAGGACTAAACATGAACCATCTAGATCTCTGAGGACCTCTGGGACCGGCCTCCTGCTGGTGTCTAGAGTCAGGACTAAACATGAACCATCTAGAACTCTGAGGACCTCTGGGACTGGCCTCCTGCTGGTGTCTAGAGTCAGGACTAAACATGAACCATCTAGAACTCTGAGGACCTCTGGGACCGGCCTCCTGCTGGTGTCTAGAGTCAGGACTAAACATGAACCATCTAGAACTCTGAGGACCTCCGGGACCGGCCTCCTGCTGGTGTCTAGAGTCAGGACTAAACATGAACCATCTAGAACTCTGAGGACCTCCGGGACCGGCCTCCTGCTGGTGTCTAGAGTCAGGACTAAACATGAACCATCTAGAACTCTGAGGACCTCTGGGACCGGCCTCCTGCTGGTGTCTAGAGTCAGGACTAAACATGAACTATCTAGAACTCTGAGGACCTCTGGGACCGGCCTCCTGCTGGTGTCTAGAGTCAGGACTAAACATGAACCATCTAGAACTCTGAGGACCTCTGGGACCGGCCTCCTGCTGGTGTCTAGAGTCAGGACTAAACATGAACTATCTAGAACTCTGAGAACCTCTGGGACCGGCCTCCTGCTGGTGTCTAGAGTCAGGACTAAACATGAACCATCTAGAACTCTGAGGACCTCTGGGACCGGCCTCCTGCTGGTGTCTAGAGTCAGGACTAAACATGAACCATCTAGAACTCTGAGGACCTCTGGGACCGGCCTCCTGCTGGTGTCTAGAGTCAGGACTAAACATGGACCATCTAGAACTCTGAGGACCTCTGGGACCGGCCTCCTGCTGGTGTCTAGAGTAAGGACTAAACATGAACCATCTAGAACTCAAGTCAAGTGAGAAAAAACGGGATTAATAAAAGGTTGAAAGTGTTTTTGATGAAGAAATGAGGACGACAGAAAAACTTTGTTTTTTATTCTAGAAAGTGCGACTCATCGTTTATCAGAACATTTATTACAAGAAAGACTTTAAACTACAAACAGGTTTCACTGAGAAACTAATGAAACAAAAACTGGAAATTTAAAGTGACCATTTTCCCTTTAAACGTCATGCTTCTAAATCAGGGGTGGGCAAACTTTTTGGTTCGCGGGCCACATTGAGGTCTAACGTTTGACCAGGGGGCCTAGAGCAGGATCAGGCATGCTTTGGTAACCGCTAGATCAGACCGCTAGAATGACGCTAGATTTTAAACAAGCGCTAAATGTTACATCAAGAGAGTTAAATTTTTAATCTAGCGGCTCTAGGTTTGAAATCTAAGCGCTTGATGTAACATTTTGTTTGTTTTAACATCTAACACGCTTGTTTACGTGTGTGTATTGGCCCCGATGGCTTTCCATAGCTGTGCACACCGTTTATTTTGACAGCGTGCTGCCTCACGGAGACACACACATTTTAAAGGGAGTAGTGTTGTTGTATCTTTGGTGCCATCCAGTGAGGAAACATCAGAATTGCAGGGGAAATAAAACATTAACAAGGTTTATCTCTTTAATTTTGTCAAGTTCGGTGGGCCAGATTAAAACGCTTAATGGACTGTGTGTGGCCCGCGGGCCGTAGTTTGCCCATGCCTGTTCTAAACTCTCTTTTTTAGTATGTGTTCAGGACTCGTTCCTGCTCTGGGCTTTGGCCTCCTGCTGCGCTCTCCACGCTGTGAGAACCTCGTCGTCTACGGGCTCGGCGGCAGCTCGGGCTCTGATCCTCTGCCTGGTTTGTGCGATGAAAGCAGAAATGTTTTCGTCTTCGTCCTGCCTGCTACTCTCTGCATCGCTGCTTTCGTATCGTGACTGTAAAGGAAACGTCCGCCTGCTGGAGTAATCACCGTAGTCCTCCGTCGATTCGTGATTCGCTTCGTGAACTCCGCTCGATCTTCCTGCTCGACTGAACCCCCTAAAAGAATAATCACCGTATTCTGTGGGCGATCCACGCAGCCTGGATCTGGAGGTCAGCCCGTACGGTTCCTCATCATCCTCCTCAGCGTAGGACGCTCTGCGGCTTGAGAACTCGAATTCAGAAGCCGAACCATCGAGATCGTCATATGGATCATGAGAGGAGTCAGCCTCCAGGAGAGAGGAGGGTTTTCTAGGAGGGGGTCGGACGCTCTTTAGCCAGTCGTCCACACTGGTGTCCTTTTCTTTCTCCAGAGCTGGATTGAGATTCAGGTGCCCCGACAAGCCAAAGGTTCGTTTGGCCTTCGGCTTCTTTGTAGTTTCAGCGAGAAACTCCTCCTCTTTCTTCTTGCGCTCCTCTTCCTCGTCCTCATCATCCTTGGGTTTCTTCTTTTTGTAAAGCGTGCTTCGTTTGTTATCTTCTAAGATCTTCTTTTTCTCGTAGGTGGCCATCTTGTCCCGCATGTCAGATTTTATTTCTTTGTCGATGGCGTCCAGTTTGTCCATGTTGACCTGGTCCTGGAAGAGGCTGAAGAGTGGCACGCTGGTGGTGGTGATCTCTTTCTTCTTGGAGCTGAACTCTGATCCCAGAGTCGATCTCCGCGCACTGAGACCGGAGATGCTGCTGGAAGCTGAGAGCACAGAGGCTGCTGGGCGTGAAGCACAGGATGCTCCGCTCAATAAAGACGCCTTCTCATCATCCAGACCCCGACCGGATAGAACGCTCACAGTGCCACCGAAGCCAAACTCCGAGCCAGCGCGAGAAGGTGGGGGCAGGCTGAGCTCGCTCTGCTTCTGCTTGATGGTCTCAGACACCACGGTGGCAATCCAGTTCTGAATGCTGGCCAGGTTTACCATCGGCTCGCCTCCGGGACCCTGAACCGGTGGGGCGGGGAGGATCGGGGGCAGTGGGAGGGAGGGCTGTGTGGATCTGGCACTGCGAGGCTGAGAAACTGAAGAAATGACTGAAGACCTGCCGCTGATGGTGGACGCAGTGTCGTCATTGACGCCGGCGCCGGCCCAGAAGGCGGACAGCGGGATGGTGGCCCCGCTCACACTGCTCTCTGCCTCCCACCCGCACATAGACTGACTCTCTTCCAGAGTTTTCTTACATCTCTCCAGAACTTCCTCTCGTCTCTGCCTCCTCTTGATGGCGGCTGCTGACTCACCCCGGCTCATCTCCAGGATCTCGTCCGTGTTCTCCTCACCGAGACGTTTCTGTTGGCGGAGCTTCCAGGACTGGTACGCTGTCAGGTTGACATCCTGGAAGGCTGGTGTCTTGGCTTCCTCCTCGCCATCTCCTCCGTCTCCCACCGAGCTTTTCTCCCCGTCCTCACGATCCTTTTTGTTCCAACCAAACTGGATCCTCTTGACCCGCCAGCGCTCCAGAGGCGTCATCTTCTCCTTATTCTTCTGGCAGAAGTTGTACATTGAGCTGGTGTCAGACATGATGCTGCTGACCTCGTCCTCGATGCTCTGCTCCTCTCCAGTGGTCGTGCTGCCTTCATCCTCCTCCTTCTTTCGGTAGCGAGCCGCCGCTTGCTCTTCGATTTCCTTCAGACGCTGTTTCCACAGGTCCGAGTAACTGGTGCAGCTGGAGGTTGACGCGGCGTCAGAGGCCGGACGGCCGCGTCGTTTTAAGCGCTGCTTTACCTCCTGAATGTCCTCACTGGTGACACTCTCCAGGTCTGGATCTTTGACCGGCCGCTCAGTAAGAGGGTCCCCACCCTCCAGCTGTTCCTCCCACCACTCCTCGCTCTGGTACTTCTCGTTGCGTCGCTGCCACTCGTGAATCATGCTGTCCAAGTCTTTGTCTTCATCGTCTTCTCCATTCTCCTCCGGTAGAACCAACTCCTCTCCACTGCCAGCGGGAACTGGAGCCACCGTCCCGTTCCGAAGTGCAGCTGCGGCGGAGGAGGCGATGCTGCTCATCACGCTCTCTCCATCCTCCTCTTCCTCCATCATGATGGACTGAGCCTTCACCTCCACCATGCTCTGCTCTTCCTCTTTATCGGTGTCCTCGTCATCCTCGCCGAAGATCTGAGCTCGGGTGCGAGCGTCGACCACCGAGCACTGACTGAGTGTGTCGTCGTCATCGTCCCGCTCCTCCATCAGGCTCTCGTTGAACTCCCGGAGCTGCTTCAGGAAGCCTTCATTGGGGTTGATGGGCCGTTTCTTCCTGATTGAAGTCAGGGCCTCCATGATGCTCATGTTCTGGAAGATCATCAGGTAGGACGCCACCAGGACGGCAGAGCGACTGATGCCCATCATGGAAACCACGAGGACCTTCCCTGAAAGCAAAGGAAAGGATCAGCTGAGGTAGAATAAAAAAAGCCCCCGCAGCGTGTTAGTGAGATGTTTAGTGTCATGAGACATTCGTTTGGTGTGACTATCTCCCTCTTCCAGGAAATCAGCCTGTAAAATCCCCCGAAAAAGTTCCGCAGGGATTTTAAAGTCAGCTGTTTGTTTTAATGTGTCTCTGATTAAACTGTGGTTGATTGTCTGGAGTGTGTTTACCCTCCGTTTACCTCCGACTCGTTTACTGTGCAGCAAAAACAACCAAACGTATTATTTTGATGACTGATAATGATTTGATATTTAATGATAATTAATAAATATTAATTGTCATTAATATTTATTAAAGATGGGTTTTTTTTGTTTTATTTGCTTGTTTCAGATTCTGTTTTACAACAATAATGAAAACTGACATAAAATATTGAAACATTTAACTGATTTAAATCTTTAACTCATTTAGATACAGATATTTTTTTATTCTTTTTGTTATTTTATGGGCAGAATCTGTTTCTTCAGAATTGGACCTCTGCTTTTTGAAGATGATGAGGTTCTGTTTCCTTCATCAGACCGTGATCTCCAACTTTCACTATTCAAACTGGACCGATTTACTGCCGAATGTGAAGCAGAGCCTGGGAATCAGAGCCTCCGAATCAGAGACCATGGTCCTCGCCTGGAAAAGGTTAGAATGCCCTCTGCGGGTCAGAGACGGAGTCCTGCCCCAAGTGGAAGAATTTATGTATTTCAAAGTGTTGTTTACAGTACGGGAAGGATGGAGTGAAGATCGACAGACGGATCGATGTGGCATCAACAATAACTAGGATGCTGCATCGATTCGTTGTGGTAAAGAAAGAGCTGTGCCGAGAAACAAAGCTCTGGATTTACCAGTTGATCTACGTTCCTACCCTCACCACGGTAACCAGGATCTACGTTCCTACCCTCACCATGGTAACCAGGATCTACGTTCCTACCCTCACCAGGGTAACCAGGATCTACGTTCCTACCCTCAGCATGGTAACCAGGATCCACAATCCTACCCTTACCATGGTAACCAGGATCTACGTTCCTACCCTTACCATGGTAACCAGGATCTACGTTCCTACCCTCACCATGGTAACCAGGATCTATGTTCCTACCCTCACCGTGGTAACCAGGATATACGTTCCTACCCTCACCATGGTAACCAGGATCTACGTTCCTACCCTCACCAGGGTAACCAGGATCTACGTTCCTACTCTCACCATGGTAACCAGGATATACGTTCCTACCCTCACCATGGTAACCAGATCTACGTTCCTACCCTCACCATGGTAACCAGGATCTACGTTCCTACCCTCAGCATGGTAACCAGGATCCACAATCCTACCCTTACCATGGTAACCAGGATCTACGTTCCTACTCTCACCATGGTAACCAGGATATACGTTCCTACCCTCACCATGGTAACCAGATCTACGTTCCTACCCTCACCATGGTAACCAGGATCTACGTTCCTTCCCTTAGCATGGTAACCAGGATTCACAATCCTACCCTTACCATGGTAACCAGGATCTACGTTCCTACTCTCACCATGGTAACCAGGATATACGGTTCTACCCTCACCATGGTAACCAGGATCTACGTTCCTTCCCTCAGCATGGTAACCAGGATCCACAATCCTACCCTTACCATGGTAACCAGGATCTACGTTCCTACCCTCACCATGGTAACCAGGATCTACGTTCCTACCCTCACCATGGTAACCAGGATCTACGTTCCTACCCTCACCATGGTAACCAGAATCTACATTCCTACCCTCAGCATGGTAACCAGGATCTACGTTCCTACCCTCACCATGGTAACCAGAATCTACGTTCCTACCCTCACCATGGTAACCAGGGTTGCTGGGCTCTCACTCGGAGATAAAAGGATGAGCTCTGCCATCCAGGCAGAGCTTGAAGTAGAGCCGTTAGTACTCCCGGTTAAGAGTAGCCAGATAGGGTGGTGAGGTGTTTTGGGTACTGTTATAATTGCTGCGTTTATTTGGTTTGATTTGAATGAGAATAACTTATTTTACAAATAATGACCAAAAAACCCCATCAAAACGAGGTTGAATTTCTAACAACAATGCAAACAGAACTAGAAGGGTTACCACGGCAACAACAGTGTCTGAGAAAGGGCAAAAAAATCTTTTATAGACGTCTACAGGTGCAGACGTGCCGGTTGGCATGCGGGCAGAACCATCATGGTGGACAGAAACGTACCTTTATGTGTGAGCAGAGCTTCATCCAGGAACTCCGCAGTGGGTCTGAAGTGCTGGGAGATGTCAGCATCTGGAAAGTCGTCCACCTCGATGCCCATGTACTGGATGTTCATGCCAGCATAGAAAGACTGGCTTGTATAGACGCCCGTACCGTGTGCGGTGTTCAGAATGTGCGTGATGCCCATTCTCTTCAGACGGGCTTTATTAACAGCAACAGACCTAATTTATATAAAAAGGAAAGATCAGCACAGATAAACTTTAAAGAGCTGATTCATTGTTATTTATCATTGCTATTTGAAATGATGCCAACGCTATACAGAGTAAACCTACGTTGATAAAGAAGCATAAATCTGTCGCTGGGAATTTAAACCTTACCTGAACGAACAACGAATCTATAGAGAGCCACAGATAGCACCGTGGAGCGAGTGAACCCCAATGCTGTGAGGTCAGACTGTTTCCATGGAGACAAAGAAACAGTCTGATGGATCAGGATCATAAGCATTTTATCAATAAAGCCGTTTGTGTTGTAACAGACATGGTCCTTTTTGTTCCTGTTTAGTGGTTGTTTTGTGCTGTTCTAACAGTTACACTCGGTGCCCGACGCTCCTTCTTGGGCCTTCAAAAGGTCCTCATTACTTCATCCTTTTGATGTTTTTTTAAAATTGATCTAATGACCAGAGGATCTACGTTCCTACCCTCACCATGGTAACCAGGATCTACGTTCCTACCCTCACCATGGTAACCAGGATCTACGTTCCTACCCTCACCATGGTAACCAGGATCTACGTTCCTACCCTCACCATGGTAACCAGCATCTACATTCCTACCCTCACCATGGTAACCAGGATCTACGTTCCTACTCTCACCATGGTAACCATGATCTACGTTCCTACCCTCACCATGGTAACCAGGATCTACGTTCCTACCCTCACCATGGTAACCAGGATCCACGTTCGAGATAAGCGGAAGACGATGGAACATTACAGAATAACTATGTCAGCATCTTTGTCTGACGGTCTTGATTCTCAGCAGTGATCTCTGAGCTCTCTAAAGGTTTAAATACAGTCTGTTTTATGTTGAGTAGTACCAACGTTGGGTACTTCGGTCACGTGCTTCCTTCCAAATGATTGGTACACAGAGAAACGAGAGTATAAAGAAGTATGAACATCAGGAAGACACTCACTTCTCTCCGATGAAGATGTTGGGCCACACTTCATCAGCGGGGTTAACCGGAGCCTCCAGCCGCTCCTGCACCATGGCCCTCTGGATGTCTAGCACACAAGGGGTGTTGTAAGGACTGCGGTCGTCTATCATGTCCCGGACACGGTTGTAGAGGTCTTCCACCATCAGCTGCTCAGCGGTCTCCAGCATGGATTCTGGGACGGACTCGGTGCGTGCACCACGAGGTGGAAGTTCTGAGGAGGAAACAACATGCCTGAAAAGTTCTTTAAAAGTTTTCAGCGTGTTCATGTTTTTCCCAGAAAAAAGAGAACGAATTATGACCTCTTACAACACCGTTCGTTAGAGGGGTCCAAACTAAATGGGGGATATGTAAACCAATCAGAACGCTGTAGGGCTGCTAGTTGGTCCAGTTGGAGGTAGAGCCTTTAGGTACCGAGACCCCATTTGATCGAATGATCTCCTACCTCACGTGAGGGACACAGACACAGTCTCTACATCAGAATATATATTGTTATGATGTGATGTGTTTGTAAATTCATAACCTTTCAGTGAACTCATCCAGGGTCGGTTTACCGGGGGGCGACAGCTTCACATGGGAAACCCAGGCTTCTCTCTCCCTGTCTGCATCCTCCAGCTCACCCAGATGGATCTTGAGGTGTTCCCTGTCCAGCTGTGAGACATAGTCTCTCCAGCAGTTCCGGGGTCTCCCTCTGGGTCTCTTCTTGGTGGGACGAAACACCTCATCAGCGAGGCACTCAGGAGGCATCCTCACCAGATGCTTGATTGAACCCGCCCAATCTGGCTTCTCTCAACCTGAAGGAGCTACGGCTCTACTCCAAACGCTTCCCTCTATATCTGAGAGAGGCCTGCCACCCTGCAGAGGAAGATTATTTCAGCTGCTTGTATTTGTGATTTTGTTCTTTCGGTCACCACCCACACTAGTTACCATGGTGAGGGTAGGAACATAGATCCTGGTTACCATGGTGAGGGTAGGAACGTAGCTCATGGTTACCACGGTGAGGGTAGGAACGTAGATCCTGGTTACCATGGTGAGGGTAGGAACGTAGATCCTGGTTACCATGGTGAGGGTAGGAACGTAGATCCTGGTTATCATGGTGAGGGTAGGAACGTAGATCCTGGTTACCATGGTGAGGGTAGGAACGTAGCTCCTGGTTACCACGGTGAGAGTAGGAACGTAGCTCCTGGTTACCATGGTGAGGGTAGGAACATAGATCCTGGTTACCATGGTGAGGGTAGGAATGTAGATCCTGGTTACCATGGTGAGGGTAGGAACGTAGATCCTGGTTACCATGGTGAGGGTAGGAACATAGATCCTGGTTACCATGGTGAGGGTAGGAACGTAGATCCTGGTTACCATGGTGAGGGTAGGAACATAGATCCTGGTTACCATGGTGAGGGTAGGACCGTAGATCGACTGGTAAATCCAGAGTTTTACTTTTTAGCTCAGCTTTTTTTTCACCACAACAAATCGATGCAGCATCCTAATTTTTGCAGACGCTGCTCTGATCTGTCTGTTATTCTCCCGCTCCATGTTTCCTCTACTGTGAACAAAATCCCTAGATGTTTAAACTCCTCCACTTGTCCCTGACTTGCAGGGGGCATTCTACCCTTGTACGGGCGAGGACAATGGTCTCGGGTTAGGAGGCTCTGATTGTCATCCATCCTTAAATGTTGGACAAACTCAGGTTAGTTTATCTAGAACCAGTTCTTAGGTTCCTTCTTGAAGATTGAAAATGATTTCTGGATGGAAGTCAAAATGTCTCGATCATCAAACAAACTGTCCTGAAAACACTTTGAAACCTTTTCTATGATGAATCCCTGCTGGATGGAGGAGGGGTTACACACGCTACCTAGAAATCATCTGAAAGGATCACTTGTTCTGATGTGTGTTTGGGTTTGACTGAGTCTCTGATGTCTGGGTTCAGATGGAGGAGGGAGATAGAAATAAAACAGAATTGAATAATGAAGAACAGCTGATGATGATCATACACGCTGTTTCCGCACCAGTGGAGATAAAAGCTAATGAATACAAACAAGTCCACGTGCGGTTCCTCCGGAACACGTTGAATCCCTGCAGCTTAAATAAACCATCAGATTCCAGCAGAAGGAAACAGCGACGCTCCGCTCCCTGCAGATGAAACATGCATGCTCCATTAGGCCGTGTTAATGAGCGACATAGAAGATAATCTTCTCAGTTATTCTGCTCCTCTGGATGGAAACGAGTTGATACGGAGCTGGAGGGCCGGAACGTGGATGGAGTGCAGCTTGATGGAATTATACTTCATTATCCAGAGAACTGGGTCTGCATCCTTTTAAAGTTTCATAGCTGAACGTGTTCCAGCAATGTGATCCTCATGTACCCACACAGTCTAAAGCAGACGAGAAAACCTGTCCCTGCTTCTCTGAACAGATACAACCTGTCCCTGTCCGACACCGGCGGGTGTATTGATTAAATCTATTCATTTTAAAGCTGTACTGCAAGAATGTTGGGGGTTTGAGTCCTGGAGTGGGGCGAGGATTGAAACACTGTTCTTTCTGTGTGTAGTCTGCGTGTTCTCCCTGTGTATGTGTGGGTTTTCTTTGGTTTCCTACAAAAACATACATGTTAGGTTGATTGGCTGCTAGGAAATTACCCCTAGGAATGAGTGTGTGTGTGGCCCCACAACAGACTGGTGACCTGTTTGGGGTGTATCCCGCCTTTCGCCTTGAATCACCGGGATAGATATCCTATTAAGGATAAGTGGTTTGATTTGTTTCGTCTTGTGAGCTGCTTATCTCTTAAAGCGGCGGTGCCCAACCCGTCGATCGCGGTTCAAATTGAGCAGCTCTTGCGGTTAGAAGGTCTGACTACTCGCTGAAGATAGCGTTAAAGCCGCTGAGTGTGCAACACTGACTTTATTTAATTTTTTTTTCACTTTAAACACCTGGCGGTCGACTTGAAATCAGTCCATGGTCTACCACTAGACCGCGATCGACTGGTTGGGCACCTCCGCTTTAAGGGATGAGCAGCTCAGAAGAAGAAACAAAACAAACCCTCACCACCTCGTGACAATCATTTCAGTCCTAACTGGCAAAACAAAGTCTTCTGGTTCAGAAATTGCTTTTCGTTTGCTCAGGTTGTGTCACGAGCCAGGTGCAGGGTGTGTTCAGATGTCGGACCCTCCTCACCCTCACTGATGATCTTCTTGGCTGCCACTGCTGAGGACAGGTGGATGGGCTCCATGAAGATGCTAGCGGCATCTGAACCGGAGATCACAGAGAACCTGGATTCTGACGCCATGGAGAAACTGTGAAGGAGAAATTCCTGGTTACCACGGCAACCATTCATCTATGGTCCAGTTTATCATCCATTCATACAGGTGTGCTCTTACTTGGGCGAGGGGCAGCGTAGGTAATGAGACTGGACGTCCTTCACATCTCTGTCCTCTTCATCAGGCACTGTCTGGTCATTGCGTTCCATACCAGCATCTGCTGTCGCCATGGTAATGACACTTAATCTGAGCTGATGGAGGAAAATTAATGTTAAGATAAATCTTAAAAATCTTACACGAGGAGCTTTAAAAGTTCCAACAATAAAAATAAAGCCACGTGAACATTAAACAGATGTGTTTATTTTTAATCAGAACTGGTTTGACACCATCAGACACACTCAAAACACCTGCTGGTCATGATGGTTCACTTTATCCGTAAACCTCCTCTTTGGTCTCCTATCCTCTAAAAACATACAT
Source organism: Neostethus bicornis (assembly GCA_902685375.1). NCBI lineage: Eukaryota > Metazoa > Chordata > Actinopteri > Atheriniformes > Phallostethidae > Neostethus > Neostethus bicornis. The sequence continues at coordinate 16,007,101 of LR738563.1, read as the reverse complement.
GCTAGCTTGATTGGCCGCTATGAAATTGCCCCTACGAATGAGTGTGTGTGTGGAAGGTTGTCTGTGTGTGTGGCCCTGCGACAGACTGGTGACCTGTTCGGGGTGTATCCCGACACCGAAACCCCGCGACTCCGTTGAAGATTAGTGGTTCAGACGACAAAACTAAAGTTTTATTTTCTACAGAAAGCACTTTTTATTTCTGTCTTGTATTTGTTAAATAATTGGGGGAGACGGTGGCTAGAGCGTTAGAAAGTTAACCAGAAGTTCACGGGTTCGCATCCCACTGAGTTCACATCTAGGATCCTTAGAGAAGACACCTAACCCCCCATTTCTCCCACCATTGGTGCAGTCATTGGTGGCAGCCTGCTGTGGTGTATTGCAGCACACAATTTTCCCGGTAAGGGATCAATAAACTCTATTAAGATAAAAAAAAAAAAAAATAGATGCTCCAGGACGCTTAAAGATGCCCTACTCCTTCCCTCCATACCAGTAATGGTAAGCTACTGATGTAGCCACAGCTACCCGGGGGCAGACTGACAGAAGAACCCCTCTGACCATCATCAACCAATCACACACACACCAGATCCAGACTGATCATCACCAACCAATCACACACACACACCAGATCCAGACTGACCATCACCAACCAATCACACACACACCAGATCCAGACTGATCATCACCAACCAATCACACACACACCAGATCCAGACTGACCATCATCAACCAATCACACACACACCAGATCCAGACTGACCATCACCAACCAATCACACACACACCAGATCCAGACTGACCATCACCAACCAATCACACACACACCAGATCCAGACTGATCATCACCAACCAATCACACACACACCAGATCCAGACTGATCATCACCAATCACACACACACCAGATCCAGACTGATCATCACCAACCAATCACACACACACCAGATCCAGACTGATCATCACCAACCAATCACACACACACCAGATCCAGAGTGATCATCACCAATCACACACACACCAGATCCAGACTGATCATCACCAACCAATCACACACCAGATCCAGACTGATCATCACCAACCAATCACACACACACCAGATCCAGACTGACCATCACCAACCAATCACAGACCAGATCCAGACTGATCATCACCAACCAATCACACACACACCAGATCCAGACTGATCATCACCAAACAATCACACACACACCAGATCCAGACTGACCATCATCAACCAATCACACACACACACACACACACACACACACACACACACACACACACACACACACACACACCAGATCCAGACTGACCATCACCAACCAATCACACACACACACCAGATCCAGACTGACCATCACCAATCAATCACACACCAGATTCAGACTGACCATCACCAACCAATCACACACCAGATTCAGACTGACCATCACCAATCAATCACACACACACACACACACACACACACACACACACACACACACACACACACACACACACACACACACACACACACACACACACACACACACACACACACACACACACACACACCAGATCCAGACTGACCATCACCAACCAATCACACACACACACACCAGATCCAGACTGACCATCACCAACCAATCACACACACACACACCAGATCCAGACTGATCATCACCAACCAATCACACACACCAGATCCAGACTGACTGTCACCAACCAATCACACACACCAGATCCAGACTGACCATCAACAACCAATCACACACACACCAGATCCAGACTGGTGTACGTGAAGTGTCTTGTCCAGGAACACAGCAACAATGTAATCTCAATGGCCGTCCCACTGTGACACCTAGGGTTCTATTAGTCTCCCATCCAAGTACAGCCCAGACTCAACAATGCTTAGCTTCTGAGGTCTGACGGGATTGGGCGTTGACAGGCTGGTACGGACAAATAAACGGATTTATTTCATAGAGTTTTAGTCTTTAAGTTATCGATGTTTTTTGAAAGTTTAAGGTTTTTATGAAGAGTCTGAATTCACTTAATGAGATAAATAATCGTGTGATTAGATCATCTTATTTTAAGTTTAAGGATAACTGAACAGGAATGTTGGTCAGCAGACCATCACGAACATACAGACAACATACGTGTAGAAACTCAGAAAAACTTTATTTAGCTATTATTATTTGTTTATTTATGTGTGTTTGTTAAGATGCTCGAAATGAAGATTTTAGAGAATATTTTGATTATAATAAATATGACACTCATTCTGTTTAAAAGCGGGTTTTGTTTGGCTGGGGGTCTCTAACAGATAAACAGGGCCACGTCGAGGCCTTCCAGCAGAGCTATTTAAAGACGATGACAGCTGTCCAGGGCCGCCGGCTTCTCTGGACTCCTAACAGCTTCTAACACCAAATCTAACAGGAAAAAAAGTGTGTGAAAAACTCACTGGAGCTCCAGGACACGCCTTTACCTGTGTGTGTATGTATTTATGTGTGAGTGTGTGTGTGTATGTGTGTGTGTGTGGATCTCTTACCTGAGGCTGAACAGTTCTCCTCTGAAGATGATGGCCACCACTTTGACACACTGGCCTAAAATTAGACCCTCTCAGACCCCAGCCCACCCCTGCCCACCCCCAGTCCGACACCTGACACCAGACCCGCTGATACTCCGGTATTTTTACGTCATTACTTCAAGTGTTAAAAGTAACGCATTACAAATGTAACACGTCATTGAAATTAAATCTTGTTTAGTAATAGAGTATATGTGACACCCCCTTGACCCCGACCCCACTTTACAAAATCAGTCATATGGTTAAATTTGGGGTAAATGAGTTATTTCTTATAGAAGGTAAAACAAGCTTTCCAATTAAGTAAAAATGATAATTTTATGAAAAAAATGACCGAGTTATTAATTTTTGTAGTATTATATACTGGCGACTTATTCCAAACAGCGTTGTAATGTTGATGTGTTTTGCGCATGCGCGAAAATCACCAGCCAATTAATTAAGCAAATCCGATAGTAAGCACGTGTCTTAAAAGCCAGCAAAAAACAGGTGACGTTAGCTTTATTTTGGCCAAAATTATTCAAATGAACTATTAATGATGTCAAAAATTTGTGTTTATAATAAAAGATGGGATTCTCATTTTATTTTGAAAGGTATTAAATATGTATACTCACAATAATATACGAATACCAGAAGTAAAAAGTACCGTGATTTTTTGTTTATTTTCATATGTTGAAATCAGAGAAGTTACTGCTTAAAAAAACCGCTTTTAATAAGTAAACAATCAAAATTATGATTATTTGTCTGTTCTTTTATACTTCTTAAAATATTATTTTATAATATTAGCCAAAAAAAAAAACCCGAACGGCAGAAAATGAGCGGAAAATGCAAACTATTATATTTTGCCTGATTTACCCTAAATCAATAGTCGCGATTCCCCGCGACAGACTGGCGACCTGTTTGGGGTTTACCCTGCCCTTTGCCTTAAATCAGCCGGGATGGGCTCCGGCACCCTCCAACCCCGAAAGGGATAGAGAAAGGGATAGACGAATAAGAAGATGACTTGACTTGACAATAGTCGCGATTTCCGACTGATTTTGTGATGGGGAGGGGTTACTTAAGACCACTGCATATGGATTCAAAGGACGTTCTTGATGTTTTAAAAAATGCACTTCTTGTGATGGCAGCAGGTTCTTGTAGAGATGAGCTCCTCCAGCAGCGAGGAATGTTAGTAGATATTTTACACTGAATGTTTTTACATTGAATGCTTTACCTTGACGAGAGGCAGGATACACCCCAAACAGGTCACCAGTCTGTTGTGAGGACACACAAACACACACACAACCATCCACACACACTCATTCCTAGGAGCCAATCAACCTAACATGTATGTTTTTGGAGAAAACCAGAGAAAACCCACATATACACAGGTAGAACATGCAAACTACACATCGAAAGATCATTGTTTCAAGCCTCATCCCCACCCTGGACTGGAACCCTGACGTTCTTGCTGTGAGGCCACCATGCAGCCATACTCTAAAGGTGAAAAAGAAAGTTTATTCTAATGTAAATAAAAACATTGTTTGGTTTGTAAAGGACTGGTGGTGTTTACACAGAGTGACCTCCTGCATGGACGGAACAATCTGATCAGTCTGCCCAGGAAGACCCGGGGCAGTGCAGGGGGAGGAGTGTTAAAAGTGGAGCAACACATCGATGATGCTTCTTCCAGCTGAGTGCTCAACAACATGGCCGCCGTCCCTCCCCAGGCGGGTTCTGACCTTGTTTTTACGTCACTGTAACGATTAGATGAGACTGTTCAGACTGCTGAGCGGTTGGGCTGGAGCTGGTCTGCCTGCAGGACGTGAACCAGACCAGTAACGGCTTTCTTTGTGTGTTTATTAGTTCTGGATTGTTCGTCTTCTTGACCGTATGACATTTTAAATATAACTGCAGAGAGTTTGGCTTCAGGGTGAATGGTTCAGTCAGCTGCAGCACAATAAAGAAAGTTTCTGTACTCTGAGAGTCTGCTGACCATCAGCCGCTGTGTTTACAGACGCCACTAACGGCTAATTATAGAAGGACTGCATTAATCCTGGTCAACGGAAAACTAACAAGTAGCTTAAGGAGCCGAGTTGAAAACAAGGAGTGAAGAGCAAACAACTAACAACCAGGAAGTGAAGGACGGGACTGCAGATGGTACTTTTCTAGGTACAGCCGAGGCGTTTGAGGGATCCGGTTCTTCAGGATTAGAGCTCTGACTTTTGGGGATGATGTGGTTCTGTTGGCTTCATTAGGCCGTGATATCCAGCTCTCACTGGACCAATTTCCTGCTGAGGGTGACGCGGCCAGGATGGGAATCAGAAAACAAGGTCCTCGCCCAGAAATGAGTGGAAGGCCCCCTGCAGGTCAGGGACAGGGTCCTTTCCCAAGTGGGGGAGTTTAAGTATCTTGGTTTTTGGTCACAGTAGGGGAAGGATGGAGCGGGATATCGACAGACAGATCGGTGCAGCGTCTGCAATAATTAGGACGCTGCATTGATCTGTCATGGTGAAGAAAGAGCTGAACCAAAAAGCAAAGCTCTGGATTTACCAGTCATTTGTAACATGGTGACTCAGCTCTGGAACTCTATACAGGGCCCGGGTCCAACCTGTGGTGGAACAGGTCCAGATTGGCCTGTTACCAACACGGACTGTCCTGGTTTTCTCTGATCTCATGCCCTGTGTCTGACCCTGTCTCCTGAACTTAGTCTGTCCCTCAGCTTCCATACATAAAGACCAACCTCAGATAAAACTCAGCTTTCTGTGATCCACAGACCACCAGCCCACCATCAGGTCACTCATCTCTCTGTCGAACCTCCATCTGGATCGTAACCATGAGCTGGCCACAGGACCATTATTGTACAGGCCAGGCTGTACACAATGTCATCGAGCATGACATTTGCTGAACCAATAAAATGTTTTGAAACACTGAAACCATTAACGTCTAAGGAAATCAGAAGGGGGCGGGGCTAAAACGTTTACTCTTTAGTGACGTCAGCAGCCGCTGACGCTCCAAAGCAGCGGCTTTGAGGCAATTTGTTCCAGAAAGAAAGAAGAAAGAGATCTGCTCCAGAGCTCCGTCTCATTTTACCATCTTTAGTTGTAGTTTTTGCGCTGTTAAGGTTTTCGTGTACGCTATTAATCTGCGAGCAAGTGCGCAGGCGCGCAGTTTAGAGGGAACATTATTACCATCACAAACTAAAATCAAACTTTTAACATCAGTTAAAGAGTTTGAGTTTTTCATCATGTTTCAACGTTATTTTCACGTAAAAACAACCTCAAGTGTTTCTAACTTAGTGAGTTCTATCGTCCTGTTTTCAGATTCTTACTCAGTAGCTTAAGAGCTAAGAGTACGGGCCTCAGTCACTAAGAACCGTACAGATCTTAAGCTGAGCAGCTTTATCCCTCCAGTACTACAGCAGTGTTTACACCACGTAAACATGAGACTTACAAAAAAAAAAAACACGTAACGCTCCTAATGTCATATAACATACAACAAACCCCAGGCGTAAACCAACTTGATCTCCATCCCGTCCCAAACATGCTTTTAGAACGTACATAAAATTTTATGAATATATCCACAATGTGAAGATGAAGAAGTGACAAGAGTTCCGGGGTGGTCCAAGTCACCGAGCATGTTAAAGGTTCTGCTTAAAGTCTAAAGTCTTCTCTTAAGCTGGAACAGAGAACATTGGACCTCTGGTTTCTATAGGACCCTCAAAGTTCCCATTGATTCTGTTAGGTTGTTAATCTCCACCGATGGTTTGGTAGAAGAAAAGGACGACCTTGGTAGAGTCAAGGTGTCCGAGTGTTTTTCTTGTTGGCTTTGACCCTCAAAGTCTTAACTTCTGTTTTTTCTCTATCTGCTGGAAGCCTGGTTTACTTCCTTTTTGTCTGTTTTGGCCAAAATGAAAAGAATAACCTTATAATTTTCGTCTAACTCTGTGATCACGTTTCATTTCGTCTTCTGAAAGGCTTATCCCTAAGAGAGTCACGGGGTGCCGGAGCCTATCCCGGTTGATTTCAGGCAAGAGGTAGGATACACCTCAAACAGATGCGAGTCTGTCATGAAGCCACACACACAACTATCCACACACACTCTCATTCCAAGGGGTAATTTCATAACAGCCAATCATGTATGTTTTTGGAGGAAACCAGAGAAGACCCACACATACACAGGAAGAACATGCAAACCACACACAGAAAGGGTAGTGTTTCAAGTCTCAGCCCCACTCTGAGAGTCGAACCACCAACCTTCCTGTTGTATCATAGGAATGAGTGTGTGTGTGGATGGATGGTTGTGTGTGGCCCTGCAACAAACTGGCGACCTGTTTATGGTGTTTCATGTCATGATGTCCCTCTCATATGGATCCTGCCTTCCCTCCTATTCTGCCCTCTAGCCTAATTTGGCACATCTGGTTACAATACCCAGGTGTAGCTTCCTGCGGAGCTTCTTCCTTCTGGTTCCCCATCACCTGCTGAGCTTCTACACCCCGTGTCCTTCGTCACCCAGTCGAGCTCCATCCAGCTTCCTTCCCCTCTGATGAAGTGAAGGAGTCTTTCATCGTCCTTTGAGGAGAGCTTGATGGACATTTCCAGGGGGACGTGTAGCCACGGGCTCTGCTGCGTTCAAGTCCGGTCCCTGGCGCCATCGATGCACCCTACGTCACAGTTCTGTTTGGTTCTTCATTTCCTCCAATAGACAGGTTAAAACTGGCATTGCTTTGGGTTCTTACCCACCATCATCAATCTTGGCATACCACGTGAAGTCAGCCGGGATAGGGTTTGGCATCCCCCCCCCATTCGCCATGACACCAGTATGGATAAGCGTCTCAGGAGAAGAAACAATACTTTCAGAGACTGGTTTTGTGCAGTGACGTCTTGTTTTTGTTCAAATAACCGTCTTGTTTTAATAAAACTCAAAGCTTCCAGGAACAAAAACCAGTAAGGAACGTCTAGTCAGAATAAACTTTATTGACTGTGAGAGGAACAAACTTTGAGCTGAACAACACGAGTCTTCAGAGAATTAAACAGAGGTTCTGACTGAGACACAAACAGGAAGTTAAATACAACACATCTGCTACACGTGGAATCATTAGGCGGTATTTTGAACGCCTCCAAGTCTCCTTCATTATGAACCTTTTAAAATTCACTACTTTCAGCATTAATTGGCACAATTTTTAATTTCTTTAGTGTTTTTTTCTTTTAATCCCAGAGTTCATCAGACAAACAGCCACTCGGTTGCCTTCTGGTACTTTAATGGCTTCCTTATAAAGAGTAGGGACGAACATAAAAACACAGGCACAGAATCAGACAGGGAAGAAAATGGCGTTCGTTTGTTTGTTCGATCTCTTCTACTTATCCAGGACCGGGTCGCTGAGGCAACAGCTTCAGACGGGAAGCCCAGGCTTCTCTCACCCCGGCTGCATTCTCCAGCTCACCTGGAAGGATTCCGAGGTGTCCCCCGTCCAGCTAGTGGCAGACCCGACTCCAGCGGGTGTGGGGTCTGCCGCTAGGCTTCCTCCCAGTGGGACATGACCGAAACACCTCATCAGCGAGGCATTCGGGAGGCATCTTAAGCAGAAGCCTGAACCACCCCATCTGACTTCTTTCGACCCGGACGAGCAACGGTTCTACTTCGAGCTTTCCCAGATGACAGAGCTCCTCACCCTATCTCTGAGTGAGAGCCCAGCCACCCTGCGGGGGAAGATCATTCCTCCGCAGGGTGGCTGAATTTGAGGGGCGGGTGAAATTGCATGTAGCCAGAAAATGTCCTTAAGTCAGAAAGAAAGAACCTACAGGTGGCAGCAAGACAGGAGTGAGACTGACTGTTAGGCAGGAGCTAGACATGAGTCAGCAGGTAAACAGGACCCAGGTTTTTAGAGAGGAGCTGCTGATTGTAGATGGACAGAACCTGATGAGTGTGGCCCCTCCCACACAAAGTTCATCACTTCCTGCCTTGTGGACCCCGCCATGATGGATTTTTATAACTATTGGTCCAGTCTGTGTTCGCATGGCAACCACCTTCCCAATCAAGAAGTAGCTTTTTGAGGGTACACGCTCCTGCGACTGGAGAAACTAAATCCGTCTGAATTACAATCTGTAAAATCTGTTAATCAAACCTTTCAAACAGGACAAGACGTCCCCAAATTTTAAAGGTCTCATTTATTAAGAACTGCATAGATTTTAGGCTGAGACACTTTTTCCTTCGACACTACGAGGCCTTGGTTTGGCGTTTGACACGGAAATGAGGCAGACGTAAAACGACCCGCCCGCAGCAAACTGCACAGATTAGGTTAATTATTCTGAGAAACCGGCCTATTGCACGTCTTAAATTTTAGATACCCTTGGTGCATTTGATTGGCCTCTTATTAACCTAATTAACTTGCGCTGCGGGGCAAATGACGACAAATAAAATCAGAAACATGGAGAATTGATTGTAACTACGGTAACAATTACTGTGACGACAATAACGGATGCCGATGTTTCAATAAAAATCTCTGGGCATTGAGAACGTTTGGAGCCCAAGGCTACTTCCTATTTGGCATGACATGTCTAGTTCCTTTACACAGCCAGTGGACGGGAGCTAGCAGCTCGACAAGATGCAGCAATCAGATACAAGCTTTAACGGAAGTAGGATGGCAAACAGAGAGGAACAAGCGGTCAACATGTACAGCTAAACAAGAGCTCGTAGTTAGACGGAAACCAGCATTTAACGCTTTATATTTGTTTTAACAGCTATTTTTGGACAAAAGTTAGCGTGTCAGTTTCTCCCGATCAGTGCGGAGAACAACCTCTACCTGAGAGCTGCAAATAGTTATCGGTAAAAACCACATGATTTGTTTTAAAACTAGATTTTTTTCTGTGGTACAGCTGAATTAAACCTGAGATTAAAAATTAAATATGGAGAAACAAACAGACCCGTTTAAACTGTTTCGGACTCTTTCGCATTGGTTGTAACACAATTTGAACCAGTCGTTTGAACCAGTCGTTTTAACCCGTCGATTGAACCAGTCGATTGAACCAGTCGTTTGAACCAGTCGTTTTAACCCGTCGATTGAACCAGTCGATTGAACCAGCCGTTTGAACCAGTCGTTACCAGACGACTGCCTGTTTTATGAGGGAGTCCAGCTGTGTTGGTTGCTATGTTTTCCTGAGATGAAGGAACCCTGATGGACATGGAGGACGGCGAAGGCCAAGAAAAGAAGAGGTCAAACAGAAAAGATTCATCCCATAACAGTTTTTTTTCCATGTGAGACAGTAAAGTTCGAACAGGCTGACATGGTGCTGATGGAGGGACTGAACATCTACAGCGTACGGTGGTGTAGCTAGGGTAACCCGTGCCCCGTCAGCCCGTGTCATGAACAGACGTGGGGAGAAGTGGGACGTAGGCTTCACTCTTCTCTGAGTCACCGGCGTCTCTCAGCGTGGTCACAGAGCTCTTCCACCCCTGGTACTCTGCCATTTTCCTCCGCCTCTCTTTCTCCTCCAGTGTGATGGCGGGTGAGAGGCAGTACGCCGGTGGCAGGCACGGCACAAGCTGCACGTTCCCGCTCTCATTTAACTGGACGCAGGTGTAGAAATCCTGTGGTACTGTGCTGGGGGTGAACGGAGTGGGTTCAGATGGCGTGAAAGTCTGAACCGGGTGCTCCATCATGGCGTAGTCTGTCCCAGGAACCATAGTTGTTCCCGGCCAGGCGGTGGGAGTGTCCAGCAGTGGAGGGGCTCCCACACTTTGGACATAAGGGGCCTGGTCTCCAGTGGGGAATGGAGCCACAGGCACCAGGTCACTGGCTTGCCGAAAGCCGCCCTCCTGCTGCTTCCCGGTGGTCAGATAGACGTCCTCTGAGGTGACGTGATCCCAAATTTCCTCTGAGGAGTTTGGTGGGTGGTAGCTGTGGAAGCTGCTGAAGTGACGGTTTATCTCCTCCAGCTTCCCTTTCTGAAGGAAAGAAGACAGAAGGAGAGTCAAAACCAGGAAGGATCTTAACTGGATCTTCTGAACAGCTAATCCCAACGAGGAGGAAACCAGAGCACCCGGATAAAAACCCAAACGTACACAGAGAGAATGTGTAACCTCCTGACAGAACTCACCGTCTCTGGATTGAACAACAAAGCTGCTCAACTCTTCCATCTCAGCCCATTTTTTCAGCCTCTTTAACACACTCTCCATTTACTCCTAATACTTAAAATCCTCCACGTTCTTCACTAAAACAGAGAACCAACACATATCTACTTTCATCAGGCATCCTCTCATGGCCTTGTTTCCCTTGTTTCCCTTTGGACTATTTAAGCCCTGGTGTCCCTTTCTCCTGCAGGGTCATTCCCTGGCTTCATCCCCCTGCTGCACACTGCTCCACTGGCCTGCAGTGCTGCCTTTATGGCGCTGTGATGGTCTCCCTCTATAGCTTTGGTTCTCGTCCTGCTGAGCTTGTACCCCTGGCTCCCGGTGCACTCTGCCTTACTGCTAAGCTCCGTCCCTCTGATACCCTCGAAATCTAGCCGAGCTCCATCTTTCTGGACAGTCATCCTGTCGAGATCCAACCTTCTGCTTCCTCGGAGTTCAGCCGAGTTTAGTCTAATTCTACACTTCCTTCAATCAACTGGTTAAAACTGGCATTGCATCTGGGTCATAGACATAGTCATAGACATAGAATACAAACCCCTGTTAACGTGTTAGAAAATGATAATATTTCCTCTTTAAAGAACCGAGTTTGAAAGTCATCAAGACACATCGTTAATGCCCTCTGAACTTCTACCCGACTGATCGTTCGTACTTCCTGCTTCACAACGGTATGCTCTTCTAACTGGACTGTAACCATTATGTAACTGGACAGTGCTCGTCTTTAATTTAACTCAGGAAACATTTACAGGTGGGAGACCAGGTTTAACTGCCGGCAGGTATTAGAATGAAGCATGTTTACAGAACTACCTTAAGAAGCAGTGGGTCTATCCCAAGTATCCGTGGCTTCGGGATTGGTGGAAGGAAGTAGGCTTTTATTCTGAAACAGGAAACAAGAAAATCAGTGACCAAGACACACGTAAATCACACGTCCTGTGTCCTCTACAGATGTAAACAAGTGGTCTCCTGTCCTCTACAAATGTAAACAAGTGGTCTCCTGTCCTCTACAGATGTAAACAAGTGGTCTCCTGTCCTCTATAGATGTAAACAAGTGGTCTCCTGTTTTCTACAGGTGGAACCAAGTGGTCTCCTGTCCTCTATAGATGAAAACAAGTGGTCTCCTGTCCTCTACAAATGTAAACAAATGGTCTCCTGTCCTCTAAGATGTAAACAAGTGGTCCCCTGTCCTCTACAGGTGTAAACAAGTGGTCTCCTGTCCTCTACAGGTGGAACCAAGTGGTCTCCTGTCCTCTACAGATGGAACCAAGTGGTCCTCCTGTCCTCTACAGATGGGAACCAGTGGTTTTCTGTCCTGTGTGTCTCACCTCTTGCTGTATGGAACGATCCCGAAGCTGACGACCAACAGAGCCACCACACCAACTCCTGCCACCAGAATTAGAACCAGGATTTTTCCTGCACAGATAAGCTGGGGTTAACTGCTGTGACTCCAGTCGTTGCCATGGAAACCCTACCTGTGGGCGGCCTGCTGGGGATGGTCATCATTAACGTTGGACTCCACATACTCCACAGCCCGCTGTTACGGGAACGGCAACGCACTCGGACTTCGTAGTCACCAACTCTCAAACCGAGAAGCTCCACATGAACGTCACGGAGAGGATGCTTCACCTGACGAACACACCAGAGGATACTTCAGTGTTTCACATGAAAAATGAAACAAATTTACCCTTTTCATGGTTCCTGACTAACTTCTCTCCTGTTGCTATGGTTACTACAGGCTGTCAGGGTGTGCCTCGCCTACCTTCCAGGTGTCGGGCTCAGTGATGCGCCTGTACTGCAGCTCGTACTCCAGCGTTATCCAGCCGTACTTCAGGTCGTCCGGTAAGGGATACTCCCAGGACAGCATGGCGTTGTGTCCCAGCTCATCACCACCGGCGTCTGTCAGCTTGTAGGTCAGGTTCACCGGAGCTTCAGTCTGCACTGTAGAGCAAAGATGTTCAAACCAGGAAGTGAAGCTGTACAAGATGGACCTGCTTAGTTTACAGTTAGAACCTCAGAAACACTTAAACTTGGAGCAGGCCCTCCCCCTGACCTGCAGGGGGCATTCCATCCTTTTTCAGGTGAGTACCATGGCCGTCGATTTGGAGGTTTTTATAAATTTAAAGTTTGCGTGGCATAAAAATGTTTTTTCCAACATGAAAAGAAGAAGCTGCTGAGTTAAAGAGCTAGTTAGTTCTCAGTAAACGAGGCCTCCGGTTGGTCCGCTGCCTCGTGGGTATCCTGTTTCCATGGAGAGTCTGATAGACCAGGTAAATACGACTTACCGATATCGGCTACGTCCACACAGTGTTGGTGTGACGTGTAGTTCTTGTGGGCGGTGATGGCCGTCACTTTCATGCAGTAGCTCTTCCAGACGGACGTGTGACTGGCATCAAAGTGGCAGCTGTTCGGACCACCGCTCACATAGTCTGGACACGGATGTTTGGGGCCTTTACTGGGAAGACAGAGACCACCGGTTTAGGATGTGTGGAGGAGGGTGTAACCAGCGGTCAGATCCGGACGGACCAGCATCAGACTGAACAGAACCTACTCTTTAGAGTAGACCAGGACATAGGAGACCTGATTCTCGGTCAGGTTCTCCAGCGGGTTCCACCAGCATGTGAAGACCTCCATGTTGGGGGAACGGCAGTTGTAGATGTGAGGTCGTGTTTCCACGGCAACTGCCTCCTCTACAAAGAAAAGAGGGAAACAAATCGATGACATTGTCATAGAAATAAACGATTATAAATAAATGGATTCTTAATTTGATAAATAAATAAATAGAGTTTGTTGCTTTCGAGGGCACACTCACACACATGTGTATTTAAAGTCATACACACTTATGTGCATGTGTGTGTGTGTGTCTAATAACAGCACTTTGTACTTTAGAAAGTGCCGCTATTAGACACACTTCACATCCTCTGCGTCCCCATGGAAACGGATCACAGGCTGGGAGGGGGTGACCCCCTGTGGACCAACAGAACCAGTAGTGTTTCCATCCCTTATAAAACACGTGGGCTGCGAAGACGGCTATGAAAGCAGCAGGAACCTGATGTGACCCGGGTTCCTGTGGGTGAGGGGCACACGAGGAGTGGGGAGTGTAATCCAGCAGAGAATGCTGGACTTGAGGTCAGCCAGCAGCACCAAACAAAGAGCTTATGTTGGCTGTAAGAAGCTCAAAAGCAACCAGCCCAGGCGTGGATGCAGCTTCACACCTGTGCACAGGGAGCAGCAGGTGTGCACCCTGAGGTGCCACCGAACACTCAACTCCATTCCAGAAAATCAGCTTGTTCCCATGCCAGAGAGATAATCCAATAATGTGAACAAAGCTTCTTTTATTCTGTTTGTGAGGAGGTAAGATCAGTGAGCTCAGAACGAGATTAGCTACTGTAGCAGAGCAGCACCGCTGAGCTCCACCGAGGAGATGCCACGCCAGCCTGATGTGGGTGAACTCACCGTGTCTGTGAGACGTTTCAGAGGGGACGATTCGGCTGCTCGTGCTGAGCAAAGGAAACAGACTGAGAAACAGCAACAGCATCCTGACGCCGACCTGGACACACACATAGACACAGACACATGAGACACATGAACTGCCAAACGTACACACTTTCCTCCATAGATCAAACACTGATACACACACCACCGCTTTAATGGCAGGACAGATTTCAGCGTCGTTCCTTCTCATGTAAAACATTGTGTTTTTATTGACATAAACAATTTGCTGCTGAATGTGAAGCGACCGGGATGGGAATCAGAGACCATGATCCTCGTTCAGATATGGGTGGACGAAGCATGGCAGGAGAGGGTTTTGCCCTTAGTGGAAGAGTTTAAGTATCTTGAAGGCTTGTTCATAGGAGGGAAGGATGGAGCGTGAGATGGACAGAAGGATCGGTGCAGTGTCTGCAATAATTAGGACGCTGCATTAATCCGTTGTGGTGAAGAAAGAGCTGAGCCGAAAAGCAAAGCTCTGTATTTACAAGTCGATCTACGTTCCTACCCTCACCATGGTAACCAGGATCTATGTTCCTACCCTCACCGTGGTAACCAGGATCTACGTTCCTACCCTCACCGTGGTAACCAGGATCTACGTTCCTACCCTCACCGTGGTAACCAGGATCTACGTTCCTACCCTCACCATGGTAACCAGGATCTACATTCCTACCCTCACCATGGTAACCAAGATCTACGTTCCTACCCTCACCATGATAACCAGGATCTACGTTCTGACCCTCACCATGGTAACTAGGATCTACGTTCCTACCCTCACCATGGTAACAAGGATCTACATTCCCACCCTCACCATGGTAACCATGATCTACGTTCCTACCCTCACCATGGTAACCAGGATCTACGTTCTGACCCTCACCATGGTAACTAGGATCTACGTTCCTACCCTCACCATGGTAACAAGGATCTACATTCCCACCCTCACCATGGTAACCATGATCTACGTTCCTACCCTCACCATGGTAACTAGGATCTACGTTCCTACCCTCACCATGGTAACCAGGATCTACGTTCCCACCCTCACCATGGTAACCAGTGTGGGTAGTTACTGGAAGAACAAGATCGCAGAAACAAGCAGCTGAAATGATCTTCCTCTGCAGGGTGGCTGGACTCTCACTCGGAGATAGAGCGAGGAGCTCTACCATCCGGGAGGAGCTCGGAGTAGAGCCGTTACTCCTCCAGATCGAGAGAAGCCAGATGGGCTAGTTCGGGCATCGAACCAGGACACGTCCCCAACGCTCTGCTGGTGAGGTGTTTTATGCATGATCCCCCAGGAGGAGACCCAGAAGCAGACCTTGGACCTGCTGGAGAGACTATGTCTCACAGCTGGACAGGGAACACCTCAGGATCCTCCTGGGTGAGATGGAGGATGCAGCCGTTGTGAGAGAAGCCTGGGCTTCCCGTCTGAGGCTGTTGCCCCTGTGACCCAGCCCCGGATTAGAGGAATATATGTTTTTGGAGAGTGAGAGGAAACCGGGGAAAACCCACACATACACGGGGAGAACATGCAAACTACACACAGAAAGGACAGTGTTACAAGCCCCGCACCCACTCCAGGACCCAAATCCTGACCTTCTTGCTGTGAGGCCACTGTGCCACCCGTCAGCTGCTAGTTATGAGAGTCATAGGAGCCCTTCATCAGGTCACCATCATGTTGCCCTCCCTCCCGTCAGAAGGCTGCAGCATCATCATGTGCAATCTGCTCCCCAGAAAACCTCCATCCTTCTAGGAAATCTCTAAGAAGCTCAGCAACTTTCAATCCTAACGTTGGAATTTACGTATTTCCGCTGCAGCTCTGTGGTCCATGCCAGGACAAACCAGTAGATCCCGGTGGGTTTATGAAATCCACTGATCCACTCTCCGCTGGATTGAGGTGATGTTTAGAGTGTGTTGTCATGGAAACCAGAGTGAGTGATGTCAGAGAGGCTCTGAAGGAAACATCAGAGTTTGAAGAAGGTCAGATTATCTCCTGCTGCTGAGGGATTAACCTGAAAGACTAATTAGAAAGCAATGCCCGCACAACCCGTTCACTCTGCCATCAGGGCATCACTGCTCAATCACAGTTCAGTGCCCACCTCGGGATTGAGGTCACGGTTAAGTTCTTTTTAAGTCGAGTATAGGAACAAAATGTAAAACCATTTCTCTTTAATTTGTTCCGTCGTCTTCCACTCATCCGGGGCCGGGTCGCGGGGGCAATAGCCTCAGACGGGAAGCCCAGGCTTCTCTCACCCGCCTGCATCCTCCATCTCACCCAGGAGGATCCTGAAGTGTTCCCTGTCCAGCTGTGAGACATAGTCTCTCCAGCAGGTCCGGGGTCTGCCTCTTGGTCTCCTCCCGGTGGGACGTGCACTTCACCAGCGAGGGTGAACTTATAACCAGATGCCCGAGCCACCTTATGTGGCGTCTATGTGGCATGTCAACATGGAAGTCAACGGCAGAATGACTTCATAACCAGCTAGCCGTTAGGAGCTAGCCTTCTAGACTTTGGGAGGTACCCGCTGGGGCTTGCATTTAGGAACTAGCCATTAGGAGCCAGCCGTTGAGAGCTAGCCGTAAGGAGTTAGCCTTTGGGAGCTAGCCTTTAGGAGCTAGTCGTTAGGAGCTAGCCATTGGGAGCTAACCGTGGGGAGCTAGCCGTTAGGAGCTAGCCTTTGGGAACTAGCTGTTAGGAGCTAGCCGTTAGGAGCTAGCCGTTGGGAGCTAGCCATTGGGAGCTAGCCTTTAGGAGCTAGTCATTAGGGGCTAGATATTGGGAGCTAGCCTTTGGGAACTAGCCGTTGGGAGCTAGCCATTGGGAGCTAGCCTATAGGAGCAAGCCATTGGGAGCTAACCGTGGGGAGACTTGTAACAAATAAAAACCCAGCTGTACGAGTGTTTAAAGGCAGCATCCGTTGGTCCTAATAGACGAACACGCCCAGAAACGCTCCACCGTGAGCCGAGCGGTCACGAAACCGAAACAGTAGGGATACACATGCCGTTCCACCCGGGGGCAAAGAGAAACACTCCAACTCATCAGAGATCAGGGACACCTCGGTGAACCCCTCCCCATCAGTTATCAAGGACACCTCGGTGAACCCCTCCCCATCAGTTATCAAGGACACCTCGGTGAACTCCTCCCCATCAGTGATCACGGACACCTCGGTGAACCCCTCCCCATCAGTGATCAGTGACACTTTGGTGAACCCCTACCCACCAGTGATCAGGGACACCTCGCACCCCTCCCCAGCCAGTCATCCCTGTCTCCTGCCAACAGGACGTCTTTAAACGCTCGTTAGCAGTAATTATCTGATAAACAGCTGATAAACTTTACTTCAGTTTATCAGATGTTTTATAACTCTCTCACTCACGTGCACGCTGACGTGCACGCTTTCACACACTCCTATCAGCAGGTCCTCGAGGTGGAACCACAGAAACAGAGTCTGGATCAGGGTCTGGATCAGGGTCTGAGTCAGGGTCTGGATCAGAGTCTGGATCAGGGTCTGGATCAGCGTCTGGATCAGGGTCTGTATCAGGGTCTGGATCAGAGTCTGGATCTGGATCAGGGTCTGGATCAGGGTCTGGATCAGGGTCTGGATCAGCGTCTGGATCAGGGTCTGGATCAGGGTCTGGATCAGAGTCTGGATCAGGGTCTGGATCAGGGTCTGGATCAGGAACAAGTTGGATCAAAACATTAGACCTGGACCAGTGGTGATAGGTAGCCTGTGTGTGCGCGCGCGCGCGTCTGTGCGCACGTGTGTTATGAAGGTTCTGTCTAGATTTTTTTCGCGTTTTTTTTTTTTGGCCAACTTTAGGTTTTATTTCTTTGAGGGATTTTTTTTTTTAGCATTTTTAAAAATCTTTTTAATAAACTTTGTGACGTCATTAAATAAAAAATAACTTTTGATTAAATGTTCATTTTTAAAAAAATATTGTTGATAAAAATCACACGTTTGGCTTTGTTTATATTTACAAGTGATTTTCTTCCGTTTTAAATGTTTTTTTCTGTTCAATATGAAAGTTTATAGCTGACATGTTGGAACTGAGATCAGAACCAGGAAGTGAGACCCTCTTAAAGAGCCCCCGACCCCTCTTAAAGGGTCCCTGGTACTCCCAGTCCTCCTGGTCCTCCCAGTCCTCCTGGTACTCCTAGTCCTCCTAGTCCCCCTAGTCCTCCTAGTCCTCCTGGTCCTCCTGGTCCTCCTAGTCCCCCTAGTCCTCCTAGTCCTCCTGGTCCTCCTGGTCCTCCCAGTCCTCCTAGTCCTCCCAGTCCTCCTGGTCCTCCCAGTCCTCCTAGTCCTCCCAGTCCTCCCAGTCCTCCTAGTCCTCCTGGTACTCCTAGTCCTCCTAGTCCCCCTAGTCCTCCTAGTCCTCCTGGTCCTCCTGGTCCTCCTAGTCCTCCTAGTCCTCCTGGTCTTCCTGGTCCTCCTAGTCCTCCTAGTCCTCCTAGTCCCCCTAGTCCTCCTAGTCCTCCTGGTCCTCCTGGTCCTCCTAGTCCCCCTAGTCCTCCTAGTCCTCCTGGTCCTCCTGGTCCTCCTAGTCCCCCTAGTTCTCCTAGTCCTCCTGGTCCTCCCAGTCCTCCTCGTCCTCCCTCTCCTCCTGGTCCTCCTGGTCCTCCCTCTCCTCCTGGTCCTCCTAGTCCTCTTGGTCCTCCTGGCCCTCCCTCTCCTCCTGGTCCCGGCACAGCAGACTAATCCTGAGCTGAACTCTTGATTAGATTTCCTCCCAACGAGCTTCTAATTACCGACGGTATGAAACTGAAGAGCAGGACGACTAATTTAATTAAAAAACCACATGAGGTAGGAGTCGGTATCCGGATCAACTGGTTCCTGCTAGAGACCAGTCTATCTGAACTGGTCCTCCTGGTCCAGGAGTCAGTCCCTCCGAGCCTCTCCTCTGGTCCTCCCTTCAGGGTGCTGATGATATTTGAAGACAATAGTTTTTGGGAGGGTTCTGACATCCAGAGAGCAGCGTGGGGGGTTTCAAAGGGATGCGAAGACCACCACCAGGTTTATATGATCTCGCAGAC
Source organism: Neostethus bicornis (assembly GCA_902685375.1). Classification (NCBI taxonomy): domain Eukaryota; kingdom Metazoa; phylum Chordata; class Actinopteri; order Atheriniformes; family Phallostethidae; genus Neostethus; species Neostethus bicornis. The sequence goes on along the minus strand of LR738563.1, from coordinate 15,987,942 downwards.
TAAAATGTTTGGTGACTAGAAAATTTCACCATCCAGTTCCACCCTGGAATCCACCGAGGCTTCAGATACAGATACCTTATTAATCCCCTTCTGGGGAAATTCGTAAGTCTGGTAGCTCCGAGCAGTTCAAGAGAGAGCTGCAAACAGCTTCAGAACACCTGCTAGAGTTGGGTGGAATCGAACTGGAACAGACATTTGGTGGAACACATGACAGTTGGTTCTGAGCTGGGTGGAATGTGGGTTACCGTGGTAACAATGTTTTTCATTTCCAGTGAATCCCAATAAGATGTTAAACTGTCTCTAAAAGCTCCACATGTTGATCCTTCACTGTGGTGGAACAACACCAGCAGTCCACCATCTTTAGTTCCATAGTGAAGCTGGGTATGTTCAGACAGGAAGAAGATCCTGTCTTCACACACACACACACACACACACACACACACACACACACACACACACACACACACACACACACACACACACACACACACACACACACACACACACACACACACACACACACACCTGTCCTGTGTTTCATGTTTATCTCTTGTCGTCCCTCAAACACGATGCCTTGTTTACAGTTTCAGGTGTGTGATGACGTCCTGCTTCTTGATCTTCAGGAATCTGATCAGGTTTTAAAACCAACCAATCGTCCGGCTCGTTAATATTCACCACAGCAGAAGAAAGTAATTTGAATGATATGAGCGGTTGCGTAGCCGCGGGCTCACACAGCGAGGCTACAAACACCCAGCAGGAACCATAATTTCACCGTCATCACTGTTACCGTGGAAACTCGTCAAACATGAACGTCTCTTTATCGTTTTTCTCCTTTAAAAAAACTCATTTACCTTTTTTTAATTATTATTTTAATGGTCAATTTTCTCTGCCGTAATTTTTCAATTAATTTTTTGAAACATTTAATTAAAAATCCAGTTAAAATGATGAGATAAGAAAAGGTTTTTGTAAAATGAAAAAAAAAAACCTAAGGTCATATTAAAAATAAATTTACATACATTATAAATAATCTGAGCTGCAGCGACGAGAAAAAAACTGTACTGACAATCCTGATTGGTCAATAACTGGTCATAACTGGTCCTCATTGGTTGGTGACTGCTGCTAAGTAGACCTAATTGGTGATAACAGGGACGGATCGCAGGGGCAACACCCTCAGACGGGAAGCCCAGGCTGCATCCTCCAGCTCACCCAGGAGGATCCTGAGGTGTTCCCTGTCCAGCTGTGAGACATAGTCTCTCCAGCAGGTCCGGGGTCTGCCTCTGGGTCTCCTCCTGGTGGGACGGAACACCTCACCAGTGAGGGAGCCATTCTAAGCACATGCCCGAACCACCTCATCTGGCTTCTCTCCACCCGGAGGAGTGGAAAACTACAACTAAACATTGATTAATTTTCTTTCTCGTTGTTTTTACACCTCATTATTCCAACCATCCATCCATCCATTCATCTACCCATCCATCCATCTATCCATCCATCCATCCATCCATCCATTCATCCGTCCGTCCATCACCCATCCATCCATCCTGCCGGTCCTAACGGGCACTGTGTGAGGTGGTTCTACGGTTTCTGTGAATGCCACATGAACGAACTGTCCTGCTGTGATAAGAGTTATCAGGAAGAGACCAGAGTCTCCACCCAGTCTGATGCGCGCACACACACACACACACACACACACACACACACACACACACACACACACACACACATACACACACACATACACGGAGCAAGTTAGCAGACATCTCCTGGGAGCGAAACATTACATAATCGTCCCAATCGAGATCGACCATATCAGGGTGTGATGAGCGTAGTTCAGACAGATTAGATACAAGAACACACACACACACAAACACAAACACACACACACACACACATCTTCCCTCATCAGGACAGGATGTTTATAAAGTCAGAGATCATTAAAAATCAGACCCTAAAAAACATTCTGCTGTTAAACTGGAACATCTAAACCAGTCCTTCCTCATCCTTCTGGAGGACGTCGTTCTGGTTTCTGGAGGACTTAAAGGTCCATGTACTGGTTCTAGACATCCTACTGGTTCATGTACTGGTTCATAGAGATCTTACACTCCCTGTACTGGTTTCTAAGTGGACGTGCTGGTCCATGTCCTGGTCTGTGTCGGACTTTCCTGGTTGTTAAAGTTTAAACCCAGGTTTGGTCCGTTTGCTCAGCGGGAGAGGAACTGTTTTCTTTCTGCTGTGAGTAATTAGATTACTTTCGCCTGTTAAAGCTTCGTGGAAGAAAACAGCCAGCGGCGGCTCGGAGATCTGATGGAGGCGGTCACATGACACCACGAGCGTGTCAGCACAACACACTGTTATACAATACAGTGTTCTAAACCAGACTAAGGCCTCATGGGACATCCATGTAGAACCAATACTGGAATATTTATTCCTATGATTTCTTCTTCTTTTCTCTCTATCCACTTCTCAATGTGACTCTGAGCAGCCAACTGATTAGTCAGGCTGTTCAGACCTGGCCAATAAAAGCTGTTGTAGTTTGCGCTACGACTAAACATTCCATAGGCTTTTGAAACCTGTTGAAAAACAGCCGGAGAGAATTTAAGAAGCAGGACGTACGCTGTGGGATTTTCAGGCTGATTTCTGGTCGTGCGATAATTTTAAGACGTGTCTGAACGTAGTTCCTGGTTACCATGGAGAGGGTAGGAACGTAGATCCTGGTTACCACGGTGAGGGTAGGAACGTAGATCCTGGTTACCATGGTGAGAGTAGGAACGTAGATCCTGGTTACGATGGTGAGGGTAGGAACGTAGATCCTGGTTACCACGGTGAGGGTAGGAACGTAGATCCTGGTTACCATGGTGAGAGTAGGAACGTAGATCCTGGTTACCATGGTGAGGGTAGGAACGTAGATCCTGGTTACCATGGTGAGAGTAGGAACGTAGATCCTGGTTACCATGGTGAGGGTAGGAACGTAGATCCTGGTTACCATGGTGAGGGTAGGAAATTAGATAGACTTGTAAATCCAGAGCTTTGCTTTTTGGCTCTGCTCTTTCTTCACCACAACAAACCAATGCAGCGTCCTAAATATTGCAGACACTGCACCGATCCTTCTGTTGATTTCCTGCTCCTTCCTTCCTCCACTGTGAACGAGACCTTAGAGATACTTACAGCATGTACAGAAGGATTTTCTTCTGCATATTTATGTCTACGTTCCTGAACAGATTCTTTAAACACAAATCTCTGGTATTTATTTACTTTTATTTGTGTTTATATGAGACGTGTTTAAAATCAAAAGTCACTTAAGTCCTTGGTTTCCTTGGATACAAAGACAAATGACCTTCAGCTTAAAACTTGCATTGCACAATTTTTTTAGTGTGAGATCCATGATTTCAAGATATTCAGTGTCGGTGCAGGGGGGGGGGGCAACGGGTGGTATGGCTCCACAACCCCCTGCCATGCCATTAGGTATGGTATGGCTCCACGCCCCCCTGCCATGCCATTAGGTATGGTATGGCTCCACAAACCCCTGCCATGCCATTAGGTATGGTATGGCTCCACAACCCCCTGCCATGCCATTAGGTATGGTATGGCTCCACAAACCCCTGCCATGCCATTAGGTATGGTATGGCTCCACAACCCCCTGCCATGCCATTAGGTATGGTATGGCTCCACAAACCCCTGCCATGCCATTAGGTATGGTATGGCACCACGACCCCCTGCAACGTTTCATCTTCTGAAATGCCTGTCGCTAAAGGTGTCACAAGGGGTGACGGAGCCTATCCTGGCTGATACCAGATGAGAGGCAGGATACACCCCTAACAGGTCAACAGTCTGTTGCAGGTACACCCACACACTTGTTCTTAGGGACATTTCGTAGCGCCAATTAATCTAATTTAAAAAATCAAAATATTGTAATTTAATAGTTAATTTGTGCAGCTTTACTTTAAAATATGATAAACTCACTCTGACACAAACACGTGCACGCGCGCACACAGTCTCACACACGTACACTCTTACACACACAAACACGCAAACACACTCACATGCACGTGCACAAACGCACACACACTCACATATACTCACACAAACAAACACACACATAGGGAAAACAAATACTCACACACACATTTTTACACACAAACGCACACATTCTAACACACGAACACTCACACGCTCTCAGAAAACAAACACACACACACTCAGACTCACACAGTCTCACACACAGACACACAGACACACACACACGCACACACACACACACACAAACACACAAACACACACACACACACTCACACAAACACTCTCAAACACACACTTTATTTTTTCTATTAAATTCAATCTTTTTTGTAAATTATGTAAAATTATTTTTTCTTTTTTTAATTATTTTTGTTTTTAAATGTTCTTTTTTCTAGTAAATTATTTTAAATTCAGTTTCAAATACTTCAGAAGTTTTTAAACAAATTTCAAAATAAAATAATAAAAAGCTCTTTTTTTTTTCATCAGAAGATAAATTAAAAATGAAAAGTCCTTCAGAATCCTGGATGTAAACTTCAACAGTAATCTGATTACATTCCACATCAAACACATGTGATGCGCGCGTGCTTTACAGCAGGAAACTTTAGTAACCCACAGACCATAATATTCCTGAATATAGACCATAATAATCTGACTTACCTGCAGACAGGACGCAGGACGCAGCGCTCCGTGAGCCTTCAGAGCGGAGCGGGATGTCAGGAAAAGGGGGCGTGGCCTGAGACCACACCTCCTCCTGGGGGATAGATATTTACACACACACACATGCACACACTCACACAGACACACGCACACACTCACACACACTCACTCCCTCATACACACACTCACAAATAAACACACACTCTCAGAGTATCATCAACGGTCTAAAAAATGTTTGAAAAATATTTATTTTCATTGTTTACTTTTCATTTTTTTAACTATTGGAAAAGTTTGTTTGAATTGAAACATTTTTAAATGTTTTTACTGTGAAAAATCTTTGGTTTTAAAAGTTTTAGAAGTAAAGTTACTTTAGTTTGAAAGTAATTACTTAAAGTCATTCAATATTCATCTTTTAAAAACGAAAAATTCTACCTTCACCATGGTAACCAGGATCTACGTTCCTACCCTCACCATGGTAACCAGGATCTACGTTCCTACCATCACCATGGTAACCATGATCTACGTTCCTACCCTCACCATGGTAACCAGGATCTACGTTCCTACCCTCACCATGGTAACCAGGATCTACGTTCCTACCATCACCATGGTAACCATGATCTACGTTCCTACCCTCACCATGGTAACCAGGATCTACGTTCCTACCCTCACCATGGTAACCAGGATCTATGTTCCTACCATCACCATGGTAACCATGATCTATGTTCCTACCCTCACCATGGTAACCAGGATCTATGTTCCTACCCTCACCATGGTAACCAGGATCTACGTTCCTACCCTCACCATGGAAACCAGGATCTACGTTCCTACCCTCACCATGGTAATCAGGATCTACGTTCCTACCCTCACCATGGTAATCAGGATCTACGTTCCTGATTCGTGTAATCACTCGGAGTCTGCTGGTAGTTCCTAGAGTCCGTTACAGCCCGTTGTGGTTGAGTTTCCAAAAGCCATAAACTGTAATACTGGTCCCTGAAGTCTGTCAAAGTCTACCAGTGATTCTCAGACTTACTGAAGACTGTTTATGGATTTTCTAAGTGTGTATTAGTGATCCATAGAGTCGACTGGTGTTTTTTTATGAACTTTATTTCTGCTTCCTAGAGTCTCTAAGAGAGTCACAATGTCGTTCCTAGAGTCTCTAAGAGAGTCACAATGTCGTTCCTAGAGTCTCTAAGAGAGTCACCATGTCGTTCCTAGAGTCTCTAAGAGAGTCACAATGTCGTTCCTAGAGTCTCTAAGAGAGTCACCATGTCGTTCCTAGAGTCTCTAAGAGAGTCACCATGTTGTTCCTAGAGTCTCTAAGAGAGTCACCATGTCGTTCCTAGAGTCTCTAAGAGAGTCACCATGTTGTTCCTAGAGTCTCTAAGAGAGTCACCATGTCGTTCCTAGAGTCTCTAAGAGAGTCACCACGTCGTTCCTAGAGTCTCTAAAAGAGTCACCATGTCGTTCCTAGAGTCTCTAAGAGAGTCACCATGTCGTTCCTAGAGTCTCTAAAAGAGTCACCATGTCGTTCCTAGAGTCTCTAAGAGAGTCACCACGTCGTTCCCAGAGTCTCTGAGAGAGTCACCATGTTGTTCCTAGAGTCTTACTCCCTCCTCCAATGTGTACCAGCAGTAACCATGACAACTCTGGTAAGAATTCAACAGTTTGGTGGTTTGAGGTGCTGCTCACCGTTCATCTGGTTGTCTGGTCGTGGATTAATCTGGACCTGCTGGTCTAGGAACTTGAGCGACAGCTCACTTCGTGATCATGCATTGTGAACTGGGTCGAGCGTGATGTCACCGTCGCTAAGCAACAGATTTAATGTAATCCCTTGGCTCAGATTAGGAGACCTTTTGTCTAAATTACAAGCTTTAGGATTGACATCATATGTCACTCCCCACCTGAACCTTTTATCTGGCTCTAACTCCTCCTCAAAGACCACCGTCCCTCTCCCCACCTGGACCTTTTATCTGGCTCTAACACCTCCTCAGAGACCCTCGTCCCTCTCCCCACCTGGACCTTTTATCTGGCTCTAACTCCTCTTCAGAGACCCTCGTCCCTCTCCCCACCCGAACCTTTTATCTGGCTCTAACACCTCCTCAGAGACCCTCGTCCCTCTCCCCACCTGAACCTTTTATCTGGCTCTAACTCCTCTTCAGAGACCCTCGTCCCTCTCCCCACCCGAACCTTTTATCTGGCTCTAACACCTCCTCAGAGACCCTCGTCCCTCTCCCCACCTGGACCTTTTATCTGGCTCTAACTCCTCCTCAGAGACCCCAGTCCCTCTCCCCACTAACGCAGGAACACCTCAGCAGTTTTCATATAAAACTATCTGCTTCGTTCTCGTTCAGATTTCACTCTCTGCTTTCTCATCTCATCTGTTTGTTTAGACTTTCTGATTGGTGGAAAGTCTGTGACTTCCTCCCATGGGGTCCCTAAGATTTCTAAAAGTCCAGTTGGAGTTACAGTCTTTAGCCACTTAGTGCCTGTTTTATGGAAAAAGTAAACACATGGAAGTTTAACTGAATGCTGAAGGCCGGTTCAGAATCAGGCAGGGAGCACCAGGAAAGCAGAGACATGGACCATAAAACCATTTTAACATAATTTAATATAACTAATAATAATAAGAAGAAAGAGCTGAGCCGAAATGTAAAGCTCTCTATTTACAAGTCAATCTATGTTCCAACCTTCACCAGGGTAACCAGGATATACAGTACGTTCCTACCCTCACCATGGTAACCAGGATCTACATTCCTACCCTCACCATGGTAACCAGGATCTATGTTCCTAACCTCACCATGGTAACCAGGATCTACGTTCCTACCCTCACCATGGTAACCAGGATCTATGTTCCTAACCTTACCATGGTAACCAGGATCTACGTTCCTACCCTCACCATGGTAACCAGAATCTACGTTCCTACCCTCACCATGGTAACCAGGATCTATGTTCCTACTCTCACTATGGTAACCAGGATCTACGTTCCTACCCTCACCATGGTAACCAGGATCTACGTTCCTACCCTCACCATGGTAACCAGGATCTTCGTTCCTACCCTCACCATGGTAACCAGGATCTACGTTCCTATCCTCACCATGGTAACCAGGATCTACGTTCCTACCCTCACCATGGTAACCAGGATCTTCGTTCCTACCCTCACCATGGTAACCAGGATCTACGTTCCTACCCTCACCATGGTAACCAGGATCTATGTTCCTAACCTCACCATGGTAACCAGGATCTACGTTCCTACCCTCACCATGGTAACCAGGATCTACGTTCCTACCCTCACCATGGTAACCAGTGTGGTAGTGATCGAAAGAATGAGATCACGGATACAAGCGGCAGCGATGAGCTTCTGCCGCATGGTGGCTGGGCTCTCACTTAAACATCGGGTGAGGAGTTCTGCCATCCGTAACAGCTCGTTGTCAAGCCGCTCCTCCTCCAGGTCGAGAGAAGCCAGATGGGGTGGTTTGGGGATCTGGTCAGGATGCTCCCGGAGCGCCTCACCTGTGAGGTGTTTCGGGCACGTCCCACCAGGAGGAGACCAAGAGGCAGACCCTGGATCCGCTGGGGACACTGTGCCTCACAGCTGGATGGGGAACGACTCGGGATCCTTACGGGTGAGCTGGAGGATGCAGCCGGGGTGAGAGAAGCTTGGGTTTCCCGTCTCAGGCTGTTGCCCCCGACGACTTGGCCCGGATAAGCGGAAGATCACGGAACGAATAATTACTTACTAAATACCAGGCGTCAAAAAGGTTGGGGTTTGATTCCCGGAGTGAGACTTGAAGCCCCATTCTAGGACTCTAACCCCTGACCTTCTTGCTGTCAGATTCCTCGCTAACCACTGTGCCACCGTGACGCCCCACGGCTGAATTGGTCAAACAAAAACTACTGTTTGGAGACAGGAAGGTGTGAAAACAGCTGTTTCCATGGTGACAGGTGAGGAGTGTGACAGGTGACAGCATCTGATGAGGAAGACCTGGACTCATTCTGTCACTCCTCCACCGTGAATAAAACATGTCTCCATCTGTGTGCTGGTTCTACGCCCAAACCGCCTCATCAGATCAGAGATGTTCTCTGCTGATCCTGGAACATGAATAATTCATAGCACATATAACTTTTACTTTAAACAGCCTTTGGAACCATGACATGAACACACACATAGGTACACACACACACACTCTGTGTCCTCCATGTGTTTTCTCTGTGGAGAATCTTCTGGATCGTCCATCATCACGTCTGAAATAATTCATCATTCGTATGGACGTCTGTTTCTTAAATTATGAAACCAGTCTCCATAGAAACCATTGTGTGGAGAGATGATCTTAATTTTACACAATGATTCTCACCAACGGGATGAAAACGTTTACGTTTGTTTTTATTTGATGTTTCTGTTGAACTGGGAATAAAATCTTTGGGCCTCATTAGGAACCTGTAAAGATGTGGGAGGGTGTGGACTTTAACTCCACGTCAGAAGCTGCCAAATGGCAAGACGCGCGGAAAAAGACAAGGCTGTTCCACCAGGCATCTGTTCCATCTCTATTCCACCAAGCGGCTGTTCCATCTCTATTCCACCAAGCGGCTGTTCCAGCTCCACCCCACTCACACCACCTAGCAGCTGTTCTGCTAGGAGCTCTCCCTGTTCTCCGTGTTCCCTAATTCAGCATTCCTGAACGAGGATGATGAGGGCTCTAACGCAGGGCATCCTGAAAAATCTCCGTCACCCTCTGCATGACGCGATCATAACCCAGAAAAGTACCAGAAGAAACAGATTCCTCTCATTGCGCTGCAGGACAGATGTGACTGGAAGGAACGGAGTCTAACGGAGTATCTTATTCTGTTTATATCTACAGTATGTGCAGCTAGCTAGCTAGCCTAGCTATCATCGTCTATCTATCACCTGGTCCCAACTGCCTTTCCCTGATGTCTGCACCTGTGTCTTGTTTTCCCCCTAGTTATTTAACCCCTGGTAGTCATCACTTCAGGTTCAGATCACATGTTACAGTCATGATGGTGTCCCTCCATGTCGTCTTCCAGGATGCACATGCTTACCTGTCTTCCGTGACCCCTGATTCTGTAACCACTCAGCGGTATAGCTTTCGCCCCTGTGTTCGGAAGTTAACTGGAAGTTTGCAGGTTCAAGTCCCACTGAGTTCACGTCTAGGGTCCTTGGAACAGACACCCAACCGCCAATTTCTCCCACCATTGGCGATGTCGTGGCAGTATAATGCAGCACACAATTTTTCCTGGTGAGGGATCAAAAAAACATAAATTTAATTTCATTAACTGGTTAAAACTGGCTCTGATTCTGGTTCCTACATCACCACCTTCACTCCCTCATGACACTCTTGTGGGTGATGAGACTGAGTATTTTCTTTATTCTCATTAGGGTATCATCACATATCCATCGTTAGCATGATGGTGTTCCAAAGAGGGGTGGCATGGAGATCAAGTTGGTTCACACCTGAGATATATTTTTTAAGGCTCACGTTGTGTGAGTAGAGTTATGCTGGTTTGGATCAGGCTTGTGTTTGTGTGGCGTAAGGAACGTCCTTGACTTACTCAGCCAAAGAAACGGTTCTTTCTGAAATGTTTTCATTCCAAAGGGAATTAAAATCTGATGATTTCGTTTGACTGAGACTCAAATCTGATGTTTGTGTGTCTGGTTTGTTTGTGGGAAAATTCCTCTCTGTTCTGATGTAACGATTGATATTAAATCCTGAGAAACTGAGGGTGAGCTGATGGAAAATAATCTGGAGTTTAATGTAACGTGTGTGTGTGTGTGTGTATGTGTGTGTATGTGTGTGTGGGGAGACGGGGTGGGCAGTAGGGGGAGGGGGACAACAGGAAACTTGGATAAATGATGACTGGGATTGTTTTTTCTGTAGAAAGCTGATTTCACTGAAAGCTTTTCTGCTTCGGATCAGAACTGATGAAAAATGGAGCGACCTTATGCAAGATTGATAAAAACCAGGATAAGAAGATTTAGGTTCCACACTGACAGGAGAGACGGAGAAAAGACACACAGAGAAAAGACACACGGAGAAAAGACACACAGAGAAAAGACACACAGAGAAAAGACACACGGAGAAAAGACACACTGATTACTTCTTTACCTGATGGTGGAACTGTTTAAAGAACCCTGGAACCTCCACTCAGGACCTTTACACTCCAGACTTAACAATTTAATTTAAACCTTCCGTTCCGTTCCGTCATCTTCCGCTTGTTCCGGGGTCGGTTCGCGGGGGCAACAGCCTCAAACGGGCAGCCCAGGCTTCTCTCACCCCGGCTGCATCCTCCAGCTCACCCGGAAGGATCCCAAGTCTTTCCCCGGCCAGCTGTAAGACATAGTCTCTCCAGCGGGTCCGGGGTCTGGCTCTTGGTCTCCTCCTGGTGGGACGTGCCCGAAACACCTCGCCTGCGAGGCGCTCGGGGGGCATTCTGACCAGATGCCCGAACCACCCCATCTGGCTCCTCTCGACCTGGAGGAGGAGCGACTCGACACCGAGCTCCTCCTGGATGGCAGAGCTCCTCACCCGATCTCTGAGTAAGAGCCCAGCCACCCTGCGGAGGAAGCTCATTTCGACCGCTTGTACCCGCAATCTCATTCTTTCGGTCACCACCCACAGCTGGTTACCATGGTGAGGGTAGGAACGTAGATCCTGGTTACCATGGTGAGGGTAGGAACGTAGATCCTGGTTACCATGGTGAGGGTAGGAACGTAAATCCCAAACCTAATTTATTTTAAAAAATACAGTTCTATGAACCCTTTAAAGCTGGAGGAGGGAGGGTGTAAAACATTGAGCAAATAAAAAAAAAAAAAAAAAAAAACAGCCTTCAGGACAAAAAGGATCAGAGTCTGAAGGATTTTATTAAATTTTTGAGCAGAAAAAGCCAAACAAATCTTTGAGGGATATTAGATTTTCATCTGGCGTCCTCTAGAGGTCACTGTTAGGAACATAAGAAACATTTCTACTCCATGTTCAAATGTCTGAGTGTCTTAAAGAGACATTTTTCCTCTCATTCCTCCATCTCCCTTCAGGGGGCACTACATCAAGTCAGTTTCTTCCATCTAACCCTATCTCCTGCATCCTCTTCAGTCACACCAACTATCTTCATGTCCTCCTTCACTGCATCCATGAACCTCCTCTTTGGTCTTCCTCTAGTCCTCTTTCCTGGTGGTTCCAAACCCAGCATCCTTCTTCTGATGTACTCTCTCTCTCTCTCCTCTGCACATGTCCAAACCATCTCAGTCTGACCTCTCTGACTTTAAAACCTCTAACATGTGCTGTTCCTCTGATCCTGTCCATCCTGGTCACTCCCAGAGAGATCCTCAGCATCTTCATCTCTGATACAAACATCTCTGACCTGTCTTTTCCTCAGTGACACTGTCTCTAGACCAATCAGCATGGCCGCTCTCACCACACTGTCTCTAGACCAATCAGCATGGCCGCTCTCATCACACTGTCGCTAGACCAATCAGCATGGCCGCTCTCACCAAGCTGTCTCTAGACCAATCAGCATGGCCGCTCTCACCACACTGTCTCTAGACCAATCACCATGGCCGCTCTCACCACGCTGTCTCTAGACCAATCAGCATGGCCGCTCTCACCACGCTATCTCTAGACCAATCAGCATGGCCGCTCTCACCACGCTGTCTCTAGACCAATCAGCATGGCCGCTCTCCCCACACTGTCTCTAGAGACCAATCAGCATGGCCGCTCTCACCACACTGTCTCTAGACCAATCAGCATGGCCGCTCTCACCACACTGTCTCTAGACCAATCAGCATGGCCGCTCTCACCACACTGTCTCTAGACCAATCAGCATGGCCGCTCTCACCACACTGTCTCTAGACCAATCAGCATGGCCGCTCTCACCACGGTTTTGTACACTTTTTCTTTCATTTTATCTGAAACTCTTCTGTCACACATCACACCTGATACTTTCCTCCACCCGTTCCAGCCTGCCTGCACACGCTTCTTCACCTCTTTTCCACACTCTCCATTGCTCTGGACTGTTGATCCTAGATACTTAAAATCTTCCACCTTCTTTATCTCTTCTCCCTGTAACCTCACTTTTCCATTTGGATCCCTCTCATTCACACACATGTACTCTGTTTTACTCTGACTAATCTTCAAACCTCCACCTCTCCAGCTTTTCCTCCTCCTCTTTACTCCTCTCACTACAGATCACAATGTCATCTGCAAACATCATTGTCCATGGAGATTCCTGTCTGACCTCGTCTGTCAGCCTGTCCATCACCATAGCAACAGTCCCACTCCCACACTGAACTCCTCTGTTCAGGAAGAGTTTCATTATTTAATAATTTTAATTTAATTATTCTCATTTTTAATCTTTTAAAATCTGCAGGTGAGACTTTTTTTTTTCAATCAAACTTTCTTTTTCAGTAAAAACAGGAAGTTTGTGGAAACAATTTTTTTTACTTCATGTTTAGGAACGAAACAGTTCCGGTTTCTGGTTCCTCGTGTGTGTGTGTATGTGTGTGTGAATATGTGTGTGTGTGCGTGTGCGTATGTTAGAGTGTGTGTTTGTATGTATATGTGTGTGTGTGTGAGTGTGTGTTTTGTTACAACAGAAGAAAAAAACTGTGAAACATTTACTGACTGTTAAATTCGTCAAACAGAAAAAAAGAGTGGCGGCACGGTGGTGCAGAGGTTTCCACGGTGACCCCACGTGTATGTTCTACACGTGTATGTGTGTGTTTTCTCTGGTTTCCTCTTAAAACACACGTTAGGTTGATTAGCTCCTTAGAAATTACCCCTAGGAATGAGTGTGTGTGTGTGTGTGTGTGTGTGTGTGTGGCCCTAAGCAGCAGATTGGCGACCTGTAAAGGGTGTATCCTGCCCCTCCTTTGAAGCCAGCCGGGTTAGGAACGGCTTAGAAGATGAAACGGTAGATCTTGTTGAATTGTGGAATTTAATGAGCAAGAGACTCTTTAGGAATAAAAAGTTTTTCATGACCCCACGTCTGTGCAGGTCCACGTGCAAACACTAGGACAGTAGGACAGTAGTCAGGGTACCAATCCCAATGGGAAGGAATGATAAGGAGCCTTACCTCTAACGGGGTAAGACGTTAGGGGTAACGTGACGTTAGGGTAACGTGAGAGGTGCCGGAGACTATCCTGTAATTTCCTAGCAGCCAATCAACCTAACATGTATGTTTTTGGAGGAAACCAGAGAAAACCCACACATACACAGGGAGAACATGCAAACTACACACAGAAAGAACAGTGTTTCAAGTCTCGTTCCATCAGGGACTCGAACCCCATTCTTCTCGCTGTGAGGCCACCGTACGGTAGGCATGTGCCGCCCCTAATCTACTATTTCATTTTTTTGAAAATTTTTTAGAATTTTTTTTCTCCTGAATGTTTTAGTTTTCTGTTTTCCACACTGCTTTTTCAAAAGTGGTTTTTAACTACTTTAATACCGAGCCTGCCCAGGACCAAAGCCTGCCCAGGACTAAAGCCTGCCCAGGACTAAAGCCTGCCCAGGACCAAAGCCTGGCCAGGATCTAAGCCTGCCCAGGACCAAAGCCTGCCCAGGACTAAAGCCTGCCCAGGACCAAAGCCTGCCCAGGACTAAAGCCTGCCCGGGACCAAAGCCTGCCCAGGACTAAAGCCTGTTTTTCTCTCTCCTAAGTTTCACCAACACAATTTCTAAGAGACCTGTTTTGACTCTCCTGTCTGCCTGCCTGCCTGCCTGCCTGTAAGTCTGTCTGTCTGTCTGTGATGAACATGATGAACTATCTGTTATCTGCCACATTCTGTCCATTTGTCCGTCCATCCGTCCGTCCGTCTGTCCCACAGGAGAAACCCTCCTCCATCATTTTCTTTTCTCTCAGAAACAGACTCTAAGATTGAAAATGAATCTGTTTCAGACGACTTTAAGTCCATTTCATTTTAAGGAGTCGTTGATGTGGAAAGAGTTGAGTTTCCCTCCAAATGAAAGCTCGCTCACTTCCTCACAGCTGCTTATAAAAACACAGATGTTCTTCACTTCCTCACTGCTCGGACCAGCATGGGGAACTTTGTCGCTAACGAGGGACTCTCCATCTTTGTCATCGTGAGTATTTTATCTTCTAATAGATAATAGATAGAGGGGTGGACGGATGGATGGACAGATAGATGGATGGATGGATGGATGATCTTTATTAATCCTGAAGGACACCTCTGATGACCCCTTTATAAAAGAATCAGTCTGAAAACAGATCAAACTAAAACCATAGGAACAGAGGCTGGACTCTGGCCTCACAGCAACAAGGTCAGGGTTTGAGTCCCTGAGTGGGCGCGGCACTTGAAACACTGGTCTTTCTGTGTGTAGTTTGGATGTTCTCCATGTGTATGTGTGGGTTTTCTCTGGTTTTCTCCAAAAATACATTAGGTTGATTCGCTGCTAGGAAATTCTTTTCCGTTGTCTTCCGCTTGTCCGGGGTTGGGTCGTCGGGGCAACAGCTTCAGACGGGAAACTCAGGCTTCTCTCACCCCCACTGCATCCTCCATCTCACCCAGGAGGATCCTGAGGTGTTCCCTGTGCAGCTGTGAGAGACATAGAGTCTCTCCAGCAGGTCCAGGGTCTGCTGCTTGGTCTCCTCCTGGTGGGACGTACCTGAAACATCTCATTCAGGAGGCGTCCTAACCAGATGCCCGAACCACCCCTATCTATAAAATCATCCCTGGAAATGGTTGTGTGTGTAGCCCTGCAACAGACTGGCGACCTGTTCAGCGTGTACCCTGTCTCTTGCCTTAAATCAGCTCGGCTGGGCTCCGGTACCCTCCAAAGAAGCGTATCCTGAATGTTTTCATCTCAGAGATTAAGAAATAAAAGCTCCTGATGTCTGACGGACGTGGTACACTGTGAGGGTGATGCCCACACTGAGGATGTCCGGCTGCTCCCTCCTTCTCACTAAACATCGTTTCACACTTTTCTTAACGATATTAATGAACTTTGAGGATTTATTTTTCTGAATCCAGTGAGAAAAACGTGTTTGATGGATTTAAGGACCTCGTCTTTAGAGCGGCGTCAGGATAAAAGTCTGTTCTGAAGCTGCTTCTTCGTTTCATCTGAACCGCTTATTTTAACAGGGTCGCGCGGGTGCCAGAGTCTATCCCAGCCTTATTTAAGGCAAGAGGCAGGATACACCCTGAACAGGTCACCAGTCTGTCATGGGGCCACACACACAGACAACCATCCACACACACACACACACACACACACACACACTCATTCCTAGCAGCCAATCAACCTAACATGTATGTTTTTGGAGGAAACCAGAGAAAACCCACACATACACATGTAGAACATACAAACTAAACACAGAGTGGACAGTGTATTAAGCCTTGCCTCCACTATGGGACTAGAACCCCTGACCTTCTTGCTGTGAGGCCACCTTGCCTGGCCTGGCCACTCCGTCTCCGTGCCGCCCTGAAACTTCATGCAGTGAGTGTGAAATTTGGTTGATCACGATCGACCAAAATCTGGTTTCGTTGCTGCAGGTGAAAAAATATCAATTCCTCTTTTTTTTTTTTTTAAATAAATTGTTTCTAAATTCTTCAAGAAGTTTATTTAGCTTTTATTTAGTTAAATTAAGAATTTTTTTTTAGATTTGAGGTCATTTTTTGCAAAAAACATCAAAGATTTTTAAGTTTTGTTGAAATTTTTTTTCACTTATCTACTTATTTTCACACACACACACACACACACACACACACACACACACACACACACACACACACACACACACACACACACACACACACACACACACACTTTAATTTCATAAAGAAATAATTGTAATAAAAAACCATCAGAGTGTTTTTTAAACAAAGGATTAAACATTTATGTAATTTATACAAAGTGTTAGAGTTATTATTGGATGTGTGGACGGATGGATGAACGAATGAATGGATGAACGGATGGATGGACGGACGGATGAACAGACGGACGGATGAACCGTTCAGTCCTTCTCCACCAAACCAGTCCTCCTGTCTCCCTGTAGATGGCGTGGCTCGCCATCAACGCCTTCCTGTTCGTCCACTTCTACATGGCGTTCCTGGTGGAGCGCTGGTTCTACACCAGGGTGTTACTGGGGGTAAGTCAGGTCACATGGAGGACACACACACACACAAACACACACACACACACACACACACACACACACACACACACACACACACACACACACACACACACACAGTCACGATGAGAGTGCAGAAGGAGGAGGAGCCAAATGCAGGACAACAGACAGTATTTATTAACAGAAAGGTCCATCATGGCCGCACGGCAAAGCACGGGATTAGAATAAGGAAAGTCTCATGGTCGGGCAGCCAGGATGACCCGACACTGAAGGCAAGGCAGACTTCCTTTAAAAAGGAAGCTGGTCAATCACCAACAGGTGTCCGAAATCTGGGAGAGGAAGGAAGATCTCAGGCTCCATCTGGTGGTGGGCAAGGGAATCATGACACACACACAGAGGAGGAAGCAGTGTGTGTTTGTGTGGCAAATATAGTTAAATAACCCCACATTTTCACTTTTTAAAATCCCATTATGAATATTTAAATAATAATGATGCACTTTTCTACTCCTCCGTTTCTCCCAGCATGCCTTGTCCTGGGCCAGAGCTCCTGCCGCCTGTCTGAACTTTAACTGCATGTTGATCCTGTTACCGGTCTGCAGGAACCTGCTGTCCTTCCTCAGAGGCTCCGTACAGGTAGGCTGAGCTTATGACCACCAGGTTAAGTCCAGCTCACTGAGTTCTTTCTACGTCCTCAGTACTGCAGCCGAACCGCAGCTCGCCAGCTGGACCGGAACCTGACCTTCCACAAGCTGGTGGCCTACATGATCGCCTTCCATACAGGTAACCCGTGTCTTTTAATCTGCTCCTATACGTCCATATAATCCCTCCTTCCGGTGGGGCGTGCCCAAAGCACCTCACCGGGAAGACATGTAGGATGTACTCTACCCAGATGTCTGAACCACCCCATTTGGCTTCTCTCAACCCGGTGGAGCAATGGCTCTACTCCGAGCTCCTCTCAGAGGGCAGAGCTCCTCCCTCTATCTCTGAGAGCCCAGCTACCCTGCAGAGGAAGATCATTTCAGCCGCTTGATTCCGTGATCTCGTTCTTTCGGTCACCACCCACACTGGTTACCATGGTGAGGGTAGGAACGTAGATCCTGGTTACCATGGTGAGGGCAGGAACGTAGATCCTGGTTACCATGGTGAGGGTAGGAACGTAGATCCTGGTTACCATGGTGAGGATAGGAACGTAGATCCTGGTTACCATGGTGAGGGTAGGAACGTAGATCCTGGTTACCATGGTGAGGGTAGGAACGTAGATCCTGGTTACCATGGTGAGGGTAGGAACGTAGATCCTGGTTACCATGGTGAGGGTAGGAACGTAGATCCTGGTTACCATGGTGAGGGTAGGAACGTAGATCCACTGGTAAATCCAGAGCTTTGCTTTTCAGCTCAGCTCTTTCTTCACCTTGACGGAGCGATGCAGCATCCTAATTTTTCCAGACGCTGCACCGATCTGTCTGTTGATATCCCGCTCCATCCTTCAGGATCCTGCTCCAGACCTGCAGGGGGCTTTTGTTTTACTGGTGAATCCCTGGGAACCAGTCATTAACACACAGTATGAGCTGGAAAGTTCTCTGGGTAACAGTCTCCCTCATGGTGTTTTTCACATTGAATATAAAAACACACACTTTGTAAAAAAGCGGGATCAATATGATTAAGAAAATCCTGTGTTCCCACATGTTCCCACGTACCGCTGCGTGCTTCCACGTCTTCCTTAAGGCTGTTTTTCTTCAGCAGGGATCAAAAACCAGCAGCTTTCTAAACATCTTTTGTATTTTCGACTTGTGAGAATTCCACGCTGACGGGGAAAAGTGAAAAATCAATACCTGCCTAAAATAGATAACGTCAAATGGTCTCTTACGATGGAACTGTTCCCATGGCAACTGGGCCTGTTCCAAGAATGAAAAGAAAATTCCATCAGGGCTTGAACCCCCCATCCCTCACACACACACACACACACACACACACACACACACACACACACACACACACACACACACACACACACACACACACACACAGTGTAACTGATTGTGTTTCTTTGTCTCTCCTCCACAGCCGTCCACATCGTTGCACACTTGTTTAACTTTGAGTATTTCATGGACGCACAACTGAACCGTAACTCCAGCCTGCTGCCGTTCATCCTGTCAGAGATCGGTAACGGGGACAACGCATCCTTCCTGAACCCAATAAGGACCAATGAGACGGTAAAGATCATGTTGGCCAACCTGGTAAAGTCCCAACGTTCACATTGTGGGTGGAACACTACTATGAAGTAATAAATGAGCAGGACTTCCTCTTTGGGTTTTTCATCTTTAAGAAACTTCTTCTTTTAACAGATGATGAAATAACCAAAAAAAAAACTGTGATTCAAGGAGAGAAAACCGATGACCCTGTTCCTCTTATTGCTTAAGTAACTCTAGTTTTAAAAAAAGATGGTCAGACTTTGAGGAACAACAAAGAAAAACATGTTTAAACACAATAAATCAGAGAAAACTCAAGAAAATCAAATTATTTTGAATCAACAACATAAACCAAACTTGTGCACTAATGTGAACCTATATTAAACCCAAAGTAAATTAAACTTGTTTAACAAACGTCTTCTTCTCCTTCCATCATTCCCCTTCAGGGGGTGTCACAGCAAGTCAGTTTCTTCCATCTAACCCTATCTCCTGCATCTTCTTCAGTCACACCAACTATCTTCATGTCTTCCTTCACTGTATCCATGAACCTCCTCTTTGGTCTTCCTCTAGTCCTCTTTCCTGGTGGTTCCAAACCCAGCATCCTTCTTCTGATGTACTCTCTCTCTCTCCTCTGCACATGTCCAAACCATCTCAGTCTGACCTCTCTGACTTTAAAACCTCTAACATGTGCTGTTCCTCTGATCCTGTCCATCCTGGTCACTCCCAGAGAGATCCTCAGCATCTTCATCTCTGATACAAACATCTCTGCATCCTGTCTTTGAATCAGTGACACTGTCTCTAGACCAATCAGAATGGCCGCTCTCACCACACTGTCTCTAGACCAATCAGCATGGCCGCTCTCACCACACTGTCTCTAGACCAATCAGCATGGCCGCTCTCACCACACTGTCTCTAGACCAATCAGCATGGCCGCTCTCACCACACTGTCTCTAGACCAATCAGCATGGCCGCTCTCACCACGGTTTTGTACACTTTTCCTTTCATTTTATCTGAAACTCTTCTATCACACATCACACCTGATACTTTTCTCCACCCCCTCCATCCTGCCTGAACACAATCTAAATTATATTTCTAAAGTGAATAAATGATAAACTTGTTGTGTGTCTGTAGCCAATCACAGATCGAGACGTTTAGACTCGGGCCGGAAAGATAATGAGTAAATAAAACTAAACAGATATCAGATAAAATAAAATAAGTAAGAACTTTGATGAAAACTCGTCAGATGGTTCTTAAACGCACTGATTTCCTAAAACCTTTAATATACACGTCTTTTTGCCCCAGTTTTTACTTTGAAAATTACTTTCCAATTTTAGATAAAAACCATATACAGTTTATTGTAAATGAGTCGTTTGATACTTTTCATTAATCATTATAAACATTTAGAAGATTTAGGGTTTGAATCGTAATTTTTCTTAATATAGGAATTCCTCTTGATTATAATTATCATGTTAAAGTGGATTTACATTGTAAACAAGCGATGGCAGCACTGCTGTATTTTGTACCTGGAGAACTTGCGTTTTAAAATTTAGAAAAATTGGTAGAATTTTGAGAAAATCCTCAAAAACGATTCAGAACAAAACAACAAGTTTTGAAAAACAAAAACAAATCAACAAATTTGTTATAAAATTAAAAGCAAAAAATATGCTGCAAAATGTTTTAATTAGGAGTAAACAAAGACCTATTTAGAGCAGCACGGTGGCGCATTGGGTAGCGCAGGGGCCTCACAGCAAGAAAGTTGTGGGTTCAAGACCTGGGTAGGGATGAGGCTTGGAGCACTGGTTTTTCTGTGTGGAGTTTGCATGTTCTCCCCATGTCTGCCTGGGTTTTCTCCCACCCTCCAAAGACATGCATGCTAGGTTGATTGGCTGGTGCCAAATTATCCCTAGGAGTGTGTGGTGGCCTGCGACAAACTGGAAACCTGTTCACGGTGTACCCTGTCCCTTGCCGTGAATCAGCCGGGATGGGCACTGGCACCCCTGTAACCCCGAAAGGGACAGCCAGATAAGAAGGTGACTGACTAAAGACATATTTATTTATGACTAAATGGCTTTAAAATACAAGAATAACAGTTTGCTTAAAACTGCCTCGTTATATCGATGTCTGATATCTGTTTACATTAATCCTCGTTAGTTTATCTAGAACCAGTTCTCAGGTTACTTCTATCAGATTGAAATGATTTCTAGATGGAAGTGGAAACGTCTCGATCATTAAACACACTGTCCAGAAAACACTCACGATGGATTCCTGCTGGACGAATAAGACTGTCCATGTTAGTCTTTCACTGGTCCAGGTCTGATCCGTCCTTCTTTCTGTAGAACCCAACCATCGTCATGTTCACCACCATCGCCGGGCTGACGGGCGTTGCCATCACCCTGGCTCTCATCCTCATCATCACCTCGTCCATGGAGGTCATCCGCAGGTCCTATTTTGAGGTCTTCTGGTACACCCACCATCTTTTTGTCATCTTCTTCATCGGATTGGTGTTCCACGGTTTCGGGTAAGATCACATGTCAATAAGCACAGGTTTACCCAGCGAGCTGTGCCATACGTCTACACTAACTAACTAGTTAATAAATAAGTGTTTATACTCTTTAATACCATCTATACATGCCCCCAAAAGTACAGCAGCTTCTCTTTAAATAACACTGAAGGGTGATGGGCTCCAAAGTTCACTCTAAACTGTGCGCCTGCGCAATTGCGCACTGCTCGCAAATTAATAGCGCACAAAAAAACCCAAACCGTGCAAAAAATAAAACTAAAGATGGTAAAATGAGTCAGAGCTCCAGAGCAGATCTCTTTCTTCTTTCTTTTTGAAACAAATTGCTTCAAACCGCTGCTTTGAAGCGTCATCGGCTGCTGACGTCGCTAGAGTTAACGTTTTGGCCCCGCCCCATTCTGCTTTCTACGTTAATGATTCCAGTGATTCGAAACATTTTATTGGTTCAGCAAATGTCATGCTCTGTGATTGGTCCAGAGGGCGTCAGGATGTTCCGCGCACTTCCGTGTTTTAAGAAGCGCTAAACTACAAAATATTGTGAGAAGTTGGCGGTGATTTTAGTAACTTTTGATGTTTAATTTTTTTTAATGTTTTTAACAACTGGGGAAAAGTGACACATCGATCCAGGATCGATGTGTTCTAATTCTATCAAACATAATCAAACTATTCTCTTAGACACCACTTGATATTTATGTTGCTTTTTACATGTTATTTTAAAAAAGAGTGACCTGTTTTTATTTACAGTATGCTATTCTTTAGATTTTATTTACTTACTGTGTACACCTAGAGTAATCAGAGTTAGGTGTATCAGTGAAATGGAGAAGATGACAATGGGGTACAACAGAGTGGGTGGAGTTTGTTGTTGAATTTGAACAGCAAAAGCACCCTTCTGGGCATTACCGCCTCCCATCGACTCTACAAATCCTCACACCCTATCCATCAATCCTTTTCTTCTCAAGAAACATATCACCGCCTGTCGACCCCGTCCATGACCTTCCAATCACAACACTCTCTCTCCAGATCCACCACTCTTAACCCAGAATCCTTAAATACCCCAACATACCCGCCCTCACCCGCTCATCGGCACCACACCTCAACAATACATGTTCAACCTTCTCCACCTCACCACACCGCCCACACTACCCATCCAGGTGGCTTCCCACCACCCTAAGAGAACCATTTAACCATGTGTGTCCCATCCGCAACGGCTAATCAACATCTGTGCCCTCCTCCCCCCTGTCGTTGAAACAGCACCCTCCCCTACCACCCTCTGATAGGGGAGGATGGTACCACCCTCTGAACACTATACAGACCCCGGCCTGTAAGCCCCGATTCCCACTCCATTTGCCACATCTTCTTCACCCCCACCCAAACAAGCGCCTTCACCTCATCACTGGACAGAGCCACGACCCTCTCCTCCTCCCTATGATAGGGTGGGGGTAAGTAGGACCCAGATGCAAAGCCAGTTTTAACAAGTTTATAATAGAAGTACAGAACCAAACAGAGCTCGGCAAGATGTGGAGGGAACTAGAGGGAGGGAGTTCAACTGGACGGCAGCGCGCACCAAGAGTAGGGTAGGGGACCAGGATAGTAGGGTAAACCAAGAGCAGGGTGAGAAACAAGAGGGATGGAGGAAGGGAATGATCTGGCAGGGAAGTGAGGAACATAAGACACACCGGTGGATGGGACCAGGTGTGCAAAAATAGGCGAGAGGGCAGCATAGGAGTGAGGAAGTGTTCCAAATGAGACGGGCATCATGACGGTCATAGGAGTTTGGTTGCATGCGCAGAAGCGTCGCGCCTTTCATTTTTGATGAAGCCTCACAGATGGGCCTCGATGGAACACCAGGACTCAGGCTTCGACGCGTCTCCTTCTCTGTCCTACTGATTCCTCCAACCACGGCGAATGTGCCAATAGTTTAACTTCTTTAACCCGTAGTTTAGTATAAACCAGTGTAAACCTGGAGACATGTGGCACAGTCTGACATGAGTGGGTGGTCAATCAAAGAGGTGGTGGAGTCTAACAGGACGGCTGTGATCAGTGAACTGATTTGGTCTTTGGTTACAGGCGCATCGTCCGCGGCCAAACGGCAGCCAGTCTGAAAGCCAGTAAGCCCTCTGAGTGCGCGGAACATTTCGAGGACTGGGGGAGTAACGGCAGCGTGTGTGCGGTACCGGAGTTTGCGGGTAACCCCCCCATGGTGAGTTCTAGATGGTTCTGTCACGGTTCAACAGCCTGTGTAACGTGTTGTTTTCCACAGACGTGGAAGTGGGTGGTGGGCCCCATGTTCCTGTACTTGTGTGAAAGGCTGGTCCGGATCTACCGCTCACACCAGAAGGTCGTCATCACCAAGGTGAGAATCGATCTGTCGCCATGGCAAACTGCCAATCACATCTGGTCGGAACCGTTCAATACATTTCCGATAACATACAAATCTCGATACGCAGAATTTTTTAACATTCCGTTCCGTCGTCTTCCGCTTATCCGGGGCCGGGCCGCAGGGGCAACAGCCTAAGACGGGGAGCCCAGGCTTCTCTCACTCTTCGCGGTATCCTCCAGCTCACCTGGAAGGATCCCGAGTCGTTCGCCAGCCTGCTTTGAGTCTATCCAGCGGGTCCAGGGTCTGCCTCTTGGTCTCCTCCCGGTGGGATGTGCCTGAAACACTTCACCAGCGAGGTGCTCGGGCGGCATCCAGACCAGATGCCCGAACCACCCCATCTGGCTTCTCTCGACCTGGAGGAGGAGTAGCTCAACACCGAGCTCCTCGCGGATGGCAGAGCTCCTCACCCAATCTCTGAGTGAGAGCCCAGCCACCATGCGGAGGAAGCTCATTTCGGCCGCTTGTATCTGTAATCTCATTCTTTAGGTCACCACAGCTAGTTACCATGGTTACGATGTCAGACCTGCAACGTAAATCCTAGTTACAATGGTGAGGGTAGGAACATAGATCCTGGTTACCATGGTGAGGGTAGGAACGTAGGTCCTGGTTACCATGGTGAGGGTAGAAACGTAGATCCTGGTTACCATAGTGATGGTAGGAACATAGATCCTGGTTACCACGGTGAGGGTAGGAACATAGATCCTGGTTACCCTGGTGAGGGTAGGAACATAGATCCTGGTTACCATGGTGAGGGTAGGAACGTAGGTCCTGGTTACCATGGTGAGGGTAGGAACGTAGATCCTGGTTACCATAGTGAGGGTAGGAACATAGATTCTGGTTACCATGGTGAGGGTAGGAACATACTGTAGATCCTGGTGACAATGGTGAGGGTAGGAACCTAGATCCTGGTTACCATAGTGAGGGTAGGAACATAGATCCTGGTTACCCTGGTGAGGGTAGGAACATACTATAGATCCTGGTGACAATGGTGAGGGTAGGAACATAGATCCTGGTTACCATGGTGAGGGTAGGAATGTAGATCGACTGGAAAATCGAGAGCTTTGCTTTTCGGCTCAGCTCTTTCTTCACCACGACGGATCGATGTAGCGTTCTAGTTATTGCTGATGCTGCATCGATCCGCCTGTCGATCTCCCGCGCCATCCTTCACCTCTAATCCTATCGAAACTTAAATATAAACTTATTTTCTTCCCAATAAGGACGGTGCGTTCCAGCTCTGCTGCCCCCTTTTTACCACAGCGTTGTTCCGCAGGTGGTGATGCACCCCTCTAAAACCCTTGAGCTGCAGATGAAGAGGAAGGGGTTTAAGATGGAGGTTGGCCAGTACGTCTTCCTGCAGTGCCCCTCTGTGTCCCGGCTGGAGTGGCACCCCTTCACCCTCACCTCAGCCCCCGAGGAGAACTTCTTCTCTGCACACATCCGCATCGTGGGGGACTGGACCGAGAAGTTATACCAGGCGTGCGGAGGCGACCGCAGCGACACCCTGGAGGCCTGGAAACTGCCTAAGTAAGAAACTAGGGGATAATTGGGGAGAATGGAAGAACCTGGTGGCATCAGTATGTGTGTGTGTGCAGGGTGGCAGTGGACGGTCCGTTTGGCACAGCCAGTGAAGATGTGTTCCGGTATGAGGTGGTGATGCTGGTGGGGGCGGGCATCGGCGTTACGCCCTTCGCATCCATCCTGAAATCAGTCTGGTACAAACACATGCAGGAGAACCAGGAGGTTTTCACCAAGAAGGTGAGGGAGTCTCATCCAGAAAACCAGGCCAGACTCACTGGTCCATACCTGATCTGATCCCGTCTGAACCGGTCCAGATCTACTTCTACTGGCTGTGTCCGGAGACCGAGGCCTTCGAGTGGTTCGCTGACCTGCTGCAGTCTCTAGAGCGCCAGATGACTGAGAAGAACATGGCCGACTTCCTGAGCTACAACATCTACCTGACCCGCTGGAAGGAGACGGAGGTAGGCCTCGTACCAATATGGCAGTAGATCCTGGTTACCATGGTGAGGGTAGGAACATAGATCTTGGTTACCATGGTGAGGATAAAACATAGATCTTGGTTACCATGGTGAGGGTAGGAACGTAGATCCTGGTTACCATGGTGAGGATAGGAACGTAGCTTCCTGGTTACCATGGTGAGGGTAGGAACGTAGATCCTGGTTACCATGGTGAGGGTAGGAACGTAGATCCTGGTTACCATGGTTGCCATTCCCTCTTCCTGGCCACACCCTTTCACATCTGTCCATCTCTTTCAGGCGGCGCACTTCCGAGTCCACCACGAGGCAGAGAACGATCCAATCACAGGCCTGAAGCAGAAGACTCTCTATGGGAAACCAAACTGGGACAATGAGTTTACCAGCATAGCATCCCACCACCCGGGGTGAGGCCACGCCCACTAACACCCCCTCAGTGATTAGCAGTCAGACATGTGTAACATGTGGTTCTCTTTCAGGAGCAAAGTGGGGGTGTTCCTGTGTGGACCCACCGCTCTGGGAAAGTCTCTGGAGAAGCAGTGCATCTCACACTCAGAGGCCGACGTCAAGTTCATCTTCAACAAGGAAAACTTTTAGACCTGCTGATCTGTTTAAACCCCGTCTTTGATTGGACGATATCAGACCTGCTGATCTGTTTAAACCCCGTCTTTGATTGGACGATATCAGACCTGCTGATCTGTTTAAACCCCGTCTTTGATTGGACGATACCAGACCTGTTGATCTGTTTAAACCCCGTCGTTGATTGGACGATATCACACCTGCTGATCTGTTTAAAACCCCGTCGTTGATTGGACGATATCAGACCTGCTGATCTGTTTAAACCCCGTCGTTGATTGGACGATATCACACCTGCTGATTTCCGTTTTCAAATCAAATTTCAAAACCGTACACTTCTTCTTTTCCTTTCGGCATTCCCCTTCGCTCCATATTCGTCCCTCGTCCTGCTCCTGGTGCACCCTGCTCCTGGTGCACCCTGCCGAGCTCCACCCCTTTGGTCCCTCATCCTGCTGGTCTTGCTATACCTCTTTCTCCACCATTATTTTCATGAGATGAAACTTTTAATGTTTTACTGCAAATAAAAAACAACAATTTTCTGACTTGATTTCAAATGTTTTTATTTTTCCTTCAAACAAAAAAAAAAAACGATTGTTAAATATTTTTTGCCACCAGACGGTTGGTGTGTCATCACAGCGCCTCCTGCTGGATGGATGACGGCACTAAACGATGGCCACGGCGAAGACGCTGACCACGCAGTACATGGTTCGGTTCTCCCAGCGGACCGTGCAGCTCCCTGCCAACACACACACAGCTTACTGGGAACCAGTCTCATGCCAAGGCCTGATGGGTTATGCTGGTTTTTTAAACCAGTTTAAATTAATCAAACAATTTAGTCAAATTAATATTCATTCATTCATTCATTCATAAAAACCATCCATGCCTACTGGGAGGGGTGGCGGCGTGCCAGGGCCTATCCTGGCTGATTTCAGGTTAGAGGGAGGGTGGAGGATACACCCTGAACAGGTCACCAGTCTGTTGTGGCCACACACACACTCATTCCTATGGGGAATTACCTAACATGTATGTTTTTAGAGGAAACCAGAGAAAACCCAAACATGCACTGGGAGAACATGTAAACTACACACAGAAAGACCAGTGTTTCAAGCCTCGCCCCCATTCCAGGACTTGAAACCCTGACCTTCTTGCTGTGCTAACCACTGCGCCACCGTGCAGCAGGTACAGAAAAACAGAAACAGTTACTGTTTTTTTTTTTTTAACTAACTTTAAAGAATCAGATTAAAAAGGTCTGTTTCTGTTTTCTTCCTTCAAATCGAAGCAGTTAAAAAACATCACAAAGCGTCAGATACCGGGCACGATACCCACCGTCCGTACTGGTGTCCCAGTAGCAAGAATTCGCTGCGTGGAGTCCCGCTCCAGTTTTCTGCATCACCGCACACGTTACTATGGAAACAGATCGAAGGTTAATTGCCGTGGATTCGTGACCACGCCCACCCGGCACACACATACCGATATACTTGTATGGCTTTCCCTGTTTGACCAGCTGGGTGAGGCAGCGCTCCACGATGGCGCCGGTCCACTTGTTGACCTGGTTCTGGGAGTAGTCGTCCTTCCCGACCACCCGCTCGATGCTCTGGAACACAGAGAGAGCGGGCGCAACACGAGGAGTCAGATCTGTCCTTTAATTTGAAGCTAATTCAGACTAAATGAACCAATCAGGATCGGGTTTCGATCTGACCGCCAGGGTGCCCGTCATTGGCTGCCACCCAGCTCCTCCTTCACCCGACTCCTGTGGCTCCTCCTCCAGGGGGTGAGTCCCCTGTTCCGGCTGAGCCTGGCCGGGATCCGTGGGTAAAAGCCTGGCTACCAGGCGCCCGCTCTTGTGCCCCACCCTCAGGCCTGGCTCCCTGGGCAACAGCTGTGGGTGGTGGATACAAGCGGCTGCCCCGGGTGGTTGCTTGCTGCTGTGGCTTTAGAAATTGTCCGGCTAGCTCCTAACGGCTAGCTTCCAAAGGCTAGCTCCTAACGGCTAGCTCCCAATGGCTAGCTCCTAACGGCTAGCTTCTAAAGGCTAGCTCCTAACGGCTAGCTTCCAAAGGCTAGCTCCTACCCTACCTGCTGGAGAGACTATGTCTCACAGCTGGACAGGGAACACCTCAGGAGCCTCCTGGGTGATCTGGAGGATGCAGCCGGTGTGAGAGAAACCTGGGCTTCCCGTCTGAGGCTGTTGCCCTCCGTGACCTGGCCCTGATAAAGCGGAAGACGACGGATCGGAACGTGTTTCTTGTTATAGTTACGTAAGCTTTAAACCAGTAGTACCCAAACTACGGCCCACCTCCACATTTATTCCACCCTGAACGATACCAGAGAGCATTTTGATTCCGTTCCTTCGTCTTCCGCTTATCCAGGACTGGGTCGCCAGGGGCAACAGCCTCAGACAAAAGCCCAGGCTTCTATCACCCCGGCTGCATCCTCCATCTCACCCGGGAGGATCCTGAGGTGTTCCCTGTCCAGGTGGGAGACATAGTCTCTACAGCAGGTCCGGGGTATGAAGTCATGCAGCATCAACCCAGCAGATCTCCAGTCAGTGACTTCTAAACCTCTCCATGATGAACCCCCTAGGACATGGAGACCCTCTCCATGATGAACCCCCAGAACATGGAGACCCTCTCCATGATGAACCCCCAGGACATGGAGACCCTCTCCATGATGAACCCCCAGGACATGGAGACCCTCTCCATGATGGACCCCCAGAACATGGAGACTCTCTCCATGATGAACCCCCAGGACCTGGAGACCCCTTCCATGATGAGCCCCCAGGATATGGAGACCCTCTCCATGATGAACCTCGAGGACATGGAGACCCTCTCCATGATGGACCCCCAGGACATGGAGACCCTCTCCCTGATGGAGACCCAGGACATGGAGACCCTCTCCATGATGGAGACCCCAGGACATGGAGACCCTCTCCATGATGAACCCCCAGAACATGGAGACCCTCTCCATGATGGTCCCCCAGGACATGGAGACCCTCTCCATGATGGACCCCTAGGACATGGAGACCCTCTCCATGATGGACCCCCAGGACATGGAGACCCTCTCCATGATGAACCCCCAGGACATGGAGACCCTCTCCATGATGAACCCCCAGGACATGGAGACCCTCTCCATGATGGACCCCCAGGACATGGAGACCCTCTCCATGATGAACCCCCAGGACATGGAGACCCTACCGGTTAATCCCGGTCACCGACTGCTCGTTTACCACGGCACACCTCAGGATCTGTTACGGTACACTAGTGTGCCGCGGGACACAGGTTGAAAAACACTGTCCCAGCTGTTCCTCTGACTCTGTCCATCCTGGTCACTCCCAGAGACCCCTAAACATCTTCATCTCTACTTCCTGTTTTTAATTCTCTGTTTCTAAACAAAACAACCAGGAAAGTAATTCTAGGGACGAAAAATGCTGGAAAAAATCAAAACAAACCTCTTTAGCGATGATTTCTGTTTCTTCTGAACTGAAAGAACCCTGAAATAAAATCAGCAGAAAAAAGATATTTTTTAATTAAAAATTTATTTTAAACGATGATAAAATAAAAACATGCGTGACGTCACCTCTCCTCCACTTTGAAAATCCTCCATTTTTAAAATCTGAGGCTTTAAAAACCTGAAAGATAAATAAAAATAAAAACAGGGCGGATCGTTCTTCCTGGTATCAAAATATCGACTTCATAACAGCGTGATGACGTCAAAACTTCGATACCATGCATTTTAATAAATATATATTAAGAAATATTTTCTTGAATTTTTTTTAATTTATTAAAAATAAATTAATTATAATCCAACATTTTAAAGTTAATAAAATTAATTAGAATTAATTTTTCTTTCTTTCTAAACGTATAACATCACATTTAAGTTTCTTTTTAAGTTTAATCACTTGTAAAAATTGAGAAAATGTTTTTACTTTGAATGAAGACAAATTTTTCCAGGTTTAAAAATTATTTATTTTTTAAAGTGTTATCGGTGGATCGATACAGATACTTCCGGTATTTTTAACTGAACAGTTACTCCTTCAGAAAAAAATAGGAAGTGCAGAAAATTTACTGTTGAAATTAAATTGAATAAGAATAAGATTTATTTTAAAATATTTTAATATGTTTTTGATAAATTTGATCGATAATCAAAATTTTGTGTAAAGAAAAAAAGGGATTTACATATTTTTTTTACTTGCATTTGAAAAAAAAAAATTAACCATGAATTTGATAAAAATTTCTAAAAAAATGACACAGTTTTGCAAACGTCACTTACATGCCAGGAATCCCAAAAAAACCCCAAAGATTACAAAAACAAACAGAAGACCAACAACAATTTCTGAACATTACAAATAAAATCAGCAGAATATTAGTCCTATTTTTCTAAAATCAAAAATTTCCAACTTTATTTCACAAAACAAAAAATGTTTCAAAAGTACTTTTAAAGCAATAAAAAGTTTCTTTTAAACGTGTTTCTGAATAATTTGTTGATATAGATTCATTTTTACAAAGATAAAAAAGAAGTTAAATCCATGAAATGCTCAAAGTTGGGATTCTACTGCTTTTAATTTATTTGACTAACTTTCTGAAGAACAAAGAACTCTGGGACACGTTGCATGTGTGATATGGAAGTAGAATTTCTCTGTTTTTACATCAGAAAGAACTATTGTTCTATTTTATGTGCTTGTAATTCTACAAACATCCAAACATCAAACTGAACTATCTGTTCATCAGTCAGAGTTTCTCTGCTAGGATCAGACTCTTTAGACTCAGCACAGAGACACACAGGAACCAAACTTCCAGAACCCAAACCCAGCATAGAGAGGTTTAGTGAATGTGGTGGTGAAGGTGTGGAGGTGGATCAGAGAGTCAGAGGAGACTCTGTAGAAGGACAGACAGCCAGCAGGACAGTCCACATACACTGCTACTCTGTTAGAGATAGAGGACGAGGAGATACGTGTTCCTCTGTAATTGTACCAGACAGAGTAACCATCATGATCAGAGCATCTCAGACTCCAGGACTGATCATTGTATCCAAACCAGCAGTCTCTGCTGTCTCCTCTCCTGCTGATTTCTCTGTAACTCACTGATATAAGAACCAGTCCTCTCCACTGGACCTTACAGTAACAGTGACCAGTCAGAACATTTCCACACAGAAGCTGAGGCCTGTTAAATCTGTCTGGATGATCAGGATATGACTGAAGCTCCTCCACATGTGTCACCTTTCTGTTGTTATCAGACAGTTTGAGGTTTCTGCTCACTGTGTTGATGTCGATTGTGAGTGGACAGGAATCTGATGGAGAGAACAAACACAATCCAGCTGCAGTTATTGATCTATTGACACTTTGAATGAGTGATGTGACAGAGTGAAGATGGTTGGATGGGATGAATCCAATGAAGAACACACTTACACTTCCTCAGACCTGGTCTCAGCCATGGTTCTCCAGCAGGTTCCACCCTGAAAGGAGGAGGGGGTCAGAGCATGCTAACATGGACATTACATGGCTCTCATACACTTTGTTCTACACTGAGAAAGGAGCAGTCCAACATCTGGACACCTCCACCTGAATGGAGCATCTCCAGACTAGAAGGAGCAGAATCATGAAGCTGATTGGTCCACAGCAACAAAGCTGCTTTGTGGAAGTCCCAGTTTCTTCTTTCAGACGTCTTCTCCTTCACAGATGAAAAACTCTGCAGAAAGTCCTGATCTAACCAAGAGCTGCCATATTCTCTCTGACCTGAAGTCTTATTGATCAGCTTCCTGTGCAGAGCAGATTGGATCAGATTCTTTGTTCTGATCATCTGTGAAATGTTAAAGTGACATGAATCTAAATGACTGTCAGAGACTCTGTTTGAGGCCACGTTGTGTCTTCCAGCCTGTTTGGAGCTGAGACAGCTGACAGCATCATCACTGAGGATTTGTTCCAGAACATTCTTCCTGCAGATCCTGCTGGTGTGTGGACAGCAAGACAATCAGAGGGATCAGCAGCATCATCTCACCACACTCCTTCCAGATCTGATCCAGTCGGCTGCTTCAGTCCCATCATCCAGCTTCTACTGAGTCCAACATCCACACTGGTATTTTCAGCATCCTGACAAGATGAGCTGCACTCTCATGTCTTTCTCTGTCCAATCACAGCTGCTGATTCTCACACAGCCAGGGCCGTAGGAAGAAGTTCTGTCTCCTATGTATAAAGCATCATGGTGGACCTACTTGATCAATACTTCTCCCACATATTTCTCCTCCACCTCTTCACCACCTTTATTTGGATTTTTATTCATCTCCTCCTTGTTTTCTAGTTAATAAACTGAATGAAGTTTTTCAGTAACTATTATAAAACAGCTCAGATCTATTTTATAATCTATTAAATATGAGATGAATGAATCCTAACATGCTGCTGATATCAGATCAGACTGTGTTGGTCCAGGAGCTGCTCACCTCTTCTCAAAGAAACCAAGAAGCTGCTTCCTCTCTCTCTCTCTCTGGAAAGATCTTTAATTTGTTCTTTTTTCTTCTTTTTCTGTTTCTACAGAAACATCAAATATGAACCAATCCTGAGAATTTATTGATCCTAAGTGAAGCCACGTTTGTGAGAAAAAATGTTTTTATCTGAAGTTCTTAGACTTTTATCAAGTTTAAATGAAGGAAAAATTTCTCCTTCATTGTTTTAATAAAACTCAGAATCAGGATGGAATCAGAAGCTGAGTGAAGGACAGAGAAATAGAAACAGTTCTTCCTCATGTGTTTAGAGAAATGTGGATCTGCTGTGTGTAAAAATCTCTCCATACCTGAGCTTCTCCAGTCTCCAGTGTGGATCCTCCAGTCCAGCTGTTAGCAGCTTCACTCCTGAATCTCCTGGATGGTTGTAGCTCAGGTCCAGCTCTCTCAGATGGGAGGGGTTGGAGGTCAGAGCTGAGGCCAGAGAAGCACAGCCTTCCTCTGTGATCAGACATCCTGACAGCCTGAAGGAAACAAGACATTTACCAGAAACACTGAGAGAACTGCTGTGGAACTACAGCTAGAATTAAACCTGACCTCATGGTGGCGCTATATAACAAAGACAGGAGATCACCAAGACACTGTAATATTAACATATGTGATGTTTATTTTTATTATGAGGCAGTGTTTGTAGTTTGACAGACATTCTGCTTCCATCATCAGTTTCTGAGAGTTCTAAAGATCATCATGTGAACTGGTGTATGAATCCTGACCTGAGAGATTCCAGTTTACAGTTTGGACTCTTCAATCCATCACTCAGCCTCTTCACTCCTGAATCCTGCAGGTTGTTGTTACTCAGGTCCAGTTCTCTCAGCCTGGAGGACGGGGAGCTGAGGAGTGAGGACAAAGCTTCAGAGCTTCTCTCTGAGAGATTACAGCGTCTCAGTCTGAGGAGGAGGAGAGAGGAAACAATAAAATATTAATATGATGTTTGATACAAAAAATAAAATTAAACTATAAATTAAATGGACTTGTTTAAAAAGTGTGTCTTAACACTTTTAATATTTCTACATGCAGTGTGACAGGAAGGTTAAAGGTCGTCCCAGCAGTTATCAGGAGAGAAACAGTTCTCTGTGTGTGTACATGCATGAGGTTGTGTGTTTGGTGTTAATTTGTACAAGTATGAATGTGTGTGTGGGTGGGGTGTAAGTGGGTAGTTTACCTGTGGGTGTGTAACTTGTCTTTAATTTGTTTTTGTATTCTGTGTTTTTTTTTTATTTAAAGCTCTTTGTGTTAAACTTTATGCATAAAAAGCGCTTTATAAATAATGTTTGATTTGATTTGATATGATATCACCTAAGAAAGTCACCATTTTTTTTTGGCTCAGAATAAAATATTTCTTCTGAAATCAAACTCTTTTTAAATTGAAACTAGAGGATGTGTTCTATCACAGGGTTACTGGATCAGTTCTGCACCTTTGGAAGGAGAATAAAATATATTCCCATGTTTACCCTACAAATCTTTGTATTGTTGAACTGTGTGAAGACCAACCACGTCCCTCATAGCGTGATATAGTAGCTGAAAAAATAGTACAGAACCTTTTATATTTCTATCAGATTATAAGAAGGCTGTGGGATTTTATCAGGTTAAGTAAACAAGTTGTTTACTTTTAGACCAGATGAAAACACGATACACATGATGTACAAATACCTGATGATACCTGAAATCATGAAGAAAATAAACCAACTTCAAAAATCAATCAATGACTAAATGAGACCTGATGATGGTGGATTTCTCCTTTTTTCATCTGTCTGCTTTTAGACACTAAAAGAAAGGATTTAGAAAGTTTAATCTTGTTCTTACAGAGCTTTGTTGGAGACTTTGACCACTGGCAGCAGCCTCAGAAGAACCTCCTCAGAAGGAGAATATTTCTGCAGGTCAAATACATCCAGATCTTCTTCTGATGACACTAAGATGAAAGCCAGAGCAGACCACTGAGCAGGAGACAGTTTATCTGTGGAGAGAGTTCCTGATCTCAGAGACTGTTGGATCTCCTCCACCAGAGAACGATCATTCAGTTCATTCAGACAGTGGAACAGGTTGATGCTTCTCTCTGCAGACAGGTTCTTCTTCTTCTTCTTCTTTAGTTTGCGGCATGAAGCACCAACCTGGGTGCATTACCGCCACCTACTGACTGTCACGAACCTCAAATCCTCCTCAATAACCCTGTACACCTCAAAAAAGTGTACAGGGCACCAAAACCCTTCCCCTGACGTCCATACAAACTCACCTGCCTCATCCCAACACTCCTCAGCACCACCATCATAGGCTCTCTTTCTTCCTCATACTTTCTACATGCCAACACCACGTGACTAACCCCTTCCAACTCCCCACAGAAATCACAACGCCCATCCAAATGTTTACCCAGAATCTTGAGCGTTTCATTCAATCCCGTGTGCCCAATACGTAACCTGCTAAAAACCACCTCCCCCCGCCTTCCACCACCCACCGGATCCACAGTCACCCCCACCGTCCTCTGTACTTCATACAAGTGTCGTCCCTTCACCTCTGACTCCCACTCCATCTGCCACTGCTGCATTATCCCCTTCCAGACCAACGCCTTCACCTCCCCTCGTGACAGAGCCACGACCCTCTCCACCACCACCCGATCTGCAGCCCTCTTTGCCACCTCATCCACTCGCTCATTCCCCCCAATCCCAGAATAGCCCGGAACCCACATAAACACCAACGACCCTCCTATCACCTCCGACACCATATTCAAAACATCCCAAAACAAACCTTGATGATACCTCACCCTCCCCAGTTCAAGAGCCCGAACCACTGACAACGAGTCCGTGCATATAAGTACTTTCCCACCACCATGTTGCATCGCCCACACCACAGCCATCCACACTGCATATAACTCCACCGTGAAAATACATAAGTGATCTGACGTGCGAACCCCTACCTCCACTCCAGACCCTTCCACCACCATTCCTGCACCCGTCCTCCCCGAAACCGGATCCCTTGAACCATCCGTAAACACCAATGTGTAATCCCCATAATTCTCCTCAATAATACTCCTAAATGCTCCCGCCACATTCACATCCCCAAACCTCCGTCTCCACCCCACCATCCCCAATTCCACCCTCACCTCTCCCAGCCTCCACTGTGGCACCATCTGAAAATTGTCCTCCCGCTCCAACTCCAAATCCCCCACACCCAATTCCCGTGCCCACAAACCCCCTACCCACCCAAAACTCAAAATTTCCTTCACACCCCTCTCCCAGGACCAATCCAGAACCCCCCGCCCAGGGTGATTATGGCTCTTTCCTCTCAAGGAAACCCAATAATTCACCGCCAGGTGCTTCCTCCTCAGAGCGAGTGGCATGACACCCGCCTCCACCCTCAGGGCACTCACTGGCGAAGTCCTCAGAGCACCTAAACAAATCCTCAGGGCCTTGGCCTGCACCACATCTAAATCCCGTAACACTGTAGGCGCCGCCGAACCATAAACCACACATCCATAATCCAATCTGGATTTTATCAGGGCATCATACAGGCACCTCAAAGCTGAAAAACTGGGCCCCCAGTCCACCCCAGCCAGACATCTCATGACATTTAATATCTTATCACACTTACTGGCCAAGTACCTGACATGTTCCCTCCACACCAACTGCCTGTCAAAAGTTAGACCCAGAAAACGAAAAGACCCCACCATCTCAATGGGCCTACCATAGAGCTTCAAACCCTTCACAGTGCCAACCCGGCCCCTCGAGAACATCATACCTTTTGTCTTGTCCACCGAAAATCTAAAACCCCACCTGTCACCCCAAGCCTGCACCCTGTCTATACCCTCCTGCACCTTCCCAACCACATACTCCCTGTTCCGTCCCCTCTTCCACAACGCCCCATCATCAGCAAACAGTGATCTACCTAAATCATTCCCCACCCCACTAAACACACCATTAAACATAACATTAAACAAGGTAGGGCTAATTACACTCCCCTGCGGCGTCCCATTCTCCACGTCATAAACCGACGACATCGCTCTCCCAACCTTAACCTGAATCCTCCGCCCCTCCAAGAAACTCCGAACCCAATTGAATATTCTCCCTCTAATCCCCATCGTGCGTAGTGTAATCAACAGTCCCTTCCTCCACAACATATCATAGGCTTTTTCAACATCAAAAAGTACCGCCACCAAAACCTCTCTATTCACCCGTGCCTTCCTAACATCATCCTCCAACCGAACTAACGAATCCAAAGTGCTCCTACCCCTTCTAAAACCACTCTGGTATTGTGACAATAGATTCCCCTTTTCTAACTTATACTCCAACCTCTGAGTTACCAACCTCTCCATCAACTTGCAGACTACAGACGTTAAAGCAATCGGCCTGTAGTTTCCTGGATCACTTGTATCCGCTCCAGGCTTCCTAATCGGGAGAATCACTGCCTCCTTCCACTCTGCCGGCACCACCCCCTCTCTCCACACCCTATTAAATAATCCCAAAAGTTTCCCTTTACCCACACTACCCAGCTGTCTGAGCATGCCATATACAATACCATCTTTACCAGGCGCCGACTGACCTCCTTTCGCCAAAGCTGTTTCCAACTCCCCCATTGTAAATACATCATTTACCACCTCCATGACATCATCATACCTGCCCAGCTCCCCTGCAAATTCTTCCTCCAACTGCCTCCTCACAGCTCGCCCCTCCACCGACAAAGCCTCAACATTCTGAGTTTCCACAAACCGCTGTGCCAACACCTCTGCCTTTTCCTGGTCCCCAACCAGAATAGCTCTATATCCAAATCTCCATCCACAGCACCCAACAATCTATCACTCTCCTCCGCAAACCCCCTCCAGTTAGCCTTATCTAATACCCACCTACCCCCACCCCGATCCACCCGTGGCCCTACCCCTATCCCCCACCTGCACCAAATCGGATAATGGTCACTGCCCATTGTGCCATCCCTATGCACCCACCACTCACACAAATGGGCCATCCCAGAAGACGCCAACGTCAAGTCCAGCGCCGACTCCCTCCCGGTTGCAACATCTAGTCTCGTTCCATGACCCAAATTCAGACATACCAAGCCTTTCCTCTCAAGCAGCTGCTCCACCACCCTACCATTAGCATCCGTCCTTTCACTTCCCCACAGCACACTATGCCCATTAAAATCCCCACACCAGAGTACAGAACCATCATCCTGTCCCTCAACACCATCCAGCTCGTCCACAGCTAAACCCCTCCCCGGGTTATAATAATTAATAACCGTAACAGACTTACTCCCTGCCCACACACGCACCACCACATACTCCCCCTCCATACCCTTCCCGACCACCTGATAAGGCAACCCCCCCTTATAAAGGTCGCACAACCACCACCCCCCCTCTCAAGCCTGTCCCTTCGAATCCCAACAAATCCACGCAACACAAAATCAAACCTCGGTTTCAACCACGTCTCCTGAACACAAACAACATCAGGTTTAACCATGCCACCCGCAATAAAAGCCTTAAAATCCTGACCATTAGCCAACAAACTCCTTGCATTCCACTGGAGAACTAAAATAATGAACCTGAAGATACTGCCGTGTCTAACCCTGCCTGCTCATTCAAATCATCCCTAACTTCCTCCCACGTCAAACCAACCAGACCAAAGTGATGCACAGCCGCCTTAACCACAACCTGTAACCTCTCCGTCTTAGATTTTAAACCAGCAGTAGCATTTATCACCCCTGCAACAAAAGCCACCAAGGTCCGTGGCGACACCCACCCCACCTGACCACCGTCAGATACTCCCACAACAGCACTAACCGTCCCCAATCCAGACGACCTCACTTCAGAACCCCCAACAGCCTTCACAGCTTCCGCATAAGACAATTTACCCTCCCGACGAACCTGCTGCACCCTCAACTCCTTCTTCATGGCCTCACACCCCATAAATGAAACACTATGTCCTCCTCCACAATTGCAACACTTAAGTCCCACGCCCTCCCCACATGGCCCCTCCTCGTGGTCACCACTACACCGACCACACCTCCTACCATTCCTGCACGCCCAGGCCATATGTCCAAACTGCTGGCACTTAAAGCACCTGATAGGCACCCTGACAAACTCCCTCACCCTGTACCTTATTAA
This sequence comes from Neostethus bicornis, assembly GCA_902685375.1. Classification (NCBI taxonomy): domain Eukaryota; kingdom Metazoa; phylum Chordata; class Actinopteri; order Atheriniformes; family Phallostethidae; genus Neostethus; species Neostethus bicornis. The sequence continues at coordinate 15,948,947 of LR738563.1, read as the reverse complement.
TCCAAAATACACCATCCCTGGCAAATCTTTGCCCTCAAACAATACCTTCACCGACACAGTGTCTGCTCTAACACCCGCTCTGACAAGCTTCTCCACCCTCACCACCCGTCCCCTATCCACTCTCAAGTGTTTAACCAGGTCCTCCTCACTGACCCCCCCCGGAACCCCTGATATAACCCCAGCACACCCACCCCCTGATCTATCCCCCACTCTAACCACTCTGACAACCTTACACTTCCCTACCACTTGCAATTTCATAGCTTTACCAACCTGATCTACATCCCCACATCCTATCAAAAGATTCCCATCATCCAACACCCTAGCAAACCGAACTTCCCCCACCTCGTCCTTCAAAACCCTGGTCAGTCTCAAAGGATCATAACCCCTCAATCCCTCACCCCCATCAAACCTAACCACCACGTGAAACACACCCATCCTTCCGCGACCCTGTCCCTCCCCCCTGTCCGTGCCACCATCCCCCCCTGACAGACGAGACTTCCGTTTAATACCCTTAGTAGACCATCCCTCCCCTGATCCCGACCCCTCCCCACCACCAACCTCCCCCGCCCGACCATCCAACCCCCCGCACACACCCCCGTCAACTTCCATCAACCCCCTAATCGGTGACCGCAGGCGGACCAGTCCGGACCTGTACAGGCCGTCGGTTGGCCGCCCACAGGACAACCGTATACCCCCACCACCCACAAACAAAAGAAAAAAGACGCACCACAAAACAAACTCACGCCAATTCAACCAACCCAAACAAAAAACCACGACTAAACTACCCAAAGGAAACATCCAAGTCCTCCCGGACTCAGCACTGTTCAATTCCGATCAACTCAATCTTCTGTATGACTCTCCTGCGAACACTTTCGCGTTCCTGGTTTCGAAACTCCGATCAACCCGATACCAATACCTATCCCAGACAGGTTCTCACTGATCTTCTTCTTGATAAACTTAACTGTTTTCTGATTGGTCTGTGAGCTACTTCCTGTCTGTGTCAGCAGACCTCGTAGGAGGTTCTGATTGGTCTGCAGTGAAAGACCCAGGAGGAAGCGGAGGAACAAGTCCAGGTTTCCATTTGGACTCTGTAAGGCCTTCATCACAGCACTCTGATGGAGGTCATCATTTGTTTTTTAAATAATGAGGACCACCCAGATGTTTTTTTCTCCTCCATCAGATTGACTCCAGATGTGATGAAGGTCAGACGGACATGAAGAGCAGCCAGAAACTCCTGAACAGTCAGATGGATGAAGCTGAACATCTTCACCTGGTACAGTCCTTTCTCCTCTCTAAAGATCTGTGTGTACAGTCCTGAGTACACTGAGGCTGCTGTGATATCGATGCCACACTCTGTCAGATCTGATTCATAGAAGATCAGGTTTCCTTTCTGCAGCTGATCAAAGGCCAGTTTGGCCAGTGACTCAATCATCTTCCTGCTCTCTGGACTCCAGTGTGGCTCTGTCTCAGCTCCTCCTTCATACTTGACCTTCTTGACTTTGGTCTGAAGCACCAGGAAGTGGATGTACATCTCAGTCAGGCTACTGGGCAGCTCTCCTTTCTTACTGGTTTCCAGTAGAACCTCCAGAACTGTAGCAGTGATCCAGCAGAAGACTGGGATGTGGCACATGATGTGGAGGCTTCGTGATGTCTTTATGTGGGAGATGATCCTGCTGGCCTGCTCTTCATCTCTGAACCTCTTCCTGAAGTACTCCTCCTTCTGTGGGTCAGTGAATCCCCTGACCTCAGTCACCATGCCGACACAGTGAGGAGGGATCTGATTGGCTGCTGCAGGCCGTGTGGTTATCCAGAGGCGAGCAGAGGGAAGCAGGTTCCCCCTGATGAGGTTGGTCAGCAGCACATCCACTGAGGTGGACTCTGTAACATCAGTCAGGGTCTCATTGTTGTGGAAGTCCAGAGGAAGTCGACACTCATCCAGACCATCAAGGATGAAGAGAACCTGGAAGTCTTGAAAGCTGAAGATTCCTGCTTCTTTGGTTTCAGTAAAGAAGTGATGAACAAGTTGCACCAAGCTGAACTTTCTCTCTTTTAGCACATTCAGCTCTCTGAAAGTCAGTGGGAACATCAACTGGATGTCCTGGTTGGCTTTGTCTTCAGCCCAGTCCAGAGTGAACTTCTGTGTTAGGACAGTTTTCCCAATGCTGGCCACGCCCTTGGTCATCACTGTTCTGATTGGTTGATCACTTCCAGGTGGGACTTTAAAGAGGTCTTCTTGTCTGATGCTTGTTTCTGGTCTGTATGGTTTCCTGGATGCTGCTTCAATCTGTCTGACCTCATGTTCATCATTGACCTCTGCAGTCCCTCCCTCTGTGATGTAGAGCTCTGTGTAAATCAGCTCCAGAAGGGTTGGACTTCCTGCTTTAGGAATCCCCTCAAACACACACTGGAACTTCTTCTTCAGAGAGGATTTTAGTTTACGTCCACAAGCTGCAGCAAGAAGTTCTGATTGAGAAGAAGAAAAAGCATCAGTCAGTAAATATTTCAACCTGTTGAGAATGAGGATGTGAACATGTGATGTTCCAGGTGGTGAGACATCAGTAAATGTTTCATTTATCAGCAGCTTCAATCTTTAGAGAAATCCTCTTACTGCTCTGCAGATGCTCAGCCAGCTCCTCCTGCTTCATTTTACTCAGGAAGTCCACTGTGATCTTCACTAACGCCTCTCTGCTCCTCTGCTCTTCATCCTCACCCTTTAACACTGAGCATTCTGGGTAATCTGGACTCAGAAGCTTCTGGAACTTCTTCAGCTGGTTCTTCACAAAAGTGATGATGTTGTCCTCAGCATCTGGAAGAGAAAAGGACATGAAGGAACCAATCAGACTGAAATTATGGAGCCAAACATCAGATCCATACTGGACACCCTGACAATCCACTGATCTACAAAGTGCAGCATGAAGATGACTGAATAGAAGAGATGGAAAAGTAGTTGTTGGACATGTACAGACCATAAATATGGAGTCCAGCTGTGTTTGATGTTCCGGGGTAGACTGATCACTGGGAAGCTCTGAGGTCTGCTGGTCCACTCTGTGGAGGAATCAGGAACAATCAGATGTCATCATTAATCTGAATTACGCAAACACAGTTTACCGCGTCAACTCTTATTATTCCAAAAACTACAAACACCTCCACAAAGGCTCCAGGACACAGTCATGTTATTTTTACCTTTCAGTGTTTTTTTTGTACAGATGTTCAACTTTACATATAAATTTGAGAGAAAGTTCAAATGAAAATAAAAAGAACTGTGTTAACCTCAAACAATCAAAACGAAGCACAAGCTGATAATTATTAATATGTGCAGTGATACATGCTAATAGTTATAATTCATTAATTTATCTGTTGAGCCTTATCGGACCAACTCATAAGTGTTAAATAATATTTTTAAAGCTTTTTAATCCACTTGATGTTTCTTCCCAATGAATCATTGGTCTTTTACAGTCAATTGTATTATTGATCAAGAACGGCGGGCACTTGGCCTCTAAAAGAAAAGTAACCACTGTTTTCATTTGGACTGCATAATAGAAAATTCTTCTAAAACTTTTTGGTCCCCTTCTGTTCATCATGTACATTTTTCTTCTTGGTTCTCTTTTCCATGAGCATAATATTATTTTCCATTGATACGCGGATGACATCCAGCTCTACATTTCCACCAAACTCTCCTCTTCCCTTCCTCTTTCCTCACTTACCCTCTGTCTCCAAGAAATCCATTCTTGGTTCTCCTCCAACTCAACAGTTCCAAAACTAAAGTCCTTCTAGTCGGTACTCCTTCCACTATTTCCAAATCTAACAGCTTTTCCATTTCTATTGATGACTCCACTGTCCTTTCTTCTCCTCAGGTTAAGAGTCTGGGTGTCATCCTTGTCAACACACTCTCCTTTCAATCTCACAATAATAACATCACCCGCTCTGCCTACTTTCATCTCGTCTCCGTCCCTCTCTCACTCCTCACACCACTGCCATACTTGTTCATAGTCTTGTTACTTCCAGGATTGGCTACAGTAATTTTGTTCTTTTTGGTTTGACCAACAAATCCCTCCAGAAACTGCGGCTCCTCCAAAATTCTGCAGCCAGGTTCATCACCAGGACTCCGTTATGTCACCACATAACACCTACCCTGTGACATCTCCAGTGGCTTCCGATAAAACAAAGGATTATTTTAAAAATTCTCCTCTTAAAATTCTTTTAAAACTCCTTTTAAAATTCTCCTCTTGGGAAGACGGTGGCTGCGTTGTTAGAGCGTTCGCCCGCGGACCGGAAGGTCGCGGGTTTGCGTCCCACGGAGAGCATGTCTAGGGTCCTTGGAGAAGACACCTAACCCCCGCTTCTCCCACCATTGGTGCCGTTGAAGGGCAGCCTGCTGCGGTGTAAGGAGTGCAGCAAACAAATTTCCCCGGTGAGGGATGAATAGAGGAATTCATTTATTTTTTTATTTATTTTTTTTAACTTTAAAAGCAATTCATAATCTGGACCCGCCCTACATCTTGAACCTCTTACACATTTCCATTCCCTCTCGGTCTCTCTGTTCCTCTTCTTCTCTTCACCTGCTTGTTCCACCTGCCCGTCTGGTTACTATAGGAGGCAGAGCGTTCAGCCGATTTGCTCTCCAGCTTTGGAATTCTCTCCCCCCTGATTTACGTAACACGGACTCTTTCCCACTTCTCAAATCTTACTTCAAAACTCATCTTTTCAGGGACTCATACAGCTAATCTAGATTTATGTACTGATTCACTTTCCTCTGCTTATTTTTGATCTGTTTCTAGTTTTATTTTATTCTTATTTTATTATTTTTACTTTATTTTTTATTGTTATTTTATTTCTGATTTCTGGTTTAATAATATGTTTTGAACTGTACAGCAACCTCTGGTATTCTGAAAGGTGCTTTTAAAAATAACTTATTATTTTTATTATTATAAAATTGTTTTTTGGATGTAGTCAGTAGTATTTCCAGGAAAAAAAAAACTAAATATAAATAAAAACACTTTTTAACCTCTTTTAATTCTGAAGTTGTACTTTCTAAAAGACCTGACTTTTCAATTCAAAAGCACTTTTCCAACTAAAGACAAAAATTCACAGAAACAATTAACTTCAAAACATTCAAACTTTCCAAATCCAATGAAAATGTAAAACAAGCTACGCCATAAAAAAGAAAAACAAGTCTGAGATCCAGACTGGTTCCTGTGGATACAGATGTTTAGATTATTTAGAAAATATTTTATTATTAGCCATAATAGTCCATATTTATTAACATAGAAACACAACTTTAAAAAGACAGAACAAAACTAGATACAAAACTATATAAACTTTTATTACCTCTCTGGATCTGATTTAAAGTCAATACCCAAATCCTTTGAACAGTCACTCCTCATGGATATACAGCTGGGTTCTGGTCCTGGTCCAGATCCAGGCCGAGGCAGATTCCTGTGAATCCAGATGTATAGATCTTTAATGGCAGCTGCATGTTCGACTATTTTTCTCTTTTTCCCCAAAAAGAAAAAGAAAGACCAAAAGATTTATGACACTCCCTTTTCTAAAGAAAATAATAACAATAACTAGAACAGAAGATTCAACATTTCTTGAACCAAATATTTTGCATTCATTGCCAATGTTTGAAAGTTTACTCTGAAGTTGTCAGGTAAAAAAAAAATAGATAAGTGGAAAAACATTCCCACAGAAGGCATGCTACATTGGCAGCCGTGTTAGAGGAAAAGTGTGATTACATTAATCTCGCAAACTAGACTTATGAACAGGATTGCATTTCCAAACTGCAGGGATGCCAAGTTTTTGACTTCACAAAAAAGGAGATCTATTAAGAAGGTCGGGCGGCTTCACCAGAAAAACTGAACCTCCGGAAAAATTTAAATTTAAACATTAAATGTTTCATTCTGGTGACATTTTAACACAAAATTGGGCTTTTTTTGCAGACTGAAATTTTAATCTTAGTTTACTATAAAGTTAGGCAAATGACACTGTACGTAGACTAGGACCTACTACCAGTTTTTTTAGCGGTTGCGGCAGATTTAGTCCAAATATTGGCTAAAAAAGTGAAATGCCGGAAGAGAGGAAAGCGTGCGGGAGTCCTCCTTCGTCTCCGCAGACGTGGCTCGTGTACGCCTTTGCCGAGCCTTGTTCTCTCCAATGTCCGCTCACTTACCAACAAGATGGACGAGCTAGCGCTGCTAATGCGACGAAACAGGGACTTCTCTTCCTCCTGTGTCCTATGCTTCACAGAGACACAGCTCAACGAGCAGATCCCGGACTGCGCGTTTCAGCTGGAGGGATTTCAGCTCTTCCGCGCTGACAGACAGAGGGATTTCTCCGGTGGAAAAACAAAAGGTGGAGGGCTCTGTTTCTACATCAACCACTCCTGGTGTTCGGATGTGTCTGTGATCTCCCCGCTTTGCTCTCCGGTTCTGGAATACTTCTTTTTAAACTGTAGACCATTTTATTCTCCACGGGAGTTTGCTTCATTCATTCTGGCTGCTGTTTACATTCCGCCATGCGCAAACGTGCACGAGGCCCAACGCGCGCTCGCGGACCAAATTCTGTGTGTGGAGCAAAAGTTCCCGGACTCTCTAGTTATTATCCTCGGGGATTTTAACAAAGGAAATCTGAACCAGGAACTCCCAAAGTACAGACAGTTTGTAAACTGCCCAACCAGGGAAAAGAACACATTGGATCACTGCTACACTACAGCCAGTAAAGCCTACAAGGCTGTTTCTCGAGCTGCTCTGGGCTTCTCTGATCACGACATGGTTCACCTCATCCCGGCATACAGACAGAAGTTGAAGCTTTCTAAACCTGCAGTGAGGACTTCCAAGAAGAGGACCAGCGAAGGTGTGGACGAGCTTTGCATGTGTCTGGACACAACAGACTGGGGTGTGTTTAGAGCTGCCACAGATAGTCTGGATGACTACATAGACACAGTGACGTCATACATACGATTCTGTGAGGACAGCATCATTCCATCAAAAACCAGAGTGATCTACAACAACGACAAACCCTGGTTCACACCCAGACTAAGACAGATCAGGAGGGAAAAGGAAGCAGCTCACAGAGCCAATGACAGAGAGAGCTAAAAAGGCACTAAGTACCGGTTCTCGAGAGAGGTACAGCAGGCGAGATCCAGGTACAATAAACGTCTGAAGGAACAATTCTCTGTCAATGACACCGCCTCTGTCTGGAGATCACTTCGGCAAATTACCAATTATAAGCCGAAAGTCCCACATGCTGCTGATGACTTACAACTGGCAGAGAAACTCAACACCTTTTATACCAGGTTTGATGTCTCACTCTCCTCCCCCCTCACTGATCAAGAACCTTCAGTCACTTTGAAGCCACTCCCCGCCCCCACCCAATTAACAACAGAGGTCACTCCAACTGACCAGCCATCCCCCTCCACGGCTTTCTTGGTGACAAAACAGGATGTGCTCAAGCTCTTCCGCAAGCAAAACGCCTGGTCCTCTCTTCTCAAGCACTTCACCTCTCCCTCTCTGGACCCTCTGCAGTTTGTCTATAGAGCCAACAGGTCTGTAGACGATGCCATCAACCTAGCCCTCCACTTCACCCTGCAGCACCTGGACTCCCCGGGAACCTATGCTAGGATCCTGTTTGTGGACTTCAGCCATGCATTCAACACCATCTACCCTACCCTGCTTCTGGACAAGCTCTTTCAGCTCAACGTGCCTGACTCCATCTGCAGGTGGATTACTGACTTCCTAACAGACCGGAGGCAGTGCGTGCGGCTGGGGAAGAATGTCTCCACCTCTCGGACTATCAGCACAGGGTCTCCCCAGGGCTGTGTCCTCTCTCCCCTGCTCTTCACCCTGTACACTAACTGCTGCACCTACAGCCATGACTCTGTCAAACTGATCAAGTTTACAGATGACACCACCCTCATTGGGCTCATCTCTGATGGTGATGAGTCGGCCTACAGGATGGAGGTAGACCGGCTGGTGTCCTGGTGCAGCAACAACAACCTGGAGCTCAACGCTCAGAAGACAGTGGAGATAATCGTGGACTTTAGGAAAGTCACAGCACCCATAACCCCCCTTGTACTGACAGACTCCCCCATCACCACTGTAGACTCTTTCCGCTTCCTCGGCACTACCATCACATAGAACCTAAAGTGGGAGCCGTCCATCAACTCCCTGATCAAAAAGGCCCAGCAGAGGATGTACTTTCTGCGGCAGTTGAAGAAAGCCAAGCTGCCCGCCCAGATGTTGGTGCAGTTTTACACAGCCATCATCGAGTCCATCCTCACCTCCTCCATCACCGTGTGGTACGCTGGAACCACAGCCAGGGACAAACACAGACTGCAACGCATTGTGCGCTCCGCAGAGAAGGTGATCGGCTGCAGCCTTCCATCTCTCGAAGACCTGTACGTCTCCAGGACTCGGGGGCGTGCAGGTCGGATAGTAGCTGACCCTTCCCACCCTGGACATGGACTTTTTGAACGACTCCCCTTGGGCAGGAGGCTCCGGTCCATTCGGACCAGAACGTCTCACCACAAAAACAGCTTCTTCCCTTCTGCCGTTGGACTAATGAACGCTTCATAACCTGGATCCCCACATCTCTTAGTCACTTTATAACCTGGATCCCCACATCTCTTAGTCACTTTATAACCTGGATCCCCACATCTCTTAGTCACTTTACTACGTCTGTAGTCATGAAGTCGTTCGAACGCCTGGTCCTCCCTCATCTCAAGTTCTTCACCTCTCCCTCTCTGGACCCTCTGCAGTTTGCCTACAGAGCCAACAGGTCTGTAGATGACGCCATCAACCTGGCCCTCCACTTCACCCTGCAGCACCTGGATTCCCCGGGAAGCTATGCTCCATTTGGACAAGAACGTCCCGCCACAAAAACAACTTCTTCCCTTCTGCCGTTGGACTAATGAATACTTTATAACCTGGATCCCCACATCTCTTAGTCACTTTATAACCTGGATCCCCACATCTCTTAGTCACTTTATAACCTGGATCCCCACATCTCTTAGTCACTTTATAACCTGGATCCCCACATCTCTTAGTCACTTTACTACGTCTGTAGTCATGAAGTCGTTCGAACGCCTGGTCCTCCCTCATCTCAAGTTCTTCACCTCTCCCTCTCTGGACCCTCTGCAGTTTGCCTACAGAGCCAACAGGTCTGTAGATGACGCCATCAACCTGGCCCTCCACTTCACCCTGCAGCACCTGGATTCCCCGGGAAGCTATGCTCCATTTGGACAAGAACGTCCCGCCACAAAAACAACTTCTTCCCTTCTGCCGTTGGACTAATGAATACTTTATAACCTGGATCCCCACATCTCTTAGTCATTTTATAACCTGGATCCCCACATCTCTTAGTCACTTTATAACCTGGATCCCCACATCTCTTAGTCACTTTATAACCTGGATCCCCACATCTCTTAGTCACTTCCCTCTTGTCACTTTACTATCTTTATTATTTTCTATTATTTTCTTTGACATTGCACTACTTTCCTTTTTCTCTTTCTGAGCACTCTTAGTTTTGTTAAAATTATTTTTATTTATTTCATTTTTATTTACTTTTATTTTATATTTTTGCACACCTGTATCAAAGCAAGTTCCTAGTCTCTGATATTCTTCTTTGACATGGAAATAAAAGCATTCTGATTCTGATATTTGTAAAATTGTAAGTATTATTTTTGCCACTAGAGGGCGACAATCACACATAACATTTAAAAAGTAAATAGTTTTTGTTGCTTTAATTAGAAAATTTCAGGGAAAAAAATCCAATTATATAAATAATAACAATCATAAAAACACATTTAGGATTAAAATGCTCAAAGTTTTTTTTTATGTATTTTATTAATAAATAATAAACAAAACAAAAACAAAACAAACATTTTGTAGAAAATATTTTTTTTAAAAATCAGAAAAGAACATTAAAAATCATTATTATTTTTTTTTTTTCAAACATATTGAGGATTTTTTTTCTTAATTTTTTTCTCATTTATTTTATTTTACGACACGTCAATCTTATTTTTGCATTTTTTTTGGGGACATTTTTAAAAAATTAAGAAATTCTTCAAAAATGTTTATTTAGATTAAAAAGAACATGTATTTTTGTCGCCCTCCTGTGGCTGACATTTGAAATACAACTACAAATCCTATTTTGAGCTTTCTGAAAACAAATTCATTTTTATTTTTTAAATTTTTTCTCTTATTTTGAGAAAATTTCCTGATTTTTATCAAAAAAGCAAAAAAAAAAAAGATTTAAAATGCTGTATATTAGTCGCCCTCTTGTGGTAGAATTACGAATTATAAATTTTTGTAAAAATTTTTAAAGAATGTGAAAAAAATTGAAAATTGTTTTTTTTCGTTCAACAAAAAAGATTTTTGTTCTTATTTTGAGTAGGACGCATAGGGAGTTTTTCTGCTTCCTTTTATTTGCAAATGTTTTTTTCTCAGTCATCAAACAGTAGTTATGTCAATACTGTATGTTAATTTAAATTTTACTCACCCAAAATAAATAAAAGAAAAAGAACTATTCCACTCTGCTCATTTAAATTATGATGAACTGTTCAATAAAGTGCAGACTGACCACACCGTGCGCTCCTGTCATCAATATGACTCATTAAAGAGAACTGATGGGTGTTAACTCGCCTCAGAGCAATGGTCCCCAACCACCGGGCCGCAGACCGGTACCGGGCCGTGGGTCATGTGGTACCGGACCGCATCGAATAAAGAAATAACTTCCATTATTTTCATTTGGTATATTATCGAGCCATGATGTTTTATTTTGAAAAGTCACCAGATTTTCTTCCTTACATTCATCAATGACTCACCTTTGATGCATCACCCCATTAAATCTAAACCCATAAACTAGCAAAATGAGTAAAAAACAAACATCCATAGGAAGCTTCTTTGTTAGGGGGAGTCATAGAGTTACGAAGCAGACTGGACCTTATAAACACTCTTCAGGTTTCAGGTCAAGATGGGACTATCTGGTTCCAGAAAAACAAACTCGAAACTCTGACTGATCTAGTCTTACAGAGAAGAGCCTAACTGGTTTTTTTATTCAATTTATTTTTGTAATGTCCTTTATTTTGAAGGTATGTTTACCGTTACCAAGGCAACCAGAGTGCGTTTGAGCAGAGAGAACGTTTTCACGTTATAAAGATTCTTGCCAATAAATTTTCTCTTGAAGACAAAAAGGATTTAAGTTTGATATTATTATTTAATTTTTTTAAAAAAAACATTTTTTCCTGGCTAGTCTTGTTTAGTTTTTCTGCTACACCTTTAGACCGGTCTTTGAAAATATTATCATACACTGAACCGGTCCATGGCACAGGAAAGGTTGGGGGCCCCTGACTTAGAGGACTAAAAAACTTAGTAGTTACATATAAAAATAATGCGGGCCAACATTCATCAATCAGTGATCACAGAAGCAGCAACTTTAATATTTTGGGTAAAAGCTTTGTGGTGCCCACACAAAAAAACACACTCCAATTTATTAAGAGAAAACTGAAATAAGACAAGCTCGTACTAATGTTCTTTTCATACATTTTATTCAAGTATATAAATTTTCCACCATGTTTGGCTTCAGTTTGATCTTTAGAGTTTTTCAGTTTCTCAGTTTCTTCTTTTTATTTAAAATCAAAATCTTTGATGAGATTAAATTTGGACTGAAATGAGGAACTGGAGGTTTGCAGGGACTTGAACTCATAACTTGTTGAAGTGAAATCAGGTGTCTTTTCCAATGAGCTATCTTCAAACACTCCACACCATCAGAGCAAACGTCTCATTTGATTTCTGAGGTCATAACATTTAAATATTTGATCAAACAGATATTGTTTAGTTTCAAACGTCCAACCATCTTTGTGTTAGTGAGTTTCAAACATCTTCATTTCCCTCTCAACTAAACGCCATAGCGTTATCCAGATGTTAAACCTTAGAAAGAATGAAAAAGGAAGCATAGAAAAAAAATATATACTTGAGTCATCCAGGTTATTGATGGCTTAGTGTTTCACAGCGTGTGAATCTTAAAGACTCTTATTTTAAAAGTGTCAATTATTTTATATGAAGACACATTAAAAATCTTATCATTATTTATCTTAGTTTTCAAAGTTTTTAGGACATTTTTTAAGAATTAAGAAATTTTTAGAAAATATTCTCAAAGAATTTTTTTTTAATATACATTAAAAAGAACATGTACATTTGTAGCCCTCCTGTGGCTCAGTTATGACTTACAACTGTTTTTGTAAGTTTTGTAAAAAAAAAAAAAAAAAGGAGAAACTTTTCCATTTTTTTTTTTTATTATTTTAGAGTCAAAATACTTAAAAATTTCCACAAAACTTTCAGAATATCTATTGACTTTTTCAAATCGGATTGAAATTTAAAGGTCAGCCACAGGAGGGCGAAAAAAACACATGTTCCGTTTAATCCAAATATTTTCTTCTTTGAGAAATTTTTCAAAAAATGTCTTAGTTTTTAAACTAAACTAAGATAAAGAATAAAAAAGATAATGTAAATAATTATTACATTTTTTTATGTCTTCAGATTAAATAATAAATAATAGAATAAATTTTTTAAAAAATACCTCAAAATACCCCTTCAGTCACTTTGAAGCCACTCCCATCCTCCGCCCAATTAACAACAGAGATCACTCCAACTGACCAGCCCTCCCCCACCACTGCTTTCTTGGTGACAAAACAGGATGTGGTCAAGCTCTTACGCAAGCAAAACCCTCGGAAAGCTTCAGGCCCAGATGGTGTCTCCCCGGCCACCCTGAAACACTGTGCTGAGGAACTGTCTCCAGTTTTCACAGACATTTTTAACACCTCGCTGAAGACCTGCCACGTTCCAGCCTGCTTCAAGTTGTCGACCATCGTTCCTGTCCCCAAGAAGGCCCGTATCACTGGACGTAATGACTACAGGCCTGTGGCGCTTACGTCTGTAGTCAAGAAGTCATTCGAACGCCTGGTCCTCCCTCATCTCAAGCACTTCACCTCTCCCTCTCTGGACCCTCTGCAGTTTGCCTACAGAGCCAACAGGTCTGTAGACGACGCCATCAACATGGCCCTCCACTTCACCCTGCAGCACCTAGACTCCCCGGGAACCTATGCTAGGATCCTGTTTGTGGACTTCAGCTCTGCATTCAACACCATCCTCCCTGCCCTGCTTCAGGACAAGCTCTCTCAGCTCAACGTGCCTGACTCCACCTGCAGGTGGATTACTGACTTCCTAACAGACCGGAAGCAATGCGTGCGGCTCGGGAAGAATGTCTCCACCTCTCGGACTATCAACACAGGATCTCCACAGGGCTGTGTCCTCTCTCCCCTGCTCTTCTCACTGTACACCAACTCCTGCACTTCCAGCTATGACTCTGTCAAACTGATCAAGTTTGCGGATGACACCACCCTCATCGGGCTCATCTCTGATGGTGATAAGTCAGCCTTCAGGATGGAGGTGGACCGGCTGGTGTCCTGGTGCAGCAACAACAGCCTGGAGCTCAACGCTCAGAAGACAGTGGAGATGATCGTGGACTTTAGGAAAGTCACAGCACCCATAACCCCCCTTGCACTGACAGACTCCCCCATCACCACTGTAGACTCTTTCCACTTCCTCGGCACTATCATCACACAGGACCTAAAGTGGGAGCCGTCCATCAGCTCCCTGATCAAAAAGGCCTAGCAGAGGATGTACTTTCTGTGGCAGTTGAAGAAAGCCAAGCTGCCCGCCCAGATGTTGGTGCTGTTTTACACAGCCATCATCGAGTCCATCCTCACCTCCTCCATCACCTTGTGGTACACTGGAGCCACATCCAGGGACAAACACAGACTGCAGCGCATTGTGTGCTCCGCAGAGAAGGTGATCGGCTGCAGCCTTCCATCTCTCGAAGACTTGTACGTCTCCAGGACTCGGGACTGTGCAGTTCGGATAGCAGTTGACCCTTCCCACCCTGGACATATACTTTTTGAACGACTCCCCTCGGACAGGAGGCTCCGGTCCATTCGGACCAGAACATCCCGCCACAAAAACAGCTGCTTTCCTTCTGCCGTTGGACTAATGAACGCTTCATAACCTGGATCCCCACATCTCTTAGTCACTGTATAACCTGGATCCCCACATCTCTTAATCACTTTATAACCTGGATCCCCACATCTCTTAGTCACTGTATAACCTGGATCCCCACATCTCTTAATCACTTTATAACCTGGATCCCCACATCTCTTATTCACTTTATAACCTGGATCCCCACATCTCTTAAGCACTTTATAACCTGGATCCCCACATCTCTTAATCACTTTATAACCTGGATCCCCACATCTCTTAATCACTTTATAACCTGGATCCCCACATCTCTAGTCACTTTATAACCTGGATCCCCACATCTCTTAGTAACTTTATAACCTGGATCCCCACATCTCTTAGTCACTTTATAACCTGGATCCCCACATCTCTCAGTCACTTTATAACCTGGATCCCCACATCTCTTAGTCACTTTACAACCTGGATCCCCACATCTCTTAATCACTTTATAACCTGGATCCCCACATCTCTCAGTCACTTTATAACCTGGATCCCCACATCTCTTAGTCACTTTACAACCTGGATCCCCACATCTCTTAGTCACTTTATAACCTGGATCCCCACATCTCTTAGTCACTTTATAACCTGGATCCCCACATCTCTTAGTCACTTTACAACCTGGATCCCCACATCTCTTAGTCACTTTATAACCTGGATCCCCACATCTCTTAGTCACTTTACAACCTGGATCCCCACATCTCTTAGTCACTTTATAACCTGGATCCCCACATCTCTTAATCACTTTATAACCTGGATCCCCACATCTCTTAGTCACTTTATAACCTGGATCCCCACATCTCTTGGTCACTTTATAACCTGGATCCCCACATCTCTTATTCACTTTATAACCTGGATCCCAACATCTCTTAGTCACTTTATAACCTGGATCCCCACGTCTCTCAGTTACTTTCCTCTTGTCACTTTACTATCTTTATTGTTTTCTATTGTTTTCAATGACATTGCACTACTTTTCTTTTTCTTTCTGAGCACTCTTAGTTTTGTTAAAATTACTTTCATTTATTTAATTTTTAATTATTTTATATTTTCGCACACCTGTATCAAAGCAAGCTCCTAGTCTCTGATATTCTTCATTGACATGGAAATAAAAGCATTCTGATTCTGATATTTGTAAAATTGTAAGTATTATTTTTGCCACAAGAGGGCGACAATCACACATAACATTTAAAAAGTAAATTGTTTTTGTTGCTTTAATTAGAAAATTTCAGAAAAAAAAATCCAATTATCTAAATGATAATAATCATAAAAACACATTCAGAATTGAAATGCTCAAAGTTTTTTTTATGTATTTTATTACTAAATAATAAAAAAAGCAAAAACAAAACAAAAATCTTGTAGAAAATATATATTTTTTAAAAATCAGAAAAGAACGTTAAAACTTATTTGGTTTTTTTTTTTCAAACATATTGAGAATTTTTTTCTTAATTTTTTCTCACTTAATAAATATTACGACACGTGAATCTCATTTTTGTATTTTTTTTTGAACATTTTTAAAAAATTAAGAAACTCTTCAAAAATGTTTATTTAGATTAAAAAGAACTTGTATTTTTGTCGCCCTCCTGTGGCTGACTTATGAAATACTACTACAAATCCTATTTTGAGCTTCTGATAACAATTCCTTTATTTTATTTTTTTTTTTTTCTTATTTTGAGAAAATTTCCTAATTTTGATCGAAAAAGCAAAAAAAAAAAAAGATTTAAAATGCTGTATATTTGTTGCCCTCTTGTGGTAGAATTACGAATTATAAATTTTTGTATGACAAAAGGATTAAAGTTTAATATTATTATTAAAAAAAAAAAAATTCCAGGCTAGTCTTATTTTGTTTTTCTGCTACACCTTTAGATCGGTCCATGAAAATATCATTATACAGTGAACCGGTTTGTGGAACAGGAAAGGTTGGTGGCCCTTGTTTTAGAGGACTAAAAAACTTAGTAGTAACATAAAAAAAAAATGCGGGCCAACATTAATCAATCAGTGATCACAGAAGCAGCAACTTTAACATTTTGGGTAAATGTCTGCAAGCCTTTGTGGTGCCCACACAACAAAAACACACTCATTTATTAAGAGAAAACAGAAATAAGACAAGCTCGTACTAATGTTCTTTTTATACATTTTTATTTTCATACATTTTTATTTAAGTATAGATTTTTTTCCCCCATGTATGGCTTCAGTCTGCACCTCTGCTGATCCACACAGCCTCTTCTGCTTTGGAGAAGACTCGCCCTGTTCAAATCTCCTGCGAGCTACTCGGCACGTGACCTCAGGTTTCGAGCAGCAACCGATCTCGGGCCACGTGATATGTCAGGTTTGCTTGCTCTGCTCGAAGCAAAACTCACGAGACTTTTTTTTCATTCTGCTCGACACTACTCGAGTAGAGCTGCTTGACCTGGCCATCCCTAATATGGACCCTTTCTGCAAATAGTGAAATTAAAGATTCCAGCTGGACAATTTTTAATTACAATTGCAACCGTGTTGTTACCACTATGAGAGCCATCATTATTAATCTCTTCTTAGGTGGAATCACTTGCTATGGACCAACCCAGAGATGCTGATTCTGGGTGAGGATCGTAGACAGCAGACTGACTGAGGGAGCAATACTTTCTATTTCAAGTGTTGATGACTGAACAAACTGTCCATCTATGATCTTCTACACCTTCTTCTAGGTCAAGCTCATGGAAACTGTTGCTGAACTTCCTGTTATAAAACATCTTGTTGTTTAAACTTTGTTTCTTTTCTCAAGCGTAAACTTCTAAGAATGACCATTTAGTTCCAACATGATCAAAACTCATTCAAGATTTTACAGAACTCCATCTTTTACGGTAAGATTCTAGGTGTTTCTAGCTTCACGTGGCATAACACAGTATTCCAACAGTTTTGGATATTTTAGTTTTGAGATAGGCTACATGTTCCTTCCAATTTAATTTCTCATCAATGTTGATCCCCACAAATTTTATATTTGTGACTCTCTCTATTTAGTTTTATCAATTTGTATTGTAGTTTTTTCATCTTTTTTTTCCCCCAAACACTATATATTTTGTTTTGACCCAGTTTATTGATAATTTGTTGTAATCACACCATTTTTTGAGTATTTCAAGATCTTTTTGGGCAGTGTCTAAGAGCAGGCTGAGATCAGGTCCAGAGAAATACAGACTGGTGTCATCGGCAAATAAAAGTCAGTGCATATTTTTAAGTAGCTTTGAAATGTCATTTATATACATTATGAACAACTTAGGTCCAAAAATGGCACCTTGTGGAACACCATGAGTGATAGTTAGTTTTTTGGATTCAAAGTTTCCCATTTGCACATATTGGTCTCTTTCACTGAGATAACTTTTCAGCCAGTTGTGAGCAAGACCTCTGACACCATATACGTTCATTTTCTGTAACAGCAATTTGTGGTCAATAGTATCAAAGGCCTTGCTCAGATCTATAAATATTCCAACTGTGTATTCACTTTTATCTTCTGCAGTTGATGTGTCCTCCACTAACTCCATGACTGCCATTAAAGTTAACCGATTTGACCTGAAACCAAACTGAAAGTCACTTATGAGATTTAACTTATCCAGGTATTTATCAAGACGTTTTGCACAGAGTTTCTCTAGAATTTTTGAAAATTGTGTTAATAATTTGATGGGCCTATAGTTTGTAAATTTATATTGTTCTCCGCTTTTAAAGATGGGTATCACCTTTGCAGTTTTCATTTTTGATGAAAAAATACCAGTGTTAAAAGAATGATTACATTCACCAGGAAGTAAATTAAAGAAAAGTCCGATGAGGAGCTTTTGTTTTCTCTCTGAAATGGAGACTTGATATAAAGATCGTTTTTTCTGAAAGAACGAGTTTTATTTAAAGAAACAACATGGGACCGAAAAAGAATCCAGGAGTGGAGGAAATAGAAGACCTTAAGGCCGCTATTGATTCCCTCGCTACTACCGTCACAATGATCAAGACGCAACAAGACAAAATATTAGACCTTATGGAGGAGGTAAAAGCCTTACGTATTCAAAACGCTGCCAAGGAGAAACGTATCGTGGAGTTGGAAAGACGTGTGGATGATCTGGAGCAGTATACACGGATGAACGATGTGATCGTCACCGGCATTAAAATCAAGCCGCGAACGTACACGTGCGCCGTCTCCAAAGGAGGAGAAGATCACAGTGAGGAGGACGCACGCTCCGTGGAACTACAGGTAGCAGCTCATCTCCGAGACAAGGGGATAGAACTCAACCTGGAAGACATCGAGGCCTGTCACCCACTGCCGACTGGACGAGGAAGACCACCTGCCGTCATCATGCATTTCATCAACCGAAAAAACAAAACGGAACTCCTAAAGCAAGGTCGAAAATTGAAAGGATCAAATATCTACCTTAATGAACATTTAACAAAGAAAAACTCAGAAATTGCCAAAAAAGCTCGAATGCTAAAAAAGGAGCAGAAAATCCAGCACACTTGGATCCGGAGCTGTAAGGTTTTCATCAAACTCAACGGCAGCCCAGAGGAAGCAAGAGTGTTACTGGTGAGAAACATAGAGGAACTGGAACGATTCTAACACCAGGTAACCAACTCAACAAACACCTCATGCATAACCTACATAAAAAAAACTCATTCCAAGACAGCAGTATGAAAAAACTCCAAGAACTACTACAACAGAACCAAAAAGAACTGGACACCTTCACAGTAGAAGACACAGACACAGTTGATCCAACAGCAGAAATAGACCCAGATGCAAATTTCTTCATAAGTTCTCCTATAAACTGCAAATACTATGAACACAAACTGTTTGAAAGTAATATTAATTTAGAAGGAAAACTATCAATTATACACTTTAATAGCAGAAGTATGCAAGATAATTTCAGTTCCATTTGTGATTTTCTCAAAGAATTTACTCATCCGTTCAGTATCATTGCAATAACAGAAACATGGTTCAATGAAAACACTCACAGCTATTATGATATGGAAAATTATGTAATGATAACAAAGAATAGAGAAAAGAAAACTGAAGGAGGGGTTGCTCTGTATGTCCACACTTCATTAGAACATGTTTTATTATCAAATATGACTGTTGCTATAAATGATGTTATGGAGTGTTTAACAATAGAAATCCAAAGAAAAAAGACTAAAAATATCATAGTAAGTGTTGTGTATCGTTCACCAAGTTCAAGTGTTGAGAATTTTATTGAATGGATGGAGAAACTTTATTCTGGTGTGACTCAGAAAACCTTGTACATCTGTGGTGATTACAACCTTGACTTGTTAAACCCAACCAAGCAGAAAAGTATTGATGACTTCATAAACACAATGCATTCTATGTCACTTTATCTAAGAATAACCAAACCTAGTAGAATAACATCACATAGTGCCACAATAATAGATAACATCTTTAGCAATAACACGGAAAGTCAGATTACAAGTGGACTCTTTATCGCTGACATTACAGATCATTTACCCATCTTCACTGTCTCAGAATCTGATTTTAAAAAACAACCTAAATCTACTGAACCCTTTCTAAAACGAATACTAACTGAAGAAACAATCAACTCTCTCAACAACAGCTTAAGTCAACAGGATTGGACTGGAATTTATGAAGAGACAGATGTTGACAAAGCTTACAATAATTTCTTAAATTTATTTATGACTCATTATAACAATCACTGTTACTTAAAGGAAATGAAAGTAAATTATAGATGTGAAAACAAGCCGTGGCTGACAAAAGGGATCATAAATGCTTGCAAAAAGAAAAATAACTTGTATAAAATATTCATAAAAACAAAAACCAAAGCAACACAACAAGATATAAAAAATACAAAAATAAACTAATAGACATAATTAGAACAAGCAAGCAATTATATTATCGAAGACTGTTGTATGAGAACCAAAAGAACATGAAAAAAATGTGGAATGTGTTGAATGCTTTGCTTAAACAAAAAAATAAGAAGTCAGAATATCCAGAGTACTTCAGTACAGAGAATCACAAAGTCAGAAGCAGAATAGATGTGGCAAACTATTTTAATAAATATTTTGTAAATATTGGTCCTGAGTTGGCTTAAAAAATTAACAAAATTGACACCGTGCACTGTAAAAATGATATTGAAAGAAATCCATCTACCATGTTTCTCTCTCCAACAACTGAAAAAGAAGTAATAGATACTGTTAAAAGGTGTAAAAGTAAATCATAAAGAGACTGTCACGACATTAGTATGAGATTAATCAAACAGGTCATCGATAACATTGTCAAACCTCTCACACACATTTGTAACTTATCATTTCAATCTGGACAGTTTCCAAAAAAAATGAAAATGGCAAAAATAATTCCTATCTTCAAAAGTGAAGATAAACATGATTTTACCAACTACAGACCGATTTCTCTGTTACCTCAATTCTCAAAAATACTGGAAAAACTGTTCAATACACGCCTGGAAAACTTTATACATAAACATCGCATTATCAACGAAGGTCAATATGGATTTACAATAAAAAGAACTACCTCAATGGCTATACTCGACGCAACTGAGGAAATAACAAGTGCGATAGATTGTAAAAAATATGCAATTGGAATTTTTATAGATTTAAAGAAAGCTTTTGATACAATCAATCATGCAATATTACTTAAAAAATTACAAGAACACGGGATAAGGGGAATTGCTGGGGAATGGATACAAAGCTATTTAACGGAAAGAACGCAATATGTGCAAATTGGGTCTACTTCATCTGAGACTCTTAGTATTTCTTGTTGTGTTGCCCAAGGCTCCGTATTGGGACCAAAACTTTTTAATATCTACATAAACGATATTCTTATGGTATCACAGTCGCTAAAACTCATACTGTTTGCAGATGATACATCTATATTCTATAGCAGTCATAATTACAATGAACTTATCAGTACAGTCAATAAGGAGCTCAGCAAAATAAAAAAATGGATGGATATCAATAAATTATCTCTTAATCTGAACAAAACTAAAGTCATGTTCTTTGGAAATACAAAAACAAGCTCCAAACAACCAATTGTAATTGAAAATGTACAAATTGAGACTGTAGACGAAGCAAAATTTTTGGGAATCATCATAGACAATAAACTGTCTTAGAAACCCCACGTCAGACATGTAAAAGCAAAAATATCCAAAAGTCTCTCTATAATAAATAAAATTAAACATCACCTTGATTTCAACTCCTTGACCACATTGTATTGCTCAGTGGTTCTTCCATATCTCACTTATGGTGTTGAAGTATGGGGGAATACCTATCAGACGACACTAACACCCTTAACTGTCTTACAGAAAAAAGCACTACGAATTATACATAAAGTTGGTTTTTTGGATCATACTCACAACCTCTTTGCACATTCTAAACTCTTAAAATTTAAAGACCTTTCTCAGTACTACTCAGCAATCACAATGTTTAAAGCATACCACAAACTACTGCCAAAAAATTTACAAAGTATATTTAATTTGAATGAAAAATCACATAACCTGAGAGTAATAGGAGACTTTAAACTGCCCAAAGTGAGAACCACTAAAAAAAGCTTTTGCATGTCTGTACGTGGTGTAAAACTCTGGAATAGTCAATACTCAAAGCAATATCAAAATGTAAATACGTTCAAACTAAACTACAAACATATGATTTGGTCACAGTATATGGAATGTCTAATGTAATTATATCACTGTCTTCTGTTGGAGTGTTTTTTTTTTGGTTGGTTTTTTTTTGTGTGTGTGTTTTTCTTTTGTTTTTTTTGTTTGTTTTTTTTTTTTCCTTACTGTAGAACTTGCTTTTCTCTTGCTGTTGCTTCCTATTGGTGGTGACGGTGGCCGCGTGGTTAGCGCGTTCGCCCGCGGACCGGAAGGTCGCGGGTTCGCGTCCCACGGAGAGCACGTCTAGGGTCCTTGGAGAAGACACCTAGCCCCCACTTCTCCCACCATTGGCGCCGTTGAAGGGCAGCCTGCTGCGGTGTAAGGAGTGCACCAAACAAATTTCCCCGGTGAGGGATGAATAGAGTAATTCAAAATAATCAAAATAATCAAAAAAAAAATTGTGTTGGTGTTGGTAACCAGGTCCGTATCCTTCCATTTACAGTAATCGTCTTAAGGTTGAAACAATATAAAATGAATTATTTATTGTAAATACAGTATGTATCATATGAGCACTGGGGGTGGGGTTAAATAAGTTTTCTTCCCCCCACTCCTTCTTGGACACTAGAAACTTTGATTTGTGCACTTGTTATACCTTCTTATTATTTCTATTGAGCTGCTGTACAAAAAAATGTTTATGTTGATTTGAGAACATGCTACCTTGTCCAAGATAAATAAAAAAAAAAAAAAAAAAAAAATGTAAGTGAAAGGCTGAACAAAACACAAAATAATTTCTTTCAACAACTTCATATCCAGTAACAAAAACAATCAGTTTATGTCTTATTCTTGAATTTGCTTACAATGTCCATGATTTCATTACTTTCAACATTTCTTAGAAAGAAAGAATTTACATGTGGGTTGAAGATTTTTTAGTCAATTTTGTTCGTTTTAGTGGAAACAGTCATTTTGTTGGCCAAAGAAGAACCAACACTAGAGTATGCTGTTTCGGACAAACAGCGCGTTGAATGCCTGCTCGCGGGGGGCGAGGACGCCGAAGCCCTTTTTTTTTTTTCATCCTCTGATGCTGAAAATGACCTGAAAGCTGGCTTAAAAAAAACCTAAATGTACATATGTGCTGGAAAAGGATTTCAAACACATTAAATTTTTATAAAGTTTTGTCTTTTATTGTGAAAATCTCGTTAAAGTTGTGTAATTATGCTTTTTGTCCCTCTGACCGAATTTTAAAATTTTACCCTTCCAAACAAATTTTTATAACTCTTTGAGTTTTTATCCCAGAAACATAAATTTTAGCTCAAAACGGAGAATTTTTTTTCCTCTTTCATCCAAGGTCACTCTTGAATCTGTCAGACCAACAGATTTTCCTCTGTGGTCCTCAGAAGGAGACCTCCCCCCAATAAGTGACATTTTTGTGGCACTAAAATGGCTGCCATTTCATTTCTGATTTACCATCGCAAACAAAATTACATCGCCAAGTAGATTTCATCGTCCTCTTTCTAAATCTGAAAGATTTTTTTTTCTATCTATTACCGTTTTTGCGCAATTAGCATTTGTTTGCCTTTTCAGAAATTCTCTGTCCCACCTGAGCAGGTGTGTTTTGCCGCCCAATTAATGAGCACTCAGAGGCTCATCTCCTTATAAGGTAATGAAGGAGTCTGTGTGACGTCACAGACATCTCCTTATTTGGAAGTAGGCTGTGCTGGCTGTATGCAGATTCTGTTTCTGTGGTCTTGTGACCTGCATCAGGTGTGTTTTGAGGCGCAATTAAGGAGCTCTGATGGGAAGACAGCTCATTAGAACTTTTCAGTTGTTTTGTTTTCTTAACTTTAAAGCATAATTAGACAACTTTAATGAGATTTTCACAATAAAAGACCTAAAATAATATAAAATTATTATCTTTTACACACTTTTATATTAAAATTATGTTTTTTAAATAACTTTAGGATTGTTTTGTTTTCTTAACTTTAAAGCCTATTTAGACAACTTTAACGAGATTTTCACAATAAAAGACCTAAAATAATAAAAAATTATTGTCTTTCAGACATTTTTACATTAATTTTTTTTCTTTTTTTAACAATTCTTCGTCTTTTTTTAAAATTCAACTTAAAAGCATATTTAGCCAATTTTAATGAGATTTTCACAATAAAAGACTCAAAATAATGAAAAATTATTATCTTTTACACACTTTTACATTAAAATTATTTTTTTAAAAAAACTTTAACGCTGTTTTGTTTTCTTAACTTTAAAGCATAATTACACAACTTTAACGAGATTTTCACAATAAAAGACCTAAAATAATATCAAATTAATATCTTTTACACATTTTTACATTAATTTTTTTCTTTTTTCAATAATTCTTCGTCTTTTTTTTTATTTCAACTTAAAAGCATTTTTAGCCATTTTTAATGAGATTTTCACAATAAAAGACCCAAAATAATGAAAAATGATTATCTTTTACACACTTTTACATTAAAATTATTTTTTTAAAAAAACTTTAACGCTGTTTTGTTTTCTTAACTTTAAAGCATAATTACACAACTTTAACGAGATTTTCACAATAAAAGACAAAACTTTATAAAAATTTCATGTGTTTGAAATCCTTTTCCAGCACAAATGTACATTTAGTTTTTTTTTAGCCAGTTTTCAGGTCATTTTCAGCATCAGAGGATGAAAAAAAAAAAAAAAAAAAAGGGCTTCGGCGTCCTCGCCCCCCGCGAGCAGGCATTCAACGCGCTGTTTCTCCGAAACAGCATACTCTAGTTAAATTTGTCTAGCCATTCTTTTATTTGGTCATAGTTTTTATATAGACTCCTGCTATTGAAGTGTATAATACTAAGGTCTCCATTTAAACTTTTGTTTTTTAATTTCTCATCAGTGTAGTAATCACAATCATTTAGTATTTCATTGAGGAATTTATCTGAATCAATGTCTTCATCAAATTAATTTCTTTTATGGTTATGACACTCATGAATAGATAAATTGCTGAATTTTAGAGCTGTCATTAACCACGTGTATATTTCTTTCAGAATCAGTCATTTGATGTATAGGTTACTTTTACATTCAAACATCCCACAAATAAAACAATAGACCTCCATATAATCACACAGAAAAATCTTATGTTTTTCTTTTTTTTTTTTAACATAATTTTGAGTCATTCGGCAGAACTTTGTGTACATTTGTAGAAACATTTAAATTTTTAGAGTTTTTTCAGTTTCTCTGTTTCTTCTTTTTATTTAAAATCAAAATCCTTGATGAGAATAAATTTGGACTGAGATGAGGAACTGGAGGTTTGCAGGGACTTGACCTCACAACTTGTTGAAGTGAAATCAGGTGTAATTTCCAATGAGCTATCTTCAAACACTCCACACCATCAGAGCAAACGTCTCATTTGATTTCTGAGGTCATAATATTTAAATATTTGATCAAACAGATACCGTTTAGTTTTAAACGTCCAACCATCTTTGTGTTAGTGAGTTTCAAATATCTTCATTTCCCTCTCAACTAAACACCATAGCGTTATCCAGATGTTAAACCCTACAAAGAATGAAAAAGGAAGCATAGAAAAAAAAAATACTATACTTGAGTCATCCAGGTTATTGATGGTTTAGTGTTTCACAGCATGTGAATCTTAAAGACTCTTATTTTAAAAGTGTCAATTATTTTATATGAAGACACATTAAAAATCTTATAATTATTTATCTTATTTTTCAAAGTTTTTAGGACATTTTTTAAGAATTAGGAAATTTTTAGAAAATATTCTCAAAGAATTTTTTTTAAAAATTTACATTAAAGGTCCCCTATTATGCAAAACTGACTTTTATGAGGTTTTAACCTTTTATTTTACTTAGTACTACCCCAAACAATCCCCCAAAGTGTGTTTTATTGTGATTCATGCTATTTTGAGATATTTAAATTCAAAGTAAGGGGCGTGTTCTCCAAACCTCTAACGACTGGTGGAACATAGTGACGTACATCTTTTTTTTGTTCAGCCCCCTGTAGCTCAAACACCCACCCCCACTTATTCCTTCCTCCGAACTGCTTTGTTTACTCAATACGTCTCACACCTCGCCCCTCCCGCTCCACGCTGTGCTGGGTGGGTGGGGAAATCACAATGAATGACAACCAATCGCAACCAACGGGGCGGGTCCCGGGAAAAAAAAAAGAAAAAAAGACTGAAACAAGCTGTTTTGAGTTCCGGGTATGAAACTGCGCTCCCAAAACATAAGGGAAAAAAGGCATAATAGGGGACCTTTAAAAAGAATATGTACATTTGTCGCCCTCCTTTGGCTCTGTTATGACTTACAACTGTTTTAAAGTTTTGTAAAAAAAAAAAAAAAAAAAAAAAAAGAAATTTGAGGTTTTTTCCTTTTTTTGAGGGCGTTTTCTTTTTTTGAGAAAATATTCTGAGGGTTTTTTTTCCCAAAGATACAGCGAATAAATTTTTGGAGAAATTATTGAAAATTTTGACATTAATTTTTTTTTTTTTTTTCAATTTCAGTTTCTGCTAAGTTTTTTAAAAACATTGTGAATCATAATGCAGCCACAAGAGGGCAACAAATATACATGTTATTTTAAATAACGACTCTTGAAAATCTAAGAACTATTATTTTTATTTTTGTTTCTCTTGTAAAACTGACATTTTTCTAAAACAAAAAAAAAGAAGAAACTTTTCCATTTTTTTTTTTTATTATTTTAGAGTCAAAATACTTAAAAATTTCCACAAAACCTTCAGAATATCTATTGACATTTTCAAATCAGATTGAAATTTAGAGGTCAGCCACAGGAGGGCGACAAAAACACATGTTCCGTTTAATCTAAATATTTTCTTCTTTGAGAAAATTTTCTAAAAATGTCTTAATTTTTAAACTAAACTAAGATAGAGAATTAAAAATTTTTTTTTTTTAAATAATTATTACCTTTTTTGTCTTCAGATTAAATAATAGAATAAATTTTTTAAAAAATACCTCAAAAGGTTGGAAAAGCAACAAAAAATTTAAGATATTTTTCGATTTAAGAAAAAAAAAATTTGCTCACCTGTGACTTTTTTTTATTCTTGAAATATTTAAATTTTTTGGGGAAAATTTGGACAATTTTTATAATAAATTCATTTTTTGTTTTTTCGTAATATGAGATTTTTTGTGAATTCGTTTAAAAACCAACAAAAAATAATTAGATTTTAATCAAGTCTAATTTTCGCCCTCCGGTGGTTGAAATAGGAATTAGGAGTTCTGTCTGCTTCTGAACTGTCTTTAATAAGCTGGTTAAAACTGGTTGAGCTTCTGGGTCCTACTTCACTACCCTCACCACCTCCATCATGACAATGGTGTTTTTTTTAAATAGTGAAGGATGTAACACTTCTAAAGGTTTAGGTGTGAAACACAGAGTCCATCACTCTTGTTATCATAAATATCTGGTCCTTCTTTAGAAGTTAAATCTCTATTTTTAATCAAACAACCACCAGTAAATCTGTTTTTCGTCATTGTGAGCTGATAAAATATATTTTAAACCAACAAAACAAAATTTTTCAGTCACGCTTCGGCTGCTGCAGAGAAACTTAGCAGCAGATTATCTGCTTTGCAGCACTGCATCCATGAGGGTTTCTATGGCAACCAGATGGAGGCAGCCCAGGTTTAGAAGAAAAAAAATAGTTTTTTTTTTTGTAGGTTACAGTGAGTTTAAAAAGAGACGCGATGCACATCATCCTGACTGATGCACAAAAACATCCATCCGTCCACACGGAGAGAAGAGGTCATTTTATCTTCTGAACCATTTAGTCCTAGTAGATCACTTGGAGTCTATCCCAACTGATTTCAGGAGAGCGGCAGGATACACCCTGAACAGGTCGCCAGTTTGTTGCAGGACCACAGACACTCGTACCTACGGATAACTTCTTAGCAGTCAATCAACCTAAAAAGCAAGTTTTTAAGGACCAGCTTTTCTCTGGTTTTCTCCCACACACACAAACACACTGGGAGAACATGCAAACTCCACACATAAAGGGCCAGTGTTTCAAGCCTCGCCCCAACTCTGGGATTTGAATCCTGACCTTCTTTCTATGAGGCCACTGTGCAGCCCTGGAATTAATATATTTCAAAATAATAATTTTTTTAATATAAAAAGATGTCTGAACGTAGAACACATACAGGCTGCCGGTTGGCCACCCACGGAACAACCAAAGCTCCCATCACCCAAAAAAAAAAAATGGAGAAAGATGCACCACATAATCATTCCAAACCCCAAAGATTACAAAAATAAACAAGAAGACCAACAACAATTTCTAAACATTACAAATAAAATAAGCAGAATATTATTCATATTTTTCTAAAATCAAAAATTTCCGACTTTGTTTCACAAAACACAATGTTTTACTAGTATTTTTAAAACAGTGAAAAGTTTCTTTTTAATGTGTTTCTGAATAATTTGTTGAGATAGATTCGTTCCGTTCCGTCATCTTCCGCTTGTTCCGGGGCTGGGTCGCGGCTGCATCCTCCAGCTCACCTGGAAGGATCCCAAGTCGTTCCCCGGCTAGCTGTGAGACATAGTCTCTCCAGAAGGTCTGGGGTCTGCCCCTTGGTCTCCTCCCGGTGGGACGTGCCCGAAACACCTCGCCTGCGAGGCACTCGAGGGGCATCCTGACCAGTTGCCCGAACCCCCCCATCTGGCTCCTCACGACCTGGAGGAGGAGCGGCTCGACACCGAGCTAGATTCATTTTTACAAAAATAAAAAAGAAGTTAAATCCATCAAACTCTCACAGTTGGGATTCTACTGCTTTTAATTTATTTCACTGACTTTCTGAAGAACAAAGAACTCTGGGACACGTTGCATGTGTGATATGAAAGTAGAATTCTTCTGTTTTTACATCAGAAAGAATTATTGTTCTATCTTATGTGCTTGTAATTCTACAAACATTCAAACTGAAATATCTGTTCATCAGTCAGAGTTTCTCTGCTAGGATCAGACTCTTTACACTCAGCACAGAGACACACAGGAACCAGACGTCAACCCAAACCCAGCATAGAGAGGTTTAGTGAATGTGGTGGTGAAGGTGTGGAGGTGGATCAGAGAGTCAGAGGAGACTCTGTAGAAGGACAGAGAGCCAGCAGGACAGTCCACATACACTGCTACTCTGTTAGAGTCAGAAGAGGAGGAGATACGTGTTTTTCTGTCATTGTGCCGAACAGAGTAACCATGATGATCAGAGCATCTCAGTCTCCAGGACTGATCAGTACGTCCAAACACACAGTCTCTTCTGTCTCCTCTCCTGCTGATTTCTCTGTAACTCACTGATATATAAACCACTCCTCTCCACTGGACCTCCCAGTAACAGCGACCAGTCAGAACATTTCCACACAGAAGCTGTAGACAGTAGTTAAATCTGTCTGGATGATCAGGATATGACTGAAGCTCCTCTACATGTGTCACCTTCCTGTTGTTCTCAGACAGTTTGAGGTTTCTGTTCACTGTGTTGATGTCGAATGTGAGTGGACAGGAATCTGATGGAAAGAACAAACACAATCCAGCTGCAGTTATTGATCTATTGACACTTTGATGCTGACTGATGAATGAGTGATGTGACAGAGTGAAGATGGCTGGATGGGATGAATCCAATGAAGAACACACTTACACTTCCTCAGACCTGGTCTCAGCCATGGTTCTCCAGCAGGTTCCACCCTGAAAGGAGGAGGGGGTCAGAGCATGCTAACATGGACATTACATGGCTCTCATACACACTTTGTTCTACACTGAGAAAGGAACAGTCCAACATCTGGACACCTCCACCTGAATGGAGAATCTCCAGACTAGAAGGAGCAGAATCAGGAAGCTGATTGGTCCACAGCAACAAAGCTGCTTTGTGGAAGTCCCAGTTTCTTCTTTCAGACATCTTCTCCTTCACAGATGAAGAACTCTGCAGAAAGTCCTGATCTAACCAAGAGCTGCCATCTTCTCTCTGACCTGAAGTCTTATTGATCAGCTTCCTGTGCAGAGCAGATTGGCTCAGATTCTTTGTTCTGATCATCTGTGAAATGTTAAAGTGACATGAATCTAAATGACTGTCAGAGACTCTGTTTGAGGCCACGTTGTGTCTTCCAGCCTGTTTGGAGCTGAGACAGCTGACAGCATCATCACTGAGGATTTGTTCCAGAATATTCTTCCTGCAGATCCTGCTGGTGTGTGGACAGCAAGACAATCAGAGGGATCAGCAGCATCATCTCACCACACTCCTTCCAGATCTGATCCAGTCTGCTGCTTCAGTCCCATCATCCAGCTTCTACTGAGTCCAACATCCACACTGGTATTTTCAGCATCCTGACAAGATGAGCTGCAGTCTCATGTCTTTCTCTGTCCAATCACAGCTGCTGATTCTCACACAATTAGGACCGTAACAAGAAGTTCCGGCTCCTATGTATAAAGCATCATGGTGGACCTACTTGAACAATACTCTCCCACATATTTCTCCTCCACCTCTTCATCACCTTTATTTGGATTTTTATTCATCTCCTCCTTGTTTTCTAGTTAATGAACTGAATGAAGTTTTTCAGTAATTATTATAAAACAGCTCAGATCTGTTTTATAATCTATTAAATGTGAGATGAATGAATTATTCATCTCACATTTAATAGATTATAAAACAGATCTGAGCTGTTTTATAACATGCTAACATGCTGCTGAGATCAGATCAGACTGTGTTGGTCCAGGAGCTGCTCACCTCTTCTCAAAGAAACCAAGAAGCTGCTTCCTCTCTCTCTCTCTAGAAAAAGCTTTTCTCTTTTACTTTCTTTTTCTACAGAAACATCAAATATGAACAAATTCTGAGAATTTATTGATCCTCAGTGAAGCCACTTCTGTGAGAAAAAGGTTTTTATATGAAGTTCTTAGACTTTTTATCAAGTTTAAATGAAAGAAAAATTCTCCTGCATTGTTTTAAAAAAACTCAGAATCAGGATGGAATCAGAAGCTGAGTGAAGGACAGAGAAATAAAACAGTTCTTCCTCATGTGTTTAGAGAAATGTGGATCTGCTGTGTGTAGAAATCTCTCCATACCTGAGCTTCTCCAGTATCCAGTGTGGATCCTCCAGTCCAGCTGTTAGCAGCTTCACTCCTGAATCTCCTGGATGGTTGTAGCTCAGGTCCAGCTCTCTCAGATGGGAGGGGTTGGAGGTCAGAGCTGAGGCCAGAGAAGCACAGCCTTCCTCTGTGATCAGACATCCTGACAGCCTGAAGGAAACAAGACATTTACCAGAAACACTGAGAGAACTGCTGTGGAACTACAGCTAGAATTAAACCTGACCTCATGGTGGCGCTATATAACAAAGACAAGAGATCACCAAGACACTGTAATATTAACATATGTGATGTTTATTTTTATTATGAGGCAGTGTTTGTAGTTTGACAGACATTCTGCTTCCATCATCAGTTTCTGAGAGTTCTAAAGATCATCATGTGAACTGGTGTATGAATCCTTACCTGAGAGATTCCAGTTTACAGTTTGGACTCTTCAATCCATCACTAAGCCTCTTCACTCCTGAATCCTGCAGGTTGTTGTTACTCAGGTCCAGTTCTCTCAGGCTGGAGGACGGGGAGCTGAGAAGTGAGGACAAAGCTTCACAACTTCTCTCTGAGAGATTACAGCCTCTCAGTCTGAGGAGGAGGAAACAATAAAATATTAATATGATGTTTGATACAAAAAATAAAAAATAAACAAACTATAAATTAAATGGACTTGTTTAAAAAGTGTGTCTTTACACTTTTAATATTTCTACATGCAGTGTGACAGGAAGGCTAAAGGTCGTCCCAGCAGTTACCAGGAGAGAAACAGTTCGCTGTGTGTGTACATGTATGAGGGTATGTATTCTGTGTGTATTTGTACAAGTATGAATGTGTGTGTGTGGGTGTTTGTTTGTGTGTGGACGGGGTATAAGTGAGTTGTTTACCTGTGGGTGTGGAATTTGTCTTTAATCTGTTTTTGTATTCTGTGTTTTTTTTTTATTTAAAGCACTTTGTGTTAAACTTTATGCATAAAAAGGACTTTATAAATAAAGTTTGATTTGATTTGATATTTAATATAAAATATTTATTCTGAAAATAAATAAATTTATTTATTCTGAACAAACTCTTTTTAAATTGAAACTACAGGATGTGTTCTATCACAGAGTTACTTTATCAGTTCTGCACCTTTAGGAGAATAGAAGATATTCCCATGTTTACCCTACAAATCTTTGTATTGTTGAACTGTGTGAAGACCAACAACGTCCCTCATAGTGTGATATAGTAGCTGAAAAAATAGTACAGAACCTTTTATATTTCTATCAGATTATAAGAAGGCTGTGGGATTTTATCAGGTTAACTCATCAAGTTGTTTACTTTTAGACCAGATGAAAACACGAGACACATAATGTACAAATACCTGATGATACCTGAAATCATACAGAAAACAAACCAACTTAAAAAATGAATCAATGACTAAATGAGACCTGATGATGGTCGCTTTCTCCTTTTTTCATCTGTCTGCTTTTAGTCGCTAAAAGAAGGGATTTAGAAAGTTTAATCTTGTTCTTACAGAGCTTTGTTGGAGACTTTGACCACTGGCAGCAGCCTCAGAAGAACCTCCTCTGAAGGAGAAAATTTCTGCAGGTCAAATACATCCAGATCTTCTTCTGATGACACTAAGATGAAAGCCAGAGCAGACCACTGAGCAGGAGACAGTTTATCTGTGGAGAGACTTCCTGATCTCAGAGACTGTTGGATCTCCTCCACCAGAGAACGATCATTCAGTTCATTCAGACAGTGGAACAGGTTGATGCTTCTCTCTGCAGACAGGTTCTCACTGATCTTCTTCTTGATGAACTTAACTGTTTTCTGATTGGTGTGTGAGCCACTTCCTGTCTTTGTCAGCAGGCCTCGTAAGAGGTTCTGATTGGTCTGCAGTGAAAGACCCAGGAGGAAGCGGAGGAACAAGTCCAGGTTTCCATTTGGACTCTGTAAGGCCTTCATCACAGCACTCTGATGGAGGTCATCATTTGTTTCTTTAAATAATGAGGACCACCCAGATGTTTTTTTCTCCTCCATCAGATTGACTCCAGATTTGATGAAGGTCAGACGGACATGAAGAGCAGCCAGAAACTCCTGAACAGTCAGATGGATGAAGCTGAACATCTTCTCCTGGTACAGTCCTTTCTCCTCTCTAAAGATCTGTGTGAACAGTCCTGAGTACACTGAGGCTGCTCTGATATCGATGCCACACTCTGTCAGGTCTGATTCATAGAAGATCAGGTTTCCTTTCTGCAGCTGATCAAAAGCCAGTTTTCCCAGAGACTCAATCATCTTCCTGCTCTCTGGACTCCAGTGTGGATCTGTCTCAGCTCCTCCATCATACTTGACCTTCTTGACTTTGGTCTGAAGCACCAGGAAGTGGATGTACATCTCAGTCAGGGTACTGGGCAGCTCTCCTCTCTTACTGGTTTCCAGTAGAGTCTCCAGAACTGTAGCAGTGATCCAGCAGAAGACTGGGATGTGGCACATGATGTGGAGGCTCCGTGATGTCTTTATGTGGGAGATGATCCTGCTGGCCTGCTCGTCATCTCTGAACCTCTTCCTAAAGTATTCCTCCTTCTGTGGGTCAGTGAACCCTCTGACCTCAGTCAACATGCCAACACAGTCAGGAGGGATCTGATTGGCTGCTGCAGGTCGTGTGGTTATCCAGAGGAGAGCAGAGGGAAGCAAGTTCCCCCTGATGAGGTTGGTCAGCAGCACATCCACTGAGGTGAACTCTGTGACATCAGATAGGGTCTCATTGTTGTGGAAGTTCAGAGGAAGTCGACACTCATCCAGACCATCAAGGATGAAGAGAACCCGGAAGTCTTGAAAGCTGCAGATTCCTGCTTCTTTGGTTTCAGTAAAGAAGTGATGAACAAGTTGCACCAAGCTGAACTTTCTCTCTTTCATCACATTCAGCTCTCTGAAAGTCAGTGGAAACATGAACTGGATGTCCTGGTTGGCTTTGTCTTCAGCCCAGTCCAGAGTGAACTTCTGTGTTAGGACAGTTTTCCCAATGCCAGCCACGCCCTTTGTCATGACTGTTCTGATTGGTTGATCTCTTCCAGGTGGGATTTTAAAGAGGTCTTCTTGTCTGATGCTTGTTTCTGGTCTGTGTGGTTTCCTGGATGCTGCTTCAATCTGTCTGACCTCATGTTCATCATTGACCTCTGCAGTCCCTCCCTCTGTGATGTAGAGCTCTGTGTAGATCTGCTCCAGAAGGGTTGGACTTCCTGCTTTAGGAATCCCCTCAAACACACACTGGAACTTCTTCTTCAGAGAGGATTTTAGTTTGTGTTCACAAACTGGAACAAAATATTCTGAATAATAAGAAGAAAACACATCAGTCAGTAAATATTTCAATCCTGTTGAGAATGAGGATGTGAACATGTGATGCTCCAGGTTCTAAGACATCAGTAAATGTTTCATCATTAGCTTCAATCTTTAGAGAATCCTCTTACTGCTCTGCAGATGCTCAGCCAGCTCCTCCTGCTTCATTCTCCTCAGGAAGTCCACTGTGATCTTCACTAACGCCTCTCTGCTCCTCTGCTCTTCATCCTCACCCTCCAACACAGAGCATTCTGGGTAATCTGGACTCAGAAGCTTCTGGAACTTCTTCAGCTGGTTCTTAACAAAAGTGATGATGTTGTCCTCCAGCACCTGGAAGAGAAAAGGACATGAAGGAGCCAGTCAGACTGAAATCATGGAGCCAAACATCAGGTCCATGTTGGACACCCTGACAATCCACTGGTCTATAAAGTACAGCATGAAGATGACTGAACTGTAGAGATGGGAAAGTAGTTGTTGGAGATGTCCAGACCTTAAATATGGAGTCCAGCTGTGTTTGATGCTGCAGCGCAGACTGATCACTGGGAAGTTCTGAGCTCTGCTGGTCCACACTATGGAGGAATCAGGAACAATCAGATGTCATCGTTATTCTGAGTTATGTAACACATTTAATTTAGTCAACTCTTATTATTGCAAAAACTACAAATGCCTCCACAAAGGCTCCAGGACACAGTGAGGTTATTTTTACCTTTCAGTGTTTTTTTGTACAGATGTTTAACTTTACACATAAATTTGAGGAAAAATTCAAATGATAATAAAAAGAACTGTATTAACCTCAAACAACCATAACTAAGCTCAAGCTGATAATTATTAATATGTACAGTGCAACCTGGGAGATAATAACACGTAAGAAAATTGCTTCAAATGTTCACTTAATGAAGAAATCATTCCTCAACAAATCAGAACATCTATTTGGAGACTTCAAATACAAAACCAAGATAATACAGAATATCAAACATATGCTCCTCTGGGCTGAGACAGTGAAGGACGGGGACATTAAAATGATGACAAACTTAAACTGTATTAGTTTTATTTCATATACTTTACTTTTAATGGTTTACATCAAAATGATTGATTTTCCGTTCTTTGGCTCATATTATAAATCAATATTTTAAGAAGCTTAAAAAACAGGTAAATAATAATATTATGATTATTCATTCATTAAAAACGTGTTTTATAAGCAGTACCTTCTCAGATTTCAACAACAGCTATGAAATGAAAGAAAAAAATCACGGTACTTTTTACTTCCGGCACTCGTCCGGTACTCGTGCTGGTATACAGAATTCCATCTTCCATTATAAATACGCATTTTGACATCATTAATAGTTAATTAGAATAATTTATGCCAAAAGAAAGCTACCCTGACTGTTTTTTAGCTTGCTCATAAATCACGTGTGTACTACCGCATTTGCTTATTGGCTCGTGACTTTCACGCATGTCCAAAACATGTCAACAATAAAACGTCCGTTTGTTAACTTGCAGAAAATAATCGTAAACAAATAATATCTCAGTCATTTTTTGTCATAAAAATATAAGTTTTATACCAGTGAAAGCTTATTTTGTCATAGACAAGACCCTAGACTAACAACTTTAAAAAGACAGAACAAAACTTTTTCTTCTTCTTCTTTCAGCATTTCCCTTCAGGGGGCGCCACAGCAAGTCGGTTTCTTCCATCTAACCCTATCTGTTGTATCTGTCAAGTCAACATCCAAGACCTCTATATTCTATCTGTTTTCTCTATCTTCTCTGTCTTCATTCTGTCCTACCTGTCTCATTTTTAGTCTGTCCAAGAGATGGAGCCACAGGTAGGAACTGGTAATGTCTCCTCCCTCTATGATTAGACTTACTAAAACAGGTGTTCAGGTGCTGTGCTCAGACACAGACAAACAAAGAACCATGAATGCTGAGGGAAAGACAGAGATGCTACCGGTGAGTATCTAACTGACTAAAAACATAGCTTTTGAATAAAATAGTCAACTGAACATAGCTGATTAATTCTGTAACATAAATTTAGGAAAGAAAATGGCTCTGTGGCTCCATAGGCCAGACCTAATCCACTAAATAGAGAGACAAGAGTAAACTGACAAGAGGTTAAAGAGGGATGAAGGAACTGATTATTTCTTTAATACAATAAGTATTTATTTATATTTAAAGTTTAAAGTATACTATTCAATTATTGTTGAATATTATTTTGGGCTATTTGAATTTATTAAAACTGTTCCATTTATGCTATTTATTAAACAATACATAATTCAAAAGTAATTTCTATTTGAATTGTGGAAGAAAAATGATTAAATTTAAAAGATTAAAAGTGGCATTAAAAATTTATTAAAAAGTTAACTTTAAAGGTTACATTTAAATTAAATTTATGAACTATTAAAATTTGTTTATAAAAACCTGAAACTTTATTATAGTTAAAATGTTTTGTTTAAAATGCTTAATAAATAAAATGTTGATTTCTATTCAAAGGTTTTTGACCTGCTTTGAAACTGCTTTGAAACTGCTTTGAAGAGGCATAAAATTGCAATAAAAACAAAGCCGAGTTGAACCTGTGTCTGTGATCTTTCCTGGGTTTTTCAAGTCACCTGCATTCATGTATAAAAAGGCTTGACAGTCAAAAAACCATCAAGTGACTTGACAGTATCCTCTTTGGTGACACCAACTATCTTCATGTCTTCCTTCACTGTATCCATGAACCTCCTCTTTGGCCTTCCTCTTGTCCTCTTTCCTGGTGGTTCCAAACCCAACATCCTTCTTCATAGGAAGAAGGATGTTTCAGCGCTATATAAGTTCAATGCATTATTATTATTACATAGGTAATAACAATGCATTATTATTATTACATAGGTAATAATAATAATGCATTGAACTTATATAGCGCTTTTCTAGACACTCAAAGACGCGTTACATATATACTATATGCATTATTCATTCACTCAATACAATCATTCACACACACAACATTCATTCCTGATGATGGGAGCTACCATGCAAGGCGCAGACCACTATCATCAGAAGCAACTGGGGGTTCGGTGTCTTGCTCAAGGACACCTCGGCATGGACTCTGGGCAGGGGATCGACCTTCTGGTTACGGAGCGGTCGCCCTACCCACGGAGCCATCCTTCCCCCAAGCCATCCTTCCCCCCATGTACTCTCTCTATCTCCTCTGCACATGTCCAAACCATCTCAGTCTGGCCTCTCTGACTTTAAAACCTCTAACATGTGCTGTTCCTCTGATCCTGTCCATCCTGGTCACTCCCAGAGAGATCCTCAGCATCTTCATCTCTGCTACCTCCATCTCTGCTTCCTGTCTTTTTCTCAGTGCTACTGTTTCTAGACCAATCAGCATGGCCTGTCTCACCACGGTTTTGTACACTTTTCCTTTCAATTTAGCTGAAACTCTTCTGTCACACATCACACCTGATACTTTTCTCCACCCGTTCCAGCCTGCCTGAACACGCTTCTTCACCTCTTTTCCACAATCTCCATTGCTCTGGACTGTTGATCCTAGATACTTAAAATCTTCCACCTTCTTCAAAACTACAGTAGTTAAACTTTCATCACCTCTGTGGATCGGATTTGAAGTCAATAACAAAACGCTTTGACCGGTCACTCCTCATGGACATACAGCTGGGTTCAGGTCCTGGTCCAGGCTGGTTCCTGTGAATCCAGATGTTTAAATTCTTTAAAATCATTTTATTATTGGTTATAATTTTCTAAATTTATTCAATATTTGATAAAATAGAAACACAACTTTAAAAAGAATTAAGTAAACTACAGTAGTTAAACCTCCTCCTTGAGCCGCCACCTTAATGTGGTAGAGGGGTTTGCGTGCCCCAATGATCCTAGGAGCTATGTTGTCCGGGGCTTAATGCCCCTGGTAGGGTCACCCAAGGCAAACAGGTTCTAGGTGAGGGGCCATACAAAGCGTGGCTCAAAAATACCCCTATGAAGCGATCAAACATGGCCAAGTTGCCCTTGCCCGGACGCGGGTCACCGGGGCCCCCCCTTGGAGCTAGGCCTGAGGGTGGGGCACGCGTGCGAGCGCCTGGTGGCTGGGCTTTTACTCATGGGGCGCGGCCGGGCTCAGCCCGAACAGGGGACATGGGCCACCCTTCCAGCGGACTCACCACCTGCAGGAGGGGCCGTGGGGATGGGTGAAGGAGGAGATGGGTGGCAGCCAACGGCGGGGACCCTGGCGGTCAGATCCTCGGCTGCATAGGCTAGCTCTAGGGACGTGGAATGTCACTTCTCAGGCGGGGAAGGAGCCCGAGCTGGTGTGCGAGGTTGAGCGCTTCCGGCTAGATATAGTTGGACTCTCCTCGACGCACAGTTTGGGCTCTGGAAGCAGGCCTCTTGACAGGGGCTGGACCCTGTACTATTCTGGAGTTGCCCCCAGCTCGGCTCCTGTGTGTTGGAGTTCTCCCCGGTAAACGAAAGGATTGCCTCCATCCGCCTTCGGGTGGGGGGACGGGTCCTCACTGTCGTTTGTTGCTATGCACCGAACGGCAATGTAGACTACCCGCCCTTTTTGGAGTCTTTGGGGTGAGTATTGGAGGGGGCATCGCCCGGGGACTCCATTGTCCTCCTTGGGGACTTCAA
Organism: Neostethus bicornis; assembly: GCA_902685375.1. Taxonomy (NCBI): domain Eukaryota; kingdom Metazoa; phylum Chordata; class Actinopteri; order Atheriniformes; family Phallostethidae; genus Neostethus; species Neostethus bicornis. Next base: position 15,910,296 of record LR738563.1, on the reverse strand, counting down.
TGCTCACGTGGGCAACGACAGTGAAACGTGGAGGGAAGTGATTGGGAGGAACGGCCCACCTGATCTAAACCCGAGTGGTGTTCTGCTGCTTGACTTCTGTGCTCGTCACTGATTGTCGGTAGCGAACACCATGTTCAAGCATAAGAGTGTCCACATGCACACGTGGCACCAGTACACTCTAGGCCGCAGTTCCATGATTGACTTCATAGTTGTTTCATCGAACTTGCGGCCGCATGTCTTGGACGCTCGGGTGAAGAGAGGGGCGGAGCTGTCAACTGATCACCACCTGGTCGTGGGTTGGCTTTGATGATGGGGGAGGAAGCCGGTCAGACCTGGCAGGCCCAAACGATCTGTGAGGGTCTGCTGGGAACGTCTGGTAGATCCGTCAGAGAGAGTTTCAACTCACACCTCTGGCAGAGCTTCTCACAGGTACCGGAGGAGGTGGGGGACATCGAGTCAGAGTGGACTCTGTTCCGCACCTCTATTGTCGAGACGGCAAGCCGAAGCTGTGGACGCAAGGTCATCTGTGCCTATCGTGGCGGCAACGCCCGAACCCGCTGGTGGACACCAGTGGTGAGGCATGCCGTCAAGCTGAAGAAAGAGTCTTACCGGGCCTTTTTGGCCTGTGGGACTCCTGAGGCAGCTGACATCAGCGGGCGAAGCGGAACGCAGCTTCGGTGGTCGTCGAGGCAAAGGCCCGGGCTTGGGAGGAGTTTGGCGAGACCATGGAAAACAACTTCCGAATGGCTTCAAAGAAATTCTGGTCCACCATCCGGCGGCTCAGGAGAGGCAAGCAGTGCACCATCAACACCGTTTACGGTGGGGACGGGGAGCTGCTGACCTCGACTCGGGACGTTTTGGATCGGTGGAAAGAATACTTTGAAGACCTCCTCAATTCCACCAACATGTCTTCCGATGAGGAAGTAGAGTCTTTGGAATCCGGGATGGGTCTTCCTATCTCTGCTGTCGAGGTCGCCGAGGTAGTCAAAAAGCTCCGAAGCGGCCGGGCTCCGGGGGTGGATGAGATCCGCCCGGAGCTCCCAAGGGCTCTGGATGGTGTTGGGCTGTTCTGGCTGACACACCTTTTAACCATTGCATGAACATCTGGGACAGTGCGTCTGGATTGGCAGACTGGGGTGGTGGTCCCTCTTTATAAGAAGGGGGATCGGAGGGTGTGCTCCAACTACCGAGGGATCACACTCCTCAGCCTCCCTGGGAAGGTCTATTCGGGAGTACTGAAGAGGAGGGTCCGTCGGATTGTCGAGTCTCGGATTGAAGAGGAGCAGTGTGGTTTCCGTCCCGGACGTGGAACTACGGACCAGCTCTATATCCTCTTCAGGATCTGGGAGGGGTCATGGGAGTTTGCCCAACCAGTCTACATGTGTTTTGTGGATCTGGAGAAGGCATTCAATTGTGTCCCTAGGGGACTCCTGTGGGGGGTGCTCCGGGAGTACGAAGTCTCGGAGCCCTTAGTACGGGCTGTCCGATCTTTGTACGACCGGAGCCAGAGCTTGGTCTGTATAGCTGGCAGTATGTCAATTCCATTTCCAGTGAGAGTTGGACTCCACCAAGGCTGCCCTTTGTCACCGATTCTGTTCATCACCTTTATGGACAGTATATCTAGGTGCAGCCGAGGCGTTGGAGGGATCCAGTTTGGTGACCTCAGGATCGGATCTCTGCTTTTTGCGGATGATGTAGTCCTGTTGGCTTCATCGGACCGTGATCTCCAGCTCTCGCTGGATCGATTTGCTGCCGAGTGTGAAGCGGCCGGGATGGGAATTAGTGCCTCCAAATCCGAGACCATGGTCCTCGCCCGGAAATGGGTGGAATGCCCCCTGCGGGTCAGGGACAGGGTCCTGCCCCAAGTGGAAGAGTTTAAGTATCTCGGGGTCTTGTTCACAAGTGGGGGAAGGATGGAGCGGCAGATCGACAGGCGGATCGGTGCGGCATCAGCAATAACTAGGACGCTGCATCGGTCCATCGTGGTAAAGAGAGAGCTGAGCCGAAAAGCAAAGCTCTGGATTTACAAGACGATCTACGTTCCCACCCTCACCTATGGTCACCAGCTGTGGGTGGTGACCGAAAGAATGAGATTGCGGGTACAAGCGGCCGAAATTAGCTTCCTCCGCAGGGTGGCTGGGCTCTCACTCAGAGATTGGGTGAGGAGCTCTGCCATCCGAGAGGAGCTCGGTGTCGAGCCGCTCCTCCTCCAGGTCGAGAGGAGCCAGATGGGGTGGTTCGGGCATCTGGTCAGGATGCCCCCCGAGCGCCTCGCAGGCGAGGTGTTTTGGGCACGTCCCACCGGGAGGAGACCAAGGGGCAGACCCCGGACCCGCTGGAGAGACTATGTCTCACAGCTGGCCGGGGAATGACTTGGGATCCTTCCAGGTGAGCTGGAAGATGCAGCCGGGGAGAGAGGCCTGGGCTGCCCGTTTGAGGCTGTTGCCCCTGTGACCTGACCCCGGAACAAGCGGAAGATTACGGAGTGGAATGGAACATAACAGTAGTTAAACTTTTAATACCTCTCTGGTTCTGATTTAAAGTCAAAAGGATCATCTTTTGACCAGTCACTCCTCATGGACATGCAGCTGGGTTCAGGTCCTGATCCAGAACCTGGCTGAGGCTGGTTCCTGTGAATCCAGATGTATAGATGCTTTAGAAAACATTTTATTCCAGTTTGTTATAACATTCAATATTTAATAGGAAATTAAAAAGGAATTAATAATATGTGGAGATTTAAATATAAATTTGCTTAAAGCAACTACCCATGGGAAAACAACTGATTTCATAAATATGATGCATTCAAATATGTTACTACCAATTATTGATAAACCCAGCAGAATAACTATTGATTCCTCCACTCTAATAGATAATATTTTTATAAACAATATTGAAGCTAAAATTATTGGTGGCCTTCTTGTCAGTGATATAAGTGACCACCTACCAGTTTTTGCTATATTTCAAAATAAAATTATAACTAATGACAAAGAAAACTCTGAAACATTTAGATATATTAGGCGAGTGACAGACCAAACTCTAAATAAACTTAAAGAAGACTTATTAAAACAGAAATGGGACGAGGTCTACAACCAAACTGACCCAAGTGAAGCGTATGAAATTTTAATATCCATGTTTTTAGAAATCTACAATAAAAACTGCCCATTAAAAAAGGTAAAACTTAAAGAAAATTCTAAAATAAAGCCATGGATAACAAGTGGATTACAAAATGCATGTAAGAAGAAAAATATGTTATATAAAAAGTTTATTCAGCACAAAACCAAGGAATCTGAAATAAAATATAAAAATTATAAAAACAAATTGACTAGTATTTTGCGGAAAACCAAAAAAGAATACTTTCATAAATTATTTGAAGAACAAAAAGAAAATATTAAGGGAACATGGAATGTCATTAATAAAATAATTAAAATAAAAGATAAAAAATATGAAATACCAAAACAATTCATGAACAAAAGCTCAAAGCTGGAAAATATAAAAGAAATTATAGAAGGATTTAATCATTATTTTGTTAATGTAGGAAATACCTTGGCTGAAAGTATTGAGAAGCATAACATAAGTCCAAGTGATGCTGTAAACAGAAATCCTTTTACATTTTATTTAAACACAACAAATGAAAATGAAATAATTAAAATAGTAAAGCGATTTAAATCAAAAACATCTAAAGATACACTTGACATTGATATGAATTTAATAAAGAATACAATAGAGCCTATTGCACAGCCTCTAACACATATTTGCAATAAGTCTTTTCAAATCGGTAAATTTCCTGAAAAAATGAAAATAACTAGAGTTATTCCAGTCTATAAAAATTGCAATAAACACTTATTTTCAAATTATCGGCCTATATCCATACTTCCACAGTTTTAAAAAATGATAGAAAAAGTATTTGTAATAAGATTAGATAAATTTATAGAGAAACACCAGCTCCTTAGTGACAAACAATATGGGTTTAGACAAAACCGATCCACTAATATGGCTGTTACAGAACTAATAGAAAATATTTCTACATCAATAGACTCAAATAATTATGGCATCGGTATTTTCATAGACCTTAAGAAAGCTTTCGACACCATAGATCATAATATATTACTGAGCAAACTAGACAGATTTGGTTTTCGAGGAGCTGCATAAACATGGCTTCAGAGCTACTTAGAAAATAGATATCAGTATGTACAAATAAAAGAGGAAAAATCTGATTTATTAAAAGTCATATGTGGAATTCCACAAGGCTCAACGCTGGGGCCTAAACTCTTTATCCTGTACATCAATGATATGTGTTACACATCCAAACTAATAAATTATGTACTGTTTGCAGAAGACACTACTCTTTACTTTTCAGGAAAAGACCTGAACCAAATAATACAATCAGTTGAAAGAGAATTGAGTAAAATAAAAATATGGTTTGACATAAATAAATTATCATTAAATATTGAAAAAACGAAATTTATAGTATTTACAAAATTAAAAGTACCTAAACAAATTCAAATTATGCTTAATAACACCCCATTGGAACGAGCTTACGACAGTAAGTTCCTTGGAATGATTATAGATCACAAATTAAGCTGGAAATCACACATAAATTATACAAAAAATAAACTGTCTAAAGTAATAGCAATCATTTATAAATTCAGATTTGTCCTAAATAAAAAAGTTTGTTTATGTTATATAATACATTAGTACTTCCATATATAACTTATTGTATCGAGATTTGGGGAAATACGTACAAAACTAACACAAAACCAATTTATATTTTACAAAAAAAGCAATACGAGCAATAACATTCTCATCTTATAATCAACCTACCAATAATCTATTTATAAATTTAAAAACATTAAAGTTCTATGATTTAGTGGAATTACACACTTTAAAATTTATGTTTAAGATAAAAAAAAAACATGATGTCAAACTCTCTACAAAATATGTTTATTATTAGGAAAAGTCCGTACGAACTAAGAGGAAATGATGTGTTCATTAAAAATAAATTTAGAACAAATGTTAAAAAATTCTGTATTTCTATTAAAGGTGTGGATCTTTGGAATAATTGTGATGATGAACTTAAATTGTGTTTAAATCTTTTATGTTTAAAAAAGAAATTTAAGTTATTATTACTTAAAAAATATGCAAGTCTTGATGGTTAAATTCAAGCTTATATAAAAAGTAAACAATTATGATGTGTTATGATTATGTTATGTGTTACGATTATGCGTTATGATTATGTTATATGTTATGTGTTATGATGTGTTATGATTATGTTATGTGTTATGATTATGTGTTATGATTATGTGTTATGATTATGTTATATGTTATGATGTGTTATGATTATGTTATGATGTATTATGATATTATTATGTTATGTGTTATAACAATTATGATGACTTAGTATTTACTTATGTCTTTTTGCTTTTATTATGACATTAAAAAAAAAAAAAAAAAGAGGGTCGGCGTAATAAGCATTTGCTTCAGCCGATTCCTTTTCGGTCCTTTGCTGGAATATGGTTGTTTTCTTTATTTCATTGATATGAGGTTGCACTGTGACCGAAATAAATAAATAAATAAATAAAAAAAATAATAACATAGTTACGCTGTAGTTCGGCCCTGCTGGCTCCCTGGAGCTTTTTAAAAATGTTTGAGAATTAAATAAATGGGAAAAGAAATATATATATATATATATATATATATAGATAGATAGATAGATAGATATACAACATATAGACACGTGTGTGGTTTTTGTTGGGGAAAAAAACACGACACAAAATATTATCAACGTTTTCCAATTCTGTTAAAATGTGTAGAAAAAATATTTAGTTTCAAAATTCTTGTCAAGAAGATTTGCGTCATATCGTGTGACACACGTTTCTATCAGCAGAGCGGAATGCCAGGCACATGGCAGCTGCAGGATGTACCATTGTTCTCTTTTTCCCCAAAAAGAAAAACCAAAAGATTTATAAGTGGAAAAGTACAATAACATTAATCTGGAGAAATGAGAGAATTGCGAACTAGGTTTAAGAAGTGGGTTGCATTTCCAAACTGCAGAGATGCCAAGTTTTTGACTTCATAAAGATGGAGATCTGCTAAAAACATTGGGGGGCTTCACTGGAAAAACTAAACTTCCAGAAAATTTTAAATTTAAAAATGGCATGTTTCATTCTGGTGACATTTTAACACAAAATTGTGCTTTTTTTGCAGACTGAAATTTTTAATCTTAGTTTGCTACAAAATTACAGTGAAGGAAGACATGAAGATAGTTGGTGTGGCCAAAGAGGATACAGAAGATAGGATTAGATGGAAGAAACTGACTTGCTGTGGCGACCCCTAAAGGGAAATGCCGAAAGAAGAAGAAGTTTGCTACAAAATTAATGTACCTGTTGACTAATATTAATATCTAAAATCCTAAATCTTACTCACAATAAAATGCATTGTGCAGGGCTTTGATATGATATTAAATTATAGCACTCAGTCTACAACAGTATGTACAAAAAAACAAACAAAAAACTGTAATGTATCACAGGTAAGGCAGTATACATTCACCAAAAACAATACAGGCTTATAGACCATACAGACGGCTACTAGCGACTAGCTCTGCTAGCAGCTACAAGCACTACTTGCGGCAACTAGTAACTACTAATGCTACTAGGGGCTAGTAACGCAACCAGTGCCTACCACACACTACTACCACCCCTAGTACCAGAGGTAAGATCTTAAGCCCGACCCAAGCTGGCCTAAAAATGTCAATCATTACTTCGGGTCGGCTTCTCTCTCACTGATTTTTTTTTTTTATAAATATATGTTTATAAAATGTAAACTAAAATGAGGTGTGTGTACTAAACTAATCTTAATTTGGTAATGCGCCCCTGCGCACGTCTTTATTTATTTTGTTTAGTGTTATTTATTTTGAACTGTCTGGCGTCTCAGTCTGGCCTCTCTGACTTTATCTCCAAAACCTCTAACATGTGCTGTTCCCCTGATCCTGTTCATCCTAGTCACTCCCAGAGAGATCCTCAGAATCTTCATCTCTGCTACAAACATCTCTGTTTCCTGTCTTTTCCTCAGTGCCACTGTCTCTGGACCAATCAGCATGGCTGGTCTCACCACGGTTTTGTACACTTTCCCTTTCATTCTAGCTGAAACTCTTCTATCACACATGCAGAATATAGTTGTAAAAAATTAAAGCTCCATCATTTTTTGTCATAAAAATATCATTTTTACATCATTGGAAAGCTTATTTTGTCATCGACAAGACCATATAAATACCTAATTTTTTTCCTAAATTGTGACATGCAACTGATTTTGTAATGGGGGAAGAGGGTCACATATTTGTTTTCTGGTCTAAAATGGCTCAACGTTTTATGTTGTTAGATCCTGGTGTAGACTTACAACTTTAAAAAGACAGAAAAACTACAGATTATGAACTTTTATCACCTCTGTGGATCTGATTTAAAGTTAAAAGGATGATCCTTTGACCGGTCACTCCTCATGGACACACAGCTGGGTCCAGATCCTGGTCCAGGCTGGTTCCTGTGAATCCAGATGTTTGCTGATGTGAGTACTGATCTCTGACATGGAGAAGAGTCATGAACAGTTAGAGATGATCAACTGACCTCTGAATGAGTTTAGAGAGGGGGACTCCTTCCTCTTGGTCCTGATCCATGATGCTGAATCCACATCAGCTCACACACACTTTCTAGCTGCAGAGGAAACACACATCATTCATCTGAATGTAGCAGGTGGAGTTTTTTATTTCCTGTATTTTATAGTTTTATTCTGCATGTTTTAATTGGCTTAATTATTTTATTTACTTTACCTTCTACTAAAAAGTGGTGCAGTCCCTGACTGCTAGTAAGAGGCAGCAGGGGAAGAGGAGAGACACACTGTTGGGAGATCCCTGTTGGACTATGGCCTGGTGGCAAGGTGGTGTGTCTGCCTGCACACCACCTTGGGGCGAGGGCTCCCCCTGAAAAGAGACATGGAATGTCCTTCACAGAAGGTTCCTGCAGTCAGCGGTTTGAATGGGTGGGCCCATAAGGGGCGGACCGGGATGACAAATGGGCCCATGATTGGGGGTATCCAGGGTGACAAATGGATTCATGACTGGGTGGACCCGGTACAAGAAATGGGCCCATAAAGGCTGCGGACCGGAACGAGGAAAGGCCGGTGGGCTAAACCCTTCTCTGGTGCTCCCCGCCCGGTCACATAAAGATAGTCTGAAGTCATTCTTTCCATCATCTGCTGCCAGTGGCGGCTGGTGACATGTGGCGCAGGGGCGCCGTCTCCCTTGTCTTGATTGCCAAAAATAACAATAAAAAAATGTATAAACATGTTAATGTTTGTAAGCATGTAAAACAGTCTTGTGTGAAGATTATATGCATTTTAATAACGTTTCACACCGTTTTATTTTATTTCTTCTGGTGAAAACCGGAAATAGGGCGTTACCCCTCACGCCCCACAAGGAAAACACATTAGTGTGTATGTGGCTTCCGGTGTTTCTGAAAAAACGTGACGTCAGCTCAGAATTTTATTCCATTCATTTGTATTGCAAACCAAAACCACGCCCGAGCTGCGCCCAAAACCACAGTGATAGGTTGTTCTCTCTGACAGTCTGTTACGTGAACCAATCAATTAGCTATGAGCTGACCTATAATCCCGCTTACGACCCCTCCCATCTTTGGGGTTGATAGGTTTATTTTCATACACATGTGAAAATAAAACTTTTAAATATTCATGTTCTGGCATGTGATATCTTTAATACAGAGGATATCTCAAAATATAGAGATATATATTTTTTTGTGTGTGTGTGTTTGAAAAATGTGCGCCCCACCCAGATTTTTTGTTACCACCAGCCACCACTGGTGTGTATTTTAGAGGGTGTGACTGCAGGAAATGAAAAGAAGCTGCAGTTTGTTTTTGAAGTAGATCAAATCTGTCAGACTGGTTCGACTGGTTCTGTGATGATGTGATGACGAGTGGGGAGGAGTCTAATGCTAAGATAAGTTGTTCCCAATCAGAGGAAGTATTGATCTTTCAGAGCGATCAGAAAAGAAATGAGAGCAGCGGGTATCTGATAGAAAACATTTACACACACTTTTCACATCATTTTAACACTAAATGATCAAATAAAAATCATTTCTTCAGAAATCAGGAGAATCCAGTGTAAATTAGACTGGGACAGAACTTTGTTACTTAGAGCAGCTGAAAAGAATCTGAACCTCAGGAGAAGTTTCATTAACTATTTGAATCTTTTAACTTCAATGAAGGACTCACGTCAACATTATTAATCAAGATAGAACTTTTCAAACATTTAAAGAGAAACGTTGCAGTAAGAAAGAGAAAAGACGGTGGCTCAGTGGTTAGAGCGTTCGCCCGCTCTATTCACTTAAGTGGTTAGAGTGGTTAAGTTGGGTAAAAAAAAAAGGTTTGCACTTACAGTTTGTTGAGAGAAGACTCTCCAGTCCAAAGACTGACACACAGGTGAGCTGTTTCCTGGAATGAAACACATTTCTACCTGTGTGACTGGTTTCAGCTCCCGGCTGGCTCCACCCTACTCCACACACACAGACAAACAGGGACAAGACGGAGGGGCAGAACAGGACACGGAAGGACAAGACTTTGCCCTTGACATGCTTGTTGTTCTACTGTATTCACAGTGCAGTTAAACACTTTCATTACTTTTATGATGATATTTTGTCTCTAAAAAGAGATTCTAACATCACTGTAGTGTTTTATTTCTGGTGTGGTGTTATCCTATCATCACCATTTTGTTTTAGTATTTGTATACTGAAGTGATTCTTTGTCATCAGTGTTACAGCAATGGATTGATTGGACATGTGTAAGTATATGTGTGATGATCCATCATTCCTGTTCTTCATTGATACAATAGTAATACCCCATCATTACTGTGATGTTCTAGTAATACTCTGGTATCACTGTATGAAACTGATCAGTCAGCCGATGCTGTGAGCTGACAAACACAGAAAAAACAGATTGTAGAATTTACTTTGGGGAATTTTAAAACGTAAAAAAAAAAAACATTTTAACCTGAACTGAATGTTCCAGCAGTCAGTGGAATGTTGTTTGATTGGTTCAATGAAAAAACATTTTCACATCTTACAGGGAAACAGATGAACATTTCTATCTCTTTCTATTTTTAGTGAATCAGCAGCTTCATTCTGATAAAATGTGGTCTAACTGGTCAGACTGAAATGTTTACTGAAGACAGTTTAAAGCTCTGGGTAAATGGAAGCAACCATGACAGCATCCATGGAGACGGTTAGGGTTACACTGGGAACTGTAAATGAGAAGTCTAAAATGAAAATAACTCTGTAGAGTGTGTTGATTTTTTTTCTTCAACCTTTGAACTGTGTAAAAACATTCTTCTATTGTTTCTTTGTAAACAGTCCAACTCTCCTGATTCAGTCAGAAATCTTCTGGTCTGAAGTTACAAACCTGATTCTCATCATTGAGAGTCTTAATCTCTCATTTAAAAATAAATACAATAGAAGTAAAATAAAAGCATGAAAGAAACGGGCGTAAAAGCATGACATTGAAATTGTGGGAAACTTTGCAACCTCTCACGATTTCTTGTGCACTTGTTTAACTTTTAGTTCTGATTGGTTATTGAGATCCTGCAGGTTTTCCTCTACTTACTTTTGAACCAAAACAATGTTCACGAACTGCTTTTAATGGTAAAAACACAGACGAGCTTAGTTGGAAGAGATTTTACATCAAAGTAAACACATTATTTTCTTTTTTACATGCAAATGAAGTGAAATAGAAACCAATCAAATTCATCTACTCCTAAAAAAAACAAACACCTGAAACCTGCAAGTTTCAAAGTGACCAATGTCACACGACAAAAACAATAAGTATAAATAGAGATGAATTTACCACAAGATTTTAAAATCAGTAGATTTTAGTGGAAAATCTACATATGAAAATAGTTCTTACTGAGAAGTAGATGTAGTTTTTTATTCATCAGAAACATTTACAGTGAAACTACAGAGTCCAGTATGACATGCAAGTCTAACGTTCTAGTCCTGCATTCTGGAACCTTCTATGCTTTGTGAATTCATTTGGCTTAATGATAAACAAAGCTGCACGGTGGCCTCACAAGCAAGAAGGTTGAAGGTAAAAGTCCCAGGTGGGGACAAGGCTTGGAACATTGGTCTTTCTGTGTGAGGTTTGCATGTTCTCCTCTGTATGTGTGGTTTTTTTTCTGGTTTCCTCCAAAAACATATATGTTAGATTGATTGGCCACCAGGGATAGGATCTATTACACATGGTATATTAATATTAGTTTTACATTCATCTAATACCATTACATATTACATTTACATTATTGTACTGGTGAGTCTGGACTTTCTCTCTTGACAGAAATGATCAACGCACGATTTGTATTTTTATAATCTTTTAAAATGTATTTCTTATTGGTCGATTGCAGTTTGGCTTCTAGGATGGGCCATGTGGAGTGGATCATAGTAAAATGAGAGTTCCAGCGTGTAGCGTTGGCTGTCTGCAGTCACCACTCATCTTCTAGTAGCTCACTGGCATGTATGGACCGACACACGGCTGACAATGTTGCCAAGCTGGCCCAGCACATTGGTGATAGGGCCTGCCTTCATCCCATTCTTGACAACCAGCTGCAGGGTGTGGGTAAAGCAGGGGTTGTGCTCTGTGATGATGTCATCTGTGACTGTACCTTTAGATGCGTCTTTAGATTTGATGTAGACTTCGCAGAGTAGGACACTTCAGAAGAACTTGCAGATTTGATCTGTCTTGAGAGCGGGCTTTGAACATATTTCCAGATTGATCTCAGTTTTTTTCCCACACACACAAACACATGGGGACAACATGCAAACATAAAAGGCCAGTGTTTCATGCCTCACCCCCACTCTGGGACTTGAACACTGACCTTCTTTCTGTGAGGCCACTGTGCAGCCCCAGAATTAATATATATCATAATAATAATTTTTTTTTAATATAAAAAGATGCCTGAACGTAGAACACATACAGGCTGCCGGTTGGCCACCCACGGAACAACCAAAGCTCCCATTCCCCCAAAAAAAGGAGAAAGATGCACCACACAACCTATCCAAAACCCCAAAGATTACAAAAATAAACAGAAGACCAACGACAAGTTCTAAAAATTACAAATAAAATCAGCAGAATATTAAACATATTTTCTAAAATCAAAAAGTTTCAAACTTCATTCCACAAAAAAATAATGTTTTAAAGGTACTTTTAAAGCAGTAAAAAGTTTCTTTTAAATGTGTTTCTGAATAATTTGTTGAGATAGATTCATTTTTACAAAAATAAAAATGAAGTTAAATCCATCAAACTCTCACAGTTGGGATTCTACTGCTTTTAATTATTTGAGTGACTTTCTGAAGAACAAAGAACTCTGGGACACGTTGCATGTGTGATATGGAAGTAGAATTCCTCTGTTTTTACATCAGAAAGAATTATTGTTCTATCTTATGTGCTTGTAATTCTACAAACATCCAAACATCAAACTGAACTATCTGTTCATCAGTCAGAGTTTTCTGCTAGGATCAGACCCTTTACACTCAGCACAGAGACATACTGGAACCAGGAAACAAGACCCCAAACCCAGCATGGAGAGGTTTAGTGAATGTGGTGGGGAAGGTGTGGAGGTGGATCAGAGAGTCAGTGCAGACTCTGTAGAAGGACAGAGAGCCAGCAGGACAGTCCACATACACTGCTACTCTGTGGGAGTCAGAGGAGGAGGAGATACATGTTTCTCTGTCATTGTGCCAGACAGAGTAACCATCATGATCAGAGCATCTCAGACTCCAGGACTGATCATTGAATCCAAACACACAGTCTTTGCTGTCTCCTCTCCTGCTGATTTCTCTGTAACTCATTGATATAAGAACCAGTCCTCTCCACTGGACCTCCCAGTAATAGCAACCAGTCAGAACATTTTCACACAGAAGCTGGAGATTGTTAAATCTGTCTGGATGATCAGGATATGACTGAAGCACATTCACACATGTCACCTTTCTGTTGTTCTCAGACAGTTTGAGGTGTCTGCCCACTGTGTTGATGTCGATTGTGAGTGGACAGGAATCTGATGGAGAGAACAAACACAATCCAGCTGCAGTTATTGATCTATTGACACTTTGAATGAGTGATGTGACAGAGTGAAGATGGCTGGATGGGATGAATCCAATGAAGAACACACTTACACTTCCTCAGACCTGGTCTCAGCCATGGTTCTCCAGCAGGTTTCACCCTGAAAGGAGGATGGGGTCAGAGCATGCTAACATGGACATTACATGGCTCTCATACACACTTTGTTCTACACTGAGAAAGGAGCAGTCCAACATCTGGACACCTCCACCTGAATGGAGCATCTCCAGACTAGAAGGAGCAGAATCAGGAAGCTGATTGGTCCACAGCAACAAAGCTGCTTTTTGGAAGTCCCAGTTTCTTCTTTCAGACGTCTTCTCCTTCACAGATGAAGAACTCTGCAGAAAGTCCTGATCTAACCAAGAGCTGCCATCTTCTCTCTGACCTGAAGTCTTATTGATCAGCTTCCTGTGCAGAGCAGATTGGCTCAGATTCTTTGTTCTGATCTTCTGTGAAATGTTAAAGTGACATGAATCTAAATGACTGTCAGAGACTCTGTTTGAGGACACGTTGTGTCTTCAGCCTGTTTGGAGCTGAGACAGCTGCTTTACACTCTGACAGCATCATCACTGAGGATTTGTTCCAGAACATTCTTCCTGCAGATCCTGCTGGTGTGTGGACAGCAAGACAATCAGAGGTATCAGCAGCATCATCCCATCACACTCCTTCCAGATCTGATCCAGTCTGCTGCTTCAGTCCCATCTTCCAGCTTCTACTGAGTCCAACATCCACACTGGTATTTTCAGCATCCTGACACGATGAGCTGCAGTCTCACAGCTGCTGATTCTCACACAGCCAGGGCCGTAGAAAGAAGTTCTGTCTCCTATGTGTAAAGCATCATGGTGGACCATAATGATCAATACTTCTCCCACATATTTCTCCTCTTCACCATCTTTATTTGGACAGACTGTGTTGGTCCAGGAGCTGCTCACCTCTTCTCTAAGAAATAAGGAAGCTGCTTCCTCTTTCTGTAAAGATCTTTGGTTTTTTACTTTCTGTTTTTACAGAAACATCAAGTATGAACCAATACTGAGAATTTATTGATCCTCAGTAAAGCCACTTCTGTGAGAAAACGGGTTTTATTTGAAGTTCTTTTACTTTCTTTAAGGTTTAAATGAAGTTTGTTGCATTGTTTGTAATAAAACTCAGAATCAGAATGGAAGCAGAAGCTGAGTGAAGGACAGAGAAATAGAAACAGTTCTTCCTCATGTATTTAGAGAAATGTGGATCTGCTGTGTGTAGAAATCTCTCCATACCTGAGCTTCTCCAGTCTCCAGTGTGGATCCTCCAGTCCAGCTGTTAGCAGCTTCACTCCTGAATCTCCTGGATGGTTGTAGCTCAGGTCCAGCTCTCTCAGATGGGAGGGGTTGGAGGTCAGAGCTGAGGCCAGAGAAGCACAGCCTTCCTCTGTGATCAGACATCCTGACAGCCTGAAGGAAACAAGACATTTACCAGAAACACAGAGAGAACTGCTGTGGAACTACAGCTAGAATTTAACCTGACCTCATGGTGGCGCTATATAACAAAGACAGGAGATCACCAAGACACTGTAATATTAACATATGTGATGTTTATTTTTATAATGAGGCAGTGTTTGTAGTTTGACAGACATTCTGCTTCCATCATCAGTTTCTGAGAGTTCTAAAGATCATCATGTGAACTGGTGTATGAATCCTGACCTGAGAGATTCCAGTTTACAGTTTGGACTCTTCAATCCATCACTCAGCCTCTTCACTCCTGAATCCTGCAGGTCGTTGGTACTCAGGTCCAGTTCTCTGAGCCTGGAGCACGAGGAGCTGAGAAGTGAGGACAAAGCTTCACAACTTCTCTCTGAGAGATTACAGCCTCTCAGTCTGAGGAGGAGGAAACAATAAAATATTAATATGATGTTTGATACAAAATAAAAACAAACAAACTATAAATACATGGACTCATTTAATAAGTGTGTCTTTACGCTTAATATTTCTACATGCAGTGTGACAGGAAGGCTAAAGGCTGTACCAGCAGTTACCAGGAGAGAAATTGTTTTAAAAAGAGGTTCAAGACACATATTTTTAATCTTGTTTACTAAGTTTACATGTGTGAGGGCGTGTGTTCTGTGTGTATTTGTACAAGTATGAATGTGTGTGTGTGTGTGTTTATGTGTGTGTTTGTGTGTGTGGGGGCGTGGTGTAAGTGGGTAATTTACCTGTGGGTGTGAAACTGGTCTTAAATTTGTTTTTGTGTTGTGTTTTTTTATATTCAAACAACTTTGTGTTAAAATTTATGCATAAAAAAGCACTTTATAAATAAAATTTGATTTGATATCACCAAAGACAGGTCACCATTTTTTTTGGCTGAGAATAAAATATTTATTCTGAAATAAATTCAAACTCATTCATGTGCTCTATCCCAGGGTTACTGGATCAGTTCTGCACCTTTGGAAGGAGAATAGAAGATATTCCCATGTTTACCCTACAAATCTTTGTATTGTAGAACTGTGTGAAGACCAACCACGTCCATCATAGCGTGATATAGTAGCTGCAAAAATACTACAGAACCTTTTATATTTCTATTAGATTATAAGAAGGCAGTGGCATTTTATCAGGTTAACTAAACAAGTTGTTTACTTTTACTTTTAGACCAGATGAAACACGATACACATGATGTACAAATACCTGATGATACCTGAAATCATGAAGAAAATAAACCTACTTCAAAAATAAATCAATGACTAAATGAGACCTGATGATGGTCGCTTTCTCCTTTTTTCATCTGTCTGCTTTTAGACACTAAAAGAAGGGATTTAGAAAGTTTAATCTCGTTCTTACAGAGCTTTGTTGGAGACTTTGACCACTGGCAGCAGCCTCAGAAGAACCTCCTCTGAAGGAGAATATTTCTGCAGGTCAAACACATCCAGATCTTCTTCTGATGACACTAAGATGAAGGCCAGAGCAGACCACTGAGCAGGAGACAGTTTATCTGTGGAGAGACTTCCTGATCTCAGAGACTGTTGGATCTCCTCCACCAGAGAACGATCATTCAGTTCATTCAGACAGTGGAACAGGTTGATGCTTCTCTCTGCAGACAGGTTCTCATTGATCTTCTTCTTGATGAACTGAACTGTTTTCTGATTGGTCTGTGAGCTACTTCCTGTCTGTGTCAGCAGGCCTCCTAAGAGGTTCTGATTGGTCTCCAGTGAAAGACCCAGGAGGAAGCGGAGGAACATGTCCAGGTTTCCATTTGGACTCTGTAAGGCCTTCATCACAGCACTCTGATGAAGGTCATCATTTGTTTTTTTAAATAATGAGAACCACCCGGATGTTTTTATCTCCTCCATCAGATTGACTCCAGATGTGATGAAGGTCAGACGGACATGAAGAGCAGCCAGAAACTCCTGAACAGTCAGATGGATGAAGCTGAACATCTTCACCTGGTACAGTCCTTTCTCCTCTCTAAAGATCTGTGTGAACAGTCCTGAGTACACTGAGGCTGCTCTGATATCGATGCCACACTCTGTCAGGTCTGATTCATAGAAGATCAGGTTTCCTTTCTGCAGTTGATCAAAAGCCAGTTTTCCCAGAGACTCAATCATCTTCCTGCTCTCTGGACTCCAGTGTGGATCTGTCTCAGCTCCTCCATCATACTTGATCTTCCTGACTTTGGTCTGAAGCACCAGGAAGTGGATGTACATCTCAGTCAGGGTACTGGGAAGCTCTCCTTTCTTACTGGTTTCCAGTAGAACCTCCAGAACTGTAGCAGTGATCCAGCAGAAGACTGGGATGTGGCACATGATGTGGAGGCTTCGTGATGTCTTTATGTGGGAGATGATCCTGCTGGCCTGCTCCTCATCTCTGAACCTCTTCTTGAAGTACTCCTCCTTCTGTGGGTCAGTGGACCCCCTGACCTCAGTCACCATTCCGACACAGTGAGGAGGGATCTGACTGGCTGCTTCAGGCCGTGTGGTGATCCAGAGGCGAGCAGAGGGAAGCAGGTTCCCCCTGATGAGGTTGGTCAGCAGCACATCCACTGAGGTGGACTCTGTGACATCAGATAGGGTCTCATTGTTGTGGAAGTCCAGAGGAAGTGGACACTCATCCAGACCATCAAAGATGAAGAGAACCCGGAAGTCTTGAAAGCTGCAGATTCCTGCTTCTTTGGTTTCAGTAAAGAAGTTGCACCAAGCTGAACTTTCTCTCTTTCATCACATTCAGCTCTCTTAAAGTCAGTGGAAACATGAACTGGATGTCCTGGTTGGCTCTGTTTTCAGCCCAGTCCAGAGTGAACTTCTGTGTTAGGACAGTTTTCCCAATGCCAGCCACACCCTTGGTCATCACTGTTCTGATTGGTTGATATCTTCCAGGTGGGACTTTAAAGAGATCTTCTTGTCTGATGCTTGTTTCTGGTCTGTATGGTTTCCTGGATGCTGCTTCAATCTGTCTGACCTCATGTTCATCATTGACCTCTGCAGTCCCTCCCTCTGTGATGTAGAGCTCTGTGTAAATCAGCTCCAGAAGGATTGGACTTCCTGCTTTAGGAATCCCCTCAAACACACACTGGAACTTCTTCTTCAGAGAGGATTTTAGTTTACGTCCACCAGCTGCAGCAAAATATTCTGATTGAGAAGAAGAAAAAACATCAGTCAGTGAATATTTCAATCCTGTGAAGAATGAGAATGTGAACATGTGATGTTCCAGGTGGTGAGACATCAGTAAATGTTTCATTTATCAGCAGCTTCAATCTTTAGAGAAATCCTCTTACTGCTCTGCAGATGCTCAGCCAGCTCCTCCTGCTTCATTCTCCTCAGGAAGTCCACTGTGATCTTCACTAACGCCTCTCTGCTCCTCTGCTCTTCATCCTCGCTCTCTAATACAGTACTGCGCACTCTTGGTAATCTGGACTCAGAAGCTTCTTCAGCTGGTTCTTCACAAAAGTGATGATGTTGTCCTCCAGCATCTGGAAGAGAAAAGGACATGAAGGAACCAATCAGACTGAAATCATGGAGCCAAACACCAGATCCATGTTGGACACCCTGACAATCCACTGGTCTACAAAGTACAGCATGAAGCTGACTGAATAGAAGAGATGGAAAAGTAGTTGTTGAAGATGGACAGACCATAAACATGGAGTCCAGCTGTGTTTGATGCTGCAGGGCAGACTGACCACTGGGAAGCTCTGAGGTCTGCTGGTTCACTCTGTGGAAGAATCAGGAACAATCAGATGTCATCATTAATCTGAATTATGCAACACAGTTTACCGTGTCAACTCTTATTATTCCAAAAACTACAAACACCTCCACAAACGCTTCCACTCCAGGATCTTCTTGTTCTTTCGGCTTTTCCCTTAAGGGGTCACCACAGCATGTCAGTTTCTTCCATCTAATTCTATCTTCTGTATCCTCTTTGGTCACACCAACTATCTTCATGTCTTCCTTCACTGCATCCATTAACCTCCTCTTTGGCCTTCCTCTAGTCCTCTTTCCTGGTGGTTCCAAATCCAGCATCCTTCTTCCTATGTTTTCTCTCTCCTCTGTATGTGCCAAAACCATCTCAGTCTTGCCTCTCGAACTTTATCCCCAAAACCTCTAACATGTGCTGTTCCCCTGATCACGCTACTTCACCTCTTTTCCACACTCTGCATTGCTCTGGACTGTTGATCCTAGATACTTAAAATCGTCCACCTTCTTTATCTCTTCTCCCTGTAACCTCACTTTTCCATTTGGATGCCTGTCATTCACACACATGTACCTATGTCTTACTCTGACTAATCTTCATTCCTCTTCTTTCTAGTGGAAACCTCCTCCTCTCCAGCTTTTCCTCCACCTCTTCCCTCCTCTCTCTACAGATCACAATGTCATCTGCAAACATCATTGTCCATGGGAATTCCTGTCTGACCTCGTCTGTCAGCCTGTCCATCACCACAGCAAACAGCAAAGGGCTCAGAACAGATCCTTGGTGCAGTCCCACCCCCACACTGAACTCCTCTGTCTCATCTACAGCACACCTCACCACTGTCCTACAACCCTCATACATGTCCTGGACCACTCTAACATACTTCTCTGTCACACCAGACTTCCTCATACAATACCATAGTTCTTCTCTAGGTACCCTGTCATACGCTTTCTCTAGATCTACGAAGACACAGTGCAGCTCCCTCCGGCCTTCTCTGTACTTCTCTATCAGCATCCTCAAGGCAAATACTGCATCTGTAGTGCTCTTTTTAGGCATAAAACCATACTGCTGCTCACAAATTCGTACTTCAGAATAGCTTCAACAGCTTTTTCCCATAATTTCATCGTTTGACTGATCAGTTTTATTCCTCTGTAGTTACCACAACTCTGCACATCTCCCTTGTTCTTAAAAATAAGAACCAGCACACTTCTCCTCCATTCATCAGGCATCTTCTCACTTTCTAATATCCCGTTAAACAGCCCAGTCAGAAACTCTAATGCCACCTCACCTAAACACTTCCATACTTCTACAGTGATATCATCAGGACCCAGAGCCTTTCCACTCTTCATTCTCTTCAGTGCCCTCTTTATTTCTACCTTACTGATCTTAGCCACTTTCTGGTCCACTATGGTAACATCTTCTACTCTTTGTTCTCTTTCATTTTCTTCATTCATCAACTCTTCAAAGTACTCTTTCCATCTTCCCATCACGTTACTGGTATCTGTCAAAAGACACCCATTCCTGTCTTTAATTACCCTAACTTGCTGCACATCCTTCCCATCTTTGTCTCTCTGTCTTGCCAAGCTGTATAGGTCCATCTCTCCCTCCTTGCTGTTCAGCCTAGCGTATAGGTCATCATAGGCTACTTGTTTTGCCTTTGCCACCTCTACTTTAACCTTACGCTGTAACCACCTGTACCTTGCCTATTCTTTTCAGTCCTCTCAGTGTCCCACTTCTTCTTAGCCAGCCTCTTTCTTTTGATACAATCCTGCACCTCCTCATTTCACCATCATTTTCAGTTTCTAAAAACGTTTTTAAAAACATTGTAAATCATAATTCAGCCACAAGAGGGCAACAAATATACATGTTTTTTTCTGATTGTTAAAAAATAAAAAGCATTATTTTAAATAACGACTCTTGAAAAACTAAGAATTATTATTTTTATTTTTGTTTCTCTTTGTAAAACTGACATTTTTTCTAAAACTAATAAAAAGAAGAAACTTATCCATTTTTCTTTTATTATTTTAGAGTTAAAATACTTGAAAATTTCCAGAAAACTTTCAGAATATATATTGACTTTTTAAAATCAGATTGTAATTTAAAGCTAAGCCACAGGAGGACGAAAAACAGATGTTCCGTTTAATCAAAATATTTTCTTTTTTGAGAAAATTTTCTAAAAATGTCTTTTGAAACTAAACTAAGATAAAGAATAAAAAATAATGTAAATAATTATTACAGTTTTTTACGTCTTCAGATAAAATAATGGAATAAAATTTGTGAAAAATACCTCAAAAGGTTGGAAAAAGCAACAAAAAATTTAAGATTTTTTTAATTAAAAAAAAAAAAAATGCTCACATGTGATTCTTGAAATATTAGAATTTTTTGGAAAATTTTGACAATTTTAATAATAAATTCATTTTTTGTTTTTTCATAATTTGAAATTTAAAAAAAAAAATGTGTTTAAAAAAACAACAAAAAATAATAAGATTTTGGTCAAGTCTGATTGACTTGAGTCAAGACTCCCCGGGAACCTATGCTAGGATCCTGTTTGTGGACTTCAGCTCTGCATTCAACACCATCCTCCCTGCCCTGCTTCAGGACAAGCTCTCTCAGCTCAACGTGCCTGACTCCACCTGCAGGTGGATTACTGACTTCCTGACACAGATGACACCATCCTCATTAGGCTCATCTCTGATGGCGATGAGTCGGCCTACAGGATGGAGGTAGACCGGCTGGTGTCCTGGTGCAGCAACAACAGCCTGGAGCTCAACGCTCAGAAGACAGTGGAGATGATCGTGGACTTTAGGAAAGCTATAGCACCCATTACCCCCCTTGCACTGACAGACTCCCCCATCACCACTGTAGACTCCTTCCGCTTCCTCGGCACCACCATCACACAGAACCTAAAGTGGGAGCCATCCATCAGCTCCCTGATCAAAAAGGCCCAGCAGAGGACGTACTTTTTGCGGCAGTTGAAGAAAGCCAAGCTGCCTGCCCAGATGTTGGTGCAGTTTTACACAGCCATCATCGAGTGTGTCCTCACCTCCTCCATCACCGTGTGGTACGCTGGAGCCACAGCCAGGGACAAACACAGACTGCAGCGCATTGTGCGCTCCGCAGAGAAGGTGATCGGCTGCAGCCTTCCATCTCTCGAAGACCTGTACGTCTCCAGGACTCGGGGGCGTGCAGGTCGGATAGCAGCTGACCCTTCCCACCCTGGACATGGACTTTTTGAGCGACTCCCCTCGGGCAGGAGGCTCCGGTCCATTCGGACCAGAACGTCCCGCCACAAAAACAGCTTCTTCCCTTCTGCCGTTGGACTTATGAATACTTTATAACCTGGATCCCCACATCTCTTAGTCACTTCCCTCTTGTCACTTTACTATCTTTATTATTTTCTATGACATTGCACTACTTTTCTTTTTCTTTCTGAGCACTCTTAGTTTTGTTAAAATTACTTTCATTTATTTAATTTTTAATTATTTTATATTTTCGCACACCTGTATCAAAGCAAGTTCCTAGGCTCTGATATTCTTCATTGACAATAAAAGCATTCTGATTCTGATATTTGTAAAATTGTAAGTATTATTTTTGCCACATGAGGGCGACAATCACACATAACATTTAAAAAGTAAATAGTTTTTGTTGCTTTATTTGAAAAATTTCAGAAAAAAAAATCCAATTATCTAAATGATAATAATCCTAAAAACACATTCAGAATTGAAATGCTCAAAGTTTTTTTTATGTATTTTATTAATAAATAATAAACAAAGCAAAAACAAAACAAAATTCTCGTAGAAAATATATGTTTTTTAAAAATCAGAAAAGTACATTAAAAACTATTTGTGTTTTTTTTCCAACATATTGAGAATTTTTTTCTTAATTTTTTAAAAATTATTTTATTTTACGACAAGTCAATCTTATTTTTGTATTTTTTTTTTTGGACATTTTTAAAAAATTGAGAAACTCTTCAAAAATGTTTATTTAGATTAAAATGAACATGTAATTTTGTCGCCCTCCTGTGGCTGACTTATGAAATACTACTACATTTTGAGCTTCTGATAACAAATTCCTTTATTATTTGTTTATTTTTTTCTTATTTTGAGAAAATTTTCTAATTTTGATCAAAAAAGAAAAAAAAAAAAAAGATTTAAAATGCTGTATATTTGTTGCCCTCTTGTGGTAGAATTACGAATTATAAATTTTTGTAAATATTTTTAAAGAATGTGAAAAAAATTTGAAAATTGCTTTTTTATTCAACTAAAAAGATTTTTGTTCTTATTTTGAGTAGGACGCATAGGGAGTTTTTCTGCTTTCTATTCTTTGCAAATGTTTTTTTCTCGGTTATCAAACAGTAGTTAAGTCAATACTTTATGTTAATTTAAATTTTACTCGCCCAAAATAAATAAAAGAAAAAGACATATTCCACTCTGCTCATTTAAATTATGATGAAATGTTCAATAAAGCACAGACTGACCACACTGCGTGCTCCTGTCATCAATACGTCTCATTAACGAGAACTGATGGGTGTTAACTCGCCTCAGAGCAGTGGTCCCCCACCACCGGGCCACGGACCGGTACCGGGCAGTGGGTCATGTGGTTCCGGACCGCATCGAATAAAGAAATAACTTCCATTATTTTCATTTGTTTTATTATCGAGCCATAATGTTTCATTTTGAAAAGTCAACAGATTTTCTTCCTTACTTCCATCATTGACTCACCTTTGATGCATCACCCCATTAAATCTAAACCCATAAACTAGCAAAATGATTAAAAAAACAAACATCCATAGGAAGCTTCTTTGTTAGGGGGAGTCATGGAGTTACAAAGCAGACTGGACCTTAGAAACACTCTTCAGGTTTCAGGTCAAGATGGGACTGTCTGGTTCCAGAAAAACAAACTCAGAACTCTGACTGATCTAGTCTTACAGAGAAGAGCCCTAACTGGTATTTTTTTTCTATTTATTTTTGTAATGTCCTTTATTTTGAAGGTATATTTACCATTACCAAGGCAACCAGAGTGCGTTTGAGCAGAGAGAACGTTTTCACATTATAAAGATTCTTGCCAATAAATTTTCTTTTGAAGACAAAAAGGATTTAAGTTTAATATTATTATTTAAAAAAAATAATTCCAGGCTAGTCTTATTTTGTTTTTCTGCCACACCTTTAGATCGGTCCATGAAAATATCATCATACAGTGAACCGGTTTGTGGAACAGGAAAGGTTGGTGGCCCTTGTTTTAGAGGACTAAAAAACTTAGTAGTAACATAAAAAAAAAAAATGCGGGCCAACATTAATCAATCAGTGATCACAGAAGCAGCAACTTTAACATTTTGGGTAAATGTCTGCAAGCCTTTGTGGTGCCCACACAACAAAAACACACTCATTTATTAAGAGAAAACAGAAATAAGACAAGCTCGTACTAATGTTCTTTTCATACATTTTTATTTAAGTATAGATTTTTTTCCCCCATGTATGGCTTCAGTCTGCACCTCTGCTGATCCACACAGCCTCTTCTGCTTTGGAGAAGACTCGCCCTGTTCAAATCTCCTGCGAGCTACTCGGCACGTGACCTCAGGTTTCGAGCAGCAACCGATCTCGGGCCACGTGATATGTCAGGTTTGCTTGCTCTGCTCGAAGCAAAACTCACGAGACTTTTTTTCATTCTGCTCGACACTACTCGAGTAGAGCTGCTCGAGCAGACCATCCCTAATATGGACCCTTTCTGCAAATAGTGAAATTAAAGATTCCAGCTGGACAATTTTTAATTACAATTGCAACCGTGTTGTTACCACTATGAGAGCCATCATTATTAATCTCTTCTTAGGTGGAATCACGCTACTTGCTATGGACCAACCCAGAGATGCTGATTCTGGGTGAGGATCGTAGACAGCAGACTGACTGAGGGAGCAATACTTTCTATTTCACGTGTTGAGGACTGAACAAACTGTCCATCTGTGATCCTCTACACCTTCTTCTAGGTCAAGCTCATGGAAACTGTTGCTGAACTTCCTGTTATAGATAAAGTCAACTAAATAAAACATCTTGTTGTTTAAACTTTGTTTCTTTTCTCAAGCGTAAACTTCTAAGAATGACCATGTAGTTCCAACATGATCAAAACTCATTCAAGATTTTACAGAACTCCATCTTTTGCGGTAAAATTCTAGGTGTTTCTAGCTTCACGTGGCATAACCCCCTCTTGATGGACTCCGATTTTTCAGGGAGGGGACACAGCCCCCTCCCCTACCCACTGCCACCACTAGCGGGACAGTTGTTGATCCAGGCTGAGCCAGCAACGGGCAGGAATTGAACCTGTTCAATGGATCAATGGAACCTCTGGAACCTCTTGCTATTCCTCTGGGGTTCCCTCATTAACGTTTCTTTAGTTAGTTAGATTTTTATTCAGTCAGACACCTGAGAAAATTCGCACAAGTCAATAGAACCTCCCCCCCCACCCCCCCCGCCAAAAAAAACAAAAAAAAACCAAACAGAGGGGTTTAGGCAGAAGTAAAAAAAAAACAAACTTGTTTTAAGCCTAACCCCACTTTACAACCCCATTAAAGAAAAAGAAAAAAAAACAAGCATTTGGACTTGGATAATAATAATAAAGACAAAAAAGTACATTCTGAAAATGATAATAATAATAACAGTCACACATAAACACATGTACAAAAATATAGAAAGAATAAAGCTTTTGGACACAAATAAGGAAATATGAGAGAGTTATACAGTAACTGTAAAGAGTTTTAATCCAAGATGTCTTTAAATTTACACAGTATTCCAACAGTTTTAGATATTTTAGTTTTGAGATAGGCTACATGTTCCTTCCAATTTAATTTCTCATCAATGTTGATCCCCACAATTTTTATATTTGTGACTCTCTCTATTTAGTTTTATCAATTTGTATTGTAGTTTTTTCATCTTTTTTTTCCCCAAACACTATATATTTTGTTTTGACCCAGTTTATTGATAATTTGTTGTAATCACACCATTTTTTGAGTATTTCAAGATCTTTTTGGGCAGTGTCTAAGAGCAGGCTGAGATCAGGTCCAGAGAAATACAGACTGGTGTCATCGGCAAATAAAAGTCAGTGCATATTTTTAAGTTGCTTTGAAATGTCATTTATATACATTATAAATAACTTAGGTCCCAAAATGGAACCTTGTGGAACACCATGAGTGATAGTTAGTTTTTTGGATTCAAAGTTTTGCATTTGCACATATTGGTCTCTTTCACTGAGATAACTTTTCAGCCAGTCGTGAGCAAGACCTCTGACACCATATACGTTCATTTTCTGTAACAGCAATTTGTGGTCAATAGTATCCAAGGCCTTGCTCAGATCTATAAATATTCCAACTGTGTATTCACTTTTATCTTCTGCAGTTGATGTGTCCTCCACTAACTCCATGACTGCCATTAAAGTTAACCGATTTGACCTGAAACCAAACTGAAAGTCACTTATGAGATTTAACTTATCCAGGTATTTATCAAGACGTTTTGCACAGAGTTTCTCTAGAATTTTTGAAAATTGTGTTAATAATTTGATGGGCCTATAGTTTGTAAATTTATATTGTTCTCCGCTTTTAAAGATGGGTATCACCTTTGCAGTTTTCATTTTTGATGAAAAAATACCAGTGTTAAAAGAATGATTACATTCACCAGGAAGTAAATTAAAGAAAAGTCCGATGAGGAGCTTTTGTTTTCTCTCTGAAATGGAGACTTGATATAAAGATCGTTTTTTTCTGAAAGAACGAGTTTTATTTAAAGAAACAACATGGGACCGAAAAAGAATCCAGGAGTAGAGGAATTAGAAGACCTTAAGGCCGCTATTGATTCCCTCGCTACTACCGTCACAACGATCAAGACGCAACAAGACAAAATATTAGACCTGATGGAGGAGGTAAAAGCCTTACGTATTCAAAACGCTGCCAAGGAGAAACGTATCGTGGAGTTGGAGAGACGTGTGGATGATCTGGAGCAGTATACACGGATGAACGATGTGATCGTCACCGGCATTAAAATCAAGCCGCGAACGTACGCGTGCGCGGTCTCCAAAGGAGGAGAAGATCACAGTGAGGAGGACGCACGCTCCGTGGAACTACAGGTGGCAGCTCATCTCCGAGACAAGGGGATAGAACTCAACCTGGAAGACATCGAGGCCTGTCACCCACTGCCGACTGGACGAGGAAGACCACCTGCCGTCATCATGCATTTCATCAACCGAAAAAACAAAACGGAACTCCTAAAGCAAGGTCGAAAATTGAAAGGATCAAATATCTACCTTAATGAACATTTAACAAAGAAAAACTCAGAAATTGCCAAAAAAGCTCGAATGCTAAAAAAGGAGCAGAAAATCCAGCACACTTGGATCCGGAGCTGTAAGGTCTTCATCAAACTCAACGGCAGCCCAGAGGAAGCAAGAGTGTTACTGGTGAGAAACATAGAGGAACTGGACTCATTCTAACACCAGGTAACCAACTCAACAAACACCTCATGCATAACCTACATAAAAAAAAACTCATTCCAAGACAGCAGTATGAAAAAACTCCAAGAACTACTACAACAGAACCAAAAAGAACTGGACACCTTCACAGTAGAAGACACAGACACACTTGATCCAACAGCAGAAATAGACCCAGATGCAAATTTCTTCATAAGTTCTCCTATAAACTGCAAATACTATGAACACAAACTGTTTGAAAGTAATATTAATTTAGAAGGAAAACTATCAATTATACACTTTAATAGCAGAAGTATGCAAGCTAATTTCACTTCTATTTGTGATTTTCTTAAAGAATTCACTCATCCGTTCAGTATCATTGCAATAACAGAAACATGGTTCAATGAAAACACTCACAGTTATTATGATATGGAAAATTATGTAATGATAACAAAGAATAGAGAAAAGAAAACTGAAGGAGGGGTTGCTCTGTATGTCCACACTTCATTAGAACATGTTTTATTATCAAATATGACTGTTGCTATAAATGATGTTATGGAGTGTTTAACAATAGAAATCCAAAGAAAAAAGACTAAAAATATCATAGTAAGTGTTGTGTATCGTTCACCAAGTTCAAGTGTTGAGAATTTTATTGAATGGATGGAGAAACTTTATTCTGGTGTGACTCAGAAAACCTTGTACATCTGTGGTGATTACAACCTTGACTTGTTAAACCCAACCAAGCAGAAAAGTATTGATGACTTCATAAACACAATGCATTCTATGTCACTTTATCCCAGAATAACCAAACCTAGTAGAATAACATCACATAGTGCCACAATAATAGATAACATCTTTAGCAATAACATGAAAAGTCAGATTACAAGTGGACTCTTTATCGCTGACATTACAGATCATTCACCCATCTTCACTGTCTCAGAATCTGATTTTAAAAAACAACCTAAATCTACTGAACCCTTTCTAAAACGAATACTAACTGAAGAAACAATCAACTCTCTCAACAACAGCTTAAGTCAACAGGATTGGACTGGAATTTATGAAGAGACAGATGTTGACAAAGCTTACAATAATTTCTTAAATTTATTTATGACTCATTATAACAATCACTGTTACTTAAAGGAAATGAAAGTAAATTATAGATGTGAAAACAAGCCGTGGCTGACAAAAGGGATCATAAATGCTTGCAAAAAAAAAAATAACTTGTATAAAATATTCATAAAAACAAAAACCAAAGCAACACAACAAAGATATAAAAAATACAAAAATAAACTAATAGACATAATTAGAACAAGCAAGCAATTATGTTATCGAAGACTGTTGTATGAGAACCAAAAGAACATGAAAAAAATGTGGAATGTGTTGAATGCTTTGCTTAAACAAAAAAATAAGAAGTCAGAATATCCAGAGTACTTCAGTACAGAGAATCACAAAGTCAGAAGCAGAATAGATGTGACAAACTATTTTAATAAATATTTTGTAAATATTGGTCCTGAGTTGGCTTAAAAAATTAACAAAATTGACACCGTGCACTGTAAAAATGATATTGAAAGAAATCCATCTACCATGTTTCTCTCTCCAACAACTGAAAAAGAAGTAATAGATACTGTTAACAGGTGTAAAAGTAAATCATCAAGAGACTGTCATGACATCAGTATGAGATTAATCAAACAGGTCATCGATAACATTGTCAAACCTCTCACACACATTTGTAACTTATCATTTCAATCTGGACAGTTTCCAAAAAAAATGAAAATGGCAAAAATAATTCCTATCTTCAAAAGTGAAGATAAACATGATTTTACCAACTACAGACCGATTTCTCTGTTACCTCAATCCTTAAAAATACTGGAAAAACTGTTCAATACACGCCTGGAAAACTTTATACATAAACATCACATTATCAACGAAGGTCAATATGGATTTACGACAAAAAGAACTACCTCAATGGCTATACTCGACGCAACTGAGGAAATAACAAGTGTGAGAGATTGTAAAAAATATGCAATTGGAATTTTTATAGATTTAAAGAAAGCTTTTGATACAATCAATCATGCAATATTACTTAAAAAATTACAAGAACACGGGATAAGTGGAATTGCTGGGGAATGGATACAAAGCTATTTAACGGAAAGAACGCAATATGTGCAAATTGGGTCTACTTCATCTGAGACTCTTAGTATTTCTTGTGGTGTTCCCCAAGGCTCCGTCTTGGGACCAAAACTTTTTAATATCTACATAAACGATATTCTTATGGTATCACAGTCGCTAAAACTCCTACTGTTTGCAGATGATACATCTATATTCTATAGCAGTCATAATTACAATGAACTTATCAGTACAGTCAATAAGGAGCTCAGCAAAATAAAAAAATGGATGGATATCAATAAATTATCTCTTAATCTGAACAAAACTAAAGTCATGTTCTTTGGAAATACAAAAACAAGCTCCAAACAACCAATTGTACTTGAAAATGTACAAATTGAGACTGTAGACGAAGCAAAATTTTTGGGAATCATCATAGACAATAAACTGTCTTGGAAACCCCACGTCAGACATGTAAAAGCAAAATATCCAAAAGCCTCTCTATAATAAATAAAATTAAACATCACCTTGATTTCAACTCGTTGCGCACATTGTACTGCTCGATGGTTCTTCCATATCTTACTTATGGTGTTGAAGTATGGGGGAATACCTATCAGACGACACTAACACCCTTAACTGTCTTACAGAAAAAAGCACTACGAATTATACATAAATTTGTTTTTTTTGGATCATACTCACAACCTCTTTGCACATTCTAAACTCTTAAAATTTAAAGACCTTTCCCAGTACTACTCAGCAATCACAATGTTTAAAGCATACCACAAACTACTGCCAAAAAATTTACAAAGTATATTTAATTTGAATGAAAAATCACATAACCTGAGAGTAATAGGAGACTTTAAACTGCCCAAAGTGAGAACCACTAAAAAAAGGTTTTACATGTCTGTACGTGGTGTAAAACTCTGGAATAGTCTAGAAAAATCCTCCAAGCAATATCAAAACGTAAATACATTCAAACTAAACTACAAACATATGATTTGGTCACAGTATATGGAATGTCTAATGTAATTATATCACTGTCTTCTGTTGGAGTGTTTTTTTTTTTGTTTGTTTTTTTTTGTGTGTGTGTTTTTCTTTTGTTTTTTTTTGTTTGTTTTTTTTTTTCCTTACTGTAGAACTTGCTTTTCTCTTGCTGTTGCTTCCTATTGTGTTGGTGTTGGTAACCAGGTCCGTATCCTTCCATTTACAGTAATCGTCTTAAGGTTGAAACAATATAAAATGAATTATTTATTGTAAATACAGTATGTATCATATGAGCACTGGGGGTGGGGTTAAATAAGTTTTCTTCCCCCCACTCCTTCTTGGATACTAGAAACTTTGATTTGTGCACTTGTTATACCTTCTTATTATTTCTATTGAGCTGCTGTACAAAAAAATGTTTATGTTGATTTGAGAACATGCTACCTTGTCCAAGATAAATAATAATAAAAAAAAAAAAAAAAATGTAAGTGAAAGGCTGAACAAAACACAAAATAATTTCTTTCAACAACTTCATATCCAGTAACAAAAACAATCAGTTTATGTCTTATTCTTGAATTTGCTTACAATGTCCATGATTTCATTACTTTCAACATTTCTTAGAAAGAAAGAATTTACATGTGGGTTGAAGATTTTTTAGTCAATTTTGTTCGTTTTAGTGGAAACAGTCATTTTGTTGGCCAAAGAAGAACCAACATTAACAGAAAATGGTTGAAAGCATTTGTAATGTCCTTCATTTTGCTTATATTTTCCATTTTCACCAATAAAGTGATCAGGGTATGGAGATCTTTTAGTTTTGTCATTGTTGATGATTCTGTTTAAGTCTTTCCAGGTACCCTGAGTAGAATTTCTATGCCGTTTTATGCCAATAAGTTGTGATAGTATTTTTTTTTGTTTGTTAACATATTTTTGTAAGTTTTATATTTGATCTCAGACTCTGGTTCTGTATTTTATGAACTGGTTTTACAAATGTCTCTTCTTTTTGCAGGATTTAGTTAAACTCTTGGTCATTCAAGGTTTATTTCTTTTAATTTGATTTGTATTTTTTTGTTTCTTTATTGGACAGTGTTTGTCATATTGACTGATTAATTTGTTCAGAAATGAATCGTATGCTTTTTTGGGGTCAGTAAAGGCATAGACTTCACTCCAGGTCTGATTTAAAAGATCTGTCATCAAATCAGTTATTGCTTCAGGACTTTTGACTCTTTGCATTTTAAATTCTTCAATTTTGGAATCGGAACTCTTTTGATAAAAATTGTTAAAGATAGTAAAAACTGGGAGATGATCAGATATGTCATTGATGAGGATTCCAGCTGTCATTTTTGTGTCCAATAAATTAGTAAATATATTATCTATCAAGGTAACGGTCTGGACAGTGATTCTTGTTGGTTTGATGATTAAGGGATATAATTTGTTACTGTACATGGCTGTTATGAAATCAGATGTTTTTAGATCATTATTAGGATTTAAAAGATTAATGTTTATGTCACCACATACAATGAGCTTCTTCTTTACACGAGAATATAACTTGTCTATTTCTTGATTAAATGTTTCCAAGCATGAGCCTGATGTTCTATACAAACAACTAACAATTATGTTACCAACTTTTGTCAATGTAATTTCAACTGTTATACATTCTAAAATTTCATCTATATTGACGGACAGTGAGTTTATAATTTCACAGGAAAGATTTGTATTGACATACAATGCTTCACCTCCCCCTTTTCTATTTTTTCTATTCATAGTAAACAGCTGGTATTCATCCAGGTGAACTTCTTTTGCTTTGACATCATCCAACCAGGTTTTCGACACTGCTACTATACTAAATTTATTAAATTTGTCTAGCCATTCTTTTATTTGGTCATAGTTTTTATATAGACTCCTGCTATTGAAGTGTATAATACTAAGGTCTCCATTTAAACTTTTGTTTTTTAATTTCTCATCAGTGTAGTAATCACAATCATTTAGTATTTCATTGAGGAATTTATCTGAATCAATGTCTTCATCAAATTAATTTCTTTTATGGTTATGACACTCATGAATAGATAAATTGCTGAATTTTAGAGCTGTCATTAACCACGTGTATATTTCTTTCAGAATCAGTCATTTGATGTATAGGTTACTTTTACATTCAAACATCCCACAAATAAAACAATAGACCTCCATATAATCACACAGAAAAATCTTATATGTTTTTCTTTTTTTTTTTTAACATAATTTTGAGTCATTCGGCAGAACTTTGTGTACATTTGTAGAAACATTTACATTTTTAGAGTTTTTTCAGTTTCTCTGTTTCTTCTTTTTATTTAAAATCAAAATCCTTGATGAGAATAAATTTGGACTGAGATGAGGAACTGGAGGTTTGCAGGGACTTGACCTCACAACTTGTTGAAGTGAAATCAGGTGTTTTCCAATAAGCTATCTTCAAACACTCCACACCAGCAGAGCAAACGTCTCATTTGATTTCTGAGGTCATAATATTTAAATATTTGATTAAACAGATACCGTTTAGTTTCAAACATCCAACCATCTTTGTGTTAGTGAGTTTCAAATATCTTCATTTCCCTCTCAACTAAACACCATAGCGTTATCCAGATGTTAAACCCTACAAAGAATAAAAAAGGAAACATAGAAAAAAAAAATACTATACTTGAGTCATCCAGGTTATTGATGGTTTAGTGTTTCACAGCATGTGAATCTTAAAGACTCTTATTTTAAAAGTGTCAATTATTTTATATGAAGACACATTAAAAATCTTATAATTATTTATCTTATTTTTCAAAGTTTTTAGGACATTTTTTAAGAATTAGGAAATTTTTAGAAAATATTCTCAAAGAATTTTTTTTTTTAAATTTACATTAAAAAGATCATGTACATTTGTCGCCCTCCTTTGGCTCAGTTATGACTTACAACTGTTTTAAAATTTTGTAAAAAAAAAAAAAAAAAAAAGAAATGTGAGGTTTTTTCTTTTTTTTTAAGGGCGTTTTCTTTTTTCGAGAGAATATTCTGAGGGTTTTTTTCCCCAAAGATACAGCGAATAAATTTTTGGAGAAATTATTAAAAATTTTGACATTAATTTTTTTTTTTTTTTCAATTTCAGTTTCTGCTAAGTTTTTTAAAAACATTGTGAATCATAATGCAGCCACAAGAGGGCAACAAATATTAATGTTATTTTAAATAACGACTCCTGAAAATGTAAGAACTATTATTTTTATTTTTATTTCTCTTGTAAAACTGACATTTTTCTAAAACAAAAAAAAGAAGAAACTTTTCCATTTTTTTTTTTTTTTTTTATTATTTTAGAGTCAAAATACTTAAAAATTTCCACAAAACCTTCAGAATATCTATTGACATTTTCAAATCAGATTGAAATTTAGAGGTCAGCCACAGGAGGGCGACAAAAACACATGTTCCGTTTAATCTAAATATTTTCTTCTTTGAGAAAATTTTCTAAAAATGTCTTAATTTTTAAACTAAACTAAGATAGAGAATTAAAAATTTTTTTTTAAATAATTATTACCTTTTTTGTCTTCAGATTAAATAATAGAATAAATTTTTTAAAAAATACCTCAAAAGGTTGTAAAAGCAACAAAAAATTTAAGATATTTTTCGATTTAAGAAAAAAAAAATTTGCTCACCATGATTTTTTTTTATTCTTGAAATATTTAAATTTTTTTTGGAAAATTTGGACAATTTTTATAATAAATTCATTTTTTGTTTTTTCATAATATGAGATTTTTTGTGAATTTGTTTAAAAACCAACAAAAAATAATTAGATTTTAATCAAGTCTAATTTTCGCCCTCCGGTGGTTGAAATAGGAATTAGGAGTTCTGTCTGCTTCTGAACTGTCTTTAATAAGCTGGTTAAAACTGGTTGAGCTTCTGGGTCCTACTTCACTACCCTCACCACCGCCATCATGACAATGGTTTTATTTTAAATAGTGAAGGATGGAACACTTCTAAAGGTTTAGGTGTGAAACACAGAGTCCATCACTCTTGTTATCATAAATATCTGGTCCTTCTTTAGAAGTTAAATCTCTATTTTTAATCAAACAACCACCAGTAAATCTGTTTTTCGTCATTGTGAGCTGATAAAATATATTTTAAACCAACAAAACAAAATTTTTCAGTCACGCTTCGGCTGCTGCAGAGAAACTTAGCAGCAGATTATCTGCTTTGCAGCACTGCATCCATGAGGGTTTCTATGGCAACCAGATGGAGGCAGCCCAGGTTTAGAAGAAAAAAAATAGGTTTTTTTTTTGTAGGTTTCAGTGAGTTTAAAAAGAGACGCGATGCACATCATCCTGACTGATGCACAAAAACATCCATCCGTCCACACGGAGAGAAGAGGTCATTTTATCTTCTGAACCATTTAGTCCTAGTAGATCACTTGGAGTCTATCCCAACTGATTTCAGGAGAGCGGCAGGATACACCCTGAACAGGTCGCCAGTTTGTTGCAGGACCACAGACACTCGTACCTACGGATAACTTCTTAGCAGTCAATCAACCTAAAAAGCATGTTTTTAAGGACCAGCTTTTCTCCGGTTTTCTCCCACACACACAAACACACTGGGAGAACATGCAAACTCCACACATAAAGGGCCAGTGTTTCAAGCCTCGCCCCAACTCTGGGATTTGAATCCTGACCTTCTTTCTATGAGGCTACTGTGCAGCCCTGGAATTAATATATTTCAAAATAATAATTTTTTTAATATAAAAAGATGTCTGAACGTAGGCCACATACAGGTCGTCGTTTGGCCGCCCACGGAACAACCAAAGCTCCCATCACCCAAAAAAAAAATGGAGAAAGATGCACCACATAATCAATCCAAAACCCCAAAGATTACAAAAATAAACAAGAAGACCAACAACAATTTCTAAACATTACAAATAAAATAAGCAGAATATTATTCATATTTTTCTAAAATCAAAAATTTCCGACTTTGTTTCACAAAACACAATGTTTTACTAGTATTTTTAAAACAGTAAAAAGTTTCTTTTTAATGTGTTTCTGAATAATTTGTTGAGATAGATTCGTTCCGTTCCGTCATCTTCCGCTTGTTCCGGGGCCGAGTCGCGGCTGCATCCTCTAGCTCACCTGGAAGGATCCCAAGTCGTTCCCTGGCCAGCCGTGAGACATAGTCTCTCCAGAAGGTCTGGGGTCTGCCCCTTGGTCTCCTCCCGGTGGGACGTACCCGAAACACCTCGCCTGCGAGGCACTCGAGGGGCATCCTGACCAGTTGCCCGAACCACCCCATCTGGCTCCTCACGACCTGGAGGAGGAGCGGCTCGACACCGAGCTAGATTCATTTTTACAAAAATAAAAAAGAAGTTAAATCCATCAAACTCTCACAGTTGGGATTCTACTGCTTTTAATTTATTTCACTGACTTTCTGAAGAACAAAGAACTCTGGGACACGTTACATGTGTGATATGGAAGTAGAATTCTTCTGTTTTTACATCAGAAAGAACTATTGTTCTATCTTATGTGCTTGTAATTCTACAAACATTCAAACTGAAATATCTGTTCATCAGTCAGAGTTTCTCTGCTAGGATCAGACTCTTTAGACTCAGCACAGAGACACACAGGAACCAGACGTCAACCCAAACCCAGCATAGAGAGGTTTAGTGAATGTGGTGGTGAAAGTGTGAAGGTGGATCAGAGAGTCAGAGGAGACTCTGTAGAAGGACAGAGAGCCAGCAGGACAGTCCACATACACTGCTACTCTGTTAGAGTCAGAAGAGGAGGAGATACGTGTTTTTCTGTCATTGTGCCGAACAGAGTAACCATGACGATCAGAGCATCTCAGACTCCACTACTGTCATTGAATCTAAACACACAGTCTCTTCTGTCTCCTCTCCTGCTGATTTCTCTGTAACTCACTGATATATAAACCAATCCTCTCCACTGGACCTCCCAGTAACAGCGACCAGTCAGAACATTTCCATACAGAAGCTGTAGACAGTAGTTAAATCTGTCTGGATGATCAGGATATGACTGAAGCTCCTCTACATGTGTCACCTTCCTGTTGTTCTCAGACAGTTTGAGGTTTCTGTTCACTGTGTTGATGTCGAATGTGAGTGGACAGGAATCTGATGGAAAGAAGAAACACAATCCAGCTGCAGTTATTGATCTATTGACACGTTGAATGAGTGATGTGACAGAGTGAAGATGGCTGGATGGGATGAATCCAATGAAGAACACACACTTCCTCAGACCTGGTCTCAGCCATGGTTCTCCAGCAGGTTCCACCCTGAAAGGAGGAGGGGATCAGAGCATGCTAACATGGACATTACATGGCTCTCATACACACTTTGTTCTACACTGAGAAAGGAACAGTCCAACATCTGGACACCTCCACCTGAATGGAGAATCTCCAGACTAGAAGGAGCAAAATCAGGAAGCTGATTGGTCCACAGCAACAAAGCTGCATTGTGGAAGTCCCAGTTTCTTCTTTCAGAAGTCTTCTCCTTCACAGATGAAGAACTCTGCAGAAAGTCCTGATCTAACCAAGAGCTGCCATCTTCTCTCTGACCTGAAGTCTTATTGATCAGCTTCCTGTGCAGAGCAGATTGGCTCAGATTCTTTGTTCTGATCATCTGTGAAATGTTAAAGTGACATGAATCTAAATGACTGTCAGAGACTCTGTTTGAGGACACGTTGTGTCTTCCAGCCTGTTTGGAACTGAGACAGCTGACAGCATCATCACTGAGGATTTGTTCCAGAACATTCTTCCTGCAGATCCTGCTGGTGTGTGGACAGCATGACAATCAGAGGGATCAGCAGCATCATCTCACCACACTCCTTCCAGATCTGATCCAGTCTGCTGCTTCAGTCCCATCATCCAGCATCTACTGAGTCCAACATCCACACTGGTATTTTCAGCATCCTGACAAGATGAGCTGCAGTCTCATGTCTTTCTCTGTCCAATCACAGCTGCTGATTCTCACACAATTAGGGCCGCAGCAAGAAGTTCTGTCTCCTATGTATAAAGCATCATGGTGGACCTACTTGATCAATACTTCTCCCACATATTTCTCCTCCACCTCTTCACCACCTTTATTTGGATTTTTATTCATCTCCTCCTTGTTTTCTAGTTAATGAACTGAATGAAGTTTTTCAGTAATTATTATAAAACAGCTCAGATCTATTTTATAATCTATTAAATGTGAGATGAATGAATCCTAACATGCTGCTGATATCAGATCAGACTGTGTTGGTCCAGGAGCTGCTCACCTCTTCTCAAAGAAACCAAGAAGCTGCTTCCTCTCTCTCTCTCTGGAAAAAGCTTTTCTCTTTTACTTTCTTTTTCTACAGAAACATCAAATATGAACAAATTCTGAGAATTTATTGATCCTCAGTGAAACCACTTCTGTGAGAAAAAGGTTTTTATATGAAGTTCTTAGACTTTTTATCAAGTTTAAATGAAAGAAAAATTCTCCTGCATTGTTTTAATAAAACTCAGAATCAGGATGGAATCAGAAGCTGAGTGAAGGACAGAGAAATAGAAACAGTTCTTCCTCATGTGTTTAGAGAAATGTGGATCTGCTGTGTGTAGAAATATCTACACACCTGCACTACACTATATCTACACTACACCTCCATACCTGAGCTTCTCCAGTCTCCAGTGTGGATCCTCCAGTCCAGCTGTTAGCAGCTTCACTCCTGAATCTCCTGGATGGTTGTAGGTCAGGTCCAGTTCTCTCAGATGGGAGGGGTTGGAGGTCAGAGCTGAGGCCAGAGAAGCGCAGCCTTCCTCTGTGATCAGACATCCTGACAGCCTGAAGGAAACAAGACATTTACCAGAAACACTGAGAGAACTGCTGTGGAACTACAGCTAGAATTAAACCTGACCTCATGGTGGCGCTATATAACAAAGACAGGAGATCACCAAGACACTGTAATATTAACATATGTGATGTTTATTTTTATTATGAGGCAGTGTTTGTAGTTTGACAGACATTCTGCTTCCATCATCAGTTTCTGAGAGTTCTAAAGATCATCATGTGAACTGGTGTATGAATCCTGACCTGAGAGATTCCAGTTTTACAGTTTGGACTCTTCAATCCATCACTCAGCCTCTTCACTCCTGAATCCTGCAGGTTGTTGTTACTCAGGTCCAGTTCTCTCAGGCTGGAGGACGGGGAGCTGAGAAGTGAGGACAAAGCTTCACAGCTTCTCTCTGAGAGATTACAGCCTCTCAGTCTGAGGAGGAGGAAAGAGAGGAAACAATAAAATATTAATATGATATTTGATACAAAAAATAAAAAATAAACAAACTATAAATTAAATGGACTTGTTTAAAAAGTGTGTCTTTACACTTTTAATATTTCTACATGCAGTGTGACAGGAAGGCCAAAGGTCGTCCCAGCAGTTACCAGGAGAGAAACAGTTCGCTGTGTGTGTACATGTATGAGGGTATGTATTCTGTGTGTATTTGTACAAGTATGAATGTGTGTGTGTGGGTGTTTGTTTGTGTGTGGACGGGGTATAAGTGAGTTGTTTACCTGTGGGTGTGGAATTTGTCTTTAATCTGTTTTTGTATTCTGTGTTTTTTTATTTAAAGCACTTTGTGTTAAACTTTATGCATAAAAAGGAATTTATAAATAAAGTTTGATTTGATTTGATATTTAATATAAAATATTTATTCTGAAAATAAATAAATTTATTTATTCTGAACAAACTCTTTTTAAATTGAAACTACAGGATGTGTTCTATCACAGAGTTACTGGATCAGTTCTGCACCTTTGGAAGGAGAATAGAAGATATTCCCATGTTTACCCTACAAATCTTTGTATTGTTGAACTGTGTGAAGACCAACAACGTCCCTCATAGCGTGATATAGTAGCTGCAAAAAATAGTACAGAACCTTTTATATTTCTATCAGATTATAAGAAGGCTGTGGGATTTTATCAGGTTAACTCATCAAGTTGTTTACTTTTAGACCAGATGAAAACACGATACACATGATGTACAAATACCTGATGATACCTGAAATGATACAGAAAACAAACCAACTTAAAAAATGAATCAATGACTAAATGAGACCTGATGATGGTGGATTTCTCCTTTTTTCATCTGTCTGCTTTTAGTCGCTAAAAGAAGGGATTTAGAAAGTTTAATCTTGTTCTTACAGAGCTTTGTTGGAGACTTTGACCACTGGCAGCAGCCTCAGAAGAACCTCCTCTGAAGGAGAAAATTTCTGCAGGTCAAACACATCCAGATCTTCTTCTGATGACACTAAGATGAAAGCCAGAGCTGACCACTGAGCAGGAGACAGTTTATCTGTGGAGAGACTTCCTGATCTCAGAGACT
Source organism: Neostethus bicornis (assembly GCA_902685375.1). NCBI lineage: Eukaryota > Metazoa > Chordata > Actinopteri > Atheriniformes > Phallostethidae > Neostethus > Neostethus bicornis. The sequence goes on along the minus strand of LR738563.1, from coordinate 15,871,124 downwards.
GTTGGATCTTCTCCACCAGAGAACGATCATTCAGTTCATTCAGACAGTGGAACAGGTTGATGCTTCTCTCTGCAGACAGGTTCTCACTGATCTTCTTCTTGATGAACTTAACTGTTTTCTGATTGGTGTGTGAGCCACTTCCTGTCTTTGTCAGCAGGCCTCGTAAGAGGTTCTGATTGCTCTGCAGTGAAAGACCCGGGAGGAAGCGGAGGAACAAGTCCAGGTTTCCATTTGGACTCTGTAAGGCCTTCATCACAGCACTCTGATGGAGGTCATCATTTGTTTTTTTAAATAATGAGGACCACCCAGATGTTTTTTTCTCCTCCATCAGATTGACTCCAGATTTGATGAAGGTCAGACGGACATGAAGAGCAGCCAGAAACTCCTGAACACTCAGATGAATGAAGCTGAACATCTTCTCTTGGTACAGTCCTTTCTCCTCTCTAAAGATCTGTGTGAACAGTCCTGAGTACACTGAGGCTGCTCTGATATCGATGCCACACTCTGTCAGGTCTGATTCATAGAAGATCAGGTTTCCTTTCTGCAGCTGATCAAAAGCCAGTTTTCCCAGAGACTCAATCATCTTCCTGCTCTCTGGACTCCAGTGTGGATCTGTCTCAGCTCCTCCATCATACTTGACCTTCTTGACTTTGGTCTGAAGCACCAGAAGGGTGATGTACATCTCAGTCAGGGTACTGGGCAGCTCTCCTCTCTTACTGGTTTCCAGTAGAGTCTCCAGAACTGTAGCAGTGATCCAGCAGAAGACTGGGATGTGGCACATGATGTGGAGGCTCCGTGATGTCTTTATGTGGGAGATGATCCTGCTGGCCTGCTCCTCATCTCTGAACCTCTTCCTGAAGTATTCCTCCTTCTGTGGGTCAGTGAACCCTCTGACCTCAGTCAACATGCCAACACAGTCAGGAGGGATCTGATTGGCTGCTGCAGGTCGTGTGGTTATCCAGAGGAGAGCAGAGGGAAGCAAGTTCCCCCTGATGAGGTTGGTCAGCAGCACAACCACTGAGGTGGACTCTGTAACGTCAGTCAGGGTCTCATTGTTGTGGAAGTCCAGAGGAAGTCGACACTCATCCAGACCATCAAGGATGAAGAGAACCCGGAAGTCTTGAAAGCTGCAGATTCCTGCTTCTTTGGTTTCAGTAAAGAAGTGATGAACAAGTTGCACCAAGCTGAACTTTCTCTCTTTCATCACATTCAGCTCTCTAAAGGTCAGTGGAAATGTCAACTGGACTTCCTGATTGGCTTTGTCTTCAGCCCAGTCCAGAGTGAACTTCTGTGTTAGGACAGTTTTCCCAATGCCAGCCACGCCCTTGGTCATCACTGTTCTGATTGGTTGATCGCTTCCAGGTGGGACTTTAAAGAGGTCTTCTTGTCTGATGCTTGTTTCTGGTCTGTGTGGTTTCCTGGATGCTGTTTCAATCTGTCTGACCTCATGTTCATCATTGACCTCTGCAGTCCCTCCCTCTGTGATGTAGAGCTCTGTGTAGATCTGCTCCAGAAGGGTTGGACTTCCTGCTTTAGGAATCCCCTCAAACACACACTGGAACTTCTTCTTCAGAGAGGATTTTAGTTTGTGTTCACAAACTGGAACAAAATATTCTGAATAATAATAAGAAAACACATCAGTCAGTAAATATTTCAATCCTGTTGAGAATGAGGATGTGAACATGTGATGCTCCAGGTTCTAAGACATCAGTAAATGTTTCATCATTAGCTTTAATCTTTAGAGAATCCTCTTACTGCTCTGCAGATGCTCAGCCAGCTCCTCCTGCTTCATTCTCCTCAGGAATGAAGCCACTGTGATCTTCACTAACGCCTCTCTGCTCCTCTGCTCTTCATCCTCACCCTCCAACACAGAGCATTCTGGGTAATCTGGACTCAGAAGCTTCTGGAACTTCTTCAGCTGGTTCTTAACAAAAGTGATGATGTTGTCCTCCAGCACCTGGAAGAGAAAAGGACATGAAGGAGCCAGTCAGACTGAAATCATGGAGCCAAACATCAGGTCCATGTTGGACACCCTGACAATCCACTGGTCTATAAAGTACAGCATGAAGATGACTGAACAGTAGAGATGGGAAAGTAGTTGTTGGAGATGTACAGACCTTAAATATGGAGTCCAGCTGTGTTTGATGCTGCAGCGCAGACTGATCACTGGGAAGTTCTGAGCTCTGCTGGTCCACACTATGGAGGAATCAGGAACAATCAGATGTCATCGTTATTCTGAGTTATGTAACACATTTAATTTAGTCAACTCTTATTATTGCAAAAACTACAAATGCCTCCACAAAGGCTCCAGGACACAGTGAGGTTATTTTTACCTTTCAGTGTTTTTTTGTACAGATGTCCAACTTTACACATAAATTTGAGGGAAAATTCAAATGATAATAAAAAGAACTGTATTAACCTCAAACAACCATAACTAAGCTCAAGCTGATAATTATTAATATGTACAGTGCAACCTGGGAGATAATAACACGTAAGAAAATTGCTTCAAATGTTCACTTAATGAAGAAATCATTCATCAACAAATCAGAACATCTATTTGGAGACTTCAAATACAAAACCAAGATAATACAGAATATCAAACATATGCTCCTCTGGGCTGAGACAGTGAAGGACGGGGACATTAAAATGATGACAAACTTAAACTGTATTAGTTTTATTTCATATACTTTACTTTTAATGGTTTACATCAAAATGATTGATTTTCCGTTCTTTGGCTCATATTATAAATCAATATTTTAAGAAGCTTAAAAAACAGGTAAATAATAATATTATGATTATTCATACATTAAAAACGTGTTTTATAAGCAGTACCTTCTCAGATTTCAACAACAGCTATGAAATGAAAGAAAAAAATCACGGTACTTTTTACTTCCGGCACTCGTCCGGTACTCGTGCTGGTATACAGAATTCCATCTTCCATTATAAATATGCATTTTGACATCATTAATAGTTAATTAGAATAATTTATGCCAAAAGAAAGCTACCCTGACTGTTTTTTAGCTTGCTCATAAATCACGTGTGTACTACCGCATTTGCTTATTGGCTCGTGACTTTCACGCATGTCCAAAACATGTCAACAATAAAACGTCCGTTTGTTAACTTGCAGAAAATAATCGTAAACAAATAATATCTCAGTCATTTTTTGTCATAAAAATATAAGTTTTATACCAGTGAAAGCTTATTTTGTCATAGACAAGACCCTAGACTAACAACTTTAAAAAGACAGAACAAAACTTTTTCTTCTTCTTCTTTCAGCATTTCCCTTCAGGGGGCGCCACAGCAAGTCGGTTTCTTCCATCTAACCCTATCTGTTGTATCTGTCAAGTCAACATCCAAGACCTCTCTATTCTATCTGTTTTCTCTATCTTCTCTGTCTTCATTCTGTCCTACCTGTCTCATTTTTAGTCTGTCCAAGAGATGGAGCCACAGGTAGGAACTGGTAATGTCTCCTCCCTCTATGATTAGACTTACTAAAACAGGTGTTCAGGTGCTGTGCTCAGACACAGACAAACAAAGAACCATGAATGCTGAGGGAAAGACAGAGATGCTACCGGTGAGTATCTAACTGACTAAAAACATAGCTTTTGAATAAAATAGTCAACTGAACATAGCTGATTAATTCTGTAACATAAATTTAGGAAAGAAAATGGCTCTGTGGCTCCATAGGCCAGACCTAATCCACTAAATAGAGAGACAAGAGTAAACTGACAAGAGGTTAAAGAGGGATGAAGGAACTGATTATTTCTTTAATACAATAAGTATTTATTTATATTTAAAGTTTAAAGTATACTATTCAATTATTGTTGAATATTATTTTGGGCTATTTGAATTTATTAAAACTGTTCCATTTATGCTATTTATTAAACAATACATAATTCAAAAGTAATTTCTATTTGAATTGTGGAAGAAAAATGATTAAATTTAAAAGATTAAAAGTTGCATTAAAAATTTATTAAAAAGTTAACTTTAAAGGTTACATTTAAATTAAATTTATGAACTATTAAAATTTGTTTATAAAAACCTGAAACTTTATTATAGTTAAAATGTTTTGTTTAAAATGCTTAATAAATAAAATGTTGATTTCTATTCAAAGGTTTTTGACCTGCTTTGAAACTGCTTTGAAACTGCTTTGAAGAGGCATAAAATTGCAATAAAAACAAAGCCGAGTTGAACCTGTGTCTGTGATCTTTCCTGGGTTTTTCAAGTCACCTGCATTCATGTATAAAAAGGCTTGACAGTCAAAAAACCATCAAGTGACTTGACAGTATCCTCTTTGGTGACACCAACTATCTTCATGTCTTCCTTCACTGTATCCATGAACCTCCTCTTTGGCCTTCCTCTTGTCCTCTTTCCTGGTGGTTCCAAACCCAACATCCTTCTTCATAGGAAGAAGGATGTTTCAGCGCTATATAAGTTCAATGCATTATTATTATTACATAGGTAATAACAATGCATTATTATTATTACATAGGTAATAATAATAATGCATTGAACTTATATAGCGCTTTTCTAGACACTCAAAGACGCGTTACATATATACTATATGCATTATTCATTCACTCAATACAATCATTCACACACACAACATTCATTCCTGATGATGGGAGCTACCATGCAAGGCGCAGACCACTATCATCAGAAGCAACTGGGGGTTCGGTGTCTTGCTCAAGGACACCTTGGCATGGACTCTGGGCAGGGGATCGACCTTCTGGTTACGGAGCGGTCGCCCTACCCACCGAGCCATCCTTCCCCCAAGCCATCCTTCCCCCCATATACTCTCTCTCTCTCCTCTGCACATGTCCAAACCATCTCAGTCTGGCCTCTCTGACTTTAAAACCTCTAACATGTGCTGTTCCTCTGATCCTGTCCGTCCTGGTCACTCCCAGAGAGATCCTCAGCATCTTCATCTCTGCTACCTCCATCTCTGCTTCCTGTCTTTTTCTCAGTGCTACTGTTTCTAGACCAATCAGCATGGCCGGTCTCACCACGGTTTTGTACACTTTTCCTTTCATTTTAGCTGAAACTCTTCTGTCACACATCACACCTGATACTTTTCTCCACCCGTTCCAGCCTGCCTGAACACGCTTCTTCACCTCTTTTCCACAATCTCCATTGCTCTGGACTGTTGATCCTAGATACTTAAAATCTTCCACCTTCTTCAAAACCACAGTAGTTAAACTTTCATCACCTCTGTGGATCGGATTTGAAGTCAATAACAAAATGCTTTGACCGGTCACTCCTCATGGACATACAGCTGGGTTCAGGTCCTGGTCCAGGCTGGTTCCTGTGAATCCAGATGTTTAAATTCTTTAAAATTATTTTATTATTGGTTATAATTTTCTAAATTTATTCAATATTTGATAAAATAGAAACACAACTTTAAAAAGAATTAAGTAAACTACAGTAGTTAAACCTCCTCCTTGAGCCGCCACCTTAATGTGGTAGAGGGGTTTGCGTGCCCCAATGATCCTAGGAGCTATGTTGTCCGGGGCTTAATGCCCCTGGTAGGGTCACCCAAGGCAAACAGGTTCTAGGTGAGGGGCCAGACAAAGCGTGGCTCAAAAATACCCCTATGAAGCGATCAAACATGGCCAAGTTGCCCTTGCCCGGACGCGGGTCACCGGGGCCCCCCCTTGGAGCTAAACCTGAGGGTGGGGCACGCGTGCGAGCGCCTGGTGGCTGGGCTTTTACTCATGGGGCCCGGCCGGGCTCAGCCCGAACAGGGGACATGGGCCACCCTTCCGTGGGGACGGGTGAAGGAGGAGATGGGTGGCAGCCAACGGCGGGGACCCTGGCGGTCAGATCCTCGGCTGCATAGGCTAGCTCTAGGGACGTGGAATGTCACTTCTCAGGCGGGGAAGGAGCCCGAGCTGGTGTGCGAGGTTGAGCGGTTCCGGCTAGATATAGTTGGACTCTCCTCGACGCACAGTTTGGGCTCTGGAAGCAGGCCGCTTGACAGGGGCTGGACCCTGTACTATTCTGGAGTTGCCCCCAGCTCGGCTCCTGTGTGTTGGAGTTCTCCCCGGTAAACGAAAGGATTGCCTCCATCCGCCTTCGGGTGGGGGGACGGGTCGTCACTGTCGTTTGTTGCTATGCACCGAACGGCAGTGTAGACTACCCGCCCTTTTTGGAGTCTTTGGAGTGAGTATTGGAGGGGGCATCCCCCGGGGACTCCATTGTCCTCCATGGGGACTTCAATGCTCACGTGGGCAACGACAGTGAAATGTGGAGGGAAGTGATTGGGAGGAACGGCCCCCCTGATCTAAAAACGAGTGGTGTTCTGCTGCTTGACTTCTGTGCTCGTCACGGATTGTCGGTAGCGAACACCATGTTCAAGCATAAGAGTGTCCACATGCACACGTGGCACCAGGACACTCTAGGCCGCAGTTCCATGATTGACTTCAGAGTTGTTTCATCGAACTTGCGGCCGCATGTCTTGGACGCTCGGGTGAAGAGAGGGGCGGAGCTGTCAACTGATCACCACCTGGTCGTGGGTTGGCTTCGATGATGGGGGAGGAAGCCGGTCAGACCTGGCAGGCCCAAACGATCTGTGAGGGTCTGCTGGGAACGTCTGGTAGATCCTTCCGTCAGAGAGAGTTTCAACTCACACCTCTGGCAGAGCTTCTCACAGGTACCAGAGGAGGTGGGGGACATCGAGTCAGAGTGGACTCTGTTCCGCACCTCTATTGTCGAGACGGCAAGCCGAAGCTGTGGACGCAAGGTCATCTGTGCCTATTGTGGCGGCAACGCCCGAACCCGCTGGTGGACACCAGTGGTGAGGGATGCCGTCAAGCTGAAGAAAGAGTCTTACCGGGCCTTTTTGGCCTGTGGGACTCCTGAGGCAGCTGATAGGTATCGACGGGCGAAGTGGAACGCAGCTTCGGTGGTCGTCGAGGCAAAGGCCCGGGCTTGGGAGGAGTTTGGCGAGACCATGGAAAACAATTTCCGAATGGCTTCAAAGAAATTCTGGTCCACCATCCGGCGGCTCAGGAGAGGCAAGCAGTGCACCATCAACACCGTTTACGGTGGGGACGGGGAGCTGCTGACCTCGACTCGGGACGTTTTGGATCGGTGGAAAGAATACTTTGAAGACCTCCTCAATTCCACCAACATGTCTTCCGATGAGGAAGTAGAGTCTTTGGAATCCGGGATGGGTCTTCCTATCTCTGCTGTCGAGGTCGCCGAGGTAGTCAAAAAGCTCCGAAGCGGCCGGGCTCCGGGGTTGGATGAGATCCGCCCGGAGCTCCCAAGGGCTCTGGATGGTGTTGGGCTGTTCTGGCTGACACACCTTTTCACCATTGCATGAACATCTGGGACAGTGCCTCTGGATTGGCAGACTGGGGTGGTGGTCCCTCTTTATAAGAAGGGGGATCGGAGGGTGTGCTCCAACTACCGAGGGATCACACTCCTCAGCCTCCCTGGGAAGGTCTATTCGGGAGTACTGGAGAGAAGGGTCCGTCGGATTGTCGAGTCTCGGATTGAAGAGGAGCAGTGTGGTTTCCGTCCCGGACGTGGAACTACGGACCAGCTCTATATCCTCTTCAGGATCCGGGAGGGGTCATGGGAGTTTGCCCAACCAGTCTACATGTGTTTTGTGGATCTGGAGAAGGCATTCAATTGTGTCCCTAGGGGACTCCGATGGGGGGTGCTCCGGGAGTACGAAGTCTCGGAGCCCTTAGTACGGGCTGTCCGATCTTTGTACAACCGGAGCCAGAGCTTGGTCCGTAAAGCCGGCAGTATGTCGATTCCATTTCCAGTGAGAGTTGGACTCCACCAAGGCTGCCCTTTGTCACCGATTCTGTTCATCACCTTTATGGACAGAATATCGAGGCGCAGCCGAGGCGTTGGAGGGATCCGGTTTGGTGACCTCAGGATCGGATCTCTGCATTTTGCAGATGATGTAGTTCTGTTGGCTTCATCGGACCGTGATCTCCAGCTCTCGCTGGATCGATTTGCTGCCGAGTGTGAAGCGGCCGGGATGGGAATTAGTGCCTCCAAATCCGAGACCATGGTCCTCACCCGGAAAAGGGTGGAATGCCCCCTGCGGGTCAGGGACAGGGTCCTGCCCCAAGTGGAGGAGTTTAAGTATCTCGGGGTCTTGTTCACAAGTGGGGGAAGGATGGAGCGGGAGATCGACAGGCGGATCGGTGCGGCATCAGCAATAACTAGGACGCTGCATCGGTCCGTCGTGGTAAAGAGAGAGCTGAGCCGAAAAGCAAAGCTCTGGATTTACAAGACGATCTACGTTCCCACCCTCACCTATGGTCACCAGCTGTGGGTGGTGAACGAAAGAATGAGATTGCGGGTACAAGCGGCCGAAATTAGCTTCCTCCGCAGGGTGGCTGGGCTCTCACTCAGAGATTGGGTGAGGAGCTCTGCCATCTGAGAGGAGCTCGGTGTCGAGCCGCTCCTCCTCCAGGTCGAGAGGAGCCAGATGGGGTGGTTCGGGCATCTGGTCAGGATGCCCCCCGAGCGCATCGCGGGCGAGGTGTTTTGGACACGTCCCACCGGGAGGAGACCAAGGGGCAGACCCCGGACCCGCTGGAGAGACTATGTCTCACAGCTGGCCGGGGAATGACTTGGGATCCTTCCAGGTGAGGTGGAGGATGCAGCCGGGGAGAGAGGCCTGGGCTGCCCGTTTGAGGCTGTTGCCCCTGTGACCTGACCCCGGAACAAGCGGAAGATGACGGAGTGGAATGGAACATAACAGTAGTTAAACTTTTAATACCTCTCTGGTTCTGATTTAAAGTCAAAAGGATCATCTTTTGACCAGTCACTCCTCATGGACATGCAGCTGGGTTCAGGTCCTGATCCAGAACCTGGCTGAGGCTGGTTCCTGTGAATCCAGATGTATAGATGCTTTAGAAAACATTTTATTCCAGTTTGTTATAACATTCAATATTTAATAGGAAATTAAAAAGGAATTAATAATATGTGGAAATTTAAATATAAATTTGCTTAAAGCAACTACCCATGGGAAAACAACTGATTTCATAAATATGATGCATTCAAATATGTTACTACCAATTATTGATAAACCCAGCAGAATAACTATTGATTCCTCCACTCTAATAGATAATATTTTTATAAACAATATTGAAGCTAAAATTGTTGGTGGCCTTCTTGTCAGTGATATGAGTGACCACCTACCAGATTTTGCTATATTTCAAAATAAAATTATAACTAATGACAAAGAAAACTCTGAAACATTTAGATATATTAGGCGAGTGACAGACCAAACTCTAAATAAACTTAAAGAAGACTTATTAAAACAGAAATGGGACGAGGTCTACAACCAAACTGACCCAAGTGAAGCGTATGAAATTTTTATATCCATGTTTTTAGAAATCTACAATAAAAACTGCCCATTAAAAAAGGTAAGACTTAAAGAAAATTCTAAAATAAAGCCATGGATAACAAGTGGATTACAAAATGCATGTAAGAAGAAAAATATGTTATATAAAAAGTTTATTCAACACAAAACCAAGGAATCTGAAATAAAATATAAAAATGATAAAAACAAATTGACTAGTATTTTGCGGAAAACCAAAAAAGAATACTTTCATAAATTATTTGAAGAACAAAAAGAAAATATTAAGGGAACATGGAATGTCATTAATAAAATAATTAAAATAAAAGATAAAAAATATGAAATACCAAAACAATTCATGAACAAAAGCTCAAAGCTGGAAAATATAAAAGAAATTATAGAAGGATTTAATCATTATTTTGTTAATGTAGGAAATACCTTGGCTGAAAGTATTGAGAAGCATAACATAAGCCCAAGTGATACTGTAAACAGAAATCCTTTTACATTTTATTTAAACCCAACAAATGAAAATGAAATAATTAAAATAGTAAAGCAATTTAAATCAAAAACATCTAAAGATACACTTGACATTGATATGAATTTAATAAAGAATAAAATAGAGCCTATTGCACAGCCTCTAACACATATTTGCAATAAGTCTTTTCAAATCGGTAAATTTCCTGAAAAAATGAAAATAACTAGAGTTATTCCAGTCTATAAAAATGGCAATAAACACTTATTTTCAAATTATCGGCCTATATCCATACTTCCACAGTTTTCAAAAATAATAGAAAAAGTATTTGTAATAAGATTAGATAAATTTATAGAGAAACACCAGCTCCTTAGTGACAAACAATATGGGTTTAGACAAAACTGATCCACTAATATGGCTGTTACAGAACTAATAGAAAACATTACTACATCAATAGACTCAAATAATTATGGCATCGGTATTTTCATAGACCTTAAGAAAGCTTTCGACACCATAGATCATAATATATTACTGAGCAAACTAGACAGATTTGGTTTTCGAGGAGCTGCATGTACATGGCTTCAGAGCTACTTAGAAAATAGATATCAGTATGTACAAATAAAAGAGGAAAAATCTGATTTATTAAAAGTCATATGTGGAATTCCACAAGGCTCAACGCTGGGGCCTAAACTCTTTATCCTGTACATCAATGATTTGTGTTACACATCCAAACTAATAAATTATGTACTATTTGCAGACGACACTACTCTTTACTTTTCAGGAAAAGACCTGAACCAAATGATACAATCAGTTGAAAGAGAATTGAGTAAAATAAAAATATGGTTTGACATAAATAAATTATCATTAAATATTGAAAAAACGAAATTTATAGTATTTACAAAATTAAAAGTACCTAAACAAATTCAAATTATGCTTAATAACACCCCATTGGAACGAGCTTATGACAGTAAGTTCCTTGGAATGATTATAGATCACAAATTAAGCTGGAAATCACACATAAATTATACAAAAAATAAACTGTCTAAAGTAATAGCAATCATTTATAAATTCAGATTTGTCCTAAATAAAAAAAGTTTGTTTATGTTATATAATACATTAGTACTTCCATATATAACTTATTGTATCGAGATTTGGGGAAATACGTACAAAACTAACACAAAACCAATTTATATTTTACAAAAAAAGCAATACGAGCAATAACATTCTCATCTTATAATCAACCTACCAATAATCTATTTATAAATTTAAAAACATTAAAGTTCTATGATTTAGTGGAATTACACACTTTAAAATTTACGTTTAAGATTAAAAAAAACGTGATGTCAAACTCTCTACAAAATATGTTTAATATTAGGAAAAGTCCATACGAACTAAGAGGAAATGATGTGTTCATTAAAAATAAATTTAGAACAAATGTTAAAAAATTCTGTATTTCTATTAAAGGTGTGGATCTTTGGAATAATTGTAATGATGAACTTAAATTGTGTTTAAATCTTTTATGTTTAAAAAAGAAATTTAAGTTATTATTATAAAATATCCAAGTCTTGATGGTTAAATTCAAGCTTATATAAAAAGTAAACAATTATGATGTGTTATGATTATGTTATATGTTATGTGTTATGATGTGTTATGATTATGTTATGTGTTATGATGTATTATGATATTATTATGTTATGTGTTATAACAATTATGATGACTTAGTATTTACTTATGTCTTTTTGCTTTTATGATGACATAAAAAAAAAAAAAAAAAAAAAAAAAAGAGGGTCGGCGTAATAAGCATTTGCTTCAGCCGATACCTTTTCGGTCCTTTGCTGGAATATGGTTGTTTTCTTTATTTCATTGATATGAGGTTGCACTGTGACCGAAATAAAAAAAAAAAATAAATAATAACATAGTTACGCTGTAGTTCGGCCCTGCTGGCTCCCTGGAGCTTTTTAAAAATGTTTGAGAATTAAATAAATGGGAAAAGAAATATATATATATATATATATATATATATATAGATAGATAGATAGATAGATAGATATACAACATATAGACACGTGTGTGGTTTTTGTTGGGGAAAAAAACACGACACAAAATATTATCAACGTTTTCCAATTCTGTTAAAATGTGTAGAAAAAATATTTAGTTTCAAAATTCTTGTCAAGAAGATTTGCGTCATATCGTGTGACACACGTTTCTATCAGCAGAGCGGAATGCCAGGCACATGGCAGCTGCAGGATGTACCATTGTTCTCTTTTTCCCCAAAAAGAAAAACCAAAAGATTTATAAGTGGAAAAGTGCGATTACAAAAATATGGAGAAATGAGAGAATTGCGAACTAGGTTTAAGAAGTGGGTTGCATTTCCAAACTGCAGAGATGCCAAGTTTTTGACTTCATAAAGATGGAGATCTGCTAAAAACATTGGGGGGCTTCACTGGAAAAACTAAACTTCCAGAAAATTTTTAATTTAAAAATGGCATGTTTCATTCTGGTGACATTTTAACACAAAATTGTGCTTTTTTTGCAGACTGAAATTTTTAATCTTAGTTTGCTACAAAATTACAGTGAAGGAAGACATGAAGATAGTTGGTGTGGCCAAAGAGGATACAGAAGATAGGATTAGATGGAAGAAACTGACTTGCTGTGGCGACCCCTAAAGGGAAATGCCGAAAGAAGAAGAAGTTTGCTACAAAATTAATGTACCTGTTGACTAATATTAATATCTAAAATCCTAAATCTTACTCACAATAAAATGCATTGTGCAGGGCTTTGATATGATATTAAATTATAGCACTCAGTCTACAACAGTATGTACAAAAAAACAAACAAAAAACTGTAATGTATCACAGGTAAGGCAGTATACATTCACCAAAAACAATACAGGCTTATAGACCATACAGACGGCTACTAGCGACTAGCTCTGCTAGCAGCTACAAGCACTACTTGCGGCAACTAGTAACTACTAATGCTACTAGGGGCTAGTAACGCAACCAGTGCCTACCACACACTACTACCACCCCTAGTACCAGAGGTAAGATCTTAAGCCCGACCCAAGCTGGCCTAAAAATGTCAATCATTACTTCGGGTCGGCTTCTCTCTCACTGATTTTTTTTTTTTTTTTATAAATATATGTTTATAAAATGTAAACTAAAATGAGGTGTGTGTACTAAACTAATCTTAATTTGGTAATGCGCCCCTGCGCACGTCTTTATTTTATTTATTTTGTTTAGTGTTATTTATTTTGAACTGTCTGGCGTCTCAGTCTGGCCTCTCTGACTTTAAAACCTCTAACATGTGCTGTTCCCCTGATCCTGTTCATCCTAGTCACTCCCAGAGAGATCCTCAGCATCTTCATCTCTGCTACAAACATCTCTGTTTCCTGTCTTTTCCTCAGTGCCACTGTCTCTGGACCAATCAGCATGGCTGGTCTCACCACGGTTTTGTACACTTTCCCTTTCATTCTAGCTGAAACTCTTCTATCACACATGCAGAATATAGTTGTAAAAAATTAAAGCTCCATCATTTTTTGTCATAAAAATATCATTTTTACATCATTGGAAAGCTTATTTTGTCATCGACAAGACCATATAAATACCTAATTTTTTTCCTAAATTGAGACATGCAACTGATTTTGTAATGGGGGAAGAGGGTCACATATTTGTTTTCTGGTCTAAAATGGCTCAACGTTTTATGTTGTTAGATCCTGGTGTAGACTTACAACTTTAAAAGACAGAAAAACTACAGATTATGAACTTTTATCACCTCTGTGGATCTGATTTAAAGTTAAAAGGATGATCCTTTGACCGGTCACTCCTCATGGACACACAGCTGGGTCCAGATCCTGGTCCAGGCTGGTTCCTGTGAATCCAGATGTTTGCTGATGTGAGTACTGATCTCTGACATGGAGAAGAGTCATGAACAGTTAGAGATGATCAACTGACCTCTGAATGAGTTTAGAGAGGGGGACTCCTTCCTCTTGGTCCTGATCCATGATGCTGAATCCACATCAGCTCACACACACTTTCTAGCTGCAGAGGAAACACACATCATTCAACTGAATGTAGCAGGTGGAGTTTTTTATTTCCTGTTTTTTATAGTTTTATTCTGCATGTTTTAATTGGCTTAATTATTTTATTTACTTTACCTTCTACTAAAAAGTGGTGCAGTCCCTGACTGCTAGTAAGAGGCAGCAGGGGAAGAGGAGAGACACACTGTTGGGAGATCCCTGTTGGACTATGGCCTGGTGGCAAGGTGGTGTGTCTGCCTGCACACCACCTTGGGGCGAGGGCTCCCCCTGAAAAGAGACATGGAATGTCCTTCACAGAAGGTTCCTGCAGTCAGCGGTTTGAATGGGTGGGCCCATAAGGGGCGGACCGGGACGACAAATGGGCCCATGATTGGGGGTATCCAGGGTGACGAATGGATTCATGACTGGGTGGACCCGGTACGAGAAATGGGCCCATAAAGGCTGCGGACCGGAACGAGGAAAGGCCGGTGGGCTAAACCCTTCTCTGGTGCTCCCCGCCCGGTCACATAAAGATAGTCTGAAGTCATTCTTTCCATCATCTGCTGCCAGTGGCGGCTGGTGACATGTGGCGCAGGGGCGCCGTCCCCCTTGTCTTGATTGCCAAAAATAACAATAAAAAAATGTATAAACATGTTAATGTTTGTAAGCATGTAAAACAGTCTTGTGTGAAGATTATATGCATTTTAATAAACGTTTCACACCGTTTTATTTTATTTCTTCCGGTGAAAACCGGAAATAGGGCGTTACCCCTCACGCCCCACAAGGAAAACACATTAGTGTGAATGTGGCTTCCAGTGTTTCTGAAAAAACGTGACGTCAGCTCAGAATTTTATTCCATTCATTTGTATTGCAAACCAAAACCACGCCCGAGCTGCGCCCAAAACCACAGTGATAGGTTGTTCTCTCTGACAGTCTGTTACGTGAACCAATCAATTAGCTGTGAGCTGACCTATAATCCCGCTTACGACACCTCCCATCTTTGGGGTTGATGGGTTTTCTTCTCTGTTCAAGTAGGGTGGATCATACACATGTGAAAATAAAACTTTTAAATATTCATGTTCTGGCATGTGATATCTTTTATACAGAGGATATCTCAAAATATAGATATATATATTTTTTTTTGTGTGTGTGTGTTTGAAAAATGTACGCCCCCCCAGATTTTTTGTTACCACCAGCCACCACTGGTGTGTATTTTAGAGGGTGTGACTGCAGGAAATGAAAAGAAGCTGCAGTTTGTTTGTGAAGTAGATCAAATCTGTCAGACTGGTTCAACTGGTTCTGTGATGACATGATGAAAAGTGGGGAGGAGTCTAATGGTGAGATAAGTTGTTCCCAATCAGAGGAAGTATTGATCTTTCAGAGCGATCAGAAAAGAAATGAGAGCAGCGGGTACCTGATAGAAAACATTTACACACACTTTTCACATCATTTTAACACTAAATGATCAAATAAAAATCATTTCTTCAGAAATCAATAGGATCCAGTGTAAATTAGACTGGGACAGAACTTTGTTACTTAGAGCAGCTGAACAGAATCTGAACGTCAGGAGAAGTTTCAGGAACTATTTGAATCTTCACACTTCAATGAAGGACTCACGTCAACATTATTAATCAAGATAGAACTTTTCAAACATTTAAAGAGAAACGTTGCAGTAAGAAAGAGGTGAGATGGTGGCTCAGTGGTTAGAGCGTTCGCCCGCTCTAATCACTGAAGTGCTTAGAGTGGTTAGGTTAAAAAAAGGTTCAGACTCACAGTTTGTTGAGAGAAGACTCTCCAGTCCACAGACTGACACACAGGTGAGCTGTTTCCTGGAATGAAACATGTTTCTACCTGTGATGGAGGGAGGACAGGTAGGAGGAGCTGCAGAGGATTCATGTTCCAACAAACTGATCAAACAGAAAAAAAAAGTGTTTTATGAATCTGTTTCATATCCAGATCCCCAGAGAAGTCTTACCTCTCTAGGAGATCTTGGTAGTCACTTTGACCAGGCTTTCAAGTCTGTTTTTATCAGCAGAAGCTCTGCCATTGAACATGAACTCTTCCAGCTTGTTTTCCTGAAACACCTTCATCTCTTCACTCTGATAAAATCTTCTCAGACTGAAATGTTCTTTTTACTTTGTTACCAGTCTTGCTGCTGCGTGTTGGAAAAGATGAAAACTTATAAAGAACTTTTAGGACCAAGTGTTCTGTAACTTAGACATAACCAATAAAAAAACATTTTCAGCACCACTTTAACATAAATTATTTCTGATTCCGTTTATTTTGCTCTAGTGAAAGCTTTATTGTGTAAAACTTGTCCATGCATGAGGAGAACATGCAAACACCTCACATGGTAGCTCCTTTCCCAAACCAGAGCTCTCACTATCACACTGTTTTAATGCTGTGTAAAACTTTAGTGATACTGTAACTGTTCCTGTACGAGATTCATTTATTATTTATTTTTACACACTTTATTATTCCTTAATGGTAAAATTTCTCTGCTGCATTGCACCTCAGCAGGCTACCAGGACGGAGTCAATGCGGGCAGAAACAGGGGCTTAGGTGTCTTCTGTATGGACACCTAGACATGACCTCAGTGGGATTCGACCTGACAAACTTCTGGTCCAAGGGCGAACATTCTACCACTGAGCTATCGCCCCCACTCTTATAGCCCTATCACAGACTAAAGCGTTTTTTTCCCCATCATTTTTTGTTGTAAACCTGAGACCAAAAATATACCCTTGACACAACAGATGAAGAAAAAACAGATTTATTAGTTTGATGGTAAGGAGTAGACGGGCTGGTTGTGGAGTACGAGCTGGGACAAAAAAACTGGGTAGCAGGTCTAAGGAGAAAGAGGCTGGTGGGTGAACAGATAACAATACAAAAATTATTTTTTTCAGAGCGTGGTCAACGGACAATCTGGCAAGGAGTGTGTGAAAACTGGATGAAAAACTTGTGCTAAACAGCTTTTTGAATCCATCAAATATCATAGATCATCATAGATATCATAAATTGGAATCATCGCTTGTTTTTGTTTGGCTTTCTGGGTGAGGACTGTTGTGGTGGATTGGAAATTTGGATTCTTTTTGTGATCCTAGTTTTCTGGGGTCAGTTAAACCTAATATTGTGAACTGTTGAAAGCCATCCAATAATCCACAATGGCAAAAATCCTGGACAAAGACATGGAAGAATTAAAACAATCCCTGAACTTCATGTCAGGTGAAATAAGCAAAGTGGTGGAGCAGCAGATAAACTTACTAAAACTAATTGATGAAGTGAAACAACTAAAAAAAGTTATTGAAGACAAAGATAAGAAAATAGAAGACCTGGAAAATAGAGTGGAGCAGCTGGAGCAATTTACAAGAATGGAAGATGTGGTGATATCTGGACTGGAGATTACACATTGCTCCTATGCCGGGGTCACCGCAGGTACTAGACAAGGAGAAGATGCTTCATCAGGTGAACTGCTTACACTTGAGCAACAAGTCATTAATTTCTTCAGGAGTCAGTAGCGGCTGGTGATAAGAAAAAAAACCCGGGGGGGTGTACATTTTTCAAACACACACAATTTTTTTTTTTTTTTAGATATATTATATAAAAGAAATCACATGCCAGTAAATAAATATTTAGAAGTTTGAGTTTCACACGAATATGATCCACCCTACTTGAACAGAAATTTGGCCCTTCTTTCGTTCTGCTCTGCAATTTTTTCAATCACCTTCTGATTAAAGTCCCACATACTTGTGATCAGTTTTTTTTCCCATGGATAACATGGCCAGTGCATTCAGTCTGTCCTGGCACGAAAGTTGGCTTTCGTCAACTTTCTTCGACAGTTGAAGAAAGCCAAGCTGCCCGCCCAGATGTTGGTGCAGTTTTACACAGCCATCATCAAGTCCATCCTCACCTCCTCCATCACCGTGTGGTATGCTGGAGCCACAGCCAGGGACAAACACAGACTGCAGCGCATTGTGCGCACCGCAGAGAAGGTGATCGGCTGCAGCATTCCAACTCTCGAAGACCTGTAAGTCTCCAGGACTCGGGGGCATGCAGGTCGGATAGCAGCTGACCCTTCCCACCCTGGACATGGACTTTTTGAGCGACTCCCCTCGGGCAGGAGGCTCTGGTCCATTTGGACCAGGATGTCCCGCCACAAAAAGAGCGTCGTCCCTTCTGCCGTTGGACTAATGAATACTTTATAACCTGGATTCCCACATCTCTTAGTCACTTTATAACCTGGATCCCCACATCTCTTAGTCACTTTATAACCTAGATCCCCACATCTCTTAGTCACTTTATAACCTGGATCCCCACATCTCTTAGTCACTTTATAACCTGGATTCCCACATCTCTTAATCACTTTATAACCTGGATCCCCACATCTCTTAGTCACTTTATAACCTGGATCCCCACATCTCTTAATCACTTTATAACCTGGATCCCCACATCTCTTAGTCACTTTATAACCTGGATCCCCACATCTCTCAGTCACTTTATAACCTGGATCCCCACATCTCTTAGTCACTTTATAACCTGGATCCCCACATCTCTTAATCACTTTCCTCTTGTCACTTTACTATCTTTATTGTTTTCTATTATTTTCTATGACATTGCATTACATTTCTTTTTCTTTCTTAGCACTCTTAGTTTTGTTAAAATTACTTTTATTTATTTAATTTTTAATTATTTTTATTTTATATTTTCGCACACCTGTATCAAAGCAAGTTCCTAGTTTCTGATATTCTTCATTGGCAATAAAAACGTTCTGAATCTGATATTTGTAAAATTGTAAGTATTATTTTTGCCACAAGAGGTCGACAATCACACATAACATTTAAAATGTAAATAGTTTTTGTTGCTTTAATTAGAAAATTTCAGAAAAAATCCAATTATCTAAATAATGACAATCATAAAAACACATTTAGGATTGAAATGATCAAAGTTTTTATGTATTTTATTAATAAATAATAAACAAAAACAAAACAAAAATCTTGTAGAAAATATTTTTTTTAAAAATCAGAAAAGAACGTTAAAATTTTTTTTTTCAAACATATTGAGGAGTTTTTTCTTATTTTTTTCTCATTTATTTTATATTGCGACACGTCGATCTTATTTTTGCATTTTTTTTTTGGCCATTTTTAAAAAATTAAGAAATTGTTTAGTCCTGACTCTAGACACCAGCAGGAGGCCGGTCCCAGAAGTCCTCAGAGTTCTAGATGGTTCATGTTTAGTCCTGACTCTAGACACCAGCAGGAGGCCGGTCCCAGAGGTCCTCAGAGTTCTAGATGGTTCATGTTTAGTCCTGACTCTAGACACCAGCAGGAGGCCGGTCCCAGAGGTCCTCAGAGTTCTAGATGGTTCATGTTTAGTCCTGACACCAGCAGGAGGCCGGTCCCAGAGGTCCTCAGAGTTCTAGATGGTTCATGTTTAGTCCTGACTCTAGACACCAGCAGGAGGCCGGTCCCAGAGGTCTTCAGAGTTCTAGATGGTTCATGTTTAGTCCTGACTCTAGACACCAGCAGGAGGCCAGTCCCAGAGGTCCTCAGAGTTCTAGATGGAACTCTGAGGACCTCTGGGACCAACCTCTGGGTGTTAGTACACCTGTGTACTAACATATCACAGGTGTACTCTGGTGCTAGACCATGGAGAGCCTTAAACACAAGCAGAGCAGCTTTAAAGTCTATTCTCTGAGCCACAGGAAGCCAGTGCAGAGACTTGAGCACAGGACTAATGTGATCATATTTTCTAGTTCTTGTTAGGACTCGAGCGGCAGCATTTTGAATAAACTGCAGCTGTTTTAAAGCCTTTTTGTTTCAGACCAGTGAGTAGACCGTTGCAATAATCTAACCTGCTGGAAACAAATGCATGGATAAGAACCTCTAAGTCTGTTTTAGAAACCAAACCTCTGATTTTGGCTGTTTTTCAGATGGTAAAAGGCTGCTGATGTAATTGATTTGATGTGACTGTTGAAGTTAAAGTCTGAATCAATTATTACCTCCAGATTTCTAACTTGATTTGTCGGTTCTAGAGAGAGAGATTGAAGGTAACTGATGACACTTTCTCTTTGTTTCTGGGGCCAAAGACAATGATTTCAGTTTTGTCTGAGTTTAGCTGGAGAAAGTTGTTTTGCATCCAGACTCTGATTTATTGAATACAGTGACAGAGTGAATCCACAGGTCCATGTTCACCTGCTGTCAGTGACACATAGATCTGAGTATCATCTGCATAATTGTGATAGGACACGTTATTACTGGCTATCAATCGCCCGAACGGCAGCATGTAGAGGTTAAACAGCAGGGATCCAAGATCTGACCCCTGGCTAACCCCACAGGTCAAAGTCATGTGATCTGACACACAATTTCTACAAAATACTTGTGTGCTTCTAAATAAGATTTAACAATAGCAGCCTCACAATGGGGTCGGTTGACCTAACTACCAGAAAGCTTCTTTGAGGTGTCTCTAGACCCCAGGCCTTCTGCTTTGTTATTAAAACAAGGCACTTAAGAGTCGTTTGGAAGACACTTAACACAAGCAAAGATGGAATTTTGGTTACTCCTTCAAGGACTATATGCATCATTTGACCTACTACCCTGGAATGCAATGGCTGAATAGTCCCTGTTGTTATTCTAATGTGCCACTACTGGCAGGCATCCACATGCCGGGAGTACAATGCAAAGTATGAAATCTTAGAAATGCCTTGGTCTTTTTGTGATATGATTCTGAAGCTGGGCTGAATCTGAATGTCCATTGTGGTTGATCCATTTATATGATTTCAAATGACGGAATTACTGAAAATTCAAGTGCATAAACTACTAGGTCATCATTTCCTGAAGAAGTCTCCAAAAATGCAGCATAGATTCACTACTGAGAAGTTTTGGCTGAGTCAAACCAGTTTGACAAGATGTAGACCTTCCGTCAGGAGCTTACATAAGCTGCCTTCCTCACTTGGGTCTTTGTGTGTGGTTTCTCAATACAATTCAGGATAGATCTCCCTTATGCTATCTCAAGACGCAGACCAATATATTGAAAAGCAGATTTCATCCATCAAATCACATGTATGAAATGTGATTTGAATTGCACTAGAGCCAATTGCACTAAATTGGCTCTAGTGCAATTTACTTGAGCCATTAGGCCTTGAGACACCTTGGATTTGTTAACTTTGTCCCACAATGTATCTGAATCTGGTTGAGCTTTCTAATGGTACAGTATGTCCTATGCCCATACTGAGATGTTTTCAAGATGGTAAATATTCCAAAAATATGATTCCTAGCGCCACCAAGAGTTGATAAGATTTTTATATTTCATGCTATTTCATGCTGTGTTTTTCTAAAAATTTTTGGTGTTACACTCTTACAGAGTTGACTAACTGTGAACGCTTCTACACAGACACACATACATTATTAACTTATATCTTTGCCTTATTTACAGTATGTATAGCTTGATACAGATTCTATTCCATGTTTTATGTTGAAGTATGACAAAGTTATAGGGAGGTATTACAGAATACAGAAAAAACAATGCTTGTTTTTTCCTCCTGCTTTTTGGCACTGTTGGCCAACATTGCGCCATTGGAAAACAAAGATCTACATTGGACTACGAAGATCTGTAGTGGGGGATGGTAGGGCAATGCATTTCCCTCTTGTGCCAAGTGGGCTTATAAAGCTCAGATACACCAAAATGTTTAGAAAAACACAGCATGAGAAATACCATCAAATCTAAAAATTGTCATCAACTCTAGGTGGCGCTAAGTCCATAATAGGAATCATATTTTTGTAATAGTCACCGACTTATAAACATCTCAGCATAGACACAGGACACACTATTTGAAGCCAGATTCAGATACATTGGGACACAAATTTAACACATCCTAGGCTTGTCAAGGCCTGATGGCTCTAGTAAATTGCTCATAAACTGTGATTTGATGGATGAAATTTGTTTTTCAGTCTATAAGTTTGTGCCTTGAGACAGCTGAAGTGAGATCTGATTCCCAAAAGTTAAATCCTGTGTTGAGAAAACACAAGCACAAAAGACCAAAATGAGAAAGGCAGCAGAGTGCTAACGAGCTAACGACTCTTATTGAAAAACAAAAAGCTTTGAACGACACTGCTCCTCACACTGCTCCTCAGGGTGCCGGCCTGGTAGAGAGGGTCAGATGATGTGGGTAGGAGGTTGAAAAAATGCTGGGGCTTTTAGTGTTAAACCATCTAAGTGCAGTACCAGAAAAGCAGACCCAATTCTCTAGCCTTTGTGGAAGGATGTCATGATCTTCAGTGTCAAACGCAGCACTCAGGTCTAACAGGATTAAAACAGAGACTTTACCAGCGTCAGTGTTCATACGAATGCCATTTGTTACCTTGATCAGAGCTGTCTCTGTGCTGTGATGAGGTCTAAAACCTGACTGGAAGACATCAAATGAGTTGTTCGCTAAAATAAATTTAGTCAGTTGTTGGTAAACAACTTTCTCAAGAATTTTTCCTGTAAACGGAAAGTTTGAAATAGGCCGATAGTTTTTAAGTATCCAGATGTTAAACCCTACAAAGAATGAAAAAGGAAGCATAGAAAAAAATATAGTTGAGGCATCCAGGTTATTGATGGCTTAGTGTTTCACAGCGTGTGAATCTTAAAGACTCTTATTTCAAAAGTGTCAATTATTTTATATGAAGACACATTAAAAGTCTTATAATTATTTATTTTATTTTTCAAATTTTTAGGACATTTTTTACGAATTTAGACATTTTTAGAAAATGTTCTAAAAGAATTTTTTTAAAAATTACATTGAAAAGAACATGTACATTTGTCGCCCTCCTGTGACTCAGTTCTGACTTACAACTGTTTTAAAGTTTTGTAAAAAAAAAAAACAAAAGAAAAGAAATTTGAGGGTTTTTTAAAGGGCGTTTTCTTGATTTGAGAAAGTATTCTGATTTTTTTTTTTTTTTTTTCAAAGAAACAACGAATAAATTTGTGGAGAAATTATTGAGAATTTTGACATTTAATTTTTTTTTTTTACCTAATTTTCAGTTTCTAAATAAGTTTTTTAAAAACATTGTAAATCATAATTCAGCCACAAGAGGGCAACAAATATACGTGTTATTTTTCTGATTGTTAAAAAAAAAGCATTGTTTTAAATAGCTACTCTTG
The DNA here is from genome assembly GCA_902685375.1 of Neostethus bicornis. Lineage (NCBI taxonomy): Eukaryota > Metazoa > Chordata > Actinopteri > Atheriniformes > Phallostethidae > Neostethus > Neostethus bicornis. The sequence goes on along the minus strand of LR738563.1, from coordinate 15,848,168 downwards.
AAAATGTAAGAATTATTATTTTTATTTTTGTTTATCTTATAAAACTAACATTTTTTCTAAAACAAATTACAGAAGAAGCGTTTCCATTTTTCTTTTATTATTTTAGAGTTAAAATACTTAAAAATTTCCACAAAATCTTCAGAATATCTTTTGACTTTTTAAAATCAGATTGTAATTTAAGGTTCAGCCACAGGAGGGCGGAAAAAACACATGTTCTGTTTATCTAAATATTTTCTTTTTTGAGAAAATTTTCTAAAAATGTCTTATTTTTTAAACTAAACTAAGATAAAGAATAAAAAATTATGTAAATAATTTTTACATTTTTTATGTCTTCAGATTAAATAACAAAATAAAATTTGTGGAAAATACCTCAAAAGGTTGGAAAAAGCAAAAAAAAAAAACGCAAGATATTTTTTAATAAAAAAAAAAATTGCTCACATGTGATTTTTTTTTATTCTTGAAATATTTGAACTTTTTTGGAAAATTTTGACAATTTAAATAATAAATTCATTTTTTGTTTTTTCATGATTTGAGATTTTTTGTGAATTCGTTTAAAAACCAACAAAAAATAATTAGATTTTAATCAAGTCTAATTGTCGCCCTCCGGTGGTAGAAATAGGAATTATCAAGTGTATTGGTTATTTTATTTTTAATTTTGTTGGAATTGTAAAAAAAAAAAAAAAAAATGTGAGAAAGTTTTAAGCATTTTCATCCGCTACGACAAAAAAGCCTTTTTTCAGAAAATGTAATAATAAATAAATATTTATACAATCCAATTCATTTTATTTTATTCATTTTATTAAATTACAATCCAATTCATATAATCCAAGATGGCGCCGCAGATGGCTGCCTTGGTACTTCTGTGCAACCTTTTTTCTCTGCTTTTCTTAGTAAATAGTGTATCAGCGTGCTCTTACACTCGTGAAGAGCTCTTAAGCCTCAGAACATCAACCCCTACGGACCTACTGCAAGTTTTTTTTAGTGGTAGCGGCAGATTTAGTCCAAATATTGGCTAAAAAAGTGAGAGGCTGGAAGAGAGGAAAGCGTGCGGGAGTCCTCGTACGTCTCCACAGACGTGGCTCGCGTATGCCTTTGCCGAGCCTTTTTCTCTCTAATGTCCACTCACTTAGCAACAAGATGGACGAGCTAGCGCTGCTAATGCGACGAAACAGGAACTTCTCTTCCTCCTGTGTTCTATGCTTCACAGAGACATGGCTAAACGAGAAGATCCCGGACTGGAGGGCTCTGTTTCTACATCAACCACTCCTGGTGTTCGGATGTGTCTGTGATCTCCCAGCTTTGCTCTCCGGTTCTGGAATACTTCTTTTTAAACTGTAGACCATTTTATGCTCCACGGGAGTTTGCTTCATTCATTCTGGCTGCTGTTTACATTCCGCCATGCGCAAAGTGCACGAGGCTCAACGTGTGCTCGCGGACCAAATTCTATGTTGGAGCAAAACTTCCCGGACTCTCTAGTTATTATCCTCTGAGATTTTAACAAAGGAAATCTGAGCCAGGAACTCCCGAAGTACAGACAGTTTGTAAACTGTCCAACCATGACTCTGTCAAACTGATCAAGTTTGCAGATGACACCACCCTCATTGGGCTCATCTCTGATGGTGATGAGTCGGCCTACAGGATGGAGGTAGACCGGCTGGTGTCTTGATGCAGCAACAACAGCCTGGAGCTCAACGCTCAGAAGACAGTGGAGATAATCGTGGACTTTAGGAAAGTCACAGCTCCCATTACCCCCCTTGCACTGACAGACTCCTCCATCACCACTGTAGACTCTTTCCGCTTCCTCGGCACTACCATCACACAGGACCTAAAGTGGGAGCCATCCATCAGCTCCCTGATCAAAAAGGCCCAGCAGAGGATGTACCTTCTGCGGCAGTTGAAGAAAGCCAAGCTGCCCGCCCAGATGTTGGTGCAGTTTTACACAGCCATCATTGAGTCCATCCTCACCTCCTCCATCATCGTGTGGTACGCTGGAGCCACAGCCAGGGACAAACACAGACTGCAGCGCATTGTGCGCTCCGCAGAGAAGGTGATCGGCTGCAGCCTTCCATCTCTCGAAGACCCGTACGTCTCTAGGACTCGGGGGCGTGCAGGTCGGATAGTAGCTGACCCTTCCCACCCTGGACATGGACTTTTTGGGCGACTCCCCTCGGGCAGGAGGCTCCGGTCCATTCGGACCAGAACATCCCGCCACAAAAACAGCTTCTTTCCTTCTGCCGTTGGATTAATGAATACTTTATAACCTGGATCCCCACATCTCTTAGTCACTTTATAACCTGGATCCCCACATCTTTTAGTCACTTCCCTCTTGTCACTTTACTATCTTTATTGTTTTCTATTATTTTCTATGACATTGCACTACTTTTCTTTTTCTTTCTGAGCACTCTTAGTTTTGTTAAAATTACTTTTATTTATTTATTTTTTAATTTTTTTTTTTTTTCGCACACCTGTATCAAAGCAAGTTCCTAGTTTCTGATATTCTTCATTGGCAATAAAAACATTCTGATTCTGATATTTGTAAAATTGTAAGTATTATATTTGCCACAAGAGGGCGACAATCACACATAACATTTAAAAAGTAAATAGTTTTTGTTGCTTTAATTAGAAAATTTCAGGGGAAAAAAATCCAGTCATCTAAATAATAATAATCATGAAAACACATTTAGGATTGAAATGCTCAAAGTTTTTTTAATGTATTTTATTAGTAAATAATAAACAAAACAAAAACAAAACAAAAATCTTGTAGAAAATATATTTTTTAAAAAAATCAGAAGAGAACATTAAAAATTTTTTTTTTTTCAAAAATATTGAGGATTTTTTTCCTATTTTTTTTCCTCATTTATTTTATATTACGATACGTCATTATATTTTCGCAATTTTTTGGGACATTTTTAAAAAATTAAGAAATTCTTCAAAAATGTTTATTTAGATTAAAAAGAACATGTATTTTTGTCGCCCTCCTGTGGCTGACATTTGAAATACAACTACAAATCCTATTTTGAGCTTCTGATAATTAAAAAGCAGCTTCTTCCCTTCTGCCGTTGGACTAATGAATACTTTATAACCTGGATCCCCACATCTCTTAGTCACTTTATAACCTGGATCCCCACATCTCTTACTCACTTTATAACCTGGATCCCCACATCTCTTAATCACTTTATAACCTGGATCCCCACATCTCTTATCACTTTATAACCTGGATCCCCACATCTCTTAGTCACTTTATAACCTGGATCCCCACATCTCTTAATCACTTTATAACCTGGATCCCCACATCTCTTATCACTTTATAACCTGGATCCCCACATCTCTTAGTCACTTTATAACCTGGATCCCCACATCTCTTAATCACTTTATAACCTGGATCCCCACATCTCTTAATCACTTTATAACCTGGATCCCCACATCTCTTATCACTTTATAACCTGGATCCCCACATCTCTTAGTCACTTTATAACCTGGATCCCCACATCTCTTAGTGACTTTATAACCTGGATCCCCACATCTCTTAGTGACTTTATAACCTGGATCCCCACATCTCTTAGTCACTTTATAACCTGGATCCCCACATCTCTTAGTCACTTTATAACCTGGATCCCCGCATCTCTTAGTCACTTTATAACCTGGATCCCCACATCTCTTAGTCACTTCCCTCTTGTCACTTTGCTATCTTTATTGTTTTCTATTATTTTCTATGACATTGCACTACTTTTCTTTTTCTTTCTGAGCACTCTTAGTTTTGTTAAAATTATTTTTATTTATTTTATTTTTATTATTTTTATTTTATATTTTTGCACACCTGTATCAAAGCAAGTTCCTCGTCTCTGATATTCTTCATTGACATGGCAATAAAAGCATTCTGATTCTAATTCTGATCCTATCATTACTATTTTGTATTAGTATTTTTATACTGAAGTGATTCTTTGTCATCAGTTTTACAGCAATGGATTGATCGTACATGTGTAAGTATGTGTGTGATGATCCATCATTCCTGTTCTTCATTGATACTGTGGTAATACCCCATCATGACTGTTCTGTGATGTTCTAGTAATAATCTGGTATCACTGTTTGAAACTGATCAGTCAGCCGATGCTGTGAGCTGGTAAACAGAAAAAACAGATTGTAGAATTTACTGTGGGGAATTTCAAAATGGAAATAAATAACTGGAACCCAATGTTCCAGCAGCCAGTGGATTGTTGTTTGATTGGTTCAATGAAAAAACATTTTCACGTCTTAGAGGGAAACAGATGAACATTTCTATCGCTTTCTATGTTTAGTCAATCAGCAGCTTCATTCTGATAAAATGTGGTCTGACTGGTCAGATTCACATGTTTACTGAAGACAGTTTAAAGTACTGTGTACGTCAATGGAAGCTACAGTGACAGCATCCAAGGAGAGGATTCGGGATACACTAGGAACTGCTAATGAGACGTCTAAAATTAAAATAATAATGTAGAGTGTGTCTTGTTCTTTGTTTTTTCTCCAACCTTTAGACTGTGTGAAACATTCTTCTATTGTTTCTTTGTAATCAGTCCAACTCTCCTGATTCAGTCAGAAATCTTCTGGTCTGAAGTTACAAACCTGATTCTCATCATTGAGAGTCTTAATCTCTCATTTAAAAATAAATACAATAGAAGTAAAATAAAAGCATGAAAGAAAAGGGCGTAAAAGCATGACATTGAAATTGTGGGAAACTTTGCAACCTCTAGCGAGTTCTTGTGCACTTGTTCAACTCTTAGTTCTGATTGGTTATTGAGATCCTGCAGGTTTTCCTCTACTTACTTTTGAACCAAAACAATGTTCACGAACTGCTTTTAATGGTAAAAACACAGACGAGCTAAGTTTGGAAGAGATTTTACATCAAAGTAAACACATTATTTTCTTTTTTACATGCAAATGAAGTGAAATAGAAACCAATCAAATTCATCTACTCCTAAAAAAAAAAACACCTGAAACCTGCAAGTTTCAAAGTGACCAATGTCACACGACAAAAACAGTGAGTATAAATAGAGATGAATTTACCACAAGATTTTAAAATCAGTAGATTTTAGTGGAAAATCTACATATGAAAATAGTTCTTACTGAGAAGTAGATGTAGTTTTTTATTCATCAGAAACATTTACAGTGAAACTACAGAGTCCAGTATGACATGCTAGTCTAACATTCTAGTCCTGCATTCTGAAACCTTCTATGCTTTGTGAATTCATTTGGCTTAATGATAAACAAAGCTGCACGGTGGCCTCACAAGCAAGAAGGTTGAAGGTAAAAGTCCCAGGTGGGGACAAGGCTTGGAACATTTGTCTTTCTGTGTGAGGTTTGCATGTTCTCCTCTGTATGTGTGGTTTTTTTTCTGGTTTCCTCCAAAAACATATATGTTAGATTGATTGGCCACCAGGGATAGGATCTATTACACATGGTATATTAATATTAGTTTTACATTCATCTAATACCATTACATATTACATTTACATTATTGTACTGGTGAGTCTGGACTTTCTCTCTTGACAGAAATGATCAACACATGATTTGTATTTTTTATTTTCTTTTAAAATGTGGTTCTTCTTGGTCGATTGCAGTTTGGCTTCTAGGATGGGCCATGTGGAGTGGATCATAGTAAAATGAGAGTTCCAGCGGGTAGCGTTGGCTGTCTGCAGTCACCACTCATCTTCTAGTAGCTCACTGGCATGTATGGACCAACGTACATGGCTGACAATATTGCCAAGCTGGCCCAGCACATTGGTGATAGGGCCTGCCTTCATCCCATTCTTGACAACCAGCTGCAGGGTGTGGGTAAAGCAGGGGTTGTGCTCTGTGATGATGTCATCTGTGACTGTACCTTTAGATGCGTCTTTAGATTTGATGTAGACTTCGCAGAGTAGGACACTTCGGAAGAACTTGCAGATTTGATCTGTCTTGAGAGCAGGCTTTAAATTTATTTCCAGATTGATTTCTTGATTAACTCAGTGTGCAAAGCAGAAACTGATGATTTGTTTCAGATGCCAACCCCTTTTTAAATTATACCATGTAATCCCTCATTCATTCAGGAGTGATATATCGTAGGAAAAGCTTCAAAATCCAAAGTGGAAGCTTCTTAATATGAAACAATTCTCTCTTTAGGTAGCAGTTTCAGTTCACAGGGCTATTATCATGTGAACACTAGCTGGAATGCATTGGGCATACGGCTATGGTCTTACCCTAGCAGCCTTACTGTTAATTATCACAGAGCCCAAAAACATTCACACCCCTGAGCCCCAGGCACCATTCGCCCTTTCAACAAGTCAAAAACCGGTGTCAGTAATGGATCCAGAGTCTGGGTTCAGCCACAGTGAAGGCTCTGTCTCCTCTGGTTGTCAGACTGTTCCAGAGTCCTGGATGTGCCATTTGGCATGTCAACCTCCTATCCTGGCTCCACGCCCTGGCTTTTGGTGCACCTTGCCTTACTCCTGAGCTCTCCCTTCTGGTCCATTATCGTCCTGCCGAGCTCCATCCCACTGGTCCCCTTGACGTCCAGCCGAGGTATCCTCTGGTCATTCATCTCACCGAGTTCCGTCTGCTTCTGAACTTCCTTTAATAAGCTGGTTAAAGCTGGTTGAAGCTTCTGGGTCCTACTTCACTACCCTCACCACCTCCATCATGACAATGGTTTTATTTTAAATAGTGAAGGATGGAACACTTCTAAAGGTTTAGGTGTGAAACAGACTCCATCACTCAGTTTCATAAATATCTGGTCCTTCTTTAGAGCTTAAAATCTCTATCTTTATTCAAATAACCACCAGTAAATCTGTTTTTTTTTCGTCATTGTGAGCTGATAAAATATATTTTACTGCAACAAAACAAAATTTTTATTCACACTTCGGCTGCTGCAGAGAAACTTAGTAGCAGATTAGTTGCTTTGCTGCAGAGCATTCATAAGGGTTTCCACGGCAACCAGATGGAGGCAGCCCAGATTTAGAAGAAAAAAAAAAGTTTTTTTTGTAGGCCTCAGTGAGTTTAAAAAGAGAAGCGATGCAGGTCATCCTGATTGATGCACGAAGACATCCATCCACACAGTGAGAAGAAGTTTCATCTTCTGAACCATTTATTCCTGGTAGATCACTTGGAGTCTAACCCAGCTGACTTCAGGAGAGGGGCAGCATACACCCTGAACAGGTTGCCAGTCTGTTGCAGAACCACACACACACTCATACCTACGGACAATTTCTTAGCAGTCAATCAACCTAAAAACTTTGTTGTTAAGGACCGGATTTTCTCAGTTTTTTTCCCACACACACAAACACATGGGGACAACATGCAAACATAAAAGGCCAGTGTTTCAAGCCTCACCCCCACTCTGGGACTTGAACCCTGACCTTCTTTCTGTGAGGCCACTGTGCAGCCCCAGAATTAATATATATCATAATAATAATTTTTTTTAATATAAAAAGATGCCTGAACGTAGAACACATACAGGCTGCCGGTTGGCCACCCACGGAACAACCAAAGCTCCCATCACCCAAAAAAAAGGAGAAAGATGCACCACACAACCTATCCAAAACCCTAAAGATTACAAAAATAAACAGAAGATCAACGACAAGTTCTAAAAATTACAAATAAAATCAGCAGAATATTAAACATATTTTCTAAAATCAAAAAGTTTCAAACTTCATTCCACAAAAAAATAATGTTTTAAAGGTACTTTTAAAGCAGTAAAAAGTTTCTTTTAAATGTGTTTCTGAATAATTTGTTGAAATAGATTCATTTTTACAAAAATAAAAATGAAGTTAAATCCATCAAACTCTCACAGTTGGGTTTCTACTGCTTTTAATTTATTTGAGTGACTTTCTGAAGAACAAAGAACTCTGGGACACGTTGCATGTGTGATATGGAAGTAGAATTCCTCTGTTTTTACATCAGAAAGAATTATTGTTCTATCTTATGTGCTTGTAATTCTACAAACATCCAAACATCAAACTGAACTATCTGTTCATCAGTCAGAGTTTCTCTGCTAGGATCAGACTCTTTACACTCAGCACAGAGACATACTGGAACCAGGAAACAAGACCCCAAACCCAGCATAGAGAGGTTTAGTGAATGTGGTGGGGAAGGTGTGGAGGTGGATTAGAGAGTCAGAGGAGACTCTGTAGAAGGACAGAGAGCCAGCAGGACAGTCCACATACACTGCTACTCTGTGGGAGTCAGAGGAGGAGGAGATACATGTTTCTCTGTCATTGTGCCAGACAGAGTAACCATCATGATCAGAGCATCTCAGACTCCAGGACTGATCATTGAATCCAAACACACAGTCTTTGCTGTCTCCTCTCCTGCTGATTTCACTGTAACTCATTGATATAAGAACCAGTCCTCTCCACTGGACCTCCCAGTAATAGCAACCAGTCAGAACATTTTCACACAGAAGCTGGAGATTGTTAAATCTGTCTGGATGATCAGGATATGACTGAAGCACATTCACACATGTCACCTTCCTGTTGTTCTCAGACAGTTTGAGGTGTCTGCCCACTGTGTTGATGTCGATTGTGAGTGGACAGGAATCTGATGGAGAGAACAAACACAATCCAGCTGCAGTTATTGATCTATTGACACTTTGAATGAGTGATGTGACAGAGTGAAGATGGCTGGATGGGATGAATCCAATGAAGAACAGACTTACACTTCCTCAGACCTGGTCTCAGGTATGTTTCTCCAGCAGGTTCCACCCTGAAAGGAGGAGGGGGTCAGAGCATGCTAACATGGACATTACATGGCTCTCATACACACTTTGTTCTACACTGAGAAAGGAGCAGTCCAACATCTGGACACCTCCACCTGAATGGAGCATCTCCAGACTAGAAGGAGCAGAATCAGGAAGCTGATTGGTCCACAGCAACAAAGCTGCTTTGTGGAAGTCCCAGTTTCTTCTTTCAGACGTCTTCTCCTTCACAGATGAAGAACTCTGCAGAAAGTCCTGATCTAACCAAGAGCTGCCATCTTCTCTCTGACCTGAAGTCTTATTGATCAGCTTCCTGTGCAGAGCAGATTGGATCAGATTCTTTGTTCTGATCATCTGTGAAATGTTAAAGTGACATGAATCTAAATGACTGTCAGAGACTCTGTTTGAGGACACGTTGTGTCTTCCAGCCTGTTTGGAGCTGAGACAGCTGACAGCATCATCACTGAGGATTTGTTCCAGAACATTCTTCCTGCAGATCCTGCTGGTGTGTGGACCGCAAGACAATCAGAGGGATCAAGCAGCATCATCTCACCACACTCCTTCCAGATCTGATCCAGTCTGCTGCTTCAGTCCCATCATCCAGCTTCTACTGAGTCCAACATCCACACTGGTATTTTCAGCATCCTGACAAGATGAGCTGCAGTCTCATGTCTTTTTCTGTCCAATCACAGCTGCTGATTCTCACACAGCCAGGGCCGTAGCAAGAAGTTCATGCTCCTATGTGTAAAGCATCATGGTGGACCTACTTGATCAATACTTCTCCCACATATTTCTCCTCTTCACCATCTTTATTTGGACAGACTGTTGGTCCAGGAGCTGCTCACCTCTTCTCTAAGAAATAAGGAAGCTGCTTCCTCTTTCTGTAAAGATCTTTGGTTTTTTACTTTCTGTTTTTACAGAAACATCAAGTATGAACCAATACTGAGAATTTATTGATCCTCAGTAAAGCCACTTCTGTGAGAAAACGGGTTTTATTTGAAGTTCTTTTACTTTCTTTAAGGTTTAAATGAAGTTTGTTGCATTGTTTTAATAAAACTCAGAATCAGGATGGAATCAGAAGCTGAGTGAAGGACAGAGAAATAGAAACAGTTCTTCCTCATGTGTTTAGAGAAATGTGGATCTGCTGTGTGTAGAAATCTCTCCATACCTGAGCGTCTCCAGTCTCCAGTGTTGATCCTCCAGTCCAGCTGTTAGCAGCTTCACTCCTGAATCTCCTGGATGGTTGTAGCTCAGGTCCAGCTCTCTCAGATGGGAGGGGTTGGAGGTCAGAGCTGAGGCCAGAGAAGCACAGCCTTCCTCTGTGATCAGACATCCTGACAGCCTGAAGGAAACAAGACATTTACCAGAAACACTGAGAGAACTGCTGTGGAACTACAGCTAGAATTACAAAGTAAACCTGACCTCATGGTGGCGCTATATAACAAAGACAGAAGATCACCAAGACACTGTAATATTAACATATGTGATGTTTATTTTTATTATGAGGCAGTGTTTGTAGTTTGACAGACATTCTGCTTCCATCATCAGTTTCTGAGAGTTCTAAAGATCATCATGTGAACTGGTGTATGAATCCTGACCTGAGAGATTCCAGTTTACAGTTTGGACTCTTCAATCCATCACTCAGCCTCTTCACTCCTGAATCCCGCAGGTCGTTGGTACTCAGGTCCAGTTCTCTCAGCCTGGAGGACAGGGAGCTGAGAAGTGAGGACAAAGCTTCACAACTTCTCTCTGAGAGATTACAGCCTCTCAGTCTGAGGAGGAGAAGAGAGGAAACAATAAAATATTAATATGATGTTTGATACAAAATAAAAACAAACAAACTATAAATACATGGACTCATTTAATAAGTGGAAGGCTAAAGGCCGTACCAGCAGTTACCAGGAGAGAAACAGTTTTAAAAAGAGGTTCAAGACACATATTTTTCAATCTTGTTCACTAAGTTTACATGTGTGAGGGCGTGTGATCTGTGTGTATTTGTACAAGTATGATTGTGTGTGTGTTTATGTGTGTGTTTGTGTGTGTGTGGGCGTGGTGTAAGTGGGTAGTTTACCTGTGGGTGTGAAACTGGTCTTAAATTTCTTTTTGTGTTGTGTTTTTTTTTATATTTAAACAACTTTGTGTTAAAATTTATGCATAAAAAAAGCACTTTATAAATAAAATTTGATTTGATATCACCAAAGACAGGTCACCATTTTTTTTGGCTGAGAATAAAATATTTATTCTGAAATAAATTCAAACTCATTCATGTGCTCTATCCCAGGGTTACTGGATCAGTTCTGCACCTTTGGAAGGAGAATAGAAGATATTCCCATGTTTACCCTACAAATCTTTGTGTGATGGCTACAGCCACACAACCATTTAGTTTGTAAACTTTATAATTTATTCACTTTATGAATATAATTTAGATATTTTGTTTGTTAAACCACTTTTCTTTACTTTGGACTTAATACAAGTTTAGATTAGTGCACATGTTTGATTTATGTTGTTGATTCACATTAATTTGATTTTCTTGAGTTTTGCAGGTGCTCCAGTTCCTGGGCTGAAGGATCACCTGCTGTCCTGGGCTGGAGTCACCTAATTGGACTGAACCATTTATTTTCTTTAGGGGTGAAATTGGTTTTGTTAGCTTAGATTTAGTTAAGCTGTTTTGTTAACCCCCCCCTTCTTTGTGTTGGCAGTGGTTTAGTATTCTTTCATTTAAGGTCATGCTGTTCTCAGTCAGGGAGGTCTGTTTGTTTGAGTTAATTCTCTTTTGTTAAACCTTATCTTGAGTTGAGTTAGTTATTTTGACCTCTTTTATAATTGTTGAACATTTGATATTTTTTTTGGGTTCAATAAAAAGACCCCTTTTTTACTTAAAACCTTGTGCCTGTCTATTTGCACTGCTTGGTCCATCACAAGTGGTGTCAGAAGTGGGATCTTGCAGATGAAGGCACAGGGTTGTTTTTTTTTTTTTTCTTTTCTAAATCCCTTCCTGACTGAACAATGCCAAGATCTAGACGGAGCGGCAACGGAGTGAAAGGAGATGGTCAAAACCAGCCTGTTGAAACAGCAACCCAAGGAGAGGAAAATGAAGCCTCTGGAGGGGTGGATGGCACTGAGGGCTACGGTAAGGAGCCAACAATATCGGAAGTGATTTCTATTCTTCGTTCTCATATGGGTCAACAGGAGGCCCAGGAAGCAAGACGAAAGGAGGAATTCACCCGCCAAGAACAGTGGTTCAGAGCATTACAACATCAGTTTCAGCTGTTGCAGGTGGAAGTACAAACTCGTACATCCCCAGCTCCAGAAAATAAAACGGATGAACCTGAACCTTCCGATGTGGAGCCTTGGGAAGCTGAGGACAACTGCTCTGCTACTAATCATAAAGAGCATGTTCAAGCAGGTCAGTTCCACTTTCAGGCACCAACACTGGAAAAATTAACAAATGATGATGACATTGAACATTTTCTAATGACCTATGAACGTATTGCCCTCGCTTGCCGATGGCCAAAACAAGACTGGGTTTTTCGGCTGATCCCCCTGCTAACTGGCAAGGCAAGAGGTGCGTATGTTCACATGGATGTGGATGATTCATTAGATTATGATAAAGTGAAAACAGTCATCCTTGAGAAATATGACATTAACCCAGAGACGTTTCGTCAGAGATTCCGTTCTCTAGAGGTAAAGTCAGATGAAAGCCCAAAAGAACTCTATGCACGTTTAAAAGAATTGTACAGCAAATGGATTAAACCAAATGGAAAAACGGTGCAGGAAATTGGTGAGTTCTTCATTCTGGAACAATACTTGAGAATGTTGTCTCCTGAGTTACAGATATGGATTAAAGAGCGTAATCCAAACACTGCTGCAAAGGCTGCACAGCTGGCTGATGTGTTTGTAGCGGCACGGGAAAAAGGGCAACCGTGGAGTCAGACGGCTTGGAAAATGAAGGACTTTAAGAAATCTCAAACCTACCAGACAGGGGTGAGTAAACCTCCAAGTCAGTCCATCACAGTGCCCTCAAGATCCAAGACGGTGATTTGTTATTTGTGTGGAATGGAGGGCCACACAAAGCCAATGTGCCCACAAAATTCAACAAAAATAAGCCAAATGTGTTTTGTCCCTCGTCAGCAGATCACCCCAACGATAGACCTGCAGAGTGGTTTAAAGGTGGCGCTGGTTGAGCTAAATGGTAGAACTACAAAAGCTCTAATTGACTCAGGAAGTACCCAAACCCTTGTGCACAGAGACTTTGTTCCTGTAGACAAAGTCAACGTTGCTGATACAATCCCAGTTCGCTGTGTACATGGGGAGGAAAAACTATATCCAACAGCAGAAATGTACATTAAGGTACAAGGACAAACATTTCTGCTAAACATCGGAGTCTCTGAGAATCTGCCATTTCCAGTTGTGTTGGGTCGAGATCTACCTGTGTTGTCTGACTTGCTTGATTCTAGCCAGGCATGCAATGTTGCTGTAACCAGAGCTCAAGCGGTGAAAAGAGAAGAATCTTCACATATACTTCATACTTTGCCCTTTCCTGATGCAGACCTGGAGACAGCACCAGGGAAGTCTCGTAAGTCTTTCAGACAAAAGAGTCAAGATAAATTCAATCACACTGCAAAACTATCTGCTAACACTGAGTTGGAGTTGCCTTTGGGTTTCAAGATTCCTGAAAACATCATTGAAATGCAACATGAGATTCAACTCTAACACCTCTTTTTCAGAAAGCAGAAGGGAAACAGAGATCTGAAAATCTCTGCAGCAAAGAAACCTTCTTGATAAAGGAGGGTGTACTTTATCGTCAACAGGGATCAGTTTTGCAGTTGGTGGTTCCCCGGAAGATCCAGCAGGTGGTGCTGTCTCTGGGGCACTCAATCCGAGGGGCCGGTCACCTTGGAAAACGTAGGACCGTGGATCGCATCAGAAAGCACTTCTATTGGCCTGGATTGAGGACAGATGTTGCTCACTACTGTGAAAGCTGCCCTCAGTGCCAAAAACCCTCTCTTAGTAAGAGTCCAGTTTTGCATAGCCCTGATTTTGACAAAATGTTTGTCCTTCAGACTGTTGCTTCGGAGAGGGGTTTGGGAGCTGTCTTGATGCAGGGACCATCAGAAGAGCGCCACCCAGTTGCCTTTATCAGCCGCAAGTTGTTTCCAAGAGAGGTCTGGTATTCAACTGTGGAAAAGGAGGCATTGGCCATCAAGTGGGCACTCCAATCTTTCAAGTACTATCTTCTTGAACGTGAGTTCACTCTGGAGACAGACCACAAGGCTCTGCAATGGATCAAGAAGATGAAGGACACAAATGGAAGAATTACACGGTGGTACCTGGCCATACAGCCGTATAAATTTATTATTCACCACATTCCCGGCAGAGACAACGTCATTGGAGATTGTCTTTCTCGCTGTGTCAGCGAGAAATCTGGAGAGGGGGCGTGTGTGATGGCTACAGCCACACAACCATTTAGTTTGTAAACTTTATAATTTATTCACTTTATGAATATAATTTAGATATTTTGTTTGTTAAACCACTTTTCTTTACTTTGGACTTAATACAAGTTTAGATTAGTGCACATGTTTGATTTATGTTGTTGATTCACATTAATTTGATTTTCTTGAGTTTTGCAGGTGCTCCAGTTCCTGGGCTGAAGGATCACCTGCTGTCCTGGGCTGGAGTCACCTAATTGGACTGAACCATTTATTTTCTTTAGGGGTGAAATTGGTTTTGTTAGCTTAGATTTAGTTAAGCTGTTTTGTTAACCCCCCCCCTTCTTTGTGTTGGCAGTGGTTTAGTATTCTTTCATTTAAGGTCATGCTGTTCTCAGTCAGGGAGGTCTGTTTGTTTGAGTTAATTCTCTTTTGTTAAACCTTATCTTGAGTTGAGTTAGTTATTTTGACCTCTTTTATAATTGTTGAACATTTGATATTTTTTTTGGGTTCAATAAAAAGACCCCTTTTTTACTTAAAACCTTGTGCCTGTCTATTTGCACTGCTTGGTCCATCACACTTTGTATTGTAGAACTGTGTGAAGACCAACCACGTCCCTCATAGTGTGATATAGTAGCTGAAAAAAATAGTACAGAACCTTTTATATTTCTTTCAGATTATAAGAAGGCAGTGGCATTTTATCAGGTTAACTAAACAAGTTGTTTACTTTTACTTTTAGACCAGATGAAAAGACGATACACATGGAGAAGACACCTGACCCCCGCATCTCCCACCATTGGCACCGTTGAAGGGCAGCCTGCTGCGGTGTAAGGAGTGCAGCAAACAAATTTCCCCGGTGAGTGATGAATAGAGTAATTCATTTATATTTATTTTATATTTTATGTACAAATACCTGATGATACCTGAAATCATGAAGAAAATAAACCAACTTAAAAAAATCAATCATTGACTAAATGAGACCTGATGATGGTGGATTTCTACTTTTTTCACCTGTCCGCTTTTAGACACTAAAAGAAGGGATTTAGAAAGTTTAATCTTGTTCTTACAGAGCTTTGTTGGAGACTTTGACCACTGGCAGCAGCCTCAGAAGAACCTCTTCTGAAGGAGAATATTTCTGCAGGTCAAACACATCCAGATCTTCTGATGACACTAAGATGAAGATCAGAGCTGACCACTGAGCAGGAGACAGTTTATCTGTGGAGAGACTTCCTGATCTCAGAGACTGTTGGATCTCCTCCACCAGAGAACGATCATTCAGTTCATTCAGACAGTGGAACAGGTTGATGCTTCTCTCTGCAGACAGGTTCTCACTGATCTTCTTCTTGATGAACTGAACTGTTTCCTGATTGGTCTGTGAGCTACTTCCTGTCTGTGTCAGCAGACCACGTAGGAGATTCTGATTGGTCTGCAGTGAAAGACCCAGGAGGAAGCGGAGGAACAAGTCCAGGTTTCCATTTGGACTCTGTAAGGCCTTCATCACAGCACTCTGGTGGAGACGGTCATCATTTGGTTTCTTAAATAATGAGAACCACCCGGATGTTTTCTCCTCCATCAGATTGACTCCAGATTTGATGAAGGTCAGACGGACATGAAGAGCAGCCAGAAACTCCTGAACAGTCAGATGGATGAAGCTGAACATCTTCTCCTGGTAGAGTCCTTTCTCCTCTCTAAAGATCTGTGTGAACAGTCCTGAGTACACTGAGGCTGCTCTGATATCGATGCCACACTCTGTCAGGTCTGATTCATAAAAGATCAGGTTTCCTTTCTGCAGCTGATCAAAAGCCAGTTTTCCCAGAGATTCTATCATCTTCCTGCTCTCTGGACTCCAGTGTGGATCTGTCTCAGCTCCTCCCTCATACTTGACCTTCTTGACTTTCGTCTGAAGCACCAGAAAGTGGATGTACATCTCAGTCAGGGTACTGGGCAGCTCTCCATTCGTACTGGTTTCCAGTAGAACCTCCAGAACTGTAGCAGTGATCCAGCAGAAGACTGGGATGTGGCACATGATGTGGAGGCTTCGTGATGTCTTTATGTGGGAGATGATCCTGCTGGCCTTCTTCTCATCTCTGAACCTCTTCCTGAAGTACTCCTCCTTCTGTGGGTCAGTGAAGCCCCTGACCTCAGTCACCATGCCGACACAGTGAGGAGGGATCTGATTGGCTGCTGCAGGCCGTGTGGTAATCCAGAGGCGAGCAGAGGGAAGCAGGTTCCCTCTGATGAGGTTGGTCAGCAGCACATCCACTGAGGTGGACTCTGTAACATCAGACAGGGTCTCATTGTTGTGGAAGTCCAAAGGAAGTCGACACTCATCCAGACCATCAAGGATGAAGAGAACCTGGAAGTCTTGAAAGCTGCAGATTCCTGCTTCTTTGGTTTCAGTAAAGAAGTGATGAACAAGTTGCACCAAGTTGAACTTTCTCTCTTTCATCACATTCAGCTCTCTGAAAGTCAGTGGAAACATGAACTGGATGTCCTGGTTGGCTTTGTCTTCAGCCCAGTCCAGAGTGACCTTCTGTGTTAGGACAGTTTTCCCAATGCCAGCCACGCCCTTGGTCATCACTGTTCTGATTGGTTGATCACTTCCAGGTGGGACTTTAAAGAGGTCTTCTTGTCTGATGCTTGTTTCTGGTCTGTATGGTTTCCTGGATGCTGCTTCAATCTGTCTGACCTCATGTTCATCATTGACCTCTGCAGTCCCTCCCTCTGTGATGTAGAGCTCTGTGTAGATCTGCTCCAGAAGGGTTGGACTTCCTGCTTTAGGAATCCCCTCAAACACACACTGGAACTTCTTCTTCAGAGAGGACTTTAGTTTACATCCACAAGCTGGAACAAAATATTCTGAATAATAAGAAGAAAAAACATCAGCCAATAAATCTTTCAACCTGTTAAGAATGAGGATGTGAACGTGTGATGTTCCAGGTGCTGAGACATCAGTAAATGTTTCATTTATCAGCAGCTTCAATCTATAGAGAAATCCTCTTACTGCTCTGCAGATGCTCAGCCAGCTCCTCCTGCTTCATTTTCCTCAGGAAGTCCACTGTGATCTTCACTAAAGCCTCTCTGCTCCTCTGCTCTTCATCCTCACCCTCTAACGCTGAGCATTCTGGGTAATCTGAACTCAGAATCTTCTGGAAGTTCTTCAGCTGGTTCTTCACAAAAGTGATGATGTTTTCCTCCAGCATCTGGAAGAGAAAAGGACATGAAGGAA
This sequence comes from Neostethus bicornis, assembly GCA_902685375.1. Taxonomy (NCBI): domain Eukaryota; kingdom Metazoa; phylum Chordata; class Actinopteri; order Atheriniformes; family Phallostethidae; genus Neostethus; species Neostethus bicornis. Next base: position 15,830,806 of record LR738563.1, on the reverse strand, counting down.
CCGATCAGACTGAAATTATGGAGCCAAACATCGGATCCATGTTGGACACCCTGACAATCCACTGGTCTACAAAGTACAGCATGGAGCTGACTGAATAGAAGAGATAGAAAAGTAGTTGTTGGAGATGGACAGACCATAAATATGGAGTCCAGCTGTGTTTGATGTTCCGGGGCAGACTGACCACTGGGAAGCTCTGAGGTCTGCTGGTCCACTCTGTGGAGGAATCGGGAACAATCAGATGTCATCATTAATCTGAATTATGTAACACAGTTTACCATGTCAACTCTTATTATTCCAAAAACTACAAACACCTCCACAAAGGCTCCAGGACACAGTGAGGTTATTTTTTTACCTTTCAGTGTTTTTTTTACAGATGTCCAACTTTACATATAAATTTGAGGGAAAGTTCAAATGAAAATAAAACAAACTGTATTAACTTCAAACAATCATAACTAAGCTCAAGCTGATAATTATTAATATGTGCAGTGATACATGCTAATAGTTATATTGATTAATTTATTTGTTGAGCCTTTTTGAACCAACACATCAGTGTTAAATAATATTTTAAAAGCTTTTTCATCCACTTGATGTATCTTCCAAAATAATTAATGGTCTTTTACAGTTAATTGTAAAATTGATCAAGAACGACGGGCACTTGGCAGCTAAAAGAAAAGTTACCACTGTTTCCAGTTGGACTGCATCATAGAAAATTCTTCTCCAACTTTTTCTGTACAAATGAATTCCTATTTTTTTCAGTTCCTCAAAGTTTCCTTTCATTTTAGTATTTACAGTTAGAATGTTACCAACAGATCTTTAAATGAATCCAACCCTTCAGTGCAGTGAAGTTAGGATCAGACACAGGAAACAAGTCCCAGGTATGCCCCAGAAAAACACAGATATGCTGCCAATTTGTTCTTTTCTTTTTTTCCCTCTTATAATCCTTCATTTATTAGAGGAGGAGGGGGGAAAGGACGGTGGATTCATGGTAAAAGTGTTCGCCCGCGGACCGGAAGTTTGCGGGTTTGCATACCACTGGATGCACGTCTAGGGTCCTTGGAGAAGACACCTAACCCCCCGTTTCTCCCACCATTGGCAGCCTGCTGCGGTGTAAGGAGTGCAGCACACAAATGTCCCCGGTGAAAATTTGAATAGAGTAAAATATTTCTTATATTATTATTATTTCAAATAGCAGGTGACTGACCCAAGAGAAGCTGGATAGAGCTCCTGGAACAGATGTTGGTCCTGCTGGCAGTATGCAGTAAACATAGTGTGTTTTAAGTGTGAATCGTCAGGAGTTGAAGGAAAAAAGGTTGTTCTTACAGTGTGAATTCAGATGTTCGGTTTTGGAATAAATGAATAAATAATAATAATAAATAAACGTAACATTTACGCATTCAGCCTCAAAACTCATCTTTTCAGGAAATCCAACAGTTAATACTTTTAAATAAAATTTATTATTTTTATTATTATAAAATTGTTTTTTGAATGTAGTCAGTAGTATTTTCAGAAAAAAAAAACTAAATAAAACACTTAAACCTCTTATTTCTGAAGTTGTACTTTTTAAGAAACCTGACTTTTCAATTTAAAAGCACTTTTCCAACTACAGACAAAAATTCACAAAAACAATTGATTTCAAAACATTCAAACTTTCCAAATCCAATGAAAATGTAAAACAATTAAAACAATAAAACAGGGTGGAGACGGTGGCCGCGTGGTTAGCGCGTTCGCCCGCGGACCGGAAGGTCGCGGGTTCGCGTCCCACGGAGAGCACGTCTAGGGTCCTTGGAGAAGACACCTAGCCCCCACTTCTCCCACCATTGGCGCTGTTGAAGGGCAGCCTGCTGCGGTGTAAGGAGTGCAGCAAACAAATTTCCCCAGTGAGGGATGAATAGAGTAATTCAAAATAAACAAAATAAAAAAATACTACATACTACTACCTTCACTACCACTAGCTGCTAGTAGCCTAGCCTACTAGGCTAGTGCACTTGCATTTTCAGATGCACAGCTGCAGCAGCAGGAGATGTCATGTACTTAGCCTCATTATACATGTAATTATGTTCATGGAATGCTCTAAAGTGTACATCACGCGGGAGTTTTATCAGGCTTGGCGGGTGAGCGTGAAATAGGTCCTAATTTCGGGTGTCTCCTGCCCAATGCGGGAGACTTGGCATGTCTGAAACTGAACTACTGCTGCTAGTTTTGTTGCAACCTGGGAGATAAAAACACGTGAGAAAATTGTTTAAAATGTTCACTTAATGAAAAGGTCATTCATCAACAAATCAGAACATCTATTTGGAGACTTCAAAAACAAAACCGAGACAATACAGAATATCATACACGTGCTTTTCTGGGCTGAGACAGTGAAGGACAGGGACATTAAAATGATGGAAAACTTGAACTGTATTAGTTTATTATTTTATATACTTCACTTTTAATGGTTTGCACGAAAATGATTGATTTTCCGTTCTTTGGCTCATATTATAAAACAATGTTTTAAGAAGCATAAAATAACAAGTATATGATGATATTTTGATTAGAGTGACGTGCGGGGAGGTCTGTTGCCGGGAGGCACTGGCTCCTCAAGAGTCAGATTTACAATTGTTATGTTGCATCGTCTTACGCTTATCCGGGGCTATGTTAGGGGGGCAACAGCCTCAGTCGGGAAACCCAGGCTTCTCTCGCCCCAGCTGCAAACTCAAGCTCACCCGAAAGGATCCCGGGTTGTTTCCCGGCCAGCTGTCAGACATAGTCTCTCCAGCAGGTCTGGGGTGTGTCCTTTGGTCTTTTCCCGGTGGGACGTGCCAGAAACACCTCACCAGTGGGTTGCTCAGGAGGCATCCTGATCAGATGCCCAAACCACCCCATCTGGCTTCTCTCAACCTGGAGGAGGAATGACTTTACTCCACGCTCCTCCCAGATGGCAGAATTCCAAACCCAATCTCTGAGTGAGAGCCCAGCCACCCTGTGGAGGAAGCTCATTTCGGCCACTTGAAATTTACAATGGTAAAAGCACAGCTCGTCTCTGACTCCCTTGGAGTTTCTGACCAAAATTTGATCGGAAAAAAAACCGAATTCAGCTATTTTTACTCAATAAAATGGCAGCAATGTGTAGCCATACGGCTGATACATTTTTAACAAATAACAGTGGAAAATATTACACTTTCTTTTTTTTTTTGTCATGATGACAGAGGGAGGCACTGCCTCCCCAGAGCGGACGACACTGTTTGATTATTCATACATTAAAAACGGGTTTAATAAGCAGTACCTTCTCAGATTTCAACAACAGCTATGAAATGAAAGGAAAAATCATGGTACTTTTTACTTCCAGGACTCGTATACTCGTGTACTGAGTATACAGGCTTAAATCCTTTCAAAATAAAAGGGGAATTCCATCTTTCATTATACAGTAAATACACATTTTGACATCATTAACAGTTCATTTGAATAATTTAGGGCAAAAGAAAGCTATCCTGACCTGTTTTTTGCTGGCTTTTAAGTCACATGCGCACTACTGGATTTGCTTATTGGCTCATGACTTTCGCGCAAGCGCAAAACATGTCAAGAATAAAATGTCCATTTGTAAACATGCTGAATATAGTGGTAAAAAAAAAACATCATTCTGTCATTATTTATCCTGAAATATAAGTTTTATACCATTGAAAGCTTATTTTGTCATCGACAAGACGGTATTAATAACTCATTTTTTCCTAAATTGTGACATGCAACTGATTTTGTGAAGGGGAGCGGGGGCGCCGGGTCACGTATTTGTTTTTTTTTTTGGTCTAAGATGGCTCACCATTTTATGTTGCTGGATCCTGATGTAGACTTACAACTTTAAAAAAAACACAGAACAAAACTACAGATATTAAACTTTTATTACCTCTGTGGATCTGATTTAAAGTTAAAAGGAAGATCCTTTGACCGATCACTCCTCATGGACACACAGCTGGGTCCAGATCCTAGTCCAGGCTGGTTCCTGTGAATCCAGATGTTTGCTGATGTGAGTACTGATCTCTGACGTGGAGAAGAGTCATGAACAGTTAGAGATGATCATCTGACCTCTGAATGGGTTTAGAGAGGGGGACTCCTTCCTCTTCGTCCAGATCCATGATGCTGAATCCACATCAGCTCACACACACTTTCTAGCTGCAGAGGAAACACACATAATTCATCTGAATGTAGAAGGTATTTTATTCATGGTTTTTATAGGTTTATTTTGCATGTTTTAACTGTCGTAATTAATTTAACTGTGATAATTATTAATATCAACTACTGTATTAATATAATTATTAATATTAAATAAATATTATAAATTAAATAATGATTATTTTAAAATATTTAAAAAATATATATTTTATTTGTTTAAACCGTGGTGAGAGCGGCCATGCTGATTGGTCTAGAGACAGTGTCACTGAGAAAAAGACAGGAAACAGAGATGGAGGTAGCAGAGATGAAGATGCTGAGGATCTCTCTGGGAGTGACCAGGATGGACAGGATCAGAGGAACAGCACATGTTAGAGGTTTTAAAGTCAGAGAGGCCAGACTGAGATGGTTTGGACATGTGCAGAGGAGAGAGAGAGAGAGTACATCAGAAGAAGGATGCTGGGTTTGGAACCACCAGGAAAGAGGACTAGAGGAAGACCAAAGAGGAGGTTCATGGATACAGTGAAGGAACACATGAAGATGGTTGGTGTGACCGAAAAAGATGCAGCAAGGTTCCTGCAGTCAGCGGTTTGGATGAGTGGGCAAACCCGGGACGGCAAATGGGCCCGCGATTGGGGGAACCCCGGATGACAAATGGATTTGTGATTGGGTGGACCTGGGATGAGGAATGGGCCCGTAAAGGTTGCGGACCAGGACGAGGAATTGCCTGTGGGCTTAACCCTTGTCTGGCGCTCCCTGCCCGGTCCAGAACCAGCGGTCTGGTCACATAAAGATAATCTGAAGTCATCCTTTCCATCATCTGCTGCTTTGAAACCATTTAAAGGTCTTGCTCTGACACTTTATGCTCTAACTAGTTGAATCAATCAATATCAATCAATCAATAATAACTTTATTTATCCGTGAGGAACTTCATTTGCAGACAGAGCGCCAGGCACCTCACAATAGGTGAGACTCCTTGTTTTAAGCTACAAAAACCTCAAATGTTCCTGGTCTTCCACATTTACCGACCTCAACCAATCAATCCTCAATCAGTTCTACAGTTAAAATAACAAGGTGTGTATTTTAGAGTGTGTGACTGCAGGAAATAAAAAGAAGCTGCAGTTTGTTTGTCAAGAAGATAAATTCCTTCAGACTGGTTTGACTGGTTCTGTAATGACGTGACGACAAGTGGGGAGCAGTCTGATGAAGGACTCACATCAACATTATTGATCAAGTTAGAACTTGTTCAAACATTTAAAGAGAAACGTTGCAGTAAGAAAAGAGAAAAGATGGTGAGACGGTGACTCAATGGTTAGAGCGTTCGTCCACTCCAACCACTGAAGTCAACTGGAAGTTTAGATAGATAGATTTACTTTATAGACCTCACACTTGGGAAATTTCAGAATCAGAATCAGAATCAGAATCAGAATATACTTTATTGATCCCACACAGGGGAAATTTGTGTGTCACAGCAACAACTTCCTATCTGCTAAGTGAGTCGTTGTAGAGCCCGATCACGTACGGAAAGAAAGACCTCCGGTAACGAGATGTTCTCGAGCGGAGCTGTCTGAGCCTCTTGGAGAAGGAGCTCCGTTGTTCGTCCAGGAGTGGGTAGAGAGGATGGTCATGGTTTTCCATGATGGACAAAAGTTTGTTCAGTGACCTCCTCTCTACCACTGCCTCAAGTGAGTCCTGTTTGCTGCCAATGACAGAGCCAGCCAGTCTGATTAGTTTATTCAGTCTGTTGGTGTCACTGGCTGCGATGCTGCTCCCCCAGCAGATGACAGAGAAGAACAAGGTGCTGGCCACCACAGACTGGTAGAAGGTCTCCAGGATCTTGCCGCACACATTGAAGGACCTCAGCTTCCTTAGAAAGTAAAGTCGGCTGCAAGTCTTCTTGTACACAGCAGTACTGTTGCTCCTCCAGCTCAGTCTACTGTCGATGGTCACTCCAAGGTACTTGTACTCCTCAACCACCTCCACATCTCTACCCAGAATGCAGAGCGGCTGCAAAGCAGTCCTCCTCCTCTTCCGGAAGTCAATCACCATCTCCCTGGTCTTGTCCACATTGAGGAGCAGGTGATTCTCTCCCGCCCACACCACAAATCCATCCACCACCCTCCTGTACTCCTCCTCCTGCCCACCACTTATACACCCTACAACTGCAGAGTCATCAGAGAATTTCTGTAGGTGGCATGAATCGGAGTTGTGCTGGAAGTCTGAAGTGTACAATGTGAAGAGGAATGGAGAGAGCACCGTGCCCTGTGGGGCTCCCACACCACTTAAAACCACATCAGACCGGACTTTCCCCAGCCGGACGAACTGTGGCCTGTCCGTCAGGTAATCAGTGATCCAGGAGACGGCGGACGCACCAGCACCCATCAGCCGCAGCTTATCACCCAGTAATGAGGGCTGGATGGTGTTAAAGGCACTAGAGAAATCAAAGAAGGTGATTCTCACCATGCCTCCACCGCCATCCAGATGTGAATGAGCTCGCTGCAGCAGATGGATGACAGCGTCGTCAACACCCAGGCGTGGCTGGTAGGCAAACTGCAGGGGGTCCAGAGAGGAATTCACCAGCGGTCTCATGTGGGCTAACACCAGCCTCTCCAGCACTTTCATCACATGAGATGTGAGGGCAACTGGACGGAAATCCTTGAGGTCAGATGAAGATGGTTTCTTGGGTACAGGGACCAGGCACGATGTCTTCCAGTGCGTTACAGCAGCAACAAGAAAGAAATAGACAGTATATATACAAGAAGGAAAATAAAAAACAATAAAATATTAAAATATTAAAATAATAAAACAGAGGGAATAATGGGACAAAACATTGAGGTCAATACAGACTGTAAGTGCAATGAGGGTAAAAAAAAAGTTTGCAGGTTTGCAAACCTCCAAAAAAAAAAAAAAAAAAAGTTTTTTGTAAACTTGGTTTGCAAACCTGCAAACCAAGTTTGCAGGTTTGCATCCCACTGAGTTCACGTCTAGGGTCCTTGGTGAAGACACCTAACCCCCGTTTTTCCCACTATTGACGCCATCATAGGTGGCAGCCTGCTGCAGTGTGAAGCAGGACACAAATTTCCCGGTAACGGATTAATAAAGTACATTAAAAAAAGGTTCAGACTTACAGTTTGTTGAGAGAAGACTCTCCAGCCCACAGACCGACACACAGGTGAGCTGTTTCCTGGAATGAAACAAGTTTCTACCTGTGATGGAGGGAGGACATGAAGGAGGAGCTGCAGAGGATTCATGTTCCAACAAACTGATCAAGCAGGAAAAAAAAAAAAAGTGTTTTATGAATCTGTTTTATACCCAGATCTCCAGAGGAGTCTGACCTCTCTGGAAGATCTTGGTAGTCACTTTGATCAGGTTTTCAAGTGTGTTTTTATCAGCAGAACCTCTGACATTGAACATGAACTCTTCCAGCTTGTTTTCCTGAAACACCTTCATCTCTTCACTCTGATAAAATCTTCTTAGACTGAAATGTTCTCTTTACTTTGTTACCAGTCTTGCTGCTGCGTGTTGGAAAAGATGAAAACTTATAAAGAACTTTTAGGACCAAGTGTTCTGTAACTTAGACATAACCAATAAAAAAACATTTTCAGCACCACTTTAACATAAATTATTTCTGATTCTGTTTATTTTGCTCAAGTGAAAGCTTTATTGTGAAAAACTGGCCCATGCATGAGGAGAACATGCAAACTCCTCACATGGTAGCTCCTTTCCCAAACCAGAGCTCAAACTATCACACTGTTTTAATGCTGTGTAAAACTTTAGTGATACTGTAACTGTTCCTGTACGAGATTCATTGTTATTATTTTTTGTATGTACGAACTGTGCATGGGGGATTTAATGCTGCTGTACACCAGAATTTATCTGTCAGCCTGCCAGCCTGCCTGCCTGCCTGTATGTCTGTCTGTCTGCCTGCCTGCCTGTCTGCCTGCCTGTCTGCCTGTCTGTCTGTCTGTCTGTCTGTCTGCCTGCCTGTCTGCCTGCCTGCCTGTCTGTCTGCCTGCCTGCCTGCCTGTCTGCCTGTCTGCCTGTCTGTCTGTCTGTCTGTCTGCCTGCCTGCCTGCCTGTCTGCCTGTCTGCCTGTCTGCCTGACTGTCTGTCAGCCTGTCTGTCTGCCTGCCTGCCTGCCTGCCTGCCTGTCTGTCTGTCTGTCTGTCTGCCTGTCTGTCTGCCAGTCTGTCTGCCTGCCTGTCTGCCTGTCTGTCAGCCTGTCTGTCTGCCTGTATGTCTGTCTGTCTGTCTGCCTGTCTGTCTGCCTGCCTGCCAGCCTGTATGTCTGTCTGCCTGCCAGCCTGTATGTCTGTCTGTCTGCCTGCCTGCCTGTCTGTCTGCCTGCCTGCCAGCCTGTATGTCTGTCTGTCTGTCTGCCTGTCTGCCAGCCTGCCTGTATGTCTGTCTGTCTGTCTGTCTGCCTGTCTGCCAGCCTGCCTGCCTGCCAGCCTGTCTGCCTGTCTGCCTGTCTGTCTGTCTGCCTGCCTGCCTGTCTGCCTGCCTGTCTGTCAGCCTGTCTGTCTGTCTGCCTGCCTGTCTGTCTGTCTGTCTGCCTGCCTGCCTGCCTGCCAGTCTGTCTGCCTGCCTGCCTGTGTTAGACAGGGCGCTGCCAGAATTTCCTCAGCAGGGATTAATAAAATTAATTAAATTAAAACATGGGCTTTACATAGAGGTGCAGTGGGTAGCACGGTCACCTCACAGCAAGAAGGTCAGGGATCGAATCCCTGAGCAGGAGCGAGGCTTGAATCACTGGCTTTTCTGTGTGTAGTGTGTATGTTCTCCTGTGTATGTTTGTGTTTTTTCTGGTTTCCTCCAAAAACATATGTGGTATGTTTGTGATATGGTCTTGTTTAGTTAGCATTTGTTAGTTATTTTTCTTGTTGTGTATTTGTGTTAATACATTCCTCTTTTTCTTGTGAAGCCCATTGAGACGGACATTTTGTGAGTTTGGGCTATACAAATAAAACTGAATTGAATTGGTAGTCTGATCGGCTGCTAGGAAATTACACCTAGGAATGTGTATGTGTGTGTGTGTGTGTGTGTGTGGCCCCTCGACAGACTGGTGACCTATTCAGGGTGTACCCTTCCTCTTGCCTATTATCAGCTGGGATAGGCTCCTGCTTTGCGGACAAACGGTTGAATTGAAACTGAGTAGAACCACGAGGAGGCGCTAGACTTACAGTCTGTAAACAAACTTTATTGATTAAAAAAAATAAAATAAACAAATTAGTTTAAAAAAAAAAAAAAAAAGAGTAAAAAAATCTAAAAAAAAAAAATCATTTCTTTTTTTTATTTTTCCAGAGAATATTTTTTCTTTTAAAAAAAAAATAAAAGCAAACGCGTGTTCTTTAAGGTGACGTCATCAGCGTTGTAACCTAGGAGACGGTGTGTGTTTCTTTTCCGGGTTGCAGAAGAAAGAGGATTATAGATCGTGCAGAGATGGAGGGGGAAGGAGAGCACCTTCTACCAGGTAAACACTTCTAATAAAAACACATGGAGGAAGATCAGCTGCTCTATCACCCCCTCAATCACCCCTTTCCCACCCTCCTCTAACCCTCACTCTGCTGCATCCCAAACTTTCCTACCATCAAAACCTTTTCAAAGTACCGTCCTGTCCGGGGTAAGACAAGCAGAATGCTGAGCTGTATGTCTGGTACTGCTGGACAGGGTGGCTCTACCAGGATGCCCACCCGGTGTTTATTTTAAAAGCTTTACATCCTAAATGTTGGCGCTTCCTGGGGTTGTTTACCCTTGAATTGACAGGGAGTACTGAGGAGAGGGAGAGGGGAAGAACGAGAGGAGGGGGGACGAAGTGAAGAGATAATCACTAGTTATAATATTCATCATCACGACCAACGGGTGGGATTATCTGGAAAACCAGGATCTATGTTCCTATCCTCACCATGGTAACCAGGATCTACGTTCCTACCCTCACCATGGTAACCAGGATCTACGTTCCTACCCTCACCATGGTAACGAGGATCTACGTTCCTATCCTCACCATGGTAACCAGGATCTACGTTCCTACCCTCACCATGGTAACCAGGTTCTACGTTCCTACCCTCACCTTTATAACCAGGATCTACGTTCCTACCCTCACCATGGTAACCAGGATCTACTTTCCTACCCTCACCATGGTAACCAGGATCTACGTTCCTACCCTCACCATGGTAACCAGGATCTACGTTCCTACCCTCACCATGGTAACCAGGATCTACGTTCCCACCCTCACCATGGTAACCAGGATCTACGTTCCTACCCTCGCCATGGTAACCAGGATCTATGTTCCTACACTCGCCATGGTAACCAGGATCTATGTTCCTACACTCGCCATGGTAACCAGGATCTACGTTCCTACCCTCACCATGGTAACCAGGATCTACGTTCCTACCCTCGCCATGGTAACCAGGATCTACGTTCCTACCCTCGCCATGGTAACCAGGATCTATGTTCCTACACTCACCATGGTAACCAGGATCTACGTTCCTACCCTCAGCATGGTAACCAGGATCTATGTTCCTACACTCGCCATGGTAACCAGGATCTATGTTCCTACCCTCACCATGGTAACCAGGATCTATGTTCATACCCTCACCATGGTAACTAGAATCTACGTGTTGGTGGTGACTGAAAGAATGAGATCACAGACATAAGCGGCTGAAATGATCTTCCTCTGCAGGGTGGCTGGGGTCTCTCTCAGAGGGATCTACGTGTTGGTGGTGACTGAAAGAATGAGATCACAGACATAAGCGGCTGAAATGATCTTCCTCTGCAGGGTGGCTGGGGTCTCCCTCAGAGATAGAGGGAGGAGCTCTGAGTAGAACCATTTCTCCACTAGGTCAAAAGAAGTATCGAGTTTGGGTATCTGGTTACGATGCTTCCCCTACTGGCGAGGTGTTCCGTTCCACCAGGAGGAGACCCAGAGGCACACCCCAGACCTGCTGCAGAGACTATGTCTCACAGCTGGACAGGGTGCAGCAGGATCCTTCCGGGTGAGCTGGATGATGGAGCCGGGGTGATGGAATCCTGAATTGTTGGCACCGGCAAATTTGCCCAGATAAACAGAAGCGGACGTAACAGTTGTAATCTAAGTCAGTGTTATGATATCTCTTATGAATAGACCATCAGGTGTCCTGTTGTGAACAGCTGTGTTCTCTTTGAAACACCTGGACCCTGAAACGGTAAACTGAATCCTGTCCTGATTTTTTTTCCAGAATCCGGAGCAGTTTTTACTTTTGGGAGGAGCAAATTTTCCGACAACGTTCCAAGTAAATTTTGGCTGAAGAATGACATTCCACAGCGGGTTGCCTGTGGAGACGAGCACACTGCCATGGTAACAGGTAGGAGGACTGTCTGGAACACCTCAACAACCACTTAACGGAGGGTCTCATTTCCCTGGCAGAGCAGCTTCCCTAACATTTATTAAAAGCATCGTTGGCTGCTATCAAATTTCATTCTGTCGTTTTCCGTCTTCCGCTTATCCCGTGCCGGCTCGCAGGGGCAACACCCTCAGACAGGAAGCCCAGGCTTCTCTCACCCCGGCTGCGTCCTCCAGCTCACCCGGAAGGATGACTGCTGGACAGTCATTCCCTGTCCAGCTGTGAGACAGTCTCTCCAGCAGGTCCGGGGTCTGCCTCTTGGTATTATCTTTGCCCAAAACACCTCACCAGCGAGGCGCTCGGGGGGCATCCTGACAAGATGCCTGAACCATCCCATCTGGAGGAGGAACGGCTTGACACCGAGCTCCTCCCGGATGGCAGAGCTCCTCACCCGATCTCTGAGTGAGAGCCTAGCCACCCTGCAGAGGAAGCTCATTTCGGCCATCAAATTGTTTGTAGCAATGAGTGTGTGTGAGTGGCCCAGCAACAGACTGACCACCTGTTCAGGGTGTATCCTGCCTCTCGCCTGATATTGGCCGAGGGAGGCTCCGGATACCCCGCGATTCCAACAGGGATAAACAAATCAGAAGACAAAACGAAACGAAAATTTTCCTCAAGGTTAAAATTCAGAGACACGTTGTCGGTCACTGATCCTAAACTTTGTTTTTGCGTCTCTGAAGACGAACGTATCGCCGTGGTAACCGATGTTCATCTGTTTCCCCAGAAAACGGGAAGCTCTTCATGTTCGGCAGCAACAACTGGGGTCAGCTAGGTCTTGGTTCGAAGGTCACCGTCAGCAAGCCCACCTGCGTTAAAGGTTCAGAAACAGCCTGCTGAAGAAAACCCTGGTTGTGTCGATTCCTCTGACCATGTTTGTTCTCGTTTCAGCTCTAAAGTCTGAGAGGGTCCATCTAGTGGCGTGTGGACGGAACCACACCCTGATCAGCACAGGTAAGAACCAGGTCTCTGTGCTGGTGTCCTGTCGAGTTGTGAGGCCCGTCGAGATGAGAGGCTCGATATGACGCAAACAAACTCCACCCCCATGGCGAAATCTCTGCTGAACTGAGCGACTACCCTTGTTGAGATGAGCAACCTAGCGCTTCAGCGTTTATGTAAAATGGTGGTTTTAAGTATGATTATAAAGTGGTAGCGCCAACTGAGATGATGAATGTAGCTACAGAAGGACCAAAGAGGTTAAACCGTCCTCTTCCGCTTTTCCGGGACCGGGTCGCAGGGGCAACAGCTTCAGATGGGAAGCCCAGGCTTCTCTCACACCTCATCTCTCACACCTCACCAGCGAGTTGCTCCTGAGGCATCCTGACCCCATCTGGCTTCTCTCGACGTGGAGGAGGAGAGGCTCGATACCAAGCTCCCCCTAGATGGCAGAGCTCCTCACCCGATCTCAGAGTGAAAGAAAGCCCTGCCATCCTGCAGAGGAAGCTCATTTCAGCCGCTTGTATCTGCGATCTCATTCTTTTGGTCACCACCATCACTGGTTACAATGATGAGGGTGGGAACGTAGACCCTGGTTACCATAGTGAGGGTAGGAACGTAGATCCTGGTTACCACGGTGAGGGTAGGAACATAGATCCTGGTTACCATGGTGAGGGTAGGAACGTAGATCCTGGTTACCATGGTGAGGGTAGGAACGTAGATCCTGGTTACCGTGGTGAGGGCCGGATCGTTGATCCCGTTTTCCACGGTGAGGGTAGGATCGTAGATCCCGGTTACCATGGTGAGGGTTGGAACGTAGGAGCGTAGATCCTGGTTACCATGGTGAGGGTAGGAACGTAGATCGACTTTTAAATCCAGAGCTGTGCTTTTCGGCTCACCTTTTACCACGACAGACCGATGCTGCGTCCTAGTTATTACTGACACCGCACCGATCCGCCTGTTGATCTCCTGCTCCATCCTTCCTCCACTCGCGAACAAGACCCAGAGATACTTAAACTCCTCTCCTTTGGCCAGGACCCTCCCTGACCTGCAGGGGGCATTCCACCCTAATAGTAAAAGCTTTTAATCTATACCCCCACCGTACTCTCTATCCTGCTCTATGATCTGGAGACGTCGCACCCGAAGAAGACTGGCGGCCAGAATCGATGGCTTCAACAGCAGGGCTCTTTGAACCATCAAAAACATCAGGGTGCCCCAGCGAGTCTCTAACCAGGTGTTCAGAGGCTTTCATGCCAGCCAAAAGCATCTTACCTGGCAGCACAACACCACACACGCTGGTTCGGCCACGTCCTCTGCTGGCCTCCCAACCATCCCAAGAAAGTCATTTCTCAATTCAATCAAAAAGTCGCAGGCTGGTGAAGACCACGAGGTAAGCCCCGTACTCGATGGCTCAACCTCCAACAATTTGGACTCACCGTCGAGAAAGCAGAACAGCTGGCACAAGATCGGCAGCACTGGAAAAGCTTGGTTCTTCTGGTTCATCTCAACACAAGGGAGCAGGAGAGATAGGTTTACCTGTTGAGACGGTCGCTGATTTCAATGAGTTCTCACAACTCGACAGAATACCGGTCTGGGCACTAGCTAACCTCATGTACCCGTGTGCAGTGCAGGGGAAGGTGTATGCCTGCGGGGGTAACAGTGAAGGCCAGCTGGGCATGGGCGACTTCCAGGAAAGAACCACCTTCCACAGAGTCCACTTTTTTGATTCTGAGGGACCGATCCAAATGCTGGCCGCCGGATCCAACACCTCGGCTGCCCTGACAGGTCGGCATGGCAACATGAATGAGTTCAGCGCCATTTAAACTGATCTAACTGGTGTTTGCGTTTCAGCCAGCGGGAAGCTGTTCATGTGGGGCGACAACACAGAGGGTCAGATCGGTCTGGGTAAAGAGAACCAGACCTCCGTCCCCCAGCAGGTCCTTGTGGGCCGGCCCATCAGCTGGATCTCCTGTGGTTACTACCACTCAGCTCTGGTAACAGGTGAGTCTAGTACAGAGTCTCTACCAGCCGGTGGTACAGAGTGTATGCTAACCAGTGGTACAGAGTCTATACCAACCCGTGGTACAGAGTCTATCCCAACCGGTGGTACAGAGTCTATACCAACCAGTGGTACAGAGTCTATCCCAACCGGTGGTACAGAGTCTATACCAACCAGTTTGGAGCAAAGGCTGGTATGTAGTCCAGATGTCCATGGTCAGCGTAACGTGTCTGTCTGGTACTTTCTGAGATCTGAGAGCCTTTCTTTGCCCTCGCAGTGGACGGGGGTCTCTACACATTCGGTGAGCGGGACAGCGGAAAGCTGGGCCTGAAGACGGAGCAGCTGCCCAAACATCGAACGCCCCAGCAGGTGAAGAGCATCCAGGAGCCGGTGAGGCAGGTAGCCTGTGGCGGCGGGCACACTGTAGCGCTGACAGGTAACTTGACCAATCAGAGAGCAGGGATCCGTTTCAGGACACTAAGCCATCATGTGATGTTTCTTTCTCATCCAGACGAAGACGTCTACACATTTGGACTGGGTCAGTTCGGGCAGCTGGGTCATGGTACCTTCACCTTTGAGTCCCGGCTCCCTCGGCTAGTGGACCACTTCAGGAAGGGGCGAGTCTGCCAGGTGTCCTGCGGAGAAAACCACACGGCGGTCATCACAGGTGAGTCTTAATCCAGAGATTAGAATGTGGCATCTGAGGTGTGACGTCTAATGCCACCATGCCAGCCATCTAAGAGGTAACCGTAGTGTGCCCGTACTTCCTCCAGGAGCCCTAATTAAAATGAACGTAATTCACATGGTTAGCTAAAATAAATGGTGGCACAATTCGGGGGTTCGAGTCCCGCCCGCTAGTGACCAATTTACCATCAACTCACCATTAATCTGTACAACACAATACAAGTCTGACCACGCCCGGGCCAAGAACACAGAGACCTCCTCAGTCTGACCACGCCCAGGACAGGAACACAGAGACCTCCTCAGTCTGACCACGCCCAGGACAGGAACACAGAGACCTCCTCAGTCTGACCACGCCCAGGACAGGAACACAGAGACCTCCTCAGTCTGACCACACCCAGGAGAGGAACACAGAGACCTCCTCAGTCTGACCACACCCAGGACAGGAACACAGAGACCTCCTCAGTCTGACCACACCCAGGAGAGGAACACAGAGACCTCCTCAGTCTGACCACACCCAGGACAGGAACACAGAGACCTCCTCAGTCTGACCACACCCAGGACAGGAACACAGAGACCTCCTCAGTCTGACCACACCCAGGACAGGAACACAGAGACCTCCTCAGTCTGACCACACCCAGGAGAGGAACACAGACGCCTCCTCAGTCTGACCTTGCCCAGGACAGGAACATAGAGGATCCATCAGGAATGTGAAACAAGGAGGAGAAAGACAGAGGTGAACACCATGTGAATCATACTGTACCAACTAGTGGTAGAAAAAACTAAGACATTAGAGAAGAATGAATGAGATGAAAGACAGGGATCAGACAAGGAAGATGTGGATACATCAAGAACCAAGACAGTCTGGTTGAGAATAGTAGATCGAATTAGAGGACAGAACCACAATGTACCATACTTTACCAAGCTTCTAGTGTCTAGCAGTTAACTAAAAACTAGTCATTCATTCATCTTCTGAACCGCTTAGTCCCCAATGGGTCACGGGGTGCCAGAGCCTATCCCGGCTGACTCAAGGTGAGAGTCAGGGTACACCCCGAACAGGCTGCCAGTCCGTCACGAGGCCACAAACACAACCATCTACACACACTTATTCCTAGGGGCAGTTTATTAGCAGTCAGAGAACATGCAAAGTTCACACAGAAAGACAAGTGTTCCAAGCCTCGTCATCAAGGATTCAAATACCGACCTCATTGCTGTGAGACCACCATGCCAACCACCGTGCCAACCACCGTGCCAACCACCGTGCCGCCCCAACTATAACTCTATCAGCTTGTGTTTCTAGCTGGCCTGACTTCCTGTTTCTTCAGACTCCGGGCTTCTCTACACGTTTGGAGATGGGCGACACGGCAAATTAGGGCTCGGGGAGGAAAACTTCACCAACCAGTTCAAGCCGACTCTGTGCCCGCGGTTCCTGCAGTACCAAGTCCAGGCGGTACGTCTCGTTTCTCCTGTCAGCCCCTCCTGGTACGTGTGCTTCATGCAGGTCTCTTTGTATCCAGGCGATGTGTGGTGGCTGCCACATGGTGGTGCTGGCGCGGCCCCGTCCTCCCGGGGAACCCACCGTGACCCTGGAAGAGGACGATGTGACCGAAGACTTTCTGGAGAGGCCGTACGTGGAGTTGCTGGGGGGCCAGTCCGCCAGGGTTCGCCGCAGGGAGAGGGTGGGTACAATGTTAGTTCATGTAGCACAGGGGTGCCCAACCAGTCAATCGCAGTCTATTGGTAGCACATGGACTGATTCCAAGTCGACTGCCAAGTGTGTTGGAAAAAAACATGTGAGTGTGTGACTGGTACATCTCAGTGTGTGTATATGTGTGTATGTGATTCGTGGATCTCAGTGTGTGTGTTTTTATGTGTATGTGCGTGCGTGTGTGTGTCTGTGACTGGAAGATCTCAGGAGGTTTGATACTTGAGGAGTAGATCTTGAGATAACGAGTTTGGGCACCCCTGAAGTAGCAGCTGTAACCGTGCTGATGCCCCCTCCATCCTTCCTCAGGAACGGTCTCCAGAGCAGTTTGGAAGCACACTGAGGTGCACCATGATGACCGCACCGCCCAGACTGCCTCCGCCTGAGCTGGCCCACAGAAAGGTGCAGAACCAGCAGGATAACCAGGGGGCGCTCCGTCAGGGTACCGACCCCCACCTCCTCCTTCTCATTTTCACCCCGGTTGTCACGGTGATGAGGTTCTGTTGTGTTTCAGAGCAGGCCGAGGCAGACGAGATCGTGGAGAGCATGACGGACAGCGACAGCGTTAAGGACCTGGGAGAGACCAGCGACTTCCTGAACATGGTGAGACCGCTGATGCTCAGCTGAGAGACCGACCTACTCACCACCCCCCTTTATTTACACCCACAGACACATGTGATGAAGATGGACCCTGGAGATAACAGCCTGACTCTGTCTCCTCTGCAGAAGGTACTTTCTCTCCATGTTGCTGCTCTCGCTTTAATTTGACGGGTTACCATGGTGAGGGTAGGAACGTAGATCCTGGTTACCATGGTGAGGGTAGGAACGTAGATCCTGGTTACCATGGTGAGGGTAAGAACGTAGATCCTGGTCACCATGGTGAGGGTAGGAACGTAGATCCTGGTCACCATGGTGAGGGTAGGAACGTAGATCCTGGTCACCATGGTGAGGGTAGCAACGTAGATCCTGGTTACCATGGTGAGGATAGGAACGTAGATCCTGGTTACCATGGTGAGGGTAGGAATCTAGATCCTGGTTACCATGGTGAGGGTAGGAACGTCGATCCTGGTTACCATGGTGAGGGTAGGAACGTAGATCCTGGTTACCATGGTGAGGGTAGGAACGTCGATCCTGGTTACCATTGTGAGGGTAGGAACGTAGATCCTGGTTACCATGGTGAGGGTAGGAACGTAGATCCTGGTTACCATGGTGAGAGTAGCAACGTAGATCCTGGTTACCATGGTGAGGATAGGAACGTAGGTCCTGGTTACCATGGTGAGGGCAGGAATCTAGGTCTTGGTTACCATGGTGAGGGTAGGAACGTCGATC
Organism: Neostethus bicornis; assembly: GCA_902685375.1. Classification (NCBI taxonomy): domain Eukaryota; kingdom Metazoa; phylum Chordata; class Actinopteri; order Atheriniformes; family Phallostethidae; genus Neostethus; species Neostethus bicornis. The sequence continues at coordinate 15,812,634 of LR738563.1, read as the reverse complement.
CTGGTTACCATGGTGAGGGTAGGAACGTAGATCCTGGTTACCATTGTGAGGGTAGGAACGTAGATCCTGGTTACCATGGTGAGGTTAGGAACCTAGATCCTGGTTACCATGGTGAGGGTAGGAACCTAGATCCTGGTTACCATGGTGAGGTTAGGAACATAGATCCTGGTTACCACGGTGAGGGTGGGAACGTAGATCGACTTGTAAATCGAGAGCTTTGCTTTTCGGCTCAGCTCTTTCTTCACCACGGCGGATCGATGCAGCATCCTACTTATTGCTGAAAACTTATCACATATTTCTGATGTTTTTTAAAAAAAAATTTTACTAATATTTTTAATCATTTGGTGATAAATAGAAACATATCCTCAGCATCAGAGCTTATCTTCACATTAAAATTACTCTGAGAAAAGACGTGGTTCGAAACAGATTCCCTGTGGAACGCCTGTCCTTCCTGTTTCTCTCTCTGTAATGCATGTCCGTCCTTCCTGTCTCTCTTTTTAATGCATGTCCGTCCTTCCTGTCTCTCTTTTTAATGCGTGTCCGTCCTTCCTGTCTCTCTCTCTCTTTTTAATGCATGTCCATCCTTCCTGTCTCTCTCTCTCTAATGCACGCCTGTCTGTCTCTCTCTCTCTCTCTCTACTCCATGCCGGGTGTCTGTAAGGACAGAGGAAAGGGAAGGAAGCGCCACAGAGTAAAAGAAACTTCTCCAAGCAGAAAAGTTTCTCCTCGTCTTCGCCCTCCTCTCAACGGGCATTTTCCACTGAAATCCTGAAGAGCGGCGATGCTCCCGCATCTCCGTGGAGAAAGAAGACCAAGCAGCGCCCTGATAGGGTTCCCACCAGGCAGCAGAAGGGCGGAGCAGTGAAACAGAAACCCTTACTGGTGGACAGCCACAGCAGCACCGAGAATCCGGACGACTCGTTAAGCTCTGAAAACAGAAAAAACAGGAAAGAAAAAGATAATTTCTCGAAACAATCCAAGAATGAAAAAAATCTAAGAGTCATTGAGGAGTCAAAAGAGATGAACGTGGGTTTGAAGCACCTCGCAGGAGCCGCCGGGCTCGCTGCTGCTGGATCCGTGCTGGTCCACGAGATGGTCCGCTCTAAAAGACCTCCCAGCGAGTCCGAGTCCCAGGAAGCTGATGGGAGCATCATCGCACAGAGTCCCGAAGATCCTCCAACAGACTCCATATTAACTGGAGGAGAGGGAAAACAAACCAGCTGTTCAGGCGTTAGTGAGGAGGACGAGTTCAGTCAGAGAGCTGTGGAGGAGGAGGAAGAGGAAACAAATAGAAAGAGTCTTGATTCAGAAGGAGAGACGGACGAGGAAGAGGAGGAGCGTACGTCAGAGAACGGAGTCAGTCAAAGAACGCCAGAAAATCACAGAGAAAGTTTTCATTCAGAAGACGAGACCCAACCTGAAGAAGAGGAGGATGAAAGTCAGACAGAAAATGATGAAGAAGCGGAGACGGCGAGGAGCGCTGAGAGCGGAACCGAAACGGAAGCGAAAGGAGACGAATCCAGAGGGGAAGAGGAGGAGGAACGAGAGACGAGTCAGGAAGAGGAAAACAGAGGAGAAGAGAGTGGAGAGACAGGAGGCGAAGACGAGGAAACTCTGAAGTCTGAAAGTAAAGCGGAGAGCGAAACCGAGGAAGAGGAGGAAGAAGAAGAGGAGGATGAGAGCGAGACTTTAAAAGAAAAAGAAGGAACTGGAACTGAAACCAGTGATGAAGAAGAGGAGGAAGAGGAGGATGAAAGTGAGACTCTGAGGGAGAAAGAAGGAAGTGAAACAGAAAAGACAGAGGGGGAAGAGGAGGAAGGAGAGGAAGAGGAGGACGAAGAGGGAGAGGAAGAAGAAGGTGATGAAAGTGAAAGTTCAAAGGAAACAGAAGGAAGTGAGACAGAAAGCAACGAGGAAGACGAGGAGGAAGACGAAGACGAGGAGGAAGACGAGGAAGAAGAGGAAGGAGACGATGAAACTGAAAGTTTAAAGCAAACCGAAGGAAGCGAGACGGAAAGCGATGAAGAAGAAGAGGAAGATGAAAGTGAGACTTCAAACGACAAAGAAGAAAGTGAGACAGAAAACGAGGAGGATTCAGAGGAGGAAGAGGAAGACGATGAAGAGGAGGAAGAAGAAGAGGATGAAGATGAAAGTGAGACTTCAAAGAAAAAACAAGGAAGTGAAACTGAAAGCGATGATTCAGAAAAAGAAGAAGATGAAAGTGAGACTTTGGATGAAAAAGAAAGTGAAACAGGAAATGATGACGAGGAAGAGGAAGACGAGGACGAAGAGGAGGAAGAAGATGAAAAGGAGGACGAAGAGGAGAATGAAGAGGAAGACGAGGACGAAGAGGATGATGAAGAGGAGGATGCAGAAGAAGAAGAAGAGAAGTTTGTAAAGAAGAAAAAACTAGCTTCAGAAAAAAGTGTGAATTCTCTAAAGAAGAGCGGATCAGGACGGAGAGGAAGAGGAGGAGAGGAGGAAGAGGAGTTCTGGGATGAAGTTCTTCCTCAGTACCTCAACCTCAAATGAAACTTGACCTACTTGCTGTGGTGCCGCTTCTTACCAAACAAACCAGTTCTGTTTGTAGTTTTAAACCAGAAAATATCTGTAAATAAAATGTTTTTTATGTAAACGATCAAATCTGTTTCAAACAGTTCGGTATATGATCATAAAAATAGTGACTCATTAAAGACTCGTTAAAATTAGATTAAAACATAAATTAAGGGGCACTCGAACCACGCCCATAGAAACCACAGCCTGTATGTCGTTTATCCCATTGCTGCAATCCAAGACCCGACAACCTCCAGACTTTCTCCTGGCCTACTGACTGGAGGCCAATCCAGTCAGAAGCTGGCGCTTCAGGTGAAACGCCAGCTCCCCAGGGGGAGCAGGGACCCACATAAAACGAATGAAACCATTAGTAAGATATAGGTTTCTACCTTCCACGGGAGCCCGATGATGAAAAGACGTAAAAGATGACGAAAAACACATAAACTGTGGATTCAATCAAATAGACTCTACTTTACAGCTGTTTTCTACATCCGTTGGTTCTCAAAGTGTTTTACATTCACACACACATTCATACCTGATGGTGGAAGCTGACATGCAAACTGGAAACCACCATCAGGAGACATTGGAGGGTCGGTGTCCTGCTCAGGGACACTTCAGTATGAACTCTGAATGAGGAATCGAACCGGCAACCCTCTGGTTACAGGATGATTGCCCTACACACTGAGCCATCTAAAATTTTATCCTGATCCACTTCAGGGTCCTACTGACCAAATCATCTGAAATTTCTTTCATGACCAGAAATATTTAATCTGTTCTTTAAACCTCAAAATTCAGACTTAATTATGTGATAAATTATAAAAATGCAACAAATATACGTAAAAATTAGATTAAAGCACAAAAAACAGTGTTTTTTATTCACTAACCTGCACTCTGACTCCGCCCATTTTTCACTTTACCCATAAAAATTACGACCTGTGAGCCGTTCGTCGCGTCGCCACTGAAACGCAATCCGAGACCCAACACCTGCCCTTAGCTCAAAATCATTTTCCAGAACTTTCACACACACACATGCACACACACACACACACACACACACACACACACACACACACACACACACACAACCACACACACACACTCATTCCCAGCAGCCAATCAACCTAACATGTATGTTTTTGGAGGAAACCAGAGAAACCCACACATACACAGGGGGAACATGCGAACTACACACAGAAAGAACAGTGTTTTAAGCCTCGCACAAACTATGAGACTCAAACCCTTGACCTTGTTGCTGTGATGCCACCGTGCCGCCTCACAGGCACATATTACTGAAAATAAATAAATAAAATGAGTGCTGAAAAGTGGACGTTTAAAAGTTAGCGTTTCTGTTAGAGGGCGATCCCCGATGTTGAGGGTCAGATAAATATGGCGTCCACCAAGGTTAGGAGGATGGCGGCGATGCTGAATGCCCACCACTAGAAGACACCCAAGAAGAAGGATGTTTGGAACATTTTCCACTTGTTTGGATGACTGAGTGAAGACTCGACCGCCTTTAGAACTGATGTTTTAAATTTTCTGGCTTTTTGTTTTTGTAACAAATGTCTTTTTTTGTATTTCTTTCTGAACATTTCGTGTCATGTCGGGTGTTTAACGTGAAAGATGGAGATTTAGATTTTCTTCAGATTTACTTCCTGGAGCAGAAAATAAAATCCTGATCCATCAGATTGTTTCTTGGTCTCCGTGGAAACAGTCTGACCTCGTGGAAATTAGGGTTTACTCCCTGCAATGTGGACGAATTGTTCCTTTCTGGTGTGGCCGGACTTACCTTTCTGTAAATCCCCTGAGCCCCCCCTGGTGTCGTCCAGGAAACGGAGCTTAAAAACAAACTTTGTTTTGGATTCAAATTCTCAGCCTCAGGAACGGTTACTAACAGCGACCGTAAAGCCTGTTAAACCGCAAACAATCCAAGATGGACTCTTGTGTTTGATGTCACAGCCTCTCTGTTTGCTGATTGGCCGCTGATTTTAACCCCTCTCGTTTGTAAACTACTGCGGGTGATCCCTGACCTATCAGCAGAGGGGAAATCAATCCAAGCTAAAACACTAGGTGGCGCTGACCTGGAAATAAAACCCGATCAGATTTCATCCGGCCATGTGCTTTTAAAGCTATAGAAAATAACACTTAGCAAGGTGGAATTGTTATGTTAACGACTGCTTTTATTGTTGTTTCTTCTGAAGAATTCAAAGACAATTTCAGTGACCGAGTCACCAAAAAAAAGGTTGTGTTTAAATGTTCAAAAAGGAGGTTTAGATTGATTTGATTTAATTGGAGTGTCATTTATATAAAGGGTTAGCAGAATGACTCCATAACCAGCTAGACGTTAGTAGCTAGGCTTTAGGAGCTAGCCGTTGGAAGCTTGCCATTGAAAGCTCGCTGTTGGGAGCTAGCTGTTGGAAGCTAGCCGTTAGGAGCTAGCCGGACGATTTCTAAAGACACAGCAGCAGGCATTCGCCCAGGGCAGCGCCTTAGCCGTTGAAGATCAAGAGCCGGGCAATGACGGATTGCCTGGATTCACTGTCGTCTTCTTTCTCACACTTTGAAAATAAATCACGCCAAACCAAAACAGCCAAATCAACATTTAACTTTTAGAGCTCTAAAAAAAACACTTTGTGAAAACTTGAAACGTGTTGTCATCGTTTGAGTTTATCTCCAGCCTCAAATCAGTGTGAAAAAAGACGTGGTTCTAAACAGATTCCCTGCGGAACGCCGCAGATTCTCACTCCGTAGCATCAGTTAGCCGGACGAACTCTGAGACACCAGTCTGCTGCTGGTTTTCCACCTTCTCAGGAGGTCCGTTTGGATCTTCGGTCCAGGTCGTTCAGGATCAGGTTTGGCCCTTTTCACTTTGTCACCCTCCCTATGAAGCTGTTAGAGTGTTAGCCCCCCGTTAGTGTTAGGTTCCTCTGTTCCCCCCAGAGGACTCACCATGTGTACTGTGTTTTTATGGATGTCAGGACGCCCCGGTGATGGGGACGACGGAGAGCGAGGAGGACATGGAGGAGAACGGAGTGTGTTCAGAGGATCTTCCAGTAAGTGACTCAGACATCTTTTCTTGGTTCCGTCCTGCTGGTTTAACTGGAGGTGGGGTTTTCTTTCAAGCAGGAGGAAGCGGAAGCAGAGCCTGGGTTCCATCAGCCGACAGATGAAGGGAACTGTAACGGGCTGACTGAGATCACCCGGCAACCTGACCCGAGTGACAAGATGGAGGACGAACCGACCAAAGAGGAGTCAGAGAGCAGCTCCGCTGACCAATCCGCCTCGAACAAGAAGGTAACCTCTTGTTACCTTCTAACCTCTGCGTCCATCCCTAACGGGCACGCAGGAATTGCTGGAGAGACAGGACACACCGTGAACAGGTCACCAGTCTGTTGCGGGAACACACACACACACATTCATTGCTAGGAGCAGTTTTAACATGCATGTTTTTGGAGGAAACCAGAGAAAACCCACCCACATACACGGAGAGAACATGCAAACCACACACAGAGAGATCAGTGTTTCAAGCCGCAGCCCTCACTCTGGCACTTGAACCCTGACCTTCTTGCTGTGAGCCCACCATACCAACCACTGCATCAACAGAATAATATAGCACAAAATTTTAATCATTTGAATTCTAACAAACTTTTTAAAAATATGATTTATATGTAAAACATTATTAATTAGAGCGCTGTTTGCTGATTGGTCAGGTGTGTAGAGTAAGCTAATGCGGTGATCCCTGAACTAGTAGCCGCAGTGATATTATGCAGAGCCTCTTGGTGTCGCCAGCAGACTGGCATAAGTGGCTGTTTTAACGTCTTTTCTTTTCTTCAGATTTCCTTCTTTAGGCGCCTTTCATCGTCCCGATCCAAACCAGGAACCGATCCCACAGAAGAGCCTCTGACTCCTGGAGGTCCGATGGACACTGGAACCAGAGCAGCTCGATCTGGGGCCTGCACGGTGCTCTGAACCTGCTGGACTCACGATGGAACGAGAATGGCCGTGATTATTTATTCTGAGATTTTCTGTCTTCTTTGTATTTTTATAATAAAACTAAAAAAATTAAAAAGAAATGAGATTTTGTGTTTTAGTTTTATGTTTTTATACAGAAAATCGGCACCATGGTAACCAGGATCTACATTCCTACCCTCACCATGGTAACCAGGATCTACCTACACCATGGTAACCAGGATCTACGTTCCTACCCTCACCATGGTAACCAGGATCTACGTCCCTATCCTCACCATGGTAACCAGGATCTACGTTCCTATCCTCACCATAGTAACCAGGATCTACGTTGCTACCCTCACCGTGGTAACCAGGATCTACGTTCCTATCCTCACCATGGTAACCAGGATCTACGTCCCTACCCTCACCATGGTAACCAGGATCTACGTTCCTATCCTCACCATGGTAACCAGGATCTACGTTCCCACCCTCACCATGGTAACCAGGATCTACGTTACTACCCTCACCATGGTAACCAGGATCTAGGTTCCTACCCTCACCATGATTGTCATGAGGCGGAGTACAGGTAGAAAGAGGAGGACCCTGTTGCAGACAGAAAACATGATTTATTTGAAGTTGGCAGTCCATACTTACTGTGGAAAGAAAAACAAAGTTTCAGTGTCATGGTAAAAGGTTATTGCAAGAATCTGTATTTGGTCAGAGAAACAGGGAGACCTGGCTGGAAGGGATTGTATGACCTGACCAGGAAGTCTGGAGTGATTGTCCGTAAATAGATAGCAGGGAGGACAGATGTATGGAATCTGCAATCATCCCCAGGTGACCGTAAGCAGGTTTATGAGAAACGTCCAGTAGGGATGGCCAGCTCGAGCGATTCTGCTGGAGCTGAACTGAATAGAGTGACACAAAAGTATTGCGAGAATTGCTCCGATTCCGTGTGTTGGAATGTCAAACATCACGCGACCCAATCTCCGAGCTACTGTCACGTGGAGCCGGGTGTCGAAGAGCTCGGAAAGTTTGAATTTTTTATTGTTTGAAGATAAGAACGAATCCTAACAAACCCTAACCCTTGTTTTACTTTTTTCAATGATGCACCTGCCCTCATGAAGCACAATTCACCAATAATAAATTGGATTTAAAATCTTCTCTTCTTACTGTATTCAGTTAAATAAAATAAATAAATAAATGAATTACTCTATTCATCCCTCACCGGGGAAATTTGTTTGCTGCACTCCTTACACCGCAGCAGGCTGCCCTTCAACGGCGCCAATGGTGGGAGAAGCGGGGGTTAGGTGTCTTCTCCAAGGACCCTAGACGTGCTCTCCGTGGGACGCGAACCCACGACCTTCCGGTCCACGGGTGAACGCTCTAACCACGCGGCCACCGTCTCCACCCTTAAGTTGATTAATATCCTAGAATTCAAATTCTTTATCAGGATACCTTTAACAAATATGACGTTAAAATGTGATTAATTTCATTAATTAATTACAAAATCCTGTAATTAATTAAATACATTTTTTTCATCAACGGACACCACTAATTATTACTGAATAAATTCATTTAGTTCATTAACTAAAAAACAAGATGAGAAATGAATAAAAATCCAAATAAAGGTGGTGAAGAGGTGGAGGAGAAATATGTGGGAGAAGTATTGATCAAGTAGGTCCACCATGATGCTTTATACATAGGAGACAGAATTTCTTCCTACGGCCCTGGCTGTGTGAAAATCAGCTGCTGTGATTGGACAGAGAAAGACATGAGAGTGCAGCTCATCTTGTCAGGATGCTGAAAATACCAGTGTGGATGTTGGACTCAGTAGAAGTTGGACGATGGGACTGAAGCAGCAGACTGGATCAGATCTGGAAGGAGTGTGGTGAGATGATGCTGCTGATCCCTCTGATTGTCTTGCTGTCCACACACCAGCAGGATCTGCAGGAAGAATGTTCTGGAACAAATCCTCAGTGATGATGCTGTCAGAGTGTAAAGCAGCTGTCTCAGCTCCAAACAGGCTGGAAGACACAACGTGGCCTCAAACAGAGTCTCTGACAGTCATTTAGATTCATGTCACTTTAACATTTCACAGATGATCAGAACAAAGAATCTGAGCCAATCTGCTCTGCACAGGAAGCTGATCAATAAGACTTCAGGTCAGAGAGAAGACGGCAGCTCTTGGTTAGATCAGGACTTTCTGCAGAGTTCTTCATCTGTGAAGGAGAAGACGTCTGAAAGAAGAAACTGGGACTTCCACAAAGCAGCTTTGTTGCTGTGGACCAATCAGCTTCATGATTCTGCTCCTTCTAGTCTGGAGATGCTCCATTCAGGTGGAGGTGTCCAGATGTTGGACTGCTCCTTTCTCAGTGTAGAACAAAGTGTGTATGAGAGCCATGTAATGTCCATGTTAGCATGCTCTGACCCCCTCCTCCTTTCAGGGTGGAACCTGCTGGAGAACCATGGCTGAGACCATGTCTGAGGAAGTGTAAGTGTGTTCTTCATTGGATTCATCCCATCCAACCATCTTCACTCTGTCACATCACTCATTCAAAGTGTCAATAGATCAATAACTGCAGCTGGATTGTGTTTGTTCTCTCCACCAGATTCCTGTCCGCTCACAATCGACATCAACACAGTGAGCAGAAAACTCAAACTTGGACCTATTCTGTTCATGCTCTACATGCTGCCTCTGGGAAACATAATCAGAAAACACAGTATTAATTTTCACTGTTACGCAGATGATACACAATTGTACTTATCAGTCAAACCTGACCAGAGTGACCATGTAGAAAAACTTAATACCTGTATCAGGGAAATAAAGTCTTGGATGACAATCAATTATCTCCTTTTAAACTCAGATAAGACTGAAGTTATTGTAGTAGGTCCTAAAAATCTGAGAGATGTTTTTACTGACCAAGCAGTCTTCTTCGACGAAGTAACCGTGGCCTCTGACCTCACCGTTAGAAACCTAGGAGTTTTATTTGATCCAGATTTATCATTTAAAGCTCACATAGCGCAGGCTTGTAAAACTGCATTCTTTCACCTTTGCAACATTTCTAGAATCCGAAATATCTTATGTAAAAGTGATGCTGAAAAACTCATCCATGCATTTGTTACATCGAGATTGGATTATTGTAACGCTTTGCTCGTAGCATGCCCTAAGTCTTCCCTAAAAAGTCTTCAGCTGGTTCAAAATGCAGCAGCAAGACTATTAGCAGGAACTCATAGAAGAGATCATATTACTCCCGTGCTAGCGTCTCTCCATTGGCTTCCTATTGAGTTTAGGATCAAGTTTAAAATCATCTTACTAACCTACAAGGCCCTAAACGGCATGGCTCCATCTTACATTAGTGAACTTATAGTACCTTATCAACCAAGCAGAACACTCCGCTCACAAAATGCAGGGCTGTTGGTGGTTCCTAGGATTTCAAAAAGTACAGTTGGAGGTAGAGCCTTTAGCTACCAAGCTCCAGTTTTATGGAATAAGCTCCCAGCTCAAGTGAGAGAGGCAGACAGTGTTCCTACATTTAAAGGGAGGCTTAAAGCATTCCTGTTTGAACAAGCTTATCAACAGGCCAGATAGAAACATATTCAATTAGCTGATATAATTACTAGCTGGCTGCTAGATAGTAAAAGCTGGGGAAAGTATGGTACATTGGGGTTCTGTCCTCTAATTCTATCTACTATTCTCTGCCAGACTGCCTTGGCTCTTTCCCCGTACCCCCTACTCTAACCCTCTACCCTAAACCCCTGGCTTTCTATCTCATTCATTGTTCTCAATTGTCTGTTTATTTAGAATTACACTGCTGGTTGGTACAATACAATTCACATGTTGTCCACCTCTCTCCCTCCTCTCTGGGAGAGAGCCCCATCCAGGACTCTGCGTTCCTGTCCTGGGCATGGCCACACCGAGGAGACCTCCGTGCTTCTTCATCCCCGCTCCATCAGGATGAAATCCATCCACTCATCCCCGCCGTGGGCATCGCTGGGCTGAGGAGTCTCCCGTGTCTCCATCAGGATGAAGAACATCTACTCATCCCCGTACTGGACATCTCCGGGCTGAGGAGTCCCCCGTGTTTCCATCAGCATGAAGAACATCTACTCATCCCCGTTCTGGACATCTCCGGGCTGAGGAGTCCCCCAGTGTTTCCATCAGGATGAAGAACATCTACTCATCCCCATACTTGACATCTCCGGGCTGAGGAGTCCCCCGTGTTTCCATCAGGATGAAGAACATCTATTGACTTCTTTAGATATTTAGCTGTAGATTAGAATAAGCTAATATTTAAACAATAATCTTTGACACATTGTTTGCTCGTCCCGGGGGAGGGATCTCGCTTTCACATGGATCCCCATGAGGTTTCTTATTTTTTCCACACTGATGGGTTTTTTAGGAGTTTTTCCTCACCGAGAAGGAGAGTCTAAGTGCATAAATGTGCTAGTCTTGTTTAGTTAGCATTTGTTAGTTATTTTTCTTGTTGTGTATTTGTGTTAATACATTCCTCTTTTTCTTGTGAAGCCCATTGAGAAGGACATTCTGTGATTTTGGGCTATACAAATAAAATTGAATTGAATTGAATTGAATTGAACTGTCTGAGAACAACAGGAAGGTGACATATGTGGAGGAGCTTCAGTCATATCCTGATCATCCAGACAGGTTTAACAATCTCCAGCTGCTGTGTGGAAATGTTCTGACTGGTCACTGTTACTGGGAGGTCCAGTGGAGAGGACTGGTGGATATATCAGTGAGTTACAGAGAAATCAGCAGGAGAGGAGACAGCAGAGACTGTATGTTTGGATTCAACGATCAGTCCTGGAATCTGAGATGCTCTGATCATGATGGTTACTCTGTCAGGCACAATGACAGAGACACACGTGTCTCCTCCTCCTCTGTCTCCAACAGAGTAGCAGTGTATGTGGACTGTCCTGCTGGCTCTCTGTCCTTCTACAGGGTCTCCTCTGACTCTCTGATCCACCTTCACCACCACATTCACTAAACCTCTCTATGCTGGGGTTGGGTTCTGGGGGTCTGGTTCCTGTGTGTCTCTGTGCTGAGTGTAAAGAGTCTGATCCTAGCAGAGAAACTCTGACTAATGAACAGATAGTTAGTATCTGTTCATCTAGAAAGTGTGTGTGAGCTGACGTTGATTCAGCATCATGGATCTGGACGAAGAGGAAGGAGTCCCCCCTCTAAACGTGGGAGACGGCAGCACAGTGGTTAGCGCATTCTCACGCAGACCGGAAGGTCGCGGGTTTGCGTCCCACAGAGAGCACGTCAAGGGTCCTTGGAGTAGACACCTAACCCCCGCTTCTCCCACCATTGGCGCCATCGAAGGGCAGCCTGCTGCGGTGTAAGGAGTGCAGCACACAAATTTTCCCGGTGAGGGATGAATAGAGTAATTCATTTATTTTATTTATTTTAAACCCACTTAGAGGTCAGATGATCATCTCTAACCGTCCATGACTCGTCTACATGTCAGAGATCAGTACTCACATCAGCAAACATCTGGATTCACAGGAACCAGCCTGGACTAGGATCTGGACCCAGCTGTGTGTCCATGAGGAGTTACTGGTCAAAGGATCATCCTTTAAACTTTAAATCAGATCCACAGAGGTGATAAAAGTTTAATATCTGTAGTTTTTTCTGTTTTTTTTAAAGTTGTAAGTCTACATCAGGATCCAGCAACATAAATTAGTGAGGCGTTTTAGACCAAAAAAAAAATAAAAAATATGTGAAGCCGCCCACCACCATTATAAAATCAGTTGCATGTCACAAATGATGAAAAAATGAGTTATTTATATGGTCTTGTCGATGACAATATAAGCTTTCAATGGTATAAAACTTGTATTTTTATGACAAAAAAAAATGATTATTTTTTGGATGTTACCAAACGGACATTTTATCGTTGCCGTGTTTTACGCATGCGCGAAAGTCACGAGTCAATAAGCAAATCCGGTAGTACACACGGGACTTAAAAGCAAGCTAAAACAGGTCAGGATAGCTTTCTTTTGGTCTAAATTATTCAAATGAACTGTTAATGATGTCAAAATGCGCATTTACAGTATAATAAAAGATGGAATTACCCTTTTATTTTGAAAGGTATTAAGCCTGTACGCTCACGTTAATACACGAGTACCGGAAGTAAAACGTACCGTGATTTTTACTTTAATTTTCATGGCTGTTGTTGAAATCTGAGAAGGTACTGCTTATAAAACCCGTTTTTAATGTATGAATAATCATAATATTAATATTTACCTGTTATTTTATGCTTCTTATAACATTGTTTTATATTATGAGCCAAAGAACGGAAAATCAATCATTTCCGTGCAAACCATTAAAAGTAAAGTAAACGAAATAAAACTAACACAGTTTAAGTTTTCCATCATTTTAATGTCCCTGTCCTCCACTGTCTCAGCCCAGAGAAGCATGTGTTTGATATTCTGTATTATCTCGGTTTTGTTTTTGAAGTCTCCAAATAGATGTTCTGATTTGCTGATAAATTACTTCTTCATTAAGTGAACATTTGAAACAATTTTCTTACGTGTTTTTATCTCCCAGGTTGCAACAAAACTAGCGGCAGCAGTTCAGTTTCAGACATGCCAAGTCTACCACATGCCCAGCCGCTAGTAGGCTAGGCTAATGGTAGTAGTTAGAGGTGGTAGTAGTATGAAGGAGGCCCTAGTAGCACTAGTATCAGAATCAGAATATACTTTATTTATTCCACACAGGTGAAATTTGTGTGTCACTGCAACAACTTCCTATCTGCTAAGTGAGTCGTTGTAGAGCCCGATCACGTACGGAAAGAAAGACCTCCGGTAAGGAGATGTTCTCGAGCGGAGCTGTCTGAGCCTCTTGGAGAAGGAGCTCCGCTGTTCGTCCAGGAGTGGGTAGAGAGGATGGTCATGGTTTTCCATGATGGACAAAAGTTTGTTCAGTGACCTCCTCTGTACCACTGCCTCAAGTGAGTCCTGTTTGCTGCCAATAACAGAGCCAGCCAGTCTGATTAGTTTATTCAGTCTGTAGTGGTAGTACTTAGTACTCTTAGTCAGTCTTAGTACTAGCCCCTACTAGCATTAGTAGCCACCTGTAGCTAATAGTAGCCACCAGTAGAGCTAGTCACTAGTAGCAGTCTGCATGGTCTATTGCCAGTATTGTTTTTGGTGAATGGTACGTACTATACTACCATACTGGTGATACATTACAGTTTCCAGTTTTTTTTCTGTCTATGCTGTTGTGAACCGAGTGCATTAATTTAATATTATTTCAAAGCTCTGCATAATACATATTATTGTAAATAAAATTCAGGATTTTAGATATTAATATTCGTCTACAGTGTCATTTGTCTAAATTTGTAGCAAACTAAGACTAAAATTTTCAGTCTGCAAAAAGAGCCCAATTTTGTGTTAAAATGTCCCCAGAATGAAACATTCAATGTTTAAATTTTAATTTTTCCAGTTCAGTTTTTCCGGTGAATCCCCCCAACGTTCCTAGCAGATCTCCATCTTTGTGAAGTCAAAACCTTGGCATGTCTGCAGTTTGGAAATGCAATCCTGTTCATAAGTCTAGTTTGCGAGATTAATGTAATCACACTTTTCTTCTAACTCGGCTGCCAATGTAGCATGCCTTCCGTGGGAATGTTTTTCAACTTATCTACAAGTATTTTTTTTAAACTGACAACTCCAGAGTAAACTTTCAGACATTGGCAATGAATGCAAAATATTTGGTCCAAGAAATGTTGAATCCTTTGTTCTCCTAAGTTATTGTTATTGTTATTGTAAAGGGGAATGTCTTATAAATCTCTTGGTCTTTCTTTTCCTTTTTGGGGAAAAAGAGAAAAATAGTCGAACATGCAGCTGCCATTAAAGATCTATACATCTGGATTCACAGGAACCAGTCTCGGCCTGGATCTGGATCAGGACCTGAACCCAGCTGTATATCCATGAGGAGTGACGAGTCAAAGGATCTGGCTATTTAGTTTAAATCAGATCCAGAGAGGTAATAAAAGTTTATATACTCTAGTTTTGTTCTGTCTTTTTAAAGTTGTGTTTCTATGTTAATAAATATGGACTATTATAGCTAATAATAAAATATTTTCTAAATAATCTAAACATCTGGATCCACAGGAACCAGTCTGGATCTCAGACTTGTTTTTCTTTTTTTATGGTGTAGTTTGTTTTACATTTTCATTGGATTTGGAAAGTTTAAATGTTTTGAAATTGTTTTTGGGAATTTTTGCCTTTTGTTAAAAAAGTGCTTTCAAATTGAAAAGTCAGGTCTCTTAGAAAGTACAACTTCAGAATTAAAAGAGGTTAAAAAGTGTTTTTATTCTGTTTGTTTTCTGGAAGTACTACTGACTACATCCAAAAAACAATTTTATAATAATAAAAATAATAAATTATATTTAAAAGCACCTTTCAGAATACCCGAGGTTGCTGTACAGTTCAAAACATATTATTAAACCAGAAATCAGAAATAAAATAACAATAAAAACAAAAAATAAAGCAAAAATAATAAAATAACAATAAGATAACACTAGAAACAGATAAACAATAAGCATAAATCTAGATTAACTGTATGAGGCCCTGAAAAGATGAGTTTTGAGGCTGGATTTGAAAAGTGTGAAAGAGTCCGTATTACGTAAATCAAGGGGGAGAGAATTCCAAAGCTGGAGAGCAAAGCGACTGAACACCCTGCCTCCTATAGTAGCCAGACGGGCAGGTGGAACAAGCAGGTGAAGAGAAGAAGAGAAACGGAGAGACCGAGAGGGAATGGAAATATGTAAGAGGTTCAAGATGTAGGGCGGGTCCAGATTATGAATTGCTTTTAAAGTTATGAGGAGGATTTTGAAAATAATCCTTTGTTTTATTGGAAGCTTCTGAGTTTTATTTGAATCCCTCCAGCAGTTTCTGGAAGGATTTGTTGGTCAAACCAAAAAGAAGAAAATTATGATGGTCGATCCTGGAAGTAACAAGACTATGAACAAGTATGGCAGGTGTGAGGAGTGAGAGAGGGACGGAGACGAGATGAAAGTAGGCAGAGCGGGTGATGTTATTAATGTGAGATTGAAAGGAGAGTGTGCTGACGAGGATGACACCCAGACTCTTAACCTGAGGAGAAGGAAGGACAGTGGAGTCATCAATAGAAATGGAAAAGCTGTTAGATTTGGAAAAAGTGGAACGAGTACCGACTAGAAGGACTTCAGTTTTGGAACTGTTGAGTTGGAAGAAGTTGGAGGAGAACCAAGAATGGATTTCTTGGAGACAGAGGGTAAATGAGGAAGGAGGAAGTGCAGAGGAGAGTTTGCTGGAAATGTAGAGCTGGGTGTCATCTGCGTATCAATGTAAAATAATGTTTTGCTCATGGAAAAGAGAACCGAGAAGGAGAATGTAGATGATGAAAAGAAGGAGACCAGTTATACTGGAGGATATACTGGAAATCAGTAAGAAAGGAGAGCTGGTAGTTAATTGATGCACTTTAAATCTTTTCTGTTACAGACTAAACAAACAATGTTTAATAAAGCTGTTCTTTGTTGTACATTGCTTTTTTTTTGTTGTTTTCTTTAATGTTAATGAGGATACTATGTTATGCAGAGGTGTACTTAGAACAATTTCATAGACAAATGATACTAATTATAGTCACTGCGGAGAGTGGCAGGACGCGACAGGAAATAATTGAGAAGCACTGTGGTAAGCTGTGTTGCATAATTCAGATTAATGATGACATCTGATTGTTCCTGATTCCTCCACAGAGTGGACCAGCAGAGCTCAGAGCTTCCCACTGGTCAGTCTGTCCCACAGCATCAAACACAGCTGGACTCCATTTTTATGGTCTGTCCATCTCCAACAACTACTTTTCTATCTCTTCTATTCAGTCAGCTTCATGTTGTACTTTGTAGACCAGTGGATTGTAAGGGTGTCCAACATGCATCTGATGTTTGGCTCCATGATTTCAGTCTCATTGGCTCCTTTATGTCATTTTCTCTTCCAGATGCTGGAGGACAACATCATCACTTTTGTGAAGAACCAGCTGAAGAAGCTTCTGAGTCCAGATTACCAAGAGTGCGCAGTACTGTATTAGAGAGCGAGGATGAAGAGCAGAGGAGCAGAGAGGCGTTAGTGAAGATCACAGTGGACTTCCTGAGGAGAATGAAGCAGGAGGAGCTGGCTGAGCATCTGCAGAGCAGTAAGAGGATTTCTCTAAAGATTGAAGCTGCTGATGAAACATTTACTGATGTCTCACCACCTGGAACATCACACGTTCACATCCTCATTCTTCACAGGATTAAAATATTTACTGACTGATGCTTTTTCTTCTTCTCATTCAGAACTTCTTGCTGCAGCTTGTGGACGTAAACTAAAATCCTCTCTGAAGAAGAAGTTCCAGTGTGTGTTTGAGGGGATTCCTAAAGCAGGAAGTCCAATCCTTCTGGAGCTGATTTACACAGAGCTCTACATCACAGAGGGAGGGACTGCAGAGGTCAATGATGAACATGAGGTCAGACAGATTGAAGCAGCATCCAGGAAACCATACAGACCAGAAACAAGCATCAGACAAGAAGATCTCTTTAAAGTCACACCTGAAAGAGATCAACCAATCAGAACAGTGATGACAAAGGGCGTGGCTGGCATTGGGAAAACTGTCCTAACACAGAAGTTCACTCTGGACTGGGCTGAAGACAAAGCCAACCAGGACATCCAGTTGATGTTCCCACTGACTTTCAGAGAGCTGAATGTGCTAAAAGAGAGAAAGTTCAGCTTGGTGCAACTTGTTCATCACTTCTTTACTGAAACCAAAGAAGCAGGAATCTTCAGCTTTCAAGACTTCCAGGTTCTCTTCATCCTTGATGGTCTGGATGAGTGTCGACTTCCTCTGGACTTCCACAACAATGAGACCCTGACTGATGTCACAGAGTCCACCTCAGTGGATGTGCTGCTGACCAACCTCATCAGGGGGAACCTGCTTCCCTCTGCTCGCCTCTGGATCACCACACGGCCTTCAGCAGCCAATCAAATCCCTCCTCACTGTGTTGGCATGGTGACTGAGGTCAGGGGGTTCACTGACCCAGAGAAGGAGGAGTACTTCAGGAAGAGGTTCAGAGATGAGAAGAAGGCCAGCAGGATCATCTCCCACATAAAGACATCACGAAGCCTCCACATCATGTGCCACATCCCAGTCTTCTGCTGGATCACTGCTACAGTTCTGGAGGATATATTGAAAACCAGTAAGAAAGGAGAGCTGCCCAGTACCCTGACTGAGATGTACATCCACTTCCTGGTGTTTCAGATCAAAGTAAAGAAGGTCAAACATGATGGAGGAGCTGAGACAGAGCCACACTGGAGTCCAGAGAGCAGGAAGATGATTGAGTCACTGGCCAAACTGGCCTTTGATCAGCTGCAAAAAGGAAACCTGATCTTCTATGAATCAGACCTGACAGAGTGTGGCATCGATATCACAGCTGCCTCAGTGTTCTCAGGACTGTTCACACAGATCTTTAGAGAGGAGAAAGGACTGTACCAGGTGAAGATGTTCAGCTTCATCCATCTGACTGTTCAGGAGTTTCTGGCTGCTCTTCATGTCCGTCTGACCTTCATCACATCTGGAGTCAATCTGATGGAGGAGAAAAAAACATCCTTGTGGTCCTCATTATTTAAAGAAACAAATGATGACCTCCACCAGAGTGCTGTGATGAAGGCCTTACAGAGTCCAAATGGAAACCTGGACTTGTTCCTCCGCTTCCTCCTGGGTCTTTCACTGCAGACCAATCAGAACCTCTTAGGAGGCCTGCTGACACAGACAGGAAGTAGCTCACAGACCAATCAGGAAACAGTTCGGTTCATCAAGAAGAAGATCAGTGAAAACCTGTCTGCAGAGAGAAGCATCAACCTGTTCCACTGTCTGAATGAACTGAATGATCGTTCTCTGGTGGAGGAGATCCAACAGTCTCTGAGATCAGGAAGTCTCTCCACAGATGAACTGTCTCCTGCTCAGTGGTCTGCTCTGGTCTTCATCTTAATGTCATCAGAAGAAGATCTGGATGTATTTGACCTGCAGAAATATTCTCCTTCAGAGGAGGTTCTTCTGAGGCTGCTGCCAGTGGTCAAAGTCTCCAACAAAGCTCTGTAAGAACAAGATTAAACTTTCTAAATCCTTTCTTTTAGTGTCTAAAAGGAGACAGATGAAAAAAGGAGAAATCCACCATCATCAGGTCTCATTTAGTCATTGATTGATTTTTGAAGTTGGTTTATTTTCTTCATGATTTCAGGTATCATCAGGTATTTGTACATCACGTGTTTTCATCTGGTCTAAATGTAAACAACTTGTTTACTTAACCTGATAAAACCCCACAGCCTTCTTATACGTAATCTGATAGAAATATAATAGGTTCTGTACATTTTTGCAGCCACTATATCACGCTATGAGGGACGTGGTTGGTCTTCACACAGTTTAGCAATACAAAGATTTGTAGGGTAAACATGGGAATATCTTCTATTCTCCTTCCAAAGGTGCAGAATTGATCCAGTAACCCTGTGATATACACATACACATTCACTTAAAAAGGCATTAGGCTTGATGCAGATGAAACACCTGAGAAAACAGTGTCTGAGGAGCCTTCGCATCAGGAGATTGAGCGCACCTGCAATCACGGCCATGATCCAAGGACAAGAGACGAGGCAGAAGCCAGACCTCCACCATGGGATAGGAAACAAGGCCAGAGCCAGATCTCCACCAGGGGATGAGAGACGAGGCCGGAGCCAGGTCTCCACTAGTGGGGATAAGAGACAAGGGCGGAGCCAGACCTCCACCAGGGGATGTGAGACGAGGCCAAAGCCAGATCTTCACCAGCGGATAAGAGACGAGGCCGGAGCCAGATCTCCACCAGGGGATGTGGGATGAGGGCGTAGCCAGATCTCCATCAGGTGACAAGAGACGAGCGCGGAGTCAGATCTCCACCAGTGGGGATAAGAGACAAGGGCGGAGCCAGATCTCCACCAGGGGATAAGACACCAGGGCGAAGGGAGAGGATGAGAGACGAGGCCTTGATGTGCCTTGATCCTCTTTTTAAAACTGTTTCTCTCCTGTTGGGACAGCCTTTAGCCTTCCTGTCACACTGCATGTAGAAATATTAAAAGTGTAAAGACACACTTTTTAAACAAGTCCATTTAATTTGTAGTTTGTTTATTTTTTAGTTTTTGTGTCAAACATCATTTTAGTATTTTATTGTTTCCTCTCTCCTCCTCAGACTGAGACGCTGTAATCTCTCAGAGAGAAGCTCTGAAGCTTTGTCCTCACTTCTCAGCTCCCCGTCGTGCAGGCTGAGAGAACTGGATCTGAGTGACAACAACCTGCAGGATTCAGGAGTTAAGAGGCTGAGTGATGGATTGAAGAGTCCAAACTGTAAACTGGAATCTCTCAGGTCAGGATTCATACACCAGTTCACATGATGCTCTTTAGATCTCTCAGAAACTGATGATGGAAGCAGAATGTCTGTCAAACTACAAACACTGCCTCATAATAAAAATAAACATCACATATGTTAATATTACAGTGTCTTGGTGATCTCCTGTCTTTGTTATATAGCGCCACCATGAGGTCAGGTTTAATTCTAGCTGTAGTTCAACAGCAGTTCTCTCAGTGTTTCTGGTAAATGTCTTGTTTCCTTCAGGCTGTCAGGATGTCTGATCACAGAGGAAGGCTGTGCTTCTCTGGCCTCAGCTCTGACCTCCAACCCCTCCCATTTGAGAGAGCTGGACCTGAGCTACAACCATCCAGGAGATTCAGGAGTGACGCTGCTAACAGCTGGACTGGAGAATCCACACTGGAGAATGGAGAATCTCAGGTATGGAGAGATTTTTACACACAGCAGATCCACATTTCTCTAAACACATGAGGAAGAACTGTTTCTATTTCTCTGTCCTTCACTCAGCTTCTGATTCCATCCTGATTCTGAGTTTTATTAAAACAATGAAGGAGACTTCTGCTTCATTTGATAGAAAGTTTAAGAACTTCACATAAAAACATTCTTCTTACAGAAGTGGCTTCACTGATGATCAATAAATTCTCAATATTGGTTCATACTTGATGTTTCTGTAGAAAAAAAAAAGAGAACAAATTAAAGATCTTTCCAGAGAGAGAGAGAGAGAGAAGAAGCAGCTTCTTGGTTTCTTTGAGAAGAGGTGAGCAGCTCCTGGACCAACACAGTCTGATCTGATATCAGCAGCATGTTTGGATTCATTCATGTCATATTTAATAGATTATACAATAGATCTGAGCTGTTTTAAAATAATTACTGAAAAACTTCATTCAGTTCATTAACAAGAAAACAAGGAGGAGATGAATAAAAATCCAAATAAAGGTAGTGAAGAGGTGGAGGAGAAATATGTGGGAGAAGTATTGATCAAGTAGGTCCACCATGATGCTTTATACATAGGAGACAGAACTTCTTGCTACGGCCCTGGCTGTGTGCGAATCAGCAGCTGTGAGACTGCAGCTCATTTTGTCAGGATGCTGAAAATACCAGTGTGGATGTTGGACTCAATAGAGGCTGGATGATGCGACTGAAGCAGCAGACTGGATCAGATCTGAAAGAAGTGTGGTGAGATGATGCTGCTGATACCTCTGATTGTCTTGCTGTCCACACACCAGCAGGATCTGCAGGAAGAATGTTCTAGAACAAATCCTCAGTGATGATGCTGTCAGAGTGTGAAGCAGCTGTCTCAGCTCCAAACAGGCTTGAAGACACAACGTGGCCTCAAACAGAGTCTCTGACAGTCATTTAGATTAATGTCACTTTAACATTTCACAGATGATCAGAACAAAGAATCCGAGCCAATCTGCTCTGCACAGGAAGCTGATCAATAAGACTTCAGGTCAGAGAGAAGACGGCAGCTCTTGGTTAGATCAGGACTTTCTGCAGAGTTCTTCTTCTGTAAAGAAGAAGATGTCTGAAAGAAGAAACTGGGACTTCCACAAAGCAGCTTTGTTGCTGTGGACCAATCAGCTTCCTGATTCTGCTCCTTCTAGTCTGGAGATGCTCCATTCAGGTGGAGGTGTCCAGATGTTGGACTGCTCCTTTCTCAGTGTAGAACAAAGTGTGTATGAGAGCCATGTAATGTCCATGTTAACATGATCTGACCCCCTCCTCCTTTCAGGGTGGAACCTGCTGGAGAACCATGGCTGAGACCAGGTCTGAGGAAGTGTAAGTGTGTTCTTCATTGGATTCATCCCATCCAGCCATCTTCACTCTGTCACATCACTCATTCATCAGTCAGCATCAAAGTGTCAATAGATCAATAACTGCAGCTGGATTGTGTTTATTCTCTCCAACAGATTCCTGTCCACTCACAATCGACACCAACACAGTGGCAAAAGACCTCAAATTGTCTGATAACAAAAGGAAGGTGACATGTGTGGCGGGGCTTCAGTCATATCCTGATCATCCAGACAGATTTATCAGGTCTCAGTTTCTGTGTGGAAATGTTCTGACTGGTCGCTGTTACTGGGAGGTCCAGTGGAGAGGACTGGTGGAAATTTCAGTGAGTTACAGTGAAATCAGCAGGAGAGGAGACATGAAAGACTGTTGGTTTGGATCCAACGATCAGTCCTGGAGTCTGACCTGCTCTGATGATGATGGTTACTCTGTCAGGCACAATAACAGAAAAACAAGTATCTCCTCCTCCTCTGTCTCCAACAGAGTAGCAGTGTATGTGGACTGTCCTGCTGGCTCTCTGTCCTTCTACAGCATCTCCTCTGACTCTCTGATCCACCTTCACACTTTCACCACCACATTCACTAAACCCCTCTATGCTGGGGTTGGGTTCTATTGTTCTGGTTCCAGTGTGTCTCTGTACTGAGTCTAAAGAGTCTGATCCTAGCAGAGAAACTCTGACTGATGAACAGATATTTCAGTTTGAATGTTTGTAGAATTACAAGCACATAAGATAGAACAATAGTTCTTTCTGATGTAAAAACAGAAGAATTCTACTTCCATATCACACATGCAACGTGTCCCAGAGTTCTTTGTTCTTCAGAAAGTCAGTCAAAAATATTAAAAGCAGTAGAATCCCAACTGTGAGAGTTTGATGGATATTTCCATGTATTTGGGTAATTTTTTTTAGCAAAGGCCGAGTGTTTGTTCTCAAAATGTCTCGCAACATTTGACTTTTTGTTGTTTTTTCAGTACATATGAAGCAGACTGGTAAACCAGTTTCACTAACAGTGAAAGTAAAAGAATCTGTCCACATAGAATTAAACCGTCTGTTATCTTCTTTGTGAAGATAACTGGGAGGTCATATGCTGAATAGGCTGAATCCTTTTCTTGGTTTTATCCATCATTTATCTTCCAGGCGGAGGTCAAAAATCACGCTGGTATTGTGCTGGAAAAACGCCGGCTGCCAGACGTGAGGGACGCCTGGAAGTCGAATGTCGCACATCGGCGGTTGTGACGCATATTTTGGGCGGTAAAAATATTAAAAACATTTCCTTTTAATGTTACAAGTTTACCATAATCTTCAAATTCAGAATTATATTTTAAAAAGAACAAACTAAAATAAAATTTATTTATATACTGTAAGTCCTGCTGGCTCTCTGTCCTTCTACAGAGTCTCCTCTGACTCTCTGATCCACCTCCACACCTTCACCACCACATTCACTAAACCTCTCTATGCTGGGTTTCGGGTCTGGTGGTCCAGGTCTGGTTCCTGTGTGTTTCTGTGCTGAGCATAAAGAGTCTGAACTTCGCAGACAAACTCTGACTAATGAACAGATAGTTAGTATCTGTTCATCTGGAAAGTGTGTGTGAGCTGATGTTGATTCAGCATCATGGATCTGGACGAAGAGGAAGGAGTCCCCTCTCTAAACGTGGGAGACGGCAGCAGAGTGGTTAGCGCGTTCTCACGCGGACCGGAAGGTCGCGGGTTTAGTCCCACAGAGAGCACGTCTAGGGTCCTTGGAGTAGACACCTAACCCCCGCTTCTCCCACCATTGGCGCCATCGAAGGGCAGCCTGCTGCGGTGTAAGGAGTGCAGCACACAAATTTTCCCGGTGAGGGATGAATAGAGTAATTCATTTATTTTATTTATTTTAAACCCACTCAGAGGTCAGATGATCATCTCTAACCGTCCATGACTCGTCTACATGTCAGAGATCAGTACTCACATCAGCAAACATCTGGATTCACAGAAACCAGCCTGGACTAGGATCTGGACCCAGCTGTGTGTCCATGAGGAGTTACTGGTCAAAGGATCATCCTTTAAACTTTAAATCAGATCCACAGAAGTGATAAAAGTTTAATATTTGTAGTTTTGTTCTGTTTTTTTTTTTAAAGTTGTAAGTCTACATCAGGATCCAGCAACATAAATTATTGAGGCGTTTTAGACCAAAAAAAAAACAAATATGTGACGCCGCCCACCCCCATCATTAAATCAGTTGCATGTCACATATGATGAAAAAATGAGTTATTTATATGGTCTTGTCGATGACAAAATAAGCTTTCAATGGTATAAAACTTGTATTTTTATGACAAAAAAAATGACCCAGTTATATTTTTTTACTATTATTTTTTGGATGTTACCAAACGGACATTTTATCGTTGCCATGTTTTGCGCATGCGCGAAAGTCACGAGTCAATAAGCAAATCCGGTAGTACACACTGGACTTAAAAACAAGCTAAAACAGGTCAGGATAGCTTTCTTTTGGCCTAAATTATTCAAATGAACTGTTAATGATGTCAAAATGCGCATTTACAGTATAATGAAAGATGGAATTACCCTTTTATTTTTGAAAGGTATTAAGCCTGTACGCTCACGTTAATACACGAGTACCGGAAGTAAAAAGTACCGTGATTTTTACTTTAATTTTCATGGCTGTTGTTGAAATCTGAGAAGGTACTGCCTGTAAAACACGTTTTTAATGAATGAATAATCATAATAATAATATTTACTTCATGCTTCTTATAACATTGTTTTATAATATGAGCCAAAGAACGGAAAATCCATCATTTCCGTGCAAACCATTAAAAGTAAAGTAAACGAAATAAAACTAATACAGTTTAAGTTTTCCATCATTTTAATGTCCCTGTCCTCCACTGTCTCAGCCCAGAGAAGCATGTGTTTGATATTCTGTATTATCTCGGTTTTGTTTTTGAAGTCTCCAAATAGATGTTCTGATTTGTTGATAAATGACTTCTTAATTAAGTGAACATTTGAAACAATTTTCTTACGTGTTTTTTTCTCCCAGGTTGCAACAAAACTAGCGGCAGTAGTTCAGTTTCAGACATGCCAAGTCTACCACATGCCCAGCCGCTAGTAGGCCAGACTAGTGGTAGTAGTAGTGGTGGTAGTAGTATGAAGGAGGCACTAGTAGCACTAGTACTAGCCCCTACTAGCATTAGTAGCCACCTGTGGCCAATAGTAGCCACTAGTAGAGCTAGTCTCTAGTAGCCGTCTGCATGGTCTATTGCCAGTATTGTTTTTGGTGAATGGTACGTACTATACTACCATACTGGTGATACATTACAGTTTCCAGTTTTTTTTCTGTCTATGCTGTTGTGAACCGAGTGCATTAATTTAATATTATTTCAAAGCTCTGCATAATGCATATTATTGTAAATAAAATTCAGGATTTTAGATATTAATATTCGTCTACAGTGTCATTTGTCTAAATTTGTAGCAAACTAAGAATAAAATTTTCAGTCTGCAAAAAGAGCCCAATATTGTGTTAAAATGTCCCCAGAATGAAACATTCAATGTTTAAATTTTAATTTTTCCGGAAGTTCAGTTTTTCCGATAAAGCCCCCCGACGTTCCTAGCAGATCTCCATCTTTGTGAAGTCAAAACCTTGGCATGTCTGCAGTTTGGAAGTGCAATCCTGTTCATAAGTCTAGTTTGCGAGATTAATGTAATCACACTTTTCTTCTAACTCGGCTGCCAATGTAGCATGCCTTCCGTGGGAATGTTTTTCAACTTATCTATTTTTTTAAACTGACAACTCCAGAGTAAACTTTCAGACATTGGCAATGAATGCAAAATATTTGGTCCAAGAAATGTTGAATCCTTTGTTCTCCTAAGTTATTGTTATTGTAAAAGGGAATGTCTTATAAATCTCTTGGTCTTTCTTTTCCTTTTTGGGGAAAAAGAGAAAAATAGTCGAACATGCAGCTTCCATTAAGGATCTATACATCTAGATTCACAGGAACCAGTCTCGGCCTGGATCTGGATCAGGACCTGAACCCAGCTGTATATCCATGAGGAGTGACGGGTCAAAGGATCTGGGTATTGACTTTAAATCAGATCCAGAGAGGTAATAAAAGTTTAAATACACTAGTTTTGTTCTGTCTTTTTAAAGTTGCGTTTCTATGTTAATAAATATGGACTATTGTAGCTAATAATAAAATATTTTCTAAATAATCTAAACATCTGTATCCACAGGAACCAGTCTGGATCTCAGACTTGTTTTTCTTTTTTTATGGTGTAATTTGTTTTACATTTTCATTGGATTTGGAAAGTTTGAATGTTTTGAAATTGTTTTTGGGAATTTTTGTCTTTTGTTAAAAAAGTGCTTTCAAATTGAAAAGTCAGGTCTCTTAGAAAGTACAACTTCAGAATTAAAAGAGGTTAAAAAGTGTTTTTATTCTGTTTGTTTTCTGGAAGTACTACTGACTACATCCAAAAAAAATTTTTATAATAATAAAAATAATAAATTATATTTAAAAGCACCTTTCAGAATACCAGAGGTTGCTGTACAGTTCAAAACATATTATTAAACCAGAAATCAGAAATAAAATAACAATAAAAACAAAAAATAAAGCAAAAATAATAAAATAACAATAAGATAACACTAGAAACAGATAAATAATAAGCATAAATCTAGATTAACTGTATGAGGCCCTGAAAAGATGGGTTGTGAGGCTGGATTTGAAAAGTGTGAAAGAGTCCGTATTACGTAAATCAAGGGGGAGAGAATTCCAAAGCTGGAGAGCAAAGCGACTGAACACCCTGCCTCCTATAGTAGCCAGACGGGCAGGTGGAACAAGCAGGTGAAGAGAAGAAGAGAAACGGAGAGACCGAGAGGGAATGGAAATATGTAAGAGGTTCAAGATGTAGGGCGGGTCCAGATTATGAATTGCTTTTAAAGTTATGAGGAGGATTTTGAAAATAATCCTTTGTTTTATTGGAAGCTTCTGAGTTTTATTTGAATCCCTCCAGCAGTTTCTGGAAAGATTTGTTGGTCAAACCAAAAAGAAGAAAATTATGATGGTCGATCCTGGAAGTAACAAGACTATGAACAAGTATGGTAGGTGTGAGGAGTGAGAGAGGGACGGAGACGAGATGAAAGTAGGCAGAGCGGGTGATGTTATTAATGTGAGATTGAAAGGAGAGTGTGCTGACGAGGATGACACCCAGACTCTTAACCTGAGAAGAAGGAAGGACAGTGGAGTCATCAATAGAAATGGAAAAGCTGTTAGATTTGGAAAAAGTGGAACGAGTACCGACTAGAAGGACTTCAGTTTTGGAACTGTTGAGTTGGAAGAAGTTGGAGGAGAACCAAGAATGGATTTCTTGAAGACAGAGGGTAAATGAGGAAGGAGGAAGTGCAGAGGAGAGTTTGCTGGAAATGTAGAGCTGGGTGTCATCTGCGTATCAATGGAAAATAATGTTATGCTCATGGAAAAGAGAACCGAGAAGGAGAATGTAGATGATGAAAAGAAGGAGACCAGTTATACTGGAGGATATACTGGAAATCAGTAAGAAAGGAGAGCTGGTAGTTAATTGATGCACTTTAAATCTTTTCTGTTACAGACTAAACAAACAATGTTTAATAAAGCTGTTCTTTGTTGTACATTGCTTTTTTTTTGTTGTTTTCTTTAATGTTAATGAGGATACTATGTTATGCAGAGGTGTACTTAGAACAATTTCATAGACAAATGATACTAATTATAGTCACTGCGGAGAGTGGCAGGACGCGACAGGAAATAATTGAGAAGCACTGTGGTAAGCTGTGTTGCATAATTCAGATTAATGATGACATCTGATTGTTCCTGATTCCTCCACAGAGTGGACCAGCAGAGCTCAGAGCTTCCCACTGGTCAGTCTGTCCCACAGCATCAAACACAGCTGGACTCCATATTTATGGTCTGTCCATCTCCAACAACTACTTTTCTATCTCTTCTATTCAGTCAGCTTCATGTTGTACTTTGTAGGCCAGTGGATTGTCAGGGTGTCCAACATGCACCTGATGTTTGGCTCCATGATTTCAGTCTCATTGGCTCCTTTATGTCATTTTCTCTTCCAGATGCTGGAGGACAACATCATCACTTTTGTGAAGAACCAGCTGAAGAAGCTTCTGAGTCCAGATTACCAAGAGTGCGCAGTACTGTATTAGAGAGCGAGGATGAAGAGCAGAGGAGCAGAGAGGCGTTAGTGAAGATCACAGTGGACTTCCTGAGGAGAATGAAGCAGGAGGAGCTGGCTGAGCATCTGCAGAGCAGTAAGAGGATTTCTCTAAAGATTGAAGCTGCTGATGAAACATTTACTGATGTCTCACCACCTGGAACATCACACGTTCACATCCTCATTCTTCACAGGATTAAAATATTTACTGACTGATGCTTTTTCTTCTTCTCATTCAGAACTTCTTGCTGCAGCTTGTGGACGTAAACTAAAATCCTCTCTGAAGAAGAAGTTCCAGTGTGTGTTTGAGGGGATTCCTAAAGCAGGAAGTCCAATCCTTCTGGAGCTGATTTACACAGAGCTCTACATCACAGAGGGAGGGACTGCAGAGGTCAATGATGAACATGAGGTCAGACAGATTGAAGCAGCATCCAGGAAACCATACAGACCAGAAACAAGCATCAGACAAGAAGATCTCTTTAAAGTCACACCTGAAAGAGATCAACCAATCAGAACAGTGATGACAAAAGGCGTGGCTGGCATTGGGAAAACTGTCCTAACACAGAAGTTCACTCTGGACTGGGCTGAAGACAAAGCCAACCAGGACATCCAGTTGATGTTCCCACTGACTTTCATAGAGCTGAATGTGCTAAAAGAGAGAAAGTTCAGCTTGGTGCAACTTGTTCATCACTTCTTTACTGAAACCAAAGAAGCAGGAATCTTCAGCTTTCAAGACTTCCAGGTTCTCTTCATCCTTGATGGTCTGGATGAGTGTCGACTTCCTCTGGACTTCCACAACAATGAGACCCTGACTGATGTCACAGAGTCCACCTCAGTGGATGTGCTGCTGACCAACCTCATCAGGGGGAACCTGCTTCCCTCTGCTCGCCTCTGGATCACCACACGGCCTTCAGCAGCCAATCAAATCCCTCCTCACTGTGTTGGCATGGTGACTGAGGTCAGGGGGTTCACTGACCCAGAGAAGGAGGAGTACTTCAGGAAGAGGTTCAGAGATGAGAAGAAGGCCAGCAGGATCATCTCCCACATAAAGACATCACGAAGCCTCCACATCATGTGCCACATCCCAGTCTTCTGCTGGATCACTGCTACAGTTCTGGAGGATATATTGAAAACCAGTAAGAAAGGAGAGCTGCCCAGTACCCTGACTGAGATGTACATCCACTTCCTGGTGCTTCAGACCAAAGTCAAGAAGGTAAAGTATGATGGAGGAGCTGAGACAGATCCACACTGGAGTCCAGAGAGCAGGAAGATGATTGAATCACTGGCCAAACTGGCCTTTGATCAGCTGCAAAAAGGAAACCTGATCTTCTATGAATCAGACCTGACAGAGTGTGGCATCGATATCACAGCAGCCTCAGTGTACTCAGGACTGTTCACACAGATCTTTAGAGAGGAGAAAGGACTGTACCAGGTGAAGATGTTCAGCTTCATCCATCTGACTGTTCAGGAGTTTCTGGCTGCTCTTCATGTCCGTCTGACCTTCATCACATCTGGAGTCAATCTGATGGAGGAGAAAAAAACATCCTTGTGGTCCTCATTATTTAAAGAAACAAATGATGACCTCCACCAGAGTGCTGTGATGAAGGCCTTACAGAGTCCAAATGGAAACCTGGACTTGTTCCTCCGCTTCCTCCTGGGTCTTTCACTGCAGACCAATCAGAACCTCTTAGGAGGCCTGCTGACACAGACAGGAAGTAGCTCACAGACCAATCAGGAAACAGTTCGGTTCATCAAGAAGAAGATCAGTGAAAACCTGTCTGCAGAGAGAAGCATCAACCTGTTCCACTGTCTGAATGAACTGAATGATCGTTCTCTGGTGGAGGAGATCCAACAGTCTCTGAGATCAGGAAGTCTCTCCACAGATGAACTGTCTCCTGCTCAGTGGTCTGCTCTGGTCTTCATCTTAATGTCATCAGAAGAAGATCTGGATGTATTTGACCTGCAGAAATATTCTCCTTCAGAGGAGGTTCTTCTGAGGCTGCTGCCAGTGGTCAAAGTCTCCAACAAAGCTCTGTAAGAACAAGATTAAACTTTCTAAATCCTTTCTTTTAGTGTCTAAAAGCAGACAGATGAAAAAAGGAGAAATCCACCATCATCAGGTCTCATTTAGTCATTGATTGATTTTTGAAGTTGGTTTATTTTCTTCATGATTTCAGGTATCATCAGGTATTTGTACATCACGTGTTTTCATCTGGTCTAAAATTAAACAACTTGTTTACTTAACCTGATAAAACCCCACAGCCTTCTTATACGTAATCTGATAGAAATATAATAGGTCCTGTACATTTTTGCAGCCACTATATCACGCTATGAGGGACGTGGTTGGTCTTCACACAGTTTAGCAATACAAAGATTTGTAGGGTAAACATGGGAATATCTTCTATTCTCCTTCCAAAGGTGCAGAATTGATCCAGTAACCCTGTGATATACACATACACATTCACTTAAAAAGGCATTAGGCTTGATGCAGATGAAACACCTGAGAAAACAGTGTCTGAGGAGCCTTCGCATCAGGAGATTGAGCGCACCTGCAATCACGGCCATGATCCAAGGACAAGAGACGAGGCAGAAGCCAGACCTCCACCAGGGGATAGGAAACAAGGCCAGAGCCAGATCTCCACCAGGGGATGAGAGACGAGGCCGGAGCCAGGTCTCCACTAGTGGGGATAAGAGACGAGGCCGGAGCCAGATCTCCACCAGGGGATGTGGGATGAGGGCGTAGCCAGATCTCCATCAGGTGACAAGAGACGAGCGCGGAGTCAGATCTCCACCAGTGGGGATAAGAGACAAGGGCGGAGCCAGATCTCCACCAGGGGATAAGACACCAGGGCGGAGGGAGAGGATGAGAGACGAGGCCTTGATGTGCCTTGATCCTCTTTTTAAAACTGTTTCTCTCCTGTTGGGACAGCCTTTAGCCTTCCTGTCACACTGCATGTAGAAATATTAAAAGTGTAAAGACACACTTTTTAAACAAGTCCATTTAATTTGTAGTTTGTTTATTTTTTAGTTTTTGTGTCAAACATCATTTTAGTATTTTATTGTTTCCTCTCTCCTCCTCAGACTGAGACGCTGTAATCTCTCAGAGAGAAGCTCTGAAGCTTTGTCCTCACTTCTCAGCTCCCCGTCGTGCAGGCTGAGAGAACTGGATCTGAGTGACAACAACCTGCAGGATTCAGGAGTTAAGAGGCTGAGTGATGGATTGAAGAGTCCAAACTGTAAACTGGAATCTCTCAGGTCAGGATTCATACACCAGTTCACATGATGCTCTTTAGATCTCTCAGAAACTGATGATGGAAGCAGAATGTCTGTCAAACTACAAACACTGCCTCATAATAAAAATAAACATCACATATGTTAATATTACAGTGTCTTGGTGATCTCCTGTCTTTGTTATATAGCGCCACCATGAGGTCAGGTTTAATTCTAGCTGTAGTTCAACAGCAGTTCTCTCAGTGTTTCTGGTAAATGTCTTGTTTCCTTCAGGCTGTCAGGATGTCTGATCACAGAGGAAGGCTGTGCTTCTCTGGCCTCAGCTCTGACCTCCAACCCCTCCCATTTGAGAGAGCTGGACCTGAGCTACAACCATCCAGGAGATTCAGGAGTGAAGCTGCTAACAGCTGGACTGGAGGATCCACACTGGAGAATGGAGAATCTCAGGTATGGAGAGATTTTTACACACAGCAGATCCACATTTCTCTAAACACATGAGGAAGAACTGTTTCTATTTCTCTGTCCTTCACTCAGCTTCTGATTCCATCCTGATTCTGAGTTTTATTAAAACAATGAAGGAGACTTCTGCTTCATTTGATAGAAAGTTTAAGAACTTCACATAAAAACATTCTTCTTACAGAAGTGGCTTCACTGATGATCAATAAATTCTCAATATTGGTTCATACTTGATGTTTCTGTAGAAAAAAAAAAAGAGAACAAATTAAAGATCTTTCCAGAGAGAGAGAGAGAGAGAGAAGAAGCAGCTTCTTGGTTTCTTTGAGAAGAGGTGAGCAGCTCCTGGACCAACACAGTCTGATCTGATATCAGCAGCATGTTTGGATTCATTCATGTCATATTTAATAGATTATACAATAGATCTGAGCTGTTTTAAAATAATTACTGAAAAACTTCATTCAGTTCATTAACAAGAAAACAAGGAGGAGATGAATAAAAATCCAAATAAAGGTAGTGAAGAGGTGGAGGAGAAAGATGTGGGAGAAGTATTGATCAAATAGGTCCACCATGATGCTTTATACATAGGAGACAGAACTTCTTTCTACGACCCTGGCTGTGTGCGAATCAGCAGCTGTGAGACTGCAGCTCATTTTGTCAGGGTGCTGAAAAAACCAGTGTGGATGTTGGACTCAATAGAGGCTGGATGATGCGACTGAAGCAGCAGACTGGATCAGATCTGAAAGAAGTGTGGTGAGATGATGCTGCTGATACCTCTGATTGTCTTGCTGTCCACACACCAGCAGGATCTGCAGGAAGAATGTTCTAGAACAAATCCTCAGTGATGATGCTGTCAGAGTGTGAAGCAGCTGTCTCAGCTCCAAACAGGCTTGAAGACACAACGTGGCCTCAAACAGAGTCTCTGACAGTCATTTAGATTCATGTCACTTTAACATTTCACAGATGATCAGAACAAAGAATCCGAGCCAATCTGCTCTGCACAGGAAGCTGATCAATAAGACTTCAGGTCAGAGAGAAGACGGCAGCTCTTGGTTAGATCAGGACTTTCTGCAGAGTTCTTCTTCTGTAAAGAAGAAGATGTCTGAAAGAAGAAACTGGGACTTCCACAAAGCAGCTTTGTTGCTGTGGACCAATCAGCTTCCTGATTCTGCTCCTTCTAGTCTGGAGATGCTCCATTCAGGTGGAGGTGTCCAGATGTTGGACTGCTCCTTTCTCAGTGTAGAACAAAGTGTGTATGAGAGCCATGTAATGTCCATGTTAACATGATCTGACCCCCTCCTCCTTTCAGGGTGGAACCTGCTGGAGAACCATGGCTGAGACCAGGTCTGAGGAAGTGTAAGTGTGTTCTTCATTGGATTCATCCCATCCAGCCATCTTCACTCTGTCACATCACTCATTCATCAGTCAGCATCAAAGTGTCAATAGATCAATAACTGCAGCTGGATTGTGTTTATTCTCTCCAACAGATTCCTGTCCACTCACAATCGACACCAACACAGTGGCAAAAGACCTCAAATTGTCTGATAACAAAAGGAAGGTGACATGTGTGGTGGGGCTTCAGTCATATCCTGATCATCCAGACAGATTTATCAGGTCTCAGTTTCTGTGTGGAAATGTTCTGACTGGTCGCTGTTACTGGGAGGTCCAGTGGAGAGGACTGGTGGAAATTTCAGTGAGTTACAGTGAAATCAGCAGGAGAGGAGACATGAAAGACTGTTGGTTTGGATCCAACGATCAGTCCTGGAGTCTGACCTGCTCTGATGATGATGGTTACTCTGTCAGGCACAATAACAGAAAAACAAGTATCTCCTCCTCCTCTGTCTCCAACAGAGTAGCAGTGTATGTGGACTGTCCTGCTGGCTCTCTGTCCTTCTACAGCATCTCCTCTGACTCTCTGATCCACCTTCACACTTTCACCACCACATTCACTAAACCTCTCTATGCTGGGGTTGGGTTCTATTGTTCTGGTTCCAGTGTGTCTCTGTACTGAGTCTAAAGAGTCTGATCCTAGCAGAGAAACTCTGACTGATGAACAGATATTTCAGTTTGAATGTTTGTAGAATTACAAGCACATAAGATAGAACAATAGTTCTTTCTGATGTAAAAACAGAAGAATTCTACTTCCATATCACACATGTAACGTGTCCCAGAGTTCTTTGTTCTTCAGAAAGTCAGTCAAAAATATTAAAAGCAGTAGAATCCCAACTGTGAGAGTTTGATGGATATTTCCATGTATTTGGGTAATTTTTTTTAGCAAAGGCCGAGTGTTTGTTCTCAAAATGTCTCGCAACATTTGACTTTTTGTTGTTTATCAGTTTTTTCAGTACATATGAAGCAGACTGGTAAACCAGTTTCACTAACAGTGAAAGTAAAAGAATCTGTCACATAGAATTAAACCGTCTGTTATCTTCTTTGTGAAGATAACTGGGAGGTCATATGGTGAATAGGCTGAATCCTTTTCTTGGTTTTATCCATCATTTATCTTCCAGGCGGAGGTCAAAAATCACGCTGGTATTGTGCTGGAAAAACGCCGGCTGCCAGACGTGAGGGACCCAGCTGTGTGTCCATGAGGAGTTACTGGTCAAAGGATCATCCTTTAAACTTTAAATCAGATCCACAGAAGTGATAAAAGTTTAATATTTGTAGTTTTGTTCTGTTTTTTTTTTTAAGTTGTAAGTCTACATCAGGATCCAGCAACATAAATTATTGAGGCGTTTTAGACCAAAAAAAACCAAATATGTGACGCCGCCCACCCCCATCATTAAATCAGTTGCATGTCACATATGATGAAAAAATGAGTTATTTATATGGTCTTGTCGATGACAAAATAAGCTTTCAATGGTATAAAACTTGTATTTTTATGACAAAAAAAAAATGACCCAGTTATATTTTTCTACTATTATTTTTGGATGTTACCAAACGGACATTTTATCGTTGCCATGTTTTGCGCATGCGCGAAAGTCACGAGTCAATAAGCAAATCCGGTAGTACATACTGGACTTAAAAACAAGCTAAAACAGGTCAGGATAGCTTTCTTTTGGCCTAAATTATTCAAATGAACTGTTAATGATGTCAAAATGCGCATTTACAGTATAATGAAAGATGGAATTACCCTTTTATTTTGAAAGGTATTAAGCCTGTACGCTCACGTTAATACACGAGTACCGGAAGTAAAAGTACCGTGATTTTTACTTTAATTTTCATGGCTGTTGTTGAAATCTGAGAAGGTACTGCCTGTAAAACACGTTTTTAATGAATGAATAATCATAATAATAATATTTACTTCATGCTTCTTATAACATTGTTTTATAATATGAGCCAAAGAACGGAAAATCCATCATTTCCGTGCAAACCATTAAAAGTAAAGTAAACGAAATAAAACTAATACAGTTTA
Source organism: Neostethus bicornis (assembly GCA_902685375.1). Taxonomy (NCBI): domain Eukaryota; kingdom Metazoa; phylum Chordata; class Actinopteri; order Atheriniformes; family Phallostethidae; genus Neostethus; species Neostethus bicornis. The sequence goes on along the minus strand of LR738563.1, from coordinate 15,777,641 downwards.
AGTTTTCCATCATTTTAATGTCCCTGTCCTTCACTGTCTCAGCCCAGAGAAGCATGTGTTTGATATTCTGTATTGTCTCGGTTTTGTTTTTGAAGTCTCCAAATAGATGTTCTGATTTGTTGATAAATGACTTCTTAATTAAGTGAACATTTGAAACAATTTTCTTACGTGTTTTTATCTCCCAGGTTGCAACAAAACTAGCGGCAGTAGTTCAGTTTCAGACATGCCAAGTCTACCACATGCCCAGCCGCTAGTAGGCCAGACTAGTGGTAGTAGTAGTGGTGGTGGTAGTAGTATGAAGGAGGCACTAGTAGCACTAGTACTAGCTCCTACTAGCATTAGTAGCCACCTGTGGCCAATAGTAGCCACTAGTAGAGCTAGTCTCTAGTAGCCGTCTGCATGGTCTATTGCCAGTATTGTTTTTGGTGAATGGTACGTACTATACTACCATACTGGTGATACATTACAGTCTCCAGTTTTTTTTCTGTCTATGCTGTTGTGAACCGAGTGCATTAATTTAATATTATTTCAAAGCTCTGCATAATGCATATTATTGTAAATAAAATTCAGGATTTTAGATATTAATATTCGTCTACAGTGTCATTTGTCTAAATTTGTAGCAAACTAAGAATAAAATTTTCAGTCTGCAAAAAGAGCCCAATATTGTGTTAAAATGTCCCCAGAATGAAACATTCAATGTTTAAATTTTAATTTTTCCGGAAGTTCAGTTTTTCCGATAAAGCCCCCCGACGTTCCTAGTAGATCTCCATCTTTGTGAAGTCAAAACCTTGGCATGTCTGCAGTTTGGAAATGCAATCCTGTTCATAAGTCTAGTTTGCGAGATTAATGTAATCACACTTTTCTTCTAACTCGGCTGCCAATGTAGCATGCCTTCCGTGGGAATGTTTTTCAACTTATCTATTTTTTTTAAACTGACAACTCCAGAGTAAACTTTCAGACATTGGCAATGAATGCAAAATATTTGGTCCAAGAAATGTTGAATCCTTTGTTCTCCTAAGTTATTGTTATTGTAAAAGGGAATGTCTTATAAATCTCTTGGTCTTTCTTTTCCTTTTTGGGGAAAAAGAGAAAAATAGTCGAACATGCAGCTTCCATTAAGGATCTATACATCTAGATTCACAGGAACCAGTCTCGGCCTGGATCTGGATCAGGACCTGAACCCAGCTGTATATCCATGAGGAGTGACAGGTCAAAGGATCTGGGTATTGACTTTAAATCAGATCCAGAGAGGTAATTAAAGTTTAAATACACTAGTTTTGTTCTGTCTTTTTAAAGTTGCGTTTCTATGTTAATAAATATGGACTATTGTAGCTAATAATAAAATATTTTCTAAATAATCTAAACATCTGGATCCACAGGAACCAGTCTGGATCTCAGACTTGTTTTTCTTTTTTTATGGTGTAATTTGTTTTACATTTTCATTGGATTTGGAATGTTTGAATGTTTTGAAATTGTTTTTGGGAATTTTTGTCTTTTGTTAAAAAAGTGCTTTCAAATTGAAAAGTCAGGTCTCTAAGAAAGTACAACTTCAGATTTAAAAGAGGTTAAAAAGTGTTTTTATTCTGTTTGTTTTCTGGAAGTACTACTGACTACATCCAAAAAACAATTTTATAATAATAAAAATAATAAATTATATTTAAAAGCACCTTTCAGAATACCAGAGGTTGCTGTACAGTTCAAAACATATTATTAAACCAGAAATCAGAAATAAAATAACAATAAAAACAAAAAATTAAATTAAAAATAATCAAATAACAATAAGATAACACTAGAAACAGATAAATAATAAGCATAAATCTAGATTAACTGTATGAGGCCCTGAAAAGATGGGTTGTGAGGCTGGATTTTAAAAGTGTGAAAGAGTCCGTATTACGTAAATCAAGGGGGGAGAGAATTCCAAAGCTGGAGAGCAAAGCGACTGAACACCCTGCCAACTATAGTAGCCAGACGGGCAGGTGGAACAAGCAGGTGAAGAGAAGAAGAGACACGGAGAGACCGAGAGGGAATGGAAATATGTAAGAGGTTCAAGATGTAGGGCGGGTCCAGATTATGAATTGCTTTTAAAGTTATGAGGAGGATTTTAAAAATAATCCTTTGTTTTATTGGAAGCTTCTGAGTTTTATTTGAATCCCTCCAGCAGTTTCTGGAGGGATTTGTTGGTCAAACCAAAAAGAAGAAAATTATGATAGTCTATCCTGGAAGTAACAAGACTATGAACAAGTATGGCAGGTGTGAGGAGTGAGAGAGGGACGGAGACGAGATGAAAGTAGGCAGAGCGGGTGATGTTATTAATGTGAGATTGAAAGGAGAGTGTGCTGACGAGGATGACACCCAGACTCTTAACCTGAGGAGAAGGAAGGACAGTGGAGTCATCAATAGAAATGGAAAAGCTGTTAGATTTGGAAAAAGTGGAACGAGTACCGACTAGAAGGACTTCAGTTTTGGAACTGTTGAGTTGGAAGAAGTTGGAGGAGAACCAAGAATGGATTTCTTGGAGACAGAGGGTAAATGAGGAAGGAGGAAGTGCAGAGGAGAGTTTGCTGGAAATGTAGAGCTGGGTGTCATCTGCGTATCAATGGAAAATAATGTTATGCTCATGGAAAAGAGAACCGAGAAGAAGAATGTAGATGATGAAAAGAAGGAGACCAGTTATACTGGAGGATATACTGGAAATCAGTAAGAAAGGAGAGCTGGTAGTTAATTGATGCACTTTAAATCTTTTCTGTTACAGACTAAACAAACAATGTTTAATAAAGCTGTTCTTTGTTGTACATTGCTTTTTTTTTGTTGTTTTCTTTAATGTTAATGAGGATACTATGTTATGCAGAGGTGTACTTAGAACAATTTCATAGACAAATGATACTAATTATAGTCACTGCGGAGAGTGGCAGGACGCGACAGGAAATAATTGAGAAGCACTGTGGTAAGCTGTGTTGCATAATTCAGATTAATGATGACATCTGATTGTTCCTGATTCCTCCACAGAGTGGACCAGCAGAGCTCAGAGCTTCCCACTGGTCAGTCTGTCCCACAGCATCAAACACAGCTGGACTCCATATTTATGGTCTGTCCATCTCCAACAACCACTTTTCTATCTCTTCTATTCAGTCAGCTTCATGTTGTACTTTGTAGGCCAGTGGATTGTCAGGGTGTCCAACATGCACCTGATGTTTGGCTCCATGATTTCAGTCTCATTGGCTCCTTTATGTCATTTTCTCTTCCAGATGCTGGAGGACAACATCATCACTTTTGTGAAGAACCAGCTGAAGAAGCTTCTGAGTCCAGATTACCAAGAGTGCGCAGTACTGTATTAGAGAGCGAGGATGAAGAGCAGAGGAGCAGAGAGGCGTTAGTGAAGATCACAGTGGACTTCCTGAGGAGAATGAAGCAGGAGGAGCTGGCTGAGCATCTGCAGAGCAGTAAGAGGATTTCTCTAAAGATTGAAGCTGCTGATGAAACATTTACTGATGTCTCACCACCTGGAACATCACACGTTCACATCCTCATTCTTCACAGGATTAAAATATTTACTGACTGATGCTTTTTCTTCTTCTCATTCAGAACTTCTTGCTGCAGCTTGTGGACGTAAACTAAAATCCTCTCTGAAGAAGAAGTTCCAGTGTGTGTTTGAGGGGATTCCTAAAGCAGGAAGTCCAATCCTTCTGGAGCTGATTTACACAGAGCTCTACATCACAGAGGGAGGGACTGCAGAGGTCAATGATGAACATGAGGTCAGACAGATTGAAGCAGCATCCAGGAAACCATACAGACCAGAAACAAGCATCAGACAAGAAGATCTCTTTAAAGTCACACCTGAAAGAGATCAACCAATCAGAACAGTGATGACAAAAGGCGTGGCTGGCATTGGGAAAACTGTCCTAACACAGAAGTTCACTCTGGACTGGGCTGAAGACAAAGCCAACCAGGACATCCAGTTGATGTTCCCACTGACTTTCATAGAGCTGAATGTGCTAAAAGAGAGAAAGTTCAGCTTGGTGCAACTTGTTCATCACTTCTTTACTGAAACCAAAGAAGCAGGAATCTTCAGCTTTCAAGACTTCCAGGTTCTCTTCATCCTTGATGGTCTGGATGAGTGTCGACTTCCTCTGGACTTCCACAACAATGAGACCCTGACTGATGTCACAGAGTCCACCTCAGTGGATGTGCTGCTGACCAACCTCATCAGGGGGAACCTGCTTCCCTCTGCTCGCCTCTGGATCACCACACGGCCTTCAGCAGCCAATCAAATCCCTCCTCACTGTGTTGGCATGGTGACTGAGGTCAGAGGGTTCACTGACCCACAGAAGGAGGAGTACTTCAGGAAGAGGTTCAGAGATGAGAAGAAGGCCAGCAGGATCATCTCCCACATAAAGACATCACGAAGCCTCCACATCATGTGCCACATCCCAGTCTTCTGCTGGATCACTGCTACAGTTCTGGAGGATATATTGAAAACCAGTAAGAAAGGAGAGCTGCCCAGTACCCTGACTGAGATGTACATCCACTTCCTGGTGTTTCAGATCAAAGTAAAGAAGGTCAAACATGATGGAGGAGCTGAGACAGAGCCACACTGGAGTCCAGAGAGCAGGAAGATGATTGAGTCACTGGCCAAACTGGCCTTTGATCAGCTGCAAAAAGGAAACCTGATCTTCTATGAATCAGACCTGACAGAGTGTGGCATCGATATCACAGCAGCCTCAGTGTACTCAGGACTGTTCACACAGATCTTTAGAGAGGAGAAAGGACTGTACCAGGTGAAGATGTTCAGCTTCATCCATCTGACTGTTCAGGAGTTTCTGGCTGCTCTTCATGTCCGTCTGACCTTCATCACATCTGGAGTCAATCTGATGGAGGAGAAAAAAACATCCTTGTGGTCCTCATTATTTAAAGAAACAAATGATGACCTCCACCAGAGTGCTGTGATGAAGGCCTTACAGAGTCCAAATGGAAACCTGGACTTGTTCCTCCGCTTCCTCCTGGGTCTTTCACTGCAGACCAATCAGAACCTCTTAGGAGGCCTGCTGACACAGACAGGAAGTAGCTCACAGACCAATCAGGAAACAGTTCGGTTCATCAAGAAGAAGATCAGTGAAAACCTGTCTGCAGAGAGAAGCATCAACCTGTTCCACTGTCTGAATGAACTGAATGATCGTTCTCTGGTGGAGGAGATCCAACAGTCTCTGAGATCAGGAAGTCTCTCCACAGATGAACTGTCTCCTGCTCAGTGGTCTGCTCTGGTCTTCATCTTAATGTCATCAGAAGAAGATCTGGATGTATTTGACCTGCAGAAATATTCTCCTTCAGAGGAGGTTCTTCTGAGGCTGCTGCCAGTGGTCAAAGTCTCCAACAAAGCTCTGTAAGAACAAGATTAAACTTTCTAAATCCTTTCTTTTAGTGTCTAAAAGCAGACAGATGAAAAAAGGAGAAATCCACCATCATCAGGTCTCATTTAGTCATTGATTGATTATTGAAGTTGGTTTATTTTCTTCATGATTTCAGGTATCATCAGGTATTTGTACATCACGTGTTTTCATCTTGTCTAAAATTAAACAACTTGTTTACTTAACCTGATAAAACCCCACAGCCTTCTTATACGTAATCTGATAGAAATATAATAGGTCCTGTACATTTTTGCAGCCACTATATCACGCTATGAGGGACGTGGTTGGTCTTCACACAGTTTAGCAATACAAAGATTTGTGGGGTAAACATGGGAATATCTTCTATTCTCCTTCCAAAGGTGCAGAATTGATCCAGTAACCCTGTGATATACACATACACATTCACTTAAAAAGGCATTAGGCTTGATGCAGATGAAACACCTGAGAAAACAGTGTCTGAGGAGCCTTCGCATCAGGAGATTGAGCGCACCTGCAATCACGGCCATGATCCAAGGACAAGAGACGAGGCAGAAGCCAGACCTCCACCATGGGATAGGAAACAAGGCCAGAGCCAGATCTCCACCAGGGGATGAGAGACGAGGCCGGAGCCAGGTCTCCACTAGTGGGGATAAGAGACAAGGGCGGAGCCAGACCTCCACCAGGGGATGTGAGACGAGGCCAAAGCCAGATCTTCACCAGCGGATAAGAGACGAGGCCGGAGCCAGATCTCCACCAGGGGATGTGGGATGAGGGCGTAGCCAGATCTCCATCAGGTGACAAGAGACGAGCGCGGAGTCAGATCTCCACCAGTGGGGATAAGAGACAAGGGCGGAGCCAGATCTCCACCAGGGGATAAGACACCAGGGCGGAGGGAGAGGATGAGAGACGAGGCCTTGATGTGCCTTGATCCTCTTTTTAAAACTGTTTCTCTCCTGTTGGGACAGCCTTTAGCCTTCCTGTCACACTGCATGTAGAAATATTAAAAGTGTAAAGACACACTTTTTAAACAAGTCCATTTAATTTGTAGTTTGTTTATTTTTTAGTTTTTGTGTCAAACATCATTTTAGTATTTTATTGTTTCCTCTCTCCTCCTCAGACTGAGACGCTGTAATCTCTCAGAGAGAAGCTCTGAAGCTTTGTCCTCACTTCTCAGCTCCCCGTCGTGCAGGCTGAGAGAACTGGATCTGAGTGACAACAACCTGCAGGATTCAGGAGTTAAGAGGCTGAGTGATGGATTGAAGAGTCCAAACTGTAAACTGGAATCTCTCAGGTCAGGATTCATACACCAGTTCACATGATGCTCTTTAGATCTCTCAGAAACTGATGATGGAAGCAGAATGTCTGTCAAACTACAAACACTGGCTCATAATAAAAATAAACATCACATATGTTAATATTACAGTGTCTTGGTGATCTCCTGTCTTTGTTATATAGCGCCACCATGAGGTCAGGTTTAATTCTAGCTGTAGTTCAACAGCAGTTCTCTCAGTGTTTCTGGTAAATGTCTTGTTTCCTTCAGGCTGTCAGGATGTCTGATCACAGAGGAAGGCTGTGCTTCTCTGGCCTCAGCTCTGACCTCCAACCCCTCCCATTTGAGAGAGCTGGACCTGAGCTACAACCATCCAGGAGATTCAGGAGTGACGCTGCTAACAGCTGGACTGGAGGATCCACACTGGAGAATGGAGAATCTCAGGTATGGAGAGATTTTTACACACAGCAGATCCACATTTCTCTAAACACATGAGGAAGAACTGTTTCTATTTCTCTGTCCTTCACTCAGCTTCTGATTCCATCCTGATTCTGAGTTTTATTAAAACAATGAAGGAGACTTCTGCTTCATTTGATAGAAAGTTTAAGAACTTCACATAAAAACATTCTTCTTACAGAAGTGGCTTCACTGATGATCAATAAATTCTCAATATTGGTTCATACTTGATGTTTCTGTAGAAAAAAAAAAGAGAACAAATTAAAGATCTTTCCAGAGAGAGAGAGAGAGAAGAAGCAGCTTCTTGGTTTCTTTGAGAAGAGGTGAGCAGCTCCTGGACCAACACAGTCTGATCTGATATCAGCAGCATGTTTGGATTCATTCATGTCATATTTAATAGATTATACAATAGATCTGAGCTGTTTTAAAATAATTACTGAAAAACTTCATTCAGTTCATTAACAAGAAACCAAGGAGGAGATGAATAAAAATCCAAATAAAGGTAGTGAAGAGGTGGAGGAGAAATATGTGGGAGAAGTATTGATCAAGTAGGTCCACCATGATGCTTTATACATAGGAGACAGAACTTCTTTCTACGGCCCTGGCTGTGTGCGAATCAGCAGCTGTGAGACTGCAGCTCATTTTGTCAGGATGCTGAAAATACCAGTGTGGATGTTGGACTCAATAGAGGCTGGATGATGCGACTGAAGCAGCAGACTGGATCAGATCTGAAAGAAGTGTGGTGAGATGATGCTGCTGATACCTCTGATTGTCTTGCTGTCCACACACCAGCAGGATCTGCAGGAAGAATGTTCTAGAACAAATCCTCAGTGATGATGCTGTCAGAGTGTGAAGCAGCTGTCTCAGCTCCAAACAGGCTTGAAGACCCAACGTGGCCTCAAACAGAGTCTCTGACAGTCATTTAGATTCATGTCACTTTAACATTTCACAGATGATCAGAACAAAGAATCCGAGCCAATCTGCTCTGCACAGGAAGCTGATCAATAAGACTTCAGGTCAGAGAGAAGACGGCAGCTCTTGGTTAGATCAGGACTTTCTGCAGAGTTCTTCTTCTGTAAAGAAGAAGATGTCTGAAAGAAGAAACTGGGACTTCCACAAAGCAGCTTTGTTGCTGTGGACCAATCAGCTTCCTGATTCTGCTCCTTCTAGTCTGGAGATGCTCCATTCAGGTGGAGGTGTCCAGATGTTGGACTGCTCCTTTCTCAGTGTAGAACAAAGTGTGTATGAGAGCCATGTAATGTCCATGTTAACATGATCTGACCCCCTCCTCCTTTCAGGGTGGAACCTGCTGGAGAACCATGGCTGAGACCAGGTCTGAGGAAGTGTAAGTGTGTTCTTCATTGGATTCATCCCATCCAGCCATCTTCACTCTGTCACATCACTCATTCATCAGTCAGCATCAAAGTGTCAATAGATCAATAACTGCAGCTGGATTGTGTTTATTCTCTCCAACAGATTCCTGTCCACTCACAATCGACACCAACACAGTGGCAAAAGACCTCAAATTGTCTGATAACAAAAGGAAGGTGACATGTGTGGTGGGGCTTCAGTCATATCTTGATCATCCAGACAGATTTATCAGGTCTCAGTTTCTGTGTGGAAATGTTCTGACTGGTCGCTGTTACTGGGAGGTCCAGTGGAGAGGACTGGTGGAAATTTCAGTGAGTTACAGTGAAATCAGCAGGAGAGGAGACATGAAAGACTGTTGGTTTGGATCCAACGATCAGTCCTGGAGTCTGACCTGCTCTGATGATGATGGTTACTCTGTCAGGCACAATAACAGAAAAACAAGTATCTCCTCCTCCTCTGTCTCCAACAGAGTAGCAGTGTATGTGGACTGTCCTGCTGGCTCTCTGTCCTTCTACAGCATCTCCTTTGACTCTCTGATCCACCTTCACACTTTCACCACCACATTCACTAAACCTCTCTATGCTGGGGTTGGGTTCTATTGTTCTGGTTCCAGTGTGTCTCTGTACTGAGTCTAAAGAGTCTGATCCTAGCAGAGAAACTCTGACTGATGAACAGATATTTCAGTTTGAATGTTTGTAGAATTACAAGCACATAAGATAGAACAATAGTTCTTTCTGATGTAAAAACAGAAGAATTCTACTTCCATATCACACATGCAACGTGTCCCAGAGTTCTTTGTTCTTCAGAAAGTCAGTCAAAAATATTAAAAGCAGTAGAATCCCAACTGTGAGAGTTTGATGGATATTTCCATGTATTTGGGTAATTTTTTTTAGCAAAGGCCGAGTGTTTGTTCTCAAAATGTCTCGCAACATTTGACTTTTTGTTGTTTATCAGTTTTTTCAGTACATATGAAGCAGACTGGTAAACCAGTTTCACTAACAGTGAAAGTAAAAGAATCTGTCACATAGAATTAAACCGTCTGTTATCTTCTTTGTGAAGATAACTGGGAGGTCATATGCAGAGGTGTCAAGTAACGAAGTAAGTCTACTTCGTTACCTTACTCAAGTAGAAAATCTCGTTATCTTTACTTTAACGAAGTAATTATTTTTTTGTCTACTTTTTACTTTTACTCACTACTTTTTTATGCAATTATCTGTACTTTTACTTCGTTCATTTGATAAAAAGTAGTCGCTACTTTCGCCATTTTGTCACCGTTAAAATGCCGCGACTGTTTGTCGGAGTTTTTTTTTTTTTATGAACCCTGAATGCATCAAACAAAGGAACAGATGAATGATTGGCTGAAAAGTCCAGTCAATCCTTACTTTGGCGAGTAGCCCCGCCCACAAACTTTTAAAGAGCAGGGACGTCAATTTCCGTGTTTGAGACTCGGGCTCGGAAATCAAAGTGTTTCTGATGCTGCAACACTGAACTTTGATTGAATTATCAATTTTTTAAAAAAACAACACCAAAGAAATGTTTTTTATTATTATTATTTTCAGTCTGCGGTTATTGTAAGCGTCTTTGCTGAAAATATTGTAGATGGTATTTTTATAAAAATAACTTTGATCTGTGACGCACTATTTTATCTTTAGAAACAAAGCTAATTGAACTGATTCATCCATAAATAGTAGTGGATGAAGTATTTGTGCTTAAAAGCATCCAAAATGTTATTGATTAGTTTATAAAGACTGACTAAGGAGATTAAAACTACACATCGCTTAGATTTTGTATCATGTAGATGTTTGGGTTAACATAAAACAAAAAACCTTATATGTACACATATATGTGTAGATAAGTATTTATGTAAATTTATATACCGTAATTTCACGGCTATTAGGCGCACCGTACGAAAAGGCGCAGCCTCAGTTTTGTGCGCCGTAGCAGGATTTAACACACACATAGGGCGCACCGTACGAAAAGGCGCAGTCTCAGTCACACACCGCTTTACAACAAAACACACGCAAGCATGCAAATGTGCGTATTAAAAAAATAGTCCAGTGCTTCTCAAATAGTGGGGCGCGTGTGATCCTGTGGAACACGTTTTTCTTTTTTGCCGTACTAGAATAAAGTGTAATTGTACATCCACTACAGTAGTTGTAGTTTATAGTTTAAATAAGTATTTTTTTTTTTTAATTCAAGTTAATTGATGCACTTTAAATATTTTCTTTTACACACTAAAAAACAATGTTAATAAAGATGTTCTTTTTTTTTTTCTTTAATGTTAACGAGGATACAATGTTATGTAGAAGTGTACTTAGAACCAGGGGTCCCCAACCTTTTGTGCGCCACGGACCGGTTTACTGTCTGATAATGTTTTCATGGACCGGTCTACAGGTGATAAGACCAGCCGGAAAAACTGGCTTTTTTAATCAATAATAATACATTTAAACCCACGTTGTCTTCACGAGAAAATTTATTAGCAGCGTCTTTATAACGTGGAAACATTCTCTCTGCTCGAACGCACTCTGGTTGCCTTGGTAACGGTAAACATACCTTCAAAATAAAGACATCACAAAAACAAAGTGAATAAAAATACTAGTTAGGCCCCTCACACCAGGGGTGGTCCACCTGGTGGTTGGGGACCACTGCTTATAACAATTTCATAGACAAATGATACTAATTATGGTCATGGCGGAGAGTGGGGGAGAGCGGGGGGCGAAATATTTTCTTCTTTCTAGGGGGGGGCCCAACAGGATATAATTGAGAAGCACTGCGTTAGTCCAAGCATCTACAATCCATTGACTCGTTTATGCTGAAATTACTCGCGGCGGCTCGATTCCAATGTTCCTCCGCGTAGCTGATTGCCTTCAGCTTAAACTGAGCGTCATAAGCGTGTCTCTTTTCCATTTTCAGGGTTAAAACAGCAATGTTGTTCATACAGCACATACCTTTTTTATACACAATCCACGCTCACACTTCACTCTTTAACGTTCTCATGCTTTTCTTTCAGGTCCGCCTCGCCTCACGGGCACCGCTTTTTTTTTTTTAGGTCACACACAAGGCGCACCGCACGAAAGGGCGCACCGCTCATTTTGAAGAAAATTTTAGACTTTTAGGTGCGCCTTATGGCCGTGAAATTACGGTATACCGTCTCCTAGGTCCCGCCCCTACTGGTTTTTTAAAATCTTGTTTCCCTGGTTATTTTTTCATTTTTACAGTTCTTAAAATTTTAGAAAAAGAATCCAAGGATTTTGCCTCCTGTGTGTTTCCTTCACTCCCACTGCCTTACGAGTGCATGTAAAGGGTGTTATTTTGTCAATGGGCGTGGTTTTACTGGGTGTACGATATTTTTTGTGAAATACGATAATTTTACGTCATTAGTACGATAATCCAGCACCTCCCACCTGGCAACGCTGCCCAGGCTGTATGTGGCACTCCCATACTTACTAACTTGTTAAAGACTATTCAGTATTGCCTCAAAGAACTTTGAAAACTAGCTGCCTTCAAGGCTTGAAAAAGCCTTTTGGTCATTTTTTTTCATTTATTTATTTTTTTTAACATTGAGTGTGTTTGTGTCTTAAAGTTGGTTAAATTAGGTGATGCAGAGTGAAGCTTGATAGCTGAAGGGACGTTACATAATGCCCTGCTTATGTTAATACATTTGATTGTGTTAATTAATCGATTTCCAATAAAGATTAAGAAATAAATGTTTCTGATTCATAAAGTTTAACACCAAAACACTTTCATTTATTATCATATTTTCTGCTCCTTAAAGCATGTGATAATAGTTTAAAAATATGTTCATACGCTTTTGTTAACAATATTCCTTTTTTTCTGAAAATTACTTTTACTTTTTTTACTTTAAGTAGTTTTAAAATAGGTTACTTTTTACTTTTACTTAAGTAGAAAACTTGAGTTGATACTTCTACTTTTACTAAAGTAGTTTTTTAACTCGGTATTTATACTTCTACTTAAGTAGAAAATGTTGGTACTTTTGACACCTCTGGTCATATGGTGAATAGACTGAATCCTTTTCTTGGTTTTATCCATCATTTATCTTCCAGGCGGAGGTCAAAAATCACGCTGGTATTGTGCTGGAAAAACGCTGGCTGCCAGACGTGAGGGACGCCTGGAAGTCGAATGTCGCACATCGGCGGTTGTGACGCATATTTTGGGCGGTAAAAATATTAAAAACATTTCCTTTTAATGTTACAAGTTTACCATAATCTTCAAATTCAGAATTATATTTTAAAAAGAACAAACTAAAATAAAATTTATTTATATACTGTATGTCCTGCTGGCTCTCTGTCCTTCTACAGAGTCTCCTCTGACTCTCTGATCCACCTCCACACCTTCACCACCACATTCACTAAACCTCTCTATGCTGGGTTTCGGGTCTGGTGGTCCAGGTCTGGTTCCTGTGTGTTTCTGTGCTGAGCATAAAGAGTCTGAACTTCGCAGACAAACTCTGACTAATGAACAGATAGTTAGTATCTGTTCATCTGGAAAGTGTGTGTGAGCTGATGTTGATTCAGCATCATGGATCTGGACGAAGAGGAAGGAGTCCCCTCTCTAAACGTGGGAGACGGCAGCAGAGTGGTTAGCGCGTTCTCACGCGGACCGGAAGGTCGCGGGTTTAGTCCCACAGAGAGCACGTCTAGGGTCCTTGGAGTAGACACCTAACCCCCGCTTCTCCCACCATTGGCGCCATCGAAGGGCAGCCTGCTGCGGTGTAAGGAGTGCAGCACACAAATTTTCCCGGTGAGGGATGAATAGAGTAATTCATTTATTTTATTTATTTTAAACCCACTCAGAGGTCAGATGATCATCTCTAACCGTCCATGACTCGTCTACATGTCAGAGATCAGTACTCACATCAGCAAACATCTGGATTCACAGAAACCAGCCTGGACTAGGATCTGGACCCAGCTGTGTGTCCATGAGGAGTTACTGGTCAAAGGATCATCCTTTAAACTTTAAATCAGATCCACAGAAGTGATAAAAGTTTAATATTTGTAGTTTTGTTCTGTTTTTTTTTTAAAGTTGTAAGTCTACATCAGGATCCAGCAACATAAATTATTGAGGCGTTTTAGACCAAAAAAAAAACAAATATGTGACGCCGCCCACCCCCATCATTAAATCAGTTGCATGTCACATATGATGAAAAAATGAGTTATTTATATGGTCTTGTCGATGACAAAATAAGCTTTCAATGGTATAAAACTTGTATTTTTATGACAAAAAAAATAACCCAGTTATATTTTTTTACTATTATTTTTTGGATGTTACCAAACGGACATTTTATCGTTGCCATGTTTTGCGCATGCGCGAAAGTCACGAGTCAATAAGCAAATCCGGTAGTACACACTGGACTTAAAAACAAGCTAAAACAGGTCAGGATAGCTTTCTTTTGGCCTAAATTATTCAAATGAACTGTTAATGATGTCAAAATGCGCATTTACAGTATAATGAAAGATGGAATTACCCTTTTATTTTGAAAGGTATTAAGCCTGTACGCTCACGTTAATACACGAGTACCGGAAGTAAAAAGTACCGTGATTTTTACTTTAATTTTCATGGCTGTTGTTGAAATCTGAGAAGGTACTGCCTGTAAAACACGTTTTTAATGAATGAATAATCATAATAATAATATTTACTTCATGCTTCTTATAACATTGTTTTATATTATGAGCCAAAGAACGGAAAATCCATCATTTCCGTGCAAACCATTAAAAGTAAAGTAAACGAAATAAAACTAACACAGTTTAAGTTTTCCATCATTTTAATGTCCCTGTCCTTCACTGTCTCAGCCCAGAGAAGCATGTGTTTGATATTCTGTATTATCTCGGTTTTGTTTTTGAAGTCTCCAAATAGATGTTCTGATTTGTTGATAAATGACTTCTTAATTAAGTGAACATTTGAAACAATTTTCTTACGTGTTTTTATCTCCCAGGTTGCAACAAAACTAGCGGCAGTAGTTCAGTTTCAGACATGCCAAGTCTACCACATGCCCAGCCGCTAGTAGGCCAGACTAGTGGTAGTAGTAGTGGTGGTAGTAGTATGAAGGAGGCACTAGTAGCACTAGTACTAGCCCCTACTAGCATTAGTAGCCACCTGTGGCCAATAGTAGCCACTAGTAGAGCTAGTCTCTAGTAGCCGTCTGCATGGTCTATTGCCAGTATTGTTTTTGGTGAATGGTACGTACTATACTACCATACTGGTGATACATTACAGTCTCCAGTTTTTTTTCTGTCTATGCTGTTGTGAACCGAGTGCATTAATTTAATATTATTTCAAAGCTCTGCATAATGCATATTATTGTAAATAAAATTCAGGATTTTAGATATTAATATTCGTCTACAGTGTCATTTGTCTAAATTTGTAGCAAACTAAGACTAAAATTTTCAGTCTGCAAAAAGAGCCCAATATTGTGTTAAAATGTCCCCAGAATGAAACATTCAATGTTTAAATTTTAATTTTTCCGGAAGTTCAGTTTTTCCGATAAAGCCCCCCGACGTTCCTAGCAGATCTCCATCTTTGTGAAGTCAAAACCTTGGCATGTCTGCAGTTTGGAAGTGCAATCCTGTTCATAAGTCTAGTTTTGCGAGATTAATGTAATCACACTTTTCTTCTAACTCGGCTGCCAATGTAGCATGCCTTCCGTGGGAATGTCTTTCCACTTATCTATTTTTTTTAAACTGACAACTCCAGAGTAAACTTTCAGACATTGGCAATGAATGCAAAATATTTGGTCCAAGAAATGTTGAATCCTTTGTTCTCCTAAGTTATTGTTATTGTTATTGTAAAGGGGAATGTCTTATAAATCTCTTGGTCTTTCTTTTCCTTTTTGGGGAAAAAGAGAAAAATAGTCGAACATGCAGCTGCCATTAAAGATCTATACATCTGGATTCACAGGAACCAGTCTCGGCCTGGATCTGGATCAGGACCTGAACCCAGCTGTATATCCATGAGGAGTGACGAGTCAAAGGATCTGGCTATTTAGTTTAAATCAGATCCAGAGAGGTAATAAAAGTTTATATACTCTAGTTTTGTTCTGTCATTTTAAAGTTGCGTTTCTATGTTAATAAATATGGACTATTATAGCTAATAATAAAATATTTTCTAAATAATCTAAACATCTGGATCCACAGGAACCAGTCTGGATCTCAGACTTGTTTTTCTTTTTTTATGGTGTAGTTTGTTTTACATTTTCATTGGATTTGGAAAGTTTGAATGTTTTGAAATTGTTTTTTGGGAATTTTTGCCTTTTGTTAAAAAAGTGCTTTCAAATTGAAAAGTCAGGTCTCTTAGAAAGTACAACTTCAGAATTAAAAGAGGTTAAAAAGTGTTTTTATTCTGTTTGTTTTCTGGAAGTACTACTGACTACATCCAAAATACAATTTTATAATAATAAAAATAATAAATTATATTTAAAAGCACCTTTCAGAATACCCGAGGTTGCTGTACAGTTCAAAACATATTATTAAACCAGAAAATCAGAAATAAAATAACAATAAAAACAAAAAATGAAGCAAAAATAATAAAATAACAATAAGATAACACTAGAAACATATAAACAATAAGCATAAATCTAGATTAACTGTATGACGCCCTGAAAAGATGAGTTTTGAGGCTGGATTTGAAAAGTGTGAAAGAGTCCGTATTACGTAAATCAAGGGGGGAGAGAATTCCAAAGCTGGAGAGCAAAGCGACTGAACATCCTGCCTCCTATAGTAGCCAGACGGGCAGGTGGAACAAGCAGGTGAAGAGAAGAAGAGAAACGGAGAGACCGAGAGGGAATGGAAATATGTAAGAGGTTCAAGATGTAGGGCGGGTCCAGATTATGAATTGCTTTTAAAGTTATGAGGAGGATTTTGAAAATAATCCTTTGTTTTATTGGAAGCTTCTGAGTTTTATTTGTATCCCTCCAGCAGTTTCTGGAGGGATTTGTTGGTCAAACCAAAAAGAAGAAACTTACGGTTGTCGATCCTGGAAGTAACAAGACTATGAACAAGTATGGCAGGTGTGAGGAGTGAGAGAGGGACGGAGACGAGATGAAAGTAGGCAGAGTGGGTGATGTTATTAATGTGAGATTGAAAGGAGAGTGTGCTGACGAGGATGACACCCAGACTCTTAACCTGAGGAGAAGGAAGGACAGTGGGAGTCATCAATAGAAATGGAAAAGCTGTTAGATTTGGAAAAAGTGGAACGAGTACCAACTAGAAGGACTTCAGTTTTGGAACTGTTGAGTTGGAAGAAGTTGGAGGAGAACCAAGAATGGATTTCTTGGAGACAGAGGGTAAATGAGGAAGAAGGAAGTGAAGAGGAGAGTTTGCTGGAAATGTAGAGCTGGGTGTCATCTGCGTATCAATGGAAAATAATGTTATGCTCATGGAAAAGAGAACCGAGGAGGAGAATGTAGATGATGAAAAGAAGGAGACCAGTTATACTGGAGGATATACTGGAAATCAGTAAGAAAGGGAGAGCTGGTAGTTAATTGATGCACTTAAATCTTTTCTGTTACAGACTAAACAAACAATGTTTAATAAAGCTGTTCTTTGTTGTACATTGCTTTTTTTGTTGTTTTCTTTAATGTTAATGAGGATACAATGTTATGCAGAGGTGTACTTAGAACAAGTTCATAGACAAATGATACTAATTACATGTCACTGCGGAGAGAGGCAGGACGCGACAGGAAATAATTGAGAAGCACTGTGGTAAGCTGTGTTGCATAATTCAGATTAATGATGACATCTGATTGTTCCTGATTCCTCCACAGAGTGGACCAGCAGAGCTCAGAGCTTCCCACTGGTCAGTCTGTCCCACAGCATCAAACACAGCTGGACTCCATATTTATGGTCTGTCCATCTCCAACAACTACTTTTCTATCTCTTCTATTCAGTCAGCTTCATGTTGTACTTTGTAGGCCAGTGGATGTCAGGGTGTCCAACATGCATCTGATGTTTGGCTCCATGATTTCAGTCTCATTGGCTCCTTTATGTCATTTTCTCTTCCAGATGCTGGAGGACAACATCATCACTTTGTGAAGAACCAGCTGAAGAGCTTCTGAGTCCAGAATACCAAGATGAGGCGCAGTACTGTATTAGAGAGCGAGGATGAAGAGCAGAGGAGCAGAGAGGCGTTAGTAAAGATCACAGTGGACTTTCCTGAGGAGAATGAAGCAGGAGGAGCTGGCTGAGCATCTGCAGAGCAGTAAGAGGATTTCTCTAAAGATTGAAGAAGCTGATAAATGAAACATTTACTGATGTCTCACCACCTGGAACATCACATGTTCACATCCTCATTCTTCACAGGATTGAAATATTTACTGACTGATGTTTTTTCTTCTTCTCATTCAGAACTTCTTGCTGCAGCTTGTGGACGTAAACTAAATCCTCTCTGAAGAAGAAGTTTCAGTGTGTGTTTGAGGGGATTCCTAAAGCAGGAAGTCCAATCCTTCTGGAGCTGATTTACACAGAGCTCTACATCACAGATGGAGGGACTGCAGAAGTCAATGATGAACATGAGGTCAGACAGATTGAAGCAGCATCCAGGAAACCATACAGACCAGAAAACAAGCATCAGACAAGAAGACCTCTTTAAAGTCCCACCTGGAAGAGATCAACCAATCAGAACAGTGATGACAAAGGGCGTGGCTGGCATTGGGAAAACTGTCCTAACACAGAAGTTCACTCTGGACTGGGCTGAAGACAAAGCCAACCAGGACATCCAGTTGATGTTCCCACTGACTTTCAGAGAGCTGAATGTGATGAAAGAGAGAAAGTTCAGCTTGGTGCAACTTGTTCATCACTTCTTTACTGAAATCCGTGTATATCCCTCATTCATCCAGGAGTGATCCATAGTAGAAAAAGGTTTCAAAAAAGTCTTCTGGACAGTTTAATTTCTTCAACGAGACGTTTCGACTTCCATCCCGGAAATTCATTTTCAATCTGAATGAAATGGACTGGAACCCTGGATCCATTTATACTAACCTGAGTAACAGGTAAAAAAATTTGTAAGAAGGGCTCGACCAATGAGAATGTTCCTTAAGATGGCCGGATGAATGGCTCCTATTGTAGCCACAGGACCAGTAAACAAACCTATTATAAAATGCTAAAGCCTAGTGAAAAGAGAAACCTGCTAACGAGAGGCGATGAAACTGAGTCACGAGGTGTCATCTTTAGTCCATGGCTTCAAAAGGCTGCTATAGATACCGGGCAAAACGTATCTAACGCCTCCACTCCGATTCAGTGAGGGATTCTCTTTCATCACAAAAATGGCTTCTTTCACCCCTCTTTCAAACCAACCTTTCTCTCTACTTAGAATCTTCACCTCACTGTCCTCAAAAGTGTGTTTGGTGGATTTAAGATGCAGATGTACGGCAGACTGTGGACCACTAGAGGCTTCTCTTCTGTGTTGGTAAAGTCTTTTGTGGAGTGGTTGCTTTGTTTCCCCAATGTAGTTTTCTTTGCAGCTCCCTTCACTGCACCGGATCGAATAAACTACATTGCTCTGTTTTTCCGTAGGCATCTTGTCTTTAGGATGTACTAGTTTTTGACGTAATGTGTTGACCGGTTTAAAGAAAACCGGGATGTCATGTTGTCTGAAGATTCTCTGTAACTTCTCGGACAGTCCTGACACGTAGGGAATAGAGACTCCATTTTTTCTCTTCTCAGTTTTTTTTCCTCTTCTCATGTTTCTTGGACGCTCTCACCCTATTCAGGGCCCATTTGGGGTAGCCACAGACCGAGAGGGCTTTTCGGACATGCTGTGTCTCCTTCTCCTTAGCCTCTGTGCTCGTGGGTACCTCCTCCGCCCTGTGTTGTAAAGTTCTGATGACACCCAGTTTGTGTTGCAATGGATGATTAGAGTCAAACTGTAGGTATTGGTCTGTGTGCGTGGGTTTCCTGTATACCTCCAGTTGCAAATTCCCGTCCTCCCCTATGATCACAGCGCAGTCTAAAAAGGACTACTTTTCTTTACTGAAACCAAAGAAGCAGGAATCTGCAGCTTTCAAGACTTCCAGGTTCTCTTCATCCTTGATGGTCTGGATGAGTGTCGACTTCCTCTGGACTTCCACAACAATGAGACCCTATCTGATGTCACAGAGTCCACCTCAGTGGATGTGCTGCTGACCAACCTCATCAGGGGGAACCTGCTTCCCTCTGCTCGCCTCTGGATCACCACACGGCCTTCAGCAGCCAATCAAATCCCTCCTCACTGTGTTGGCATGGTGACTGAGGTCAGGGGGTTCACTGACCCACAAAAGGAGGAGTACTTCAGGAAGAGGTTCAGAGATGAGAAGAAGGCCAGCAGGATCATCTCCCACATAGAGACATCACGAAGCCTCCACATCATGTGCCACATCCCAGTCTTCTGCTGGATCACTGCTACAGTTCTGGAGGATATATTGAAAACCAGTAAGAAAGGAGAGCTGCCCAGTACCCTGACTGAGATGTACATCCACTTCCTGGTGTTTCAGATCAAAGTAAAGAAGGTCAAACATGATGGAGGAGCTGAGACAGAGCCACACTGGAGTCCAGAGAGCAGGAAGATGATTGAGTCACTGGCCAAACTGGCCTTTGATCAGCTGCAAAAAGGAAACCTGATCTTCTATGAATCAGACCTGACAGAGTGTGGCATCGATATCACAGCAGCCTCAGTGTACTCAGAACTGTTCACACAGATCTTTAGAGAGGAGAAAGGACTGTACCAGGTGAAGATGTTCAGCTTCATCCATCTGACTGTTCAGGAGTTTCTGGCTGCTCTTCATGTCCGTCTGACCTTCATCACATCTGGAGTCAATCTGATGGAGGAAAAAAAAACATCCTTGTGGTCCTCATTATTTAAAGAAACAAATGATGACCTCCACCAGAGTGCTGTGATGAAGGCCTTACAGAGTCCAAATGGAAACCTGGACTTGTTCCTCCGCTTCCTCCTGGGTCTTTCACTGCAGACCAATCAGAACCTCTTAGGAGGCCTGCTGACACAGAAAGGAAGTAGCTCACAGACCAATCAGGAAACAGTTCGGTTCATCAAGAAGAAGATCAGTGAGAACCTGTCTGCAGAGAGAAGCATCAACCTGTTCCACTGTCTGAATGAACTGAATGATCGTTCTCTGGTGGAGGAGATCCAACAGTCTCTGAGATCAGGAAGTCTCTCCACAGATGAACTGTCTCCTGCTCAGTGGTCTGCTCTGATCTTCATCTTAATGTCATCAGAAGAAGATCTGGATGTATTTGACCTGCAGAAATATTGTCCTTCAGAGGAGGTTCTTCTGAGGCTGCTGCCAGTGGTCAAAGTCTCCAACAAAGCTCTGTAAGAACAAGATTAAACTTTCTAAATCCTTTCTTTTAGTGTCTAAAAGCAGACAGATGAAAAAAGGAGAAATCCACCATCATCAGGTCTCATTTAGTCATTGATTGATTTTTGAAGTTGGTTTATTTTCTTCATGATTTCAGGTATCATCAGGTATTTGTACATGACGTGTTTTCATCTGGTCTAAATATAAACAACGTGTTTACTTAACCTGATAAAATCCCACAGCCTTCTTATACGTAATCTGATAGAAATATAAAAGGTTCTGTACTATTTTTGCAGCCACTATATCACGCTATGAGGGACGTGGTTGGTCTTCACACAGTTTAGCAATACAAAGATTTGTAGGGTAAACATGGGAATATCTTCTATTCTCCTTCCAAAGGTGCAGAATTGATCCAGTAACCCTGTGATACACACATACACATTCGCTTAAAAAGGCATTAGGCTTGATGCAGATGAAACACCTGAGAAAACAGTGTCTGAGGAGCCTTCGCATCAGGAGATTGAGCGCACCTGCAATCACGGCCATGATCCAAGGACAAGAGACGAGGCAGAAGCCAGACCTCCACCATGGGATAGGAAACAAAGCCAGAGCCAGATCTCCACCAGGGGATGAGAGACGAGGCCAGAGCCAGGTCTCCACCAGGAGATGAGAGACGAGGCCGGAGCCAGGTCTCCACCAGGAGATGAGAGACGAGGCCGGAGCCAGGTCTCCACCAGGGGATGAGAGACTAGGCCGAAGCCAGATCTCCACCAGGGGATATGAGACGAGGCCAAAGCCAGATCTTCACCAGCGGATAAGAGACGAGGCCGGAGCCAGATCTCCACCAGGGAATGGGGGATGAGGGCGTTGCCAGATCTCCACCAGTGGGGATAAGAGACAAGGGCGGGGCCAGATCTCCACCAGGGGATGAGACACCAGGGCGGAGGCAGATGATGAGAGACGAGGCCTTGATGTGCCTTGAACCTCTTTTTAAAACTGTTTCTCTCCTGTTGGGACAGCCTTTAGCCTTCCTGTCACACTGCATGTAGAAATATTAAAAGTGTAAAGACACACTTTTTAAACAAGTCCATTTAATTTATAGTTTGTTTGTTTTTTAGTTTTTGTGTCAAACATCATATTAATATTTTATTGTTTCCTCTCTCCTCCTCTTCAGACTGAGACGCTGTAATCTCTCAGAGAGAAGTTGTGAAGCTTTGTCCTCACTTCTCAGCTCCCCGTCGTGCAGGCTGAGAGAACTGAATCTGAGTAACAACGACCTGCAGGATTCAGGAGTGAAGAGGCTGAGTGATGGATTGAAGAGTCCAAACTGTAAACTGGAATCTCTCAGGTCAGGATTCATACACCAGTTCACATGATGCTCTTTAGAACTCTCAGAAACTGATGATGGAAGCAGAATGTCTGTCAAACTACAAACACTGCCTCATAATAAAAATAAACATCACATATGTTAATATTACAGTGTCTTGGTGATCTCCTGTCTTTGTTATATAGCGCCACCATGAGGTCAGGTTTAATTCTAGCTGTAGTTCCACAGCAGTTCTCTCAGTGTTTCTGGTAAATGTCTTGTTTCCTTCAGGCTGTCAGGATGTCTGATCACAGGGGAAGGCTGTGCTTCTCTGGCCTCAGCTCTGACCTCCAACCCCTCCCATTTGAGAGAGCTGGACCTGAGCTACAACCATCCAGGAGATTCAGGAGTGACGCTGCTAACAGCTGGACTGGAGAATCCACACTGGAGAATGGAGAATCTCAGGTATGGAGAGATTTTTACACACAGCAGATCCACATTTCTCTAAACACATGAGGAAGAACTGTTTCTATTTCTCTGTCCTTCACTGAGCTTCTGATTCCATCCTGATTCTGAGTTTTATTAAAACAATGAAGGAGACTTCTGCTTCATTTGATAGAAAGTTTAAGAACTTCACATAAAAACATTCTTCTTACAGAAGTGGCTTCACTGATGATCAATAAATTCTCAATATTGGTTCATACTTGATGTTTCTGTAGAAAAAAAAAAGAGAACAAATTAAAGATCTTTCCAGAGAGAGAGAGAGAGAAGAAGCAGCTTCTTGGTTTCTTTGAGAAGAGGTGAGCAGCTCCTGGACCAACTCAGTCTGATCTGATCTCAGCAGCATGTTAGGATTCATTCATCTCATATTTAATAGATTATAAAATAGATCTGAGCTGTTTTAAAATAATTACTGAAAAACTTCATTCAGTTCATTAACAAGAAAACAAGGAGGAGATGAATAAAAATCCAAATAAAGGTAGTGAAGAGGTGGAGGAGAAATATGTGGGAGAAGTATTGATCAAGTAGGTCCACCATGATGCTTTATACATAGGAGACAGAACTTCTTTCTACGGCCCTGGCTGTGTGAAAATCAGCAGCTGTGAGACTGCAGCTCATTTTGTCAGGATGCTGAAAATACCAGTGTGGAGGTTGGACTCAGTAGAGGCTGGATGATGCGACTGAAGCAGCAGACTGGATCAGATCTGAAAGGAGTGTGGTGAGATGATGCTGCTGATCCCTCTGATTGTCTTGCTGTCCACACACCAGCAGGATCTGCAGGAAGAATGTTCTAGAACAAATCCTCAGTGATGAAGCTGTCAGAGTGTAAAGCAGCTGTCTCAGCTCCAAACAGGCTTGAAGACACAACGTGGCCTCAAACAGAGTCTCTGACAGTCATTTAGATTCATGTCACTTTAACATTTCACAGATGATCAGAACAAAGAATCTGAGCCAATCTGCTCTGCACAGGAAGCTGATCAATAAGACTTCAGGTCAGAGAGAAGATGGCAGCTCTTGGTTAGATCAGGACTTTCTGCAGAGTTCTTCTTCTGTAAAGAAGAAGATGTCTGAAAGAAGAAACTGGGACTTCCACAAAGCAGCTTTGTTGCTGTGGACCAATCAGCTTCCTGATTCTGCTCCTTCTAGTCTGGAGATGCTCCATTCAGGTGGAGGTGTCCAGATGTTGGACTGCTCCTTTCTCAGTGTAGAACAAAGTGTGTATGAGAGCCATGTAATGTCCATGTTAACATGCTCTGACCCCCTCCTCCTTTCAGGGTGGAACCTGCTGGAGAACCATGGCTGAGACCAGGTCTGAGGAAGTGTAAGTGTGTTCTTCATTAGATTCATCCCATCCAGCCATCTTCACTCTGTCACATCACTCATTCATCAGTCAGCATCAAAGTGTCAATAGATCAATAACTGCAGCTGGATTGTGTTTATTCTCTCCAACAGATTTCTGTCCACTCACAATCGACACCAACACAGTGGCAAAAGACCTCAAACTGTCTGATAACAAAAGGAAGGTGACATTGTGTGGTGGGGCTTCAGTCTATCCTGATCATCCAGACAGATTTATCAGGTCTCAGTTTCTGTGTGGAAATGTTCGACGGGTCGCTGTTACTGGGAGGTCCAGTGGAGAGGACTGGTGAAATTTCAGTGAGTTACAGTGAAATCATGCAGGATGAGGAGACATGAAAGACTGTTGGTTTGGATCCAACGATCTGTCTGGAGTCTGACTGCTCTGATTGATGATGGTTACTCTGTCAGGCACATAACAGAATAACACGTATCTCCTCCTCCTCTGTCTCCAACAGAGTAGCAGTGTATGTGGACTGTCCTGCTGGCTCTCTGTCTTCTACAGCATCTCCTCGACTCTCTGATTCACCTTCACACTTTCACACCATCACTAAACCTCTCTATGCTGGTGTTGGGTTCTATTGTTCTGGTTCCAGTGTGTCTCTGTACTGAGTCTAAAGAGTCTGATCCTAGCAGAGAAACTCTGACTGATGAACAGATATTTCAGTTTGAATGTTTGTAGAATTACAAGCACATAAGATAGAACAATAGTTCTTTCTGATGTGAAAACAGAAGAATTCTATTTCCATATCACACATGCAACGTGTCCCAGAGTTCTTTGTTCTTCAGAAAGTCAGTCAAATAAATTAAAAGCAGTAGAATCCCAACTGTGAGAGTTTGATGGATATTTCCATGTATTTGGGATATTTTTTTAGCAAAGGCCGTGTGTTTGTTCTCAAAATGTCTCGCAACATTTGACTTTTTGTTGTTTATCAGTTTTTTCAGTACATATGAAGCAGACTGGTAAACCAGTTTCACTAACAGTGAAAGTAAAAGAATCTGTCCACATAGAATTAAACGGTCTGTTATCTTCTTTGTGAAGATAACTGGGAGGTCATATGCTGAATAGGCTGAATCCTTTTCTTGGTTTTATCCATCATTTATCTTCCAGGCGGAAATCAAAAATCACGCTGGTATTGTGCTGGAAAAACGCCGGCTGCCAGACGTGAGGGACGCCTGGAAGTCGAATGTCGCACATCGGCTTTTAATGTTACAAGTTTACCATAATCTTCAAATTCAGAATTATATTTTAAAAAGAACAAACTAAAATAAAATTTATTTATATACTGTATGTCCTGCTGGCTCTCTGTCCTTCTACAGGGTCTCCTCTGACTCTCTGATCCACCTCCACACCTTCACCACCACATTCACTAAACCTTTCTATGCTGGGTTTGGGGTCTGGTGATCCAGGTCTGGTTCCTGTGTGTCTCTGTGCTGAGCATAAAGAGTCTGATCCTAGCAGAGAAACTCTGACTAATGAACAGATAGATAGTATCTGTTCATCTAGAAAGTGTGTGTGAGCTGATGTTGATTCAGCATCGTGGATCTGGACGAAGAGGAAGGAGTCCCCTCTAAACGTGGGAGACGGCAGCACAGTGGTTAGCGCGTTCTCACGCGGACCGGAAGGTCGCGGGTTTGCGTCCCACAGAGAGCACGTCTAGGGTCCTTGGAGTAGACACCTAACCCCCGCTTCTCCCACCATTGGCGCCATCGAAGGGCAGCCTGCTGCGGTGTAAGGAGTGCAGCACACAAATTTTCCCGGTGAGGGATGAATAGAGTAATTCATTTATTTTATTTATTTTAAACCCACTCAGAGGTCAGATGATCATCTCTAACCGTCCATGACTCGTCTACATGTCAGAGATCAGTACTCACATCAGCAAACATCTGGATTCACAGGAACCAGCCTGGACTAGGATCTGGACCCAGCTGTGTGTCCATGAGGAGTTACTGGTCAAAGGATCATCCTTTAAACTTTAAATCAGATCCACAGAAGTGATAAAAGTTTAATTTTTGTAGTTTTGTTCTGTTTTTTTTTTTAAAGTTGTAAGTCTACATCAGGATCCAGCAACATAAATTATTGAGGCGTTTTAGACCAAAAAACAACAAATATGTGACGCCGCCCACCCCCATTAAATCAGTTGCATGTCACATATGATGAAAAAATGAGTTATTTATATGGTCTTGTCGATGACAAAATAAGCTTTCAATGGTATAAAACTTGTATTTTTATGACAAAAAAAATGACCCAGTTATATTTTTTTACTATTATTTTTTGGATGTTACCAAACGGACATTTTATCGTTGCCATGTTTTGCGCATGCGCGAAAGTCACGAGTCAATAAGCAAATCCGGTAGTACACACTGGACTTAAAAACAAGCTAAAACAGGTCAGGATAGCTTTCTTTTGGCCTAAATTATTCAAATGAACTGTTAATGATGTCAAAATGCGCATTTACAGTATAATGAAAGATGGAATTACCCTTTTATTTTGAAAGGTATTAGGCCTGTACGCTCACGTTAATACACGAGTACCGGAAGTAAAAAGTACCGTGATTTTTACTTTAATTTTCATGGCTGTTGTTGAAATCTGAGAAGGTACTGCCTATAAAACACGTTTTTAATGAATGAATAATCATAATAATAATATTTACTTCATGCTTCTTATAACATTGTTTTATAATATGAGCCAAAGAACGGAAAATCCATCATTTCCGTGCAAACCATCAAAAAAAGTAAACGAAATAAAACTAACAGTTTAAGTTTTCCATCATTTTAATGTCCCTGTCCTTCACTGTCTCAGCCCAGAGAAGCATGTGTTTGATATTCTGTATTGTCTCGGTTTTGTTTTTGAAGTCTCCAAATAGATGTTCTGATTTGTTGATAAATGACTTCTTAATTAAGTGAACATTTGAAACAATTTTCTTACGTGTTTTTATCTCCCAGGTTGCAACAAAACTAGCGGCAGTAGTTCAGTTTCAGACATGCCAAGTCTACCACATGCCCAGCCGCTAGTAGGCCAGACTAGTGGTAGTAGTAGTGTGGTGGTAGTAGTATGAAGGAGGCACTAGTAGCACTAGTACTAGCCCCTACTAGCATTAGTAGCCACCTGTGGCCAATAGTAGCCACTAGTAGAGCTAGTCTCTAGTAGCCGTCTGCATGGTCTATTGCCAGTATTGTTTTTGGTGAATGGTACGTACTATACTACCATACTGGTGATACATTACAGTTCCAGTTTTTTTTCTGTCTATGCTGTTGTGAACCGAGTGCATTAATTTAATATTATTTCAAAGCTCTGCATAATGCATATTATTGTAAATAAAATTCAGGATTTTAGATATTAATATTCGTCTACAGTGTCATTTGTCTAAATTTGTAGCAAACTAAGACTAAAATTTTCAGTCTGCAAAAAGAGCCCAATTTTGTGTTAAAATGTCCCCAGAATGAAACATTCAATGTTTAAATTTTAATTTTTCCGGAAGTTCAGTTTTTCCGATAAAGCCCCCCGACGTTCCTAGCAGATCTCCATCTTTGTGAAGTCAAAACCTTGGCATGTCTGCAGTTTGGAAGTGCAATCCTGTTCATAAGTCTAGTTTGCGAGATTAATGTAATCACACTTTTCTTCTAACTCGGCTGCCAATGTAGCATGCCTTCCGTGGGAATGTTTTTCAACTTATCTATTTTTTTAAACTGACAACTCCAGAGTAAACTTTCAGACATTGGCAATGAATGCAAAATATTTGGTCCAAGAAATGTTGAATCCTTTGTTCTCCTAAGTTATTGTTATTGTAAAAGGGAATGTCTTATAAATCTCTTGGTCTTTCTTTTCCTTTTTGGGGAAAAAGAGAAAAATAGTCGAACATGCAGCTTCCATTAAGGATCTATACATCTAGATTCACAGGAACCAGTCTCGGCCTGGATCTGGATCAGGACCTGAACCCAGCTGTATATCCATGAGGAGTGACAGGTCAAAGGATCTGGGTATTGACTTTAAATCAGATCCAGAGAGGTAATTAAAGTTTAAATACACTAGTTTTGTTCTGTCTTTTTAAAGTTGCGTTTCTATGTTAATAAATATGGACTATTGTAGCTAATAATAAAATATTTTCTAAATAATCTAAACATCTGGATCCACAGGAACCAGTCTGGATCTCAGACTTGTTTTTCTTTTTTATGGTGTAATTTGTTTTACATTTTCATTGGATTTGGAAAGTTTGAATGTTTTGAAATTGTTTTTGGGAATTTTTGTCTTTTGTTAAAAAAGTGCTTTCAAATTGAAAAGTCAGGTCTCTTAGAAAGTACAACTTCAGAATTAAAAGAGGTTAAAAAGTGTTTTTATTCTGTTTGTTTTCTGGAAGTACTACTGACTACATCCAAAAAAAATTTTTATAATAATAAAAATAATAAATTATATTTAAAAGCACCTTTCAGAATACCAGGTTGCTGTACAGTTCAAAACATATTATTAAACCAGAAATCAGAAATAAAATAACAATAAAAACAAAAAATAAAGCAAAAATAATAAAATAACAATAAGATAACACTAGAAACAGATAAATAATAAGCATAAATCTAGATTAACTGTATGAGGCCCTGAAAAGATGGGTTGTGAGGCTGGATTTGAAAAGTGTGAAAGAGTCCGTATTACGTAAATCAAGGGAGAATTCCAAAGCTGGAGAGCAAAGCGACTGAACACCCTGCCTCCTATAGTAGCCAGACGGGCAGGTGGAACAAGCAGGTGAAGAGAAGAAGAGAAACGGAGAGACCGAGAGGGAATGGAAATATGTAAGAGGTTCAAGATGTAGGGCGGGTCCAGATTATGAATTGCTTTTAAAGTTATGAGGAGGATTTTGAAAATAATCCTTTGTTTTATTGGAAGCTTCTGAGTTTTATTTGAATCCCTCCAGCAGTTTCTGGAAGGATTTGTTGGTCAAACCAAAAAGAAGAAAATTATGATGGTCGATCCTGGAAGTAACAAGACTATGAACAAGTATGGCAGGTGTGAGGAGTGAGAGAGGGACGGAGACGAGATGAAAGTAGGCAGAGCGGGTGATGTTATTAATGTGAGATTGAAAGGAGAGTGTGCTGACGAGGATGACACCCAGACTCTTAACCTGAGGAGAAGGAAGGACAGTGGAGTCATCAATAGAAATGGAAAAGCTGTTAGATTTGGAAAAAGTGGAACGAGTACCGACTAGAAGGACTTCAGTTTTGGAACTGTTGAGTTGGAAGAAGTTGGAGGAGAACCAAGAATGGATTTCTTGAGACAGAGGGTAAATGAGGAAGGAGGAAGTGCAGAGGAGAGTTTGCTGGAAATGTAGAGCTGGGTGTCATCTGCGTATCAATGGAAAATAATGTTATGCTCATGGAAAAGAGAACCGAGAAGGAGAATGTAGATGATGAAAAGAAGGAGACCAGTTATACTGGAGGATATACTGGAAATCAGTAAGAAAGGAGAGCTGGTAGTTAATTGATGCACTTTAAATCTTTTCTGTTACAGACTAAACAAACAATGTTTAATAAAGCTGTTCTTTGTTGTACATTGCTTTTTTTTTTGTTGTTTTCTTTAATGTTAATGAGGATACTATGTTATGCAGAGGTGTACTTAGAACAATTTCATAGACAAATGATACTAATTATAGTCACTGCGGAGAGTGGCAGGACGCGACAGGAAATAATTGAGAAGCACTGTGGTAAGCTGTGTTGCATAATTCAGATTAATGATGACATCTGATTGTTCCTGATTCCTCCACAGAGTGGACCAGCAGAGCTCAGAGCTTCCCACTGGTCAGTCTGTCCCACAGCATCAAACACAGCTGGACTCCATATTTATGGTCTGTCCATCTCCAACAACTACTTTTCTATCTCTTCTATTCAGTCAGCTTCATGTTGTACTTTGTAGGCCAGTGGATTGTCAGGGTGTCCAACATGCACCTGATGTTTGGCTCCATGATTTCAGTCTCATTGGCTCCTTTATGTCATTTTCTCTTCCAGATGCTGGAGGACAACATCATCACTTTTGTGAAGAACCAGCTGAAGAAGCTTCTGAGTCCAGATTACCAAGAGTGCGCAGTACTGTATTAGAGAGCGAGGATGAAGAGCAGAGGAGCAGAGAGGCGTTAGTGAAGATCACAGTGGACTTCCTGAGGAGAATGAAGCAGGAGGAGCTGGCTGAGCATCTGCAGAGCAGTAAGAGGATTTCTCTAAAGATTGAAGCTGCTGATGAAACATTTACTGATGTCTCACCACCTGGAACATCACACGTTCACATCCTCATTCTTCACAGGATTAAAATATTTACTGACTGATGCTTTTTCTTCTTCTCATTCAGAACTTCTTGCTGCAGCTTGTGGACGTAAACTAAAATCCTCTCTGAAGAAGAAGTTCCAGTGTGTGTTTGAGGGGATTCCTAAAGCAGGAAGTCCAATCCTTCTGGAGCTGATTTACACAGAGCTCTACATCACAGAGGGAGGGACTGCAGAGGTCAATGATGAACATGAGGTCAGACAGATTGAAGCAGCATCCAGGAAACCATACAGACCAGAAACAAGCATCAGACAAGAAGATCTCTTTAAAGTCACACCTGAAAGAGATCAACCAATCAGAACAGTGATGACAAAAGGCGTGGCTGGCATTGGGAAAACTGTCCTAACACAGAAGTTCACTCTGGACTGGGCTGAAGACAAAGCCAACCAGGACATCCAGTTGATGTTCCCACTGACTTTCATAGAGCTGAATGTGCTAAAAGAGAGAAAGTTCAGCTTGGTGCAACTTGTTCATCACTTCTTTACTGAAACCAAAGAAGCAGGAATCTTCAGCTTTCAAGACTTCCAGGTTCTCTTCATCCTTGATGGTCTGGATGAGTGTCGACTTCCTCTGGACTTCCACAACAATGAGACCCTGACTGATGTCACAGAGTCCACCTCAGTGGATGTGCTGCTGACCAACCTCATCAGGGGGAACCTGCTTCCCTCTGCTCGCCTCTGGATCACCACACGGCCTTCAGCAGCCAATCAAATCCCTCCTCACTGTGTTGGCATGGTGACTGAGGTCAGGGGGTTCACTGACCCAGAGAAGGAGGAGTACTTCAGGAAGAGGTTCAGAG
Source organism: Neostethus bicornis (assembly GCA_902685375.1). NCBI lineage: Eukaryota > Metazoa > Chordata > Actinopteri > Atheriniformes > Phallostethidae > Neostethus > Neostethus bicornis. Next base: position 15,746,591 of record LR738563.1, on the reverse strand, counting down.
ATGAGAAGAAGGCCAGCAGGATCATCTCCCACATAAAGACATCACGAAGCCTCCACATCATGTGCCACATCCCAGTCTTCTGCTGGATCACTGCTACAGTTCTGGAGGATATATTGAAAACCAGTAAGAAAGGAGAGCTGCCCAGTACCCTGACTGAGATGTACATCCACTTCCTGGTGCTTCAGACCAAAGTCAAGAAGGTAAAGTATGATGGAGGAGCTGAGACAGATCCACACTGGAGTCCAGAGAGCAGGAAGATGATTGAGTCACTGGCCAAACTGGCCTTTGATCAGCTGCAAAAAGGAAACCTGATCTTCTATGAATCAGACCTGACAGAGTGTGGCATCGATATCACAGCAGCCTCAGTGTACTCAGGACTGTTCACACAGATCTTTAGAGAGGAGAAAGGACTGTACCAGGTGAAGATGTTCAGCTTCATCCATCTGACTGTTCAGGAGTTTCTGGCTGCTCTTCATGTCCGTCTGACCTTCATCACATCTGGAGTCAATCTGATGGAGGAGAAAAAAACATCCTTGTGGTCCTCATTATTTAAAGAAACAAATGATGACCTCCACCAGAGTGCTGTGATGAAGGCCTTACAGAGTCCAAATGGAAACCTGGACTTGTTCCTCCGCTTCCTCCTGGGTCTTTCACTGCAGACCAATCAGAACCTCTTAGGAGGCCTGCTGACACAGACAGGAAGTAGCTCACAGACCAATCAGGAAACAGTTCGGTTCATCAAGAAGAAGATCAGTGAAAACCTGTCTGCAGAGAGAAGCATCAACCTGTTCCACTGTCTGAATGAACTGAATGATCGTTCTCTGGTGGAGGAGATCCAACAGTCTCTGAGATCAGGAAGTCTCTCCACAGATGAACTGTCTCCTGCTCAGTGGTCTGCTCTGGTCTTCATCTTAATGTCATCAGAAGAAGATCTGGATGTATTTGACCTGCAGAAATTTTCTCCTTCAGAGGAGGTTCTTCTGAGGCTGCTGCCAGTGGTCAAAGTCTCCAACAAAGCTCTGTAAGAACAAGATTAAACTTTCTAAATCCTTTCTTTTAGTGTCTAAAAGCAGACAGATGAAAAAAGGAGAAATCCACCATCATCAGGTCTCATTTAGTCATTGATTGATTTTTGAAGTTGGTTTATTTTCTTCATGATTTCAGGTATCATCAGGTATTTGTACATCACGTGTTTTCATCTGGTCTAAAATTAAACAACTTGTTTACTTAACCTGATAAAACCCCACAGCCTTCTTATACGTAATCTGATAGAAATATAATAGGTCCTGTACATTTTTGCAGCCACTATATCACGCTATGAGGGACGTGGTTGGTCTTCACACAGTTTAGCAATACAAAGATTTGTAGGGTAAACATGGGAATATCTTCTATTCTCCTTCCAAAGGTGCAGAATTGATCCAGTAACCCTGTGATATACACATACACATTCACTTAAAAAGGCATTAGGCTTGATGCAGATGAAACACCTGAGAAAACAGTGTCTGAGGAGCCTTCGCATCAGGAGATTGAGCGCACCTGCAATCACGGCCATGATCCAAGGACAAGAGACGAGGCAGAAGCCAGACCTCCACCAGGGGATAGGAAACAAGGCCAGAGCCAGATCTCCACCAGGGGATGAGAGACGAGGCCGGAGCCAGGTCTCCACTAGTGGGGATAAGAGACGAGGCCGGAGCCAGATCTCCACCAGGGGATGTGGGATGAGGGCGTAGCCAGATCTCCATCAGGTGACAAGAGACGAGCGCGGAGTCAGATCTCCACCAGTGGGGATAAGAGACCAGATCTCCACCAGGGATAAGACACAGCCAGGGATAAGACACCAGGGAGGGAGAGGATGAGAGACAGGCCTTGATGTGCCTTGATCCCTTTTTAAAACTGTTTCTCTCCTGTTGGGACAGCCTTTAGCCTTCCTGTCACACTGCATGTAGAAATATTAAAAGTGTAAAGACACACTTTTTAAACAAGTCCATTTAATTTGTAGTTTGTTTATTTTTTAGTTTTTGTGTCAAACATCATTTTAGTATTTTATTGTTTCCTCTCTCCTCCTCAGACTGAGACGCTGTAATCTCTCAGAGAGAAGCTCTGAAGCTTTGTCCTCACTTCTCAGCTCCCCGTCGTGCAGGCTGAGAGAACTGGATCTGAGTGACAACAACCTGCAGGATTCAGGAGTTAAGAGGCTGAGTGATGGATTGAAGAGTCCAAACTGTAAACTGGAATCTCTCAGGTCAGGATTCATACACCATTCACATGATGCTCTTTAGATCTCTCAGAAAATGATGGAAGCAGAATGTCTGTCAAACTACAAACACTGCCTCATAATAAAAATAAACATCACATATGTTAATATTACAGTGTCTTGGTGATCTCCTGTCTTTGTTATATAGCGCCACCATGAGGTCAGGTTTAATTCTAGCTGTAGTTCAACAGCAGTTCTCTCAGTGTTTCTGGTAAATGTCTTGTTTCCTTCAGGCTGTCAGGATGTCTGATCACAGAGGAAGGCTGTGCTTCTCTGGCCTCAGCTCTGACCTCCAACCCCTCCCATTTGAGAGAGCTGGACCTGAGCTACAACCATCCAGGAGATTCAGGAGTGACGCTGCTAACAGCTGGACTGGAGAATCCACACTGGAGAATGGAGAATCTCAGGTATGGAGAGATTTTTACACACAGCAGATCCACATTTCTCTAAACACATGAGGAAGAACTGTTTCTATTTCTCTGTCCTTCACTCAGCTTCTGATTCCATCCTGATTCTGAGTTTTATTAAAACAATGAAGGAGACTTCTGCTTCATTTGATAGAAAGTTTAAGAACTTCACATAAAAACATTCTTCTTACAGAAGTGGCTTCACTGATGATCAATAAATTCTCAATATTGGTTCATACTTGATGTTTCTGTAGAAAAAAAAAAGAGAACAAATTAAAGATCTTTCCAGAGAGAGAGAGAGAGAGAAGAAGCAGCTTCTTGGTTTCTTTGAGAAGAGGTGAGCAGCTCCTGGACCAACACAGTCTGATCTGATATCAGCAGCATGTTTGGATTCATTCATGTCATATTTAATAGATTATACAATAGATCTGAGCTGTTTTAAAATAATTACTGAAAAACTTCATTCAGTTCATTAACAAGAAAACAAGGAGGAGATGAATAAAAATCCAAATAAAGGTAGTGAAGAGGTGGAGGAGAAATATGTGGGAGAAGTATTGATCAAGTAGGTCCACCATGATGCTTTATACATAGGAGACAGAACTTCTTGCTACGGCCCTGGCTGTGTGCGAATCAGCAGCTGTGAGACTGCAGCTCATTTTGTCAGGATGCTGAAAATACCAGTGTGGATGTTGGACTCAATAGAGGCTGGATGATGCGACTGAAGCAGCAGACTGGATCAGATCTGAAAGAAGTGTGGTGAGATGATGCTGCTGATACCTCTGATTGTCTTGCTGTCCACACACCAGCAGGATCTGCAGGAAGAATGTTCTAGAACAAATCCTCAGTGATGATGCTGTCAGAGTGTGAAGCAGCTGTCTCAGCTCCAAACAGGCTTGAAGACACAACGTGGCCTCAAACAGAGTCTCTGACAGTCATTTAGATTAATGTCACTTTAACATTTCACAGATGATCAGAACAAAGAATCCGAGCCAATCTGCTCTGCACAGGAAGCTGATCAATAAGACTTCAGGTCAGAGAGAAGACGGCAGCTCTTGGTTAGATCAGGACTTTCTGCAGAGTTCTTCTTCTGTAAAGAAGAAGATGTCTGAAAGAAGAAACTGGGACTTCCACAAAGCAGCTTTGTTGCTGTGGACCAATCAGCTTCCTGATTCTGCTCCTTCTAGTCTGGAGATGCTCCATTCAGGTGGAGGTGTCCAGATGTTGGACTGCTCCTTTCTCAGTGTAGAACAAAGTGTGTATGAGAGCCATGTAATGTCCATGTTAACATGATCTGACCCCCTCCTCCTTTCAGGGTGGAACCTGCTGGAGAACCATGGCTGAGACCAGGTCTGAGGAAGTGTAAGTGTGTTCTTCATTGGATTCATCCCATCCAGCCATCTTCACTCTGTCACATCACTCATTCATCAGTCAGCATCAAAGTGTCAATAGATCAATAACTGCAGCTGGATTGTGTTTATTCTCTCCAACAGATTCCTGTCCACTCACAATCGACACCAACACAGTGGCAAAAGACCTCAAATTGTCTGATAACAAAAGGAAGGTGACATGTGTGGCGGGGCTTCAGTCATATCCTGATCATCCAGACAGATTTATCAGGTCTCAGTTTCTGTGTGGAAATGTTCTGACTGGTCGCTGTTACTGGGAGGTCCAGTGGAGAGGACTGGTGGAAATTTCAGTGAGTTACAGTGAAATCAGCAGGAGAGGAGACATGAAAGACTGTTGGTTTGGATCCAACGATCAGTCCTGGAGTCTGACCTGCTCTGATGATGATGGTTACTCTGTCAGGCACAATAACAGAAAAACAAGTATCTCCTCCTCCTCTGTCTCCAACAGAGTAGCAGTGTATGTGGACTGTCCTGCTGGCTCTCTGTCCTTCTACAGCATCTCCTCTGACTCTCTGATCCACCTTCACACTTTCACCACCACATTCACTAAACCCCCTATGCTGGGGTTGGGTTCTATTGTTCTGGTTCCAGTGTGTCTCTGTACTGAGTCTAAAGAGTCTGATCCTAGCAGAGAAACTCTGACTGATGAACAGATATTTCAGTTTGAATGTTTGTAGAATTACAAGCACATAAGATAGAACAATAGTTCTTTCTGATGTAAAAACAGAAGAATTCTACTTCCATATCACACATGCAACGTGTCCCAGAGTTCTTTGTTCTTCAGAAAGTCAGTCAAAAATATTAAAAGCAGTAGAATCCCAACTGTGAGAGTTTGATGGATATTTCCATGTATTTGGGTAATTTTTTTTAGCAAAGGCCGAGTGTTTGTTCTCAAAATGTCTCGCAACATTTGACTTTTTGTTGTTTTTTCAGTACATATGAAGCAGACTGGTAAACCAGTTTCACTAACAGTGAAAGTAAAAGAATCTGTCCACATAGAATTAAACCGTCTGTTATCTTCTTTGTGAAGATAACTGGGAGGTCATATGCTGAATAGGCTGAATCCTTTTCTTGGTTTTATCCATCATTTATCTTCCAGGCGGAGGTCAAAAATCACGCTGGTATTGTGCTGGAAAAACGCCGGCTGCCAGACGTGAGGGACGCCTGGAAGTCGAATGTCGCACATCGGCGGTTGTGACGCATATTTTGGGCGGTAAAAATATTAAAAACATTTCCTTTTAATGTTACAAGTTTACCATAATCTTCAAATTCAGAATTATATTTTAAAAAGAACAAACTAAAATAAAATTTATTTATATACTGTAAGTCCTGCTGGCTCTCTGTCCTTCTACAGAGTCTCCTCTGACTCTCTGATCCACCTCCACACCTTCACCACCACATTCACTAAACCTCTCTATGCTGGGTTTCGGGTCTGGTGGTCCAGGTCTGGTTCCTGTGTGTTTCTGTGCTGAGCATAAAGAGTCTGAACTTCGCAGACAAACTCTGACTAATGAACAGATAGTTAGTATCTGTTCATCTGGAAAGTGTGTGTGAGCTGATGTTGATTCAGCATCATGGATCTGGACGAAGAGGAAGGAGTCCCCTCTCTAAACGTGGGAGACGGCAGCAGAGTGGTTAGCGCGTTCTCACGCGGACCGGAAGGTCGCGGGTTTAGTCCCACAGAGAGCACGTCTAGGGTCCTTGGAGTAGACACCTAACCCCCGCTTCTCCCACCATTGGCGCCATCGAAGGGCAGCCTGCTGCGGTGTAAGGAGTGCAGCACACAAATTTTCCCGGTGAGGGATGAATAGAGTAATTCATTTATTTTATTTATTTTAAACCCACTCAGAGGTCAGATGATCATCTCTAACCGTCCATGACTCGTCTACATGTCAGAGATCAGTACTCACATCAGCAAACATCTGGATTCACAGAAACCAGCCTGGACTAGGATCTGGACCCAGCTGTGTGTCCATGAGGAGTTACTGGTCAAAGGATCATCCTTTAAACTTTAAATCAGATCCACAGAAGTGATAAAAGTTTAATATTTGTAGTTTTGTTCTGTTTTTTTTTTTAAAGTTGTAAGTCTACATCAGGATCCAGCAACATAAATTATTGAGGCGTTTTAGACCAAAAAAAAACAAATATGTGACGCCGCCCACCCCCATCATTAAATCAGTTGCATGTCACATATGATGAAAAAATGAGTTATTTATATGGTCTTGTCGATGACAAAATAAGCTTTCAATGGTATAAAACTTGTATTTTTATGACAAAAAAAATGACCCAGTTATATTTTTTTACTATTATTTTTTGGATGTTACCAAACGGACATTTTATCGTTGCCATGTTTTGCGCATGCGCGAAAGTCACGAGTCAATAAGCAAATCCGGTAGTACACACTGGACTTAAAAACAAGCTAAAACAGGTCAGGATAGCTTTCTTTTGGCCTAAATTATTCAAATGAACTGTTAATGATGTCAAAATGCGCATTTACAGTATAATGAAAGATGGAATTACCCTTTTATTTTTGAAAGGTATTAAGCCTGTACGCTCACGTTAATACACGAGTACCGGAAGTAAAAAGTACCGTGATTTTTACTTTAATTTTCATGGCTGTTGTTGAAATCTGAGAAGGTACTGCCTGTAAAACACGTTTTTAATGAATGAATAATCATAATAATAATATTTACTTCATGCTTCTTATAACATTGTTTTATAATATGAGCCAAAGAACGGAAAATCCATCATTTCCGTGCAAACCATTAAAAGTAAAGTAAACGAAATAAAACTAATACAGTTTAAGTTTTCCATCATTTTAATGTCCCTGTCCTCCACTGTCTCAGCCCAGAGAAGCATGTGTTTGATATTCTGTATTATCTCGGTTTTGTTTTTGAAGTCTCCAAATAGATGTTCTGATTTGTTGATAAATGACTTCTTAATTAAGTGAACATTTGAAACAATTTTCTTACGTGTTTTTTCTCCCAGGTTGCAACAAAACTAGCGGCAGTAGTTCAGTTTCAGACATGCCAAGTCTACCACATGCCCAGCCGCTAGTAGGCCAGACTAGTGGTAGTAGTAGTGGTGGTAGTAGTATGAAGGAGGCACTAGTAGCACTAGTACTAGCCCCTACTAGCATTAGTAGCCACCTGTGGCCAATAGTAGCCACTAGTAGAGCTAGTCTCTAGTAGCCGTCTGCATGGTCTATTGCCAGTATTGTTTTTGGTGAATGGTACGTACTATACTACCATACTGGTGATACATTACAGTTTCCAGTTTTTTTTCTGTCTATGCTGTTGTGAACCGAGTGCATTAATTTAATATTATTTCAAAGCTCTGCATAATGCATATTATTGTAAATAAAATTCAGGATTTTAGATATTAATATTCGTCTACAGTGTCATTTGTCTAAATTTGTAGCAAACTAAGAATAAAATTTTCAGTCTGCAAAAAGAGCCCAATATTGTGTTAAAATGTCCCCAGAATGAAACATTCAATGTTTAAATTTTAATTTTTCCGGAAGTTCAGTTTTTCCGATAAAGCCCCCCGACGTTCCTAGCAGATCTCCATCTTTGTGAAGTCAAAACCTTGGCATGTCTGCAGTTTGGAAGTGCAATCCTGTTCATAAGTCTAGTTTGCGAGATTAATGTAATCACACTTTTCTTCTAACTCGGCTGCCAATGTAGCATGCCTTCCGTGGGAATGTTTTTCAACTTATCTATTTTTTTAAACTGACAACTCCAGAGTAAACTTTCAGACATTGGCAATGAATGCAAAATATTTGGTCCAAGAAATGTTGAATCCTTTGTTCTCCTAAGTTATTGTTATTGTAAAAGGGAATGTCTTATAAATCTCTTGGTCTTTCTTTTCCTTTTTGGGGAAAAAGAGAAAAATAGTCGAACATGCAGCTTCCATTAAGGATCTATACATCTAGATTCACAGGAACCAGTCTCGGCCTGGATCTGGATCAGGACCTGAACCCAGCTGTATATCCATGAGGAGTGACGGGTCAAAGGATCTGGGTATTGACTTTAAATCAGATCCAGAGAGGTAATAAAAGTTTAAATACACTAGTTTTGTTCTGTCTTTTTAAAGTTGCGTTTCTATGTTAATAAATATGGACTATTGTAGCTAATAATAAAATATTTTCTAAATAATCTAAACATCTGTATCCACAGGAACCAGTCTGGATCTCAGACTTGTTTTTCTTTTTTTATGGTGTAATTTGTTTTACATTTTCATTGGATTTGGAAAGTTTGAATGTTTTGAAATTGTTTTTGGGAATTTTTGTCTTTTGTTAAAAAAGTGCTTTCAAATTGAAAAGTCAGGTCTCTTAGAAAGTACAACTTCAGAATTAAAAGAGGTTAAAAAGTGTTTTTATTCTGTTTGTTTTCTGGAAGTACTACTGACTACATCCAAAAAAAATTTTTATAATAATAAAAATAATAAATTATATTTAAAAGCACCTTTCAGAATACCAGAGGTTGCTGTACAGTTCAAAACATATTATTAAACCAGAAATCAGAAATAAAATAACAATAAAAACAAAAAATAAAGCAAAAATAATAAAATAACAATAAGATAACACTAGAAACAGATAAATAATAAGCATAAATCTAGATTAACTGTATGAGGCCCTGAAAAGATGGGTTGTGAGGCTGGATTTGAAAAGTGTGAAAGAGTCCGTATTACGTAAATCAAGGGGAGAGAATTCCAAAGCTGGAGAGCAAAGCGACTGAACACCCTGCCTCCTATAGTAGCCAGACGGGCAGGTGGAACAAGCAGGTGAAGAGAAGAAGAGAAACGGAGAGACCGAGAGGGAATGGAAATATGTAAGAGGTTCAAGATGTAGGGCGGGTCCAGATTATGAATTGCTTTTAAAGTTATGAGGAGGATTTTGAAAATAATCCTTTGTTTTATTGGAAGCTTCTGAGTTTTATTTGAATCCCTCCAGCAGTTTCTGGAAAGATTTGTTGGTCAAACCAAAAAGAAGAAAATTATGATGGTCGATCCTGGAAGTAACAAGACTATGAACAAGTATGGTAGGTGTGAGGAGTGAGAGAGGGACGGAGACGAGATGAAAGTAGGCAGAGCGGGTGATGTTATTAATGTGAGATTGAAAGGAGAGTGTGCTGACGAGGATGACACCCAGACTCTTAACCTGAGAAGAAGGAAGGACAGTGGAGTCATCAATAGAAATGGAAAAGCTGTTAGATTTGGAAAAAGTGGAACGAGTACCGACTAGAAGGACTTCAGTTTTGGAACTGTTGAGTTGGAAGAAGTTGGAGGAGAACCAAGAATGGATTTCTTGAAGACAGAGGGTAAATGAGGAAGGAGGAAGTGCAGAGGAGAGTTTGCTGGAAATGTAGAGCTGGGTGTCATCTGCGTATCAATGGAAAATAATGTTATGCTCATGGAAAAGAGAACCGAGAAGGAGAATGTAGATGATGAAAAGAAGGAGACCAGTTATACTGGAGGATATACTGGAAATCAGTAAGAAAGGAGAGCTGGTAGTTAATTGATGCACTTTAAATCTTTTCTGTTACAGACTAAACAAACAATGTTTAATAAAGCTGTTCTTTGTTGTACATTGCTTTTTTTTTGTTGTTTTCTTTAATGTTAATGAGGATACTATGTTATGCAGAGGTGTACTTAGAACAATTTCATAGACAAATGATACTAATTATAGTCACTGCGGAGAGTGGCAGGACGCGACAGGAAATAATTGAGAAGCACTGTGGTAAGCTGTGTTGCATAATTCAGATTAATGATGACATCTGATTGTTCCTGATTCCTCCACAGAGTGGACCAGCAGAGCTCAGAGCTTCCCACTGGTCAGTCTGTCCCACAGCATCAAACACAGCTGGACTCCATATTTATGGTCTGTCCATCTCCAACAACTACTTTTCTATCTCTTCTATTCAGTCAGCTTCATGTTGTACTTTGTAGGCCAGTGGATTGTCAGGGTGTCCAACATGCACCTGATGTTTGGCTCCATGATTTCAGTCTCATTGGCTCCTTTATGTCATTTTCTCTTCCAGATGCTGGAGGACAACATCATCACTTTTGTGAAGAACCAGCTGAAGAAGCTTCTGAGTCCAGATTACCAAGAGTGCGCAGTACTGTATTAGAGAGCGAGGATGAAGAGCAGAGGAGCAGAGAGGCGTTAGTGAAGATCACAGTGGACTTCCTGAGGAGAATGAAGCAGGAGGAGCTGGCTGAGCATCTGCAGAGCAGTAAGAGGATTTCTCTAAAGATTGAAGCTGCTGATGAAACATTTACTGATGTCTCACCACCTGGAACATCACACGTTCACATCCTCATTCTTCACAGGATTAAAATATTTACTGACTGATGCTTTTTTCTTCTCATTCAGAACTTCTTGCTGCAGCTTGTGGACGTAAACTAAAATCCTCTCTGAAGAAGAAGTTCCAGTGTGTGTTTGAGGGGATTCCTAAAGCAGGAAGTCCAATCCTTCTGGAGCTGATTTACACAGAGCTCTACATCACAGAGGGAGGGACTGCAGAGGTCAATGATGAACATGAGGTCAGACAGATTGAAGCAGCATCCAGGAAACCATACAGACCAGAAACAAGCATCAGACAAGAAGATCTCTTTAAAGTCACACCTGAAAGAGATCAACCAATCAGAACAGTGATGACAAAAGGCGTGGCTGGCATTGGGAAAACTGTCCTAACACAGAAGTTCACTCTGGACTGGGCTGAAGACAAAGCCAACCAGGACATCCAGTTGATGTTCCCACTGACTTTCATAGAGCTGAATGTGCTAAAAGAGAGAAAGTTCAGCTTGGTGCAACTTGTTCATCACTTCTTTACTGAAACCAAAGAAGCAGGAATCTTCAGCTTTCAAGACTTCCAGGTTCTCTTCATCCTTGATGGTCTGGATGAGTGTCGACTTCCTCTGGACTTCCACAACAATGAGACCCTGACTGATGTCACAGAGTCCACCTCAGTGGATGTGCTGCTGACCAACCTCATCAGGGGGAACCTGCTTCCCTCTGCTCGCCTCTGGATCACCACACGGCCTTCAGCAGCCAATCAAATCCCTCCTCACTGTGTTGGCATGGTGACTGAGGTCAGGGGGTTCACTGACCCAGAGAAGGAGGAGTACTTCAGGAAGAGGTTCAGAGATGAGAAGAAGGCCAGCAGGATCATCTCCCACATAAAGACATCACGAAGCCTCCACATCATGTGCCACATCCCAGTCTTCTGCTGGATCACTGCTACAGTTCTGGAGGATATATTGAAAACCAGTAAGAAAGGAGAGCTGCCCAGTACCCTGACTGAGATGTACATCCACTTCCTGGTGCTTCAGACCAAAGTCAAGAAGGTAAAGTATGATGGAGGAGCTGAGACAGATCCACACTGGAGTCCAGAGAGCAGGAAGATGATTGAATCACTGGCCAAACTGGCCTTTGATCAGCTGCAAAAAGGAAACCTGATCTTCTATGAATCAGACCTGACAGAGTGTGGCATCGATATCACAGCAGCCTCAGTGTACTCAGGACTGTTCACACAGATCTTTAGAGAGGAGAAAGGACTGTACCAGGTGAAGATGTTCAGCTTCATCCATCTGACTGTTCAGGAGTTTCTGGCTGCTCTTCATGTCCGTCTGACCTTCATCACATCTGGAGTCAATCTGATGGAGGAGAAAAAAACATCCTTGTGGTCCTCATTATTTAAAGAAACAAATGATGACCTCCACCAGAGTGCTGTGATGAAGGCCTTACAGAGTCCAAATGGAAACCTGGACTTGTTCCTCCGCTTCCTCCTGGGTCTTTCACTGCAGACCAATCAGAACCTCTTAGGAGGCCTGCTGACACAGACAGGAAGTAGCTCACAGACCAATCAGGAAACAGTTCGGTTCATCAAGAAGAAGATCAGTGAAAACCTGTCTGCAGAGAGAAGCATCAACCTGTTCCACTGTCTGAATGAACTGAATGATCGTTCTCTGGTGGAGGAGATCCAACAGTCTCTGAGATCAGGAAGTCTCTCCACAGATGAACTGTCTCCTGCTCAGTGGTCTGCTCTGGTCTTCATCTTAATGTCATCAGAAGAAGATCTGGATGTATTTGACCTGCAGAAATATTCTCCTTCAGAGGAGGTTCTTCTGAGGCTGCTGCCAGTGGTCAAAGTCTCCAACAAAGCTCTGTAAGAACAAGATTAAACTTTCTAAATCCTTTCTTTTAGTGTCTAAAAGCAGACAGATGAAAAAAGGAGAAATCCACCATCATCAGGTCTCATTTAGTCATTGATTGATTTTTGAAGTTGGTTTATTTTCTTCATGATTTCAGGTATCATCAGGTATTTGTACATCACGTGTTTTCATCTGGTCTAAAATTAAACAACTTGTTTACTTAACCTGATAAAACCCCACAGCCTTCTTATACGTAATCTGATAGAAATATAATAGGTCCTGTACATTTTTGCAGCCACTATATCACGCTATGAGGGACGTGGTTGGTCTTCACACAGTTTAGCAATACAAAGATTTGTAGGGTAAACATGGGAATATCTTCTATTCTCCTTCCAAAGGTGCAGAATTGATCCAGTAACCCTGTGATATACACATACACATTCACTTAAAAAGGCATTAGGCTTGATGCAGATGAAACACCTGAGAAAACAGTGTCTGAGGAGCCTTCGCATCAGGAGATTGAGCGCACCTGCAATCACGGCCATGATCCAAGGACAAGAGACGAGGCAGAAGCCAGACCTCCACCAGGGATAGGAAACAAGGCCAGAGCCAGATCTCCACCAGGGGATGAGAGACGAGGCCGGAGCCAGGTCTCCACTAGTGGGGATAAGAGACGAGGCCGGAGCCAGATCTCCACCAGGGGATGTGGGATGAGGGCGTAGCCAGATCTCCATCAGGTGACAAGAGACGAGCGCGGAGTCAGATCTCCACCAGTGGGGATAAGAGACAAGGGCGGAGCCAGATCTCCACCAGGGGATAAGACACCAGGGCGGAGGGAGAGAGAGAGACGAGGCCTTGATGTGCCTTGATCCTCTTTTTAAAACTGTTTCTCTCCTGTTGGGACAGCCTTTAGCCTTCCTGTCACACTGCATGTAGAAATATTAAAAGTGTAAAGACACACTTTTTAAACAAGTCCATTTAATTTGTAGTTTGTTTATTTTTTAGTTTTTGTGTCAAACATCATTTTAGTATTTTATTGTTTCCTCTCTCCTCCTCAGACTGAGACGCTGTAATCTCTCAGAGAGAAGCTCTGAAGCTTTGTCCTCACTTCTCAGCTCCCCGTCGTGCAGGCTGAGAGAACTGGATCTGAGTGACAACAACCTGCAGGATTCAGGAGTTAAGAGGCTGAGTGATGGATTGAAGAGTCCAAACTGTAAACTGGAATCTCTCAGGTCAGGATTCATACACCAGTTCACATGATGCTCTTTAGATCTCTCAGAAACTGATGATGGAAGCAGAATGTCTGTCAAACTACAAACACTGCCTCATAATAAAAATAAACATCACATATGTTAATATTACAGTGTCTTGGTGATCTCCTGTCTTTGTTATATAGCGCCACCATGAGGTCAGGTTTAATTCTAGCTGTAGTTCAACAGCAGTTCTCTCAGTGTTTCTGGTAAATGTCTTGTTTCCTTCAGGCTGTCAGGATGTCTGATCACAGAGGAAGGCTGTGCTTCTCTGGCCTCAGCTCTGACCTCCAACCCCTCCCATTTGAGAGAGCTGGACCTGAGCTACAACCATCCAGGAGATTCAGGAGTGAAGCTGCTAACAGCTGGACTGGAGGATCCACACTGGAGAATGGAGAATCTCAGGTATGGAGAGATTTTTACACACAGCAGATCCACATTTCTCTAAACACATGAGGAAGAACTGTTTCTATTTCTCTGTCCTTCACTCAGCTTCTGATTCCATCCTGATTCTGAGTTTTATTAAAACAATGAAGGAGACTTCTGCTTCATTTGATAGAAAGTTTAAGAACTTCACATAAAAACATTCTTCTTACAGAAGTGGCTTCACTGATGATCAATAAATTCTCAATATTGGTTCATACTTGATGTTTCTGTAGAAAAAAAAAAAGAGAACAAATTAAAGATCTTTCCAGAGAGAGAGAGAGAGAGAGAGAAGAAGCAGCTTCTTGGTTTCTTTGAGAAGAGGTGAGCAGCTCCTGGACCAACACAGTCTGATCTGATATCAGCAGCATGTTTGGATTCATTCATGTCATATTTAATAGATTATACAATAGATCTGAGCTGTTTTAAAATAATTACTGAAAAACTTCATTCAGTTCATTAACAAGAAAACAAGGAGGAGATGAATAAAAATCCAAATAAAGGTAGTGAAGAGGTGGAGGAGAAAGATGTGGGAGAAGTATTGATCAAATAGGTCCACCATGATGCTTTATACATAGGAGACAGAACTTCTTTCTACGACCCTGGCTGTGTGCGAATCAGCAGCTGTGAGACTGCAGCTCATTTTGTCAGGGTGCTGAAAAAACCAGTGTGGATGTTGGACTCAATAGAGGCTGGATGATGCGACTGAAGCAGCAGACTGGATCAGATCTGAAAGAAGTGTGGTGAGATGATGCTGCTGATACCTCTGATTGTCTTGCTGTCCACACACCAGCAGGATCTGCAGGAAGAATGTTCTAGAACAAATCCTCAGTGATGATGCTGTCAGAGTGTGAAGCAGCTGTCTCAGCTCCAAACAGGCTTGAAGACACAACGTGGCCTCAAACAGAGTCTCTGACAGTCATTTAGATTCATGTCACTTTAACATTTCACAGATGATCAGAACAAAGAATCCGAGCCAATCTGCTCTGCACAGGAAGCTGATCAATAAGACTTCAGGTCAGAGAGAAGACGGCAGCTCTTGGTTAGATCAGGACTTTCTGCAGAGTTCTTCTTCTGTAAAGAAGAAGATGTCTGAAAGAAGAAACTGGGACTTCCACAAAGCAGCTTTGTTGCTGTGGACCAATCAGCTTCCTGATTCTGCTCCTTCTAGTCTGGAGATGCTCCATTCAGGTGGAGGTGTCCAGATGTTGGACTGCTCCTTTCTCAGTGTAGAACAAAGTGTGTATGAGAGCCATGTAATGTCCATGTTAACATGATCTGACCCCCTCCTCCTTTCAGGGTGGAACCTGCTGGAGAACCATGGCTGAGACCAGGTCTGAGGAAGTGTAAGTGTGTTCTTCATTGGATTCATCCCATCCAGCCATCTTCACTCTGTCACATCACTCATTCATCAGTCAGCATCAAAGTGTCAATAGATCAATAACTGCAGCTGGATTGTGTTTATTCTCTCCAACAGATTCCTGTCCACTCACAATCGACACCAACACAGTGGCAAAAGACCTCAAATTGTCTGATAACAAAAGGAAGGTGACATGTGTGGTGGGGCTTCAGTCATATCCTGATCATCCAGACAGATTTATCAGGTCTCAGTTTCTGTGTGGAAATGTTCTGACTGGTCGCTGTTACTGGGAGGTCCAGTGGAGAGGACTGGTGGAAATTTCAGTGAGTTACAGTGAAATCAGCAGGAGAGGAGACATGAAAGACTGTTGGTTTGGATCCAACGATCAGTCCTGGAGTCTGACCTGCTCTGATGATGATGGTTACTCTGTCAGGCACAATAACAGAAAAACAAGTATCTCCTCCTCCTCTGTCTCCAACAGAGTAGCAGTGTATGTGGACTGTCCTGCTGGCTCTCTGTCCTTCTACAGCATCTCCTCTGACTCTCTGATCCACCTTCACACTTTCACCACCACATTCACTAAACCTCTCTATGCTGGGGTTGGGTTCTATTGTTCTGGTTCCAGTGTGTCTCTGTACTGAGTCTAAAGAGTCTGATCCTAGCAGAGAAACTCTGACTGATGAACAGATATTTCAGTTTGAATGTTTGTAGAATTACAAGCACATAAGATAGAACAATAGTTCTTTCTGATGTAAAAACAGAAGAATTCTACTTCCATATCACACATGTAACGTGTCCCAGAGTTCTTTGTTCTTCAGAAAGTCAGTCAAAAATATTAAAAGCAGTAGAATCCCAACTGTGAGAGTTTGATGGATATTTCCATGTATTTGGGTAATTTTTTTTAGCAAAGGCCGAGTGTTTGTTCTCAAAATGTCTCGCAACATTTGACTTTTTGTTGTTTATCAGTTTTTTCAGTACATATGAAGCAGACTGGTAAACCAGTTTCACTAACAGTGAAAGTAAAAGAATCTGTCACATAGAATTAAACCGTCTGTTATCTTCTTTGTGAAGATAACTGGGAGGTCATATGGTGAATAGGCTGAATCCTTTTCTTGGTTTTATCCATCATTTATCTTCCAGGCGGAGGTCAAAAATCACGCTGGTATTGTGCTGGAAAAACGCCGGCTGCCAGACGTGAGGGACCCAGCTGTGTGTCCATGAGGAGTTACTGGTCAAAGGATCATCCTTTAAACTTTAAATCAGATCCACAGAAGTGATAAAAGTTTAATATTTGTAGTTTTGTTCTGTTTTTTTTTTTAAGTTGTAAGTCTACATCAGGATCCAGCAACATAAATTATTGAGGCGTTTTAGACCAAAAAAAACCAAATATGTGACGCCGCCCACCCCCATCATTAAATCAGTTGCATGTCACATATGATGAAAAAATGAGTTATTTATATGGTCTTGTCGATGACAAAATAAGCTTTCAATGGTATAAAACTTGTATTTTTATGACAAAAAAAAATGACCCAGTTATATTTTTCTACTATTATTTTTTGGATGTTACCAAACGGACATTTTATCGTTGCCATGTTTTGCGCATGCGCGAAAGTCACGAGTCAATAAGCAAATCCGGTAGTACATACTGGACTTAAAAACAAGCTAAAACAGGTCAGGATAGCTTTCTTTTGGCCTAAATTATTCAAATGAACTGTTAATGATGTCAAAATGCGCATTTACAGTATAATGAAAGATGGAATTACCCTTTTATTTTGAAAGGTATTAAGCCTGTACGCTCACGTTAATACACGAGTACCGGAAGTAAAAAGTACCGTGATTTTTACTTTAATTTTCATGGCTGTTGTTGAAATCTGAGAAGGTACTGCCTGTAAAACACGTTTTTAATGAATGAATAATCATAATAATAATATTTACTTCATGCTTCTTATAACATTGTTTTATAATATGAGCCAAAGAACGGAAAATCCATCATTTCCGTGCAAACCATTAAAAGTAAAGTAAACGAAATAAAACTAATACAGTTTAAGTTTTCCATCATTTTAATGTCCCTGTCCTTCACTGTCTCAGCCCAGAGAAGCATGTGTTTGATATTCTGTATTGTCTCGGTTTTGTTTTTGAAGTCTCCAAATAGATGTTCTGATTTGTTGATAAATGACTTCTTAATTAAGTGAACATTTGAAACAATTTTCTTACGTGTTTTTATCTCCCAGGTTGCAACAAAACTAGCGGCAGTAGTTCAGTTTCAGACATGCCAAGTCTACCACATGCCCAGCCGCTAGTAGGCCAGACTAGTGGTAGTAGTTGGTGGTGGTAGTAGTATGAAGGAGGCACTAGTAGCACTAGTACTAGCTCCTACTAGCATTAGTAGCCACCTGTGGCCAATAGTAGCCACTAGTAGAGCTAGTCTCTAGTAGCCGTCTGCATGGTCTATTGCCAGTATTGTTTTTGGTGAATGGTACGTACTATACTACCATACTGGTGATACATTACAGTCTCCAGTTTTTTTTCTGTCTATGCTGTTGTGAACCGAGTGCATTAATTTAATATTATTTCAAAGCTCTGCATAATGCATATTATTGTAAATAAAATTCAGGATTTTAGATATTAATATTCGTCTACAGTGTCATTTGTCTAAATTTGTAGCAAACTAAGAATAAAATTTTCAGTCTGCAAAAAGAGCCCAATATTGTGTTAAAATGTCCCCAGAATGAAACATTCAATGTTTAAATTTTAATTTTTCCGGAAGTTCAGTTTTTCCGATAAAGCCCCCCGACGTTCCTAGTAGATCTCCATCTTTGTGAAGTCAAAACCTTGGCATGTCTGCAGTTTGGAAATGCAATCCTGTTCATAAGTCTAGTTTGCGAGATTAATGTAATCACACTTTTCTTCTAACTCGGCTGCCAATGTAGCATGCCTTCCGTGGGAATGTTTTTCAACTTATCTATTTTTTTTAAACTGACAACTCCAGAGTAAACTTTCAGACATTGGCAATGAATGCAAAATATTTGGTCCAAGAAATGTTGAATCCTTTGTTCTCCTAAGTTATTGTTATTGTAAAAGGGAATGTCTTATAAATCTCTTGGTCTTTCTTTTCCTTTTTGGGGAAAAAGAGAAAAATAGTCGAACATGCAGCTTCCATTAAGGATCTATACATCTAGATTCACAGGAACCAGTCTCGGCCTGGATCTGGATCAGGACCTGAACCCAGCTGTATATCCATGAGGAGTGACAGGTCAAAGGATCTGGGTATTGACTTTAAATCAGATCCAGAGAGGTAATTAAAGTTTAAATACACTAGTTTTGTTCTGTCTTTTTAAAGTTGCGTTTCTATGTTAATAAAAATGGACTATTGTAGCTAATAATAAAATATTTTCTAAATAATCTAAACATCTGGATCCACAGGAACCAGTCTGGATCTCAGACTTGTTTTTCTTTTTTTATGGTGTAATTTGTTTTACATTTTCATTGGATTTGGAATGTTTGAATGTTTTGAAATTGTTTTTGGGAATTTTTGTCTTTTGTTAAAAAAGTGCTTTCAAATTGAAAAGTCAGGTCTCTAAGAAAGTACAACTTCAGATTTAAAAGAGGTTAAAAAGTGTTTTTATTCTGTTTGTTTTCTGGAAGTACTACTGACTACATCCAAAAAACAATTTTATAATAATAAAAATAATAAATTATATTTAAAAGCACCTTTCAGAATACCAGAGGTTGCTGTACAGTTCAAAACATATTATTAAACCAGAAATCAGAAATAAAATAACAATAAAAACAAAAAATTAAATTAAAAATAATCAAATAACAATAAGATAACACTAGAAACAGATAAATAATAAGCATAAATCTAGATTAACTGTATGAGGCCCTGAAAAGATGGGTTGTGAGGCTGGATTTTAAAAGTGTGAAAGAGTCCGTATTACGTAAATCAAGGGGGGAGAGAATTCCAAAGCTGGAGAGCAAAGCGACTGAACACCCTGCCAACTATAGTAGCCAGACGGGCAGGTGGAACAAGCAGGTGAAGAGAAGAAGAGACACGGAGAGACCGAGAGGGAATGGAAATATGTAAGAGGTTCAAGATGTAGGGCGGGTCCAGATTATGAATTGCTTTTAAAGTTATGAGGAGGATTTTAAAAATAATCCTTTGTTTTATTGGAAGCTTCTGAGTTTTATTTGAATCCCTCCAGCAGTTTCTGGAGGGATTTGTTGGTCAAACCAAAAAGAAGAAAATTATGATAGTCTATCCTGGAAGTAACAAGACTATGAACAAGTATGGCAGGTGTGAGGAGTGAGAGAGGGACGGAGACGAGATGAAAGTAGGCAGAGCGGGTGATGTTATTAATGTGAGATTGAAAGGAGAGTGTGCTGACGAGGATGACACCCAGACTCTTAACCTGAGGAGAAGGAAGGACAGTGGAGTCATCAATAGAAATGGAAAAGCTGTTAGATTTGGAAAAAGTGGAACGAGTACCGACTAGAAGGACTTCAGTTTTGGAACTGTTGAGTTGGAAGAAGTTGGAGGAGAACCAAGAATGGATTTCTTGGAGACAGAGGGTAAATGAGGAAGGAGGAAGTGCAGAGGAGAGTTTGCTGGAAATGTAGAGCTGGGTGTCATCTGCGTATCAATGGAAAATAATGTTATGCTCATGGAAAAGAGAACCGAGAAGAAGAATGTAGATGATGAAAAGAAGGAGACCAGTTATACTGGAGGATATACTGGAAATCAGTAAGAAAGGAGAGCTGGTAGTTAATTGATGCACTTTAAATCTTTTCTGTTACAGACTAAACAAACAATGTTTAATAAAGCTGTTCTTTGTTGTACATTGCTTTTTTTTTGTTGTTTTCTTTAATGTTAATGAGGATACTATGTTATGCAGAGGTGTACTTAGAACAATTTCATAGACAAATGATACTAATTATAGTCACTGCGGAGAGTGGCAGGACGCGACAGGAAATAATTGAGAAGCACTGTGGTAAGCTGTGTTGCATAATTCAGATTAATGATGACATCTGATTGTTCCTGATTCCTCCACAGAGTGGACCAGCAGAGCTCAGAGCTTCCCACTGGTCAGTCTGTCCCACAGCATCAAACACAGCTGGACTCCATATTTATGGTCTGTCCATCTCCAACAACCACTTTTCTATCTCTTCTATTCAGTCAGCTTCATGTTGTACTTTGTAGGCCAGTGGATTGTCAGGGTGTCCAACATGCACCTGATGTTTGGCTCCATGATTTCAGTCTCATTGGCTCCTTTATGTCATTTTCTCTTCCAGATGCTGGAGGACAACATCATCACTTTTGTGAAGAACCAGCTGAAGAAGCTTCTGAGTCCAGATTACCAAGAGTGCGCAGTACTGTATTAGAGAGCGAGGATGAAGAGCAGAGGAGCAGAGAGGCGTTAGTGAAGATCACAGTGGACTTCCTGAGGAGAATGAAGCAGGAGGAGCTGGCTGAGCATCTGCAGAGCAGTAAGAGGATTTCTCTAAAGATTGAAGCTGCTGATGAAACATTTACTGATGTCTCACCACCTGGAACATCACACGTTCACATCCTCATTCTTCACAGGATTAAAATATTTACTGACTGATGCTTTTTCTTCTTCTCATTCAGAACTTCTTGCTGCAGCTTGTGGACGTAAACTAAAATCCTCTCTGAAGAAGAAGTTCCAGTGTGTGTTTGAGGGGATTCCTAAAGCAGGAAGTCCAATCCTTCTGGAGCTGATTTACACAGAGCTCTACATCACAGAGGGAGGGACTGCAGAGGTCAATGATGAACATGAGGTCAGACAGATTGAAGCAGCATCCAGGAAACCATACAGACCAGAAACAAGCATCAGACAAGAAGATCTCTTTAAAGTCACACCTGAAAGAGATCAACCAATCAGAACAGTGATGACAAAAGGCGTGGCTGGCATTGGGAAAACTGTCCTAACACAGAAGTTCACTCTGGACTGGGCTGAAGACAAAGCCAACCAGGACATCCAGTTGATGTTCCCACTGACTTTCATAGAGCTGAATGTGCTAAAAGAGAGAAAGTTCAGCTTGGTGCAACTTGTTCATCACTTCTTTACTGAAACCAAAGAAGCAGGAATCTTCAGCTTTCAAGACTTCCAGGTTCTCTTCATCCTTGATGGTCTGGATGAGTGTCGACTTCCTCTGGACTTCCACAACAATGAGACCCTGACTGATGTCACAGAGTCCACCTCAGTGGATGTGCTGCTGACCAACCTCATCAGGGGGAACCTGCTTCCCTCTGCTCGCCTCTGGATCACCACACGGCCTTCAGCAGCCAATCAAATCCCTCCTCACTGTGTTGGCATGGTGACTGAGGTCAGAGGGTTCACTGACCCACAGAAGGAGGAGTACTTCAGGAAGAGGTTCAGAGATGAGAAGAAGGCCAGCAGGATCATCTCCCACATAAAGACATCACGAAGCCTCCACATCATGTGCCACATCCCAGTCTTCTGCTGGATCACTGCTACAGTTCTGGAGGATATATTGAAAACCAGTAAGAAAGGAGAGCTGCCCAGTACCCTGACTGAGATGTACATCCACTTCCTGGTGTTTCAGATCAAAGTAAAGAAGGTCAAACATGATGGAGGAGCTGAGACAGAGCCACACTGGAGTCCAGAGAGCAGGAAGATGATTGAGTCACTGGCCAAACTGGCCTTTGATCAGCTGCAAAAAGGAAACCTGATCTTCTATGAATCAGACCTGACAGAGTGTGGCATCGATATCACAGCAGCCTCAGTGTACTCAGGACTGTTCACACAGATCTTTAGAGAGGAGAAAGGACTGTACCAGGTGAAGAATGTTCAGCTTCATCCATCTGACTGTTTCAGGAGTTTCTGGCTGCTCTTCATGTCCGTCTGACCTTCATCACATCTGGAGTCAATCTGATGGAGGAGAAAAAAACATCCTTGTGGTCCTCATTATTTAAAGAAACAAATGATGACCTCCACCAGAGTGCTGTGATGAAGGCCTTACAGAGTCCAAATGGAAACCTGGACTTGTTCCTCCGCTTCCTCCTGGGTCTTTCACTGCAGACCAATCAGAACCTCTTAGGAGGGCCTGCTGACACAGACAGGAAGTAGCTCACAGACCAATCAGGAAACAGTTCGGTTCATCAAGAAGAAGATCAGTGAAAACCTGTCTGCAGAGAGAAGCATCAACCTGTTCCACTGTCTGAATGAACTGAATGATCGTTCTCTGGTGGAGGAGATCCAACAGTCTCTGAGATCAGGAAGTCCTCCACAGATGAACTGTCTCACCATGCTCAGTGGTCTGCTCTGTCTTCATCTTAATGTCATCAGAAGAAGATCTGGATGTATTTGAACCTGCAGAAATATTCTCCTTCAGAGGAGGTTCTTCTGAGGCTGCTGCCAGTGGATCAAAGTCTCCAACAAAGCTCTGTAAGAACAAGATTAAACTTTCTAAATCCTTTCTTTTAGTGTCTAAAAGCAGACAGATGAAAAAAGGAGAAATCCACCATCATCAGGTCTCATTTAGTCATTGATTGATTATTGAAGTTGGTTTAATTTTCTTCATGATTTCAGGTATCATCAGGTATTTGTACATCACGTGTTTTCATCTTGTCTAAAATTAAACAACTTGTTTACTTAACCTGATAAAACCCCACAGCCTTCTTATACGTAATCTGATAGAAATATAATAGGTTCCTGTACATTTTTGCAGCCACTATATCACGCTATGAGGGACGTGGTTGGTCTTCACACAGTTTAGCAATACAAAGATTTGTGGGGTAAAACATGGGAATATCTTCTATTCTCCTTCCAAAGGTGCAGAATTGATCCAGTAACCCTGTGATATACACATACACATTCACTTAAAAAGGCATTAGGCTTGATGCAGATGAAACACCTGAGAAAACAGTGTCTGAGGAGCCTTCGCATCAGGAGATTGAGCGCACCTGCAATCACGGCCATGATCCAAGGACAAGAGACGAGGCAGAAGCCAGACCTCCACCATGGGATAGGAAACAAGGCCAGAGCCAGATCTCCACCAGGGGATGAGAGACGAGGCCGGAGCCAGGTCTCCACTAGTGGGGATAAGAGACAAGGGCGGAGCCAGACCTCCACCAGGGGATGTGAGACGAGGCCAAAGCCAGATCTTCACCAGCGGATAAGAGACGAGGCCGGAGCCAGATCTCCACCAGGGGGATGTGGGATGAGGGCGTAGCCAGATCTCCATCAGGTGACAAGAGACGAGCGCGGAGTCAGATCTCCACCAGTGGGGATAAGAGACAAGGGCGGAGCCAGATCTCCACCAGGGGATAAGACACCAGGGCGGAGGGAGAGGATGAGAGACGAGGCCTTGATGTGCCTTGATCCTCTTTTTAAAACTGTTTCTCTCCTGTTGGGACAGCCTTTAGCCTTCCTGTCACACTGCATGTAGAAATATTAAAAGTGTAAAGACACACTTTTTAAACAAGTCCATTTAATTTGTAGTTTGTTTATTTTTTAGTTTTTGTGTCAAACATCATTTTAGTATTTTATTGTTTCCTCTCTCCTCCTCAGACTGAGACGCTGTAATCTCTCAGAGAGAAGCTCTGAAGCTTTGTCCTCACTTCTCAGCTCCCCGTCGTGCAGGCTGAGAGAACTGGATCTGAGTGACAACAACCTGCAGGATTCAGGAGTTAAGAGGCTGAGTGATGGATTGAAGAGTCCAAACTGTAAACTGGAATCTCTCAGGTCAGGATTCATACACCAGTTCACATGATGCTCTTTAGATCTCTCAGAAACTGATGATGGAAGCAGAATGTCTGTCAAACTACAAACACTGGCTCATAATAAAAATAAACATCACATATGTTAATATTACAGTGTCTTGGTGATCTCCTGTCTTTGTTATATAGCGCCACCATGAGGTCAGGTTTAATTCTAGCTGTAGTTCAACAGCAGTTCTCTCAGTGTTTCTGGTAAATGTCTTGTTTCCTTCAGGCTGTCAGGATGTCTGATCACAGAGGAAGGCTGTGCTTCTCTGGCCTCAGCTCTGACCTCCAACCCCTCCCATTTGAGAGAGCTGGACCTGAGCTACAACCATCCAGGAGATTCAGGAGTGACGCTGCTAACAGCTGGACTGGAGGATCCACACTGGAGAATGGAGAATCTCAGGTATGGAGAGATTTTTACACACAGCAGATCCACATTTCTCTAAACACATGAGGAAGAACTGTTTCTATTTCTCTGTCCTTCACTCAGCTTCTGATTCCATCCTGATTCTGAGTTTTATTAAAACAATGAAGGAGACTTCTGCTTCATTTGATAGAAAGTTTAAGAACTTCACATAAAAACATTCTTCTTACAGAAGTGGCTTCACTGATGATCAATAAATTCTCAATATTGGTTCATACTTGATGTTTCTGTAGAAAAAAAAAAGAGAACAAATTAAAGATCTTTCCAGAGAGAGAGAGAGAGAAGAAGCAGCTTCTTGGTTTCTTTGAGAAGAGGTGAGCAGCTCCTGGACCAACACAGTCTGATCTGATATCAGCAGCATGTTTGGATTCATTCATGTCATATTTAATAGATTATACAATAGATCTGAGCTGTTTTAAAATAATTACTGAAAAACTTCATTCAGTTCATTAACAAGAAACCAAGGAGGAATGATAAAAATCCAAATAAAGGTAGTGAAGAGGTGGAGGAGAAATATGTGGGAGAAGTATTGATCAAGTAGGTCCACCATGATGCTTTATACATAGGAGACAGAACTTCTTTCTACGGCCCTGGCTGTGTGCGAATCAGCAGCTGTGAGACTGCAGCTCATTTTGTCAGGATGCTGAAAATACCAGTGTGGATGTTGGACTCAATAGAGGCTGGATGATGCGACTGAAGCAGCAGACTGGATCAGATCTGAAAGAAGTGTGGTGAGATGATGCTGCTGATACCTCTGATTGTCTTGCTGTCCACACACCAGCAGGATCTGCAGGAAGAATGTTCTAGAACAAATCCTCAGTGATGATGCTGTCAGAGTGTGAAGCAGCTGTCTCAGCTCCAAACAGGCTTGAAGACCCAACGTGGCCTCAAACAGAGTCTCTGACAGTCATTTAGATTCATGTCACTTTAACATTTCACAGATGATCAGAACAAAGAATCCGAGCCAATCTGCTCTGCACAGGAAGCTGATCAATAAGACTTCAGGTCAGAGAGAAGACGGCAGCTCTTGGTTAGATCAGGACTTTCTGCAGAGTTCTTCTTCTGTAAAGAAGAAGATGTCTGAAAGAAGAAACTGGGACTTCCACAAAGCAGCTTTGTTGCTGTGGACCAATCAGCTTCCTGATTCTGCTCCTTCTAGTCTGGAGATGCTCCATTCAGGTGGAGGTGTCCAGATGTTGGACTGCTCCTTTCTCAGTGTAGAACAAAGTGTGTATGAGAGCCATGTAATGTCCATGTTAACATGATCTGACCCCCTCCTCCTTTCAGGGTGGAACCTGCTGGAGAACCATGGCTGAGACCAGGTCTGAGGAAGTGTAAGTGTGTTCTTCATTGGATTCATCCCATCCAGCCATCTTCACTCTGTCACATCACTCATTCATCAGTCAGCATCAAAGTGTCAATAGATCAATAACTGCAGCTGGATTGTGTTTATTCTCTCCAACAGATTCCTGTCCACTCACAATCGACACCAACACAGTGGCAAAAGACCTCAAATTGTCTGATAACAAAAGGAAGGTGACATGTGTGGTGGGGCTTCAGTCATATCTTGATCATCCAGACAGATTTATCAGGTCTCAGTTTCTGTGTGGAAATGTTCTGACTGGTCGCTGTTACTGGGAGGTCCAGTGGAGAGGACTGGTGGAAATTTCAGTGAGTTACAGTGAAATCAGCAGGAGAGGAGACATGAAAGACTGTTGGTTTGGATCCAACGATCAGTCCTGGAGTCTGACCTGCTCTGATGATGATGGGTTACTCTGTCAGGCACAATAACAGAAAAACAAGTATCTCCTCCTCCTCTGTCTCCAACAGAGTAGCAGTGTATGTGGACTGTCCTGCTGGCTCTCTGTCCTTCTACAGCATCTCCTTTGACTCTCTGATCCACCTTCACACTTTCACCACCACATTCACTAAACCTCTCTATGCTGGGGTTGGGTTCTATTGTTCTGGTTCCAGTGTGTCTCTGTACTGAGTCTAAAGAGTCTGATCCTAGCAGAGAAACTCTGACTGATGAACAGATATTTCAGTTTGAATGTTTGTAGAATTACAAGCACATAAGATAGAACAATAGTTCTTTCTGATGTAAAAACAGAAGAATTCTACTTCCATATCACACATGCAACGTGTCCCAGAGTTCTTTGTTCTTCAGAAAGTCAGTCAAAAATATTAAAAGCAGTAGAATCCCAACTGTGAGAGTTTGATGGATATTTCCATGTATTTGGGTAATTTTTTTTTAGCAAAGGCCGAGTGTTTGTTCTCAAAATGTCTCGCAACATTTGACTTTTTGTTGTTTATCAGTTTTTTCAGTACATATGAAGCAGACCTGGTAAACCAGTTTCACTAACAGTGAAAGTAAAAGAATCTGTCCACATAGAATTTAAACCGTCTGTTAATCTTCTTTGTGAAGATAACTGGAGGTCATATGCAGAGGTGTCAAGTAACGAAGTAAGTCTACTTCGTTACCTTACTCAAGTAGAAAATCTCGTTATCTTTACTTTACGAAGTAATTATTTTTTTGTCTACTTTTTACTTTTACTCACTACTTTTTTATGCAATTATCTGTACTTTTACTTCGTTCATTTGATAAAAAGTAGTCGCTACTTTCGCCATTTTTGTCACCGTTAAAATGCCGCGACTGTTTGTCGGAGTTTTTTTTTTTTTTATGAACCCTGAATGCATCAAACAAAGGAACAGATGAATGATTGGCTGAAAAGTCCAGTCAATCCTTACTTTGGCGAGTAGCCCCGCCCACAAACTTTTAAAGAGCAGGGACGTCAATTTCCGTGTTTGAGACTCGGGCTCGAAATCAAAGTGTTTCTGATGCTGCAACACTGAACTTTGATTGAATTATCAATTTTTTTAAAAAAACAACACCAAAAGAATGTTTTTATTATTATATTTTTCAGTCTGCGGTTATTGTAAGCGTCTTTGCTGAAAATATTGGTAGATGGTATTTTTATAAAAATAACTTTGATCTGTGACGCACTATTTTATCTTTAGAAACAAAGCTAATTGAACTGATTTCAATCCATAAATAGTAGTGGATGAAGTATTTGTGCTTAAAAGCATCCAAAATGTTATTGATTAGTTTATAAAGACTGACTAAGGAGATTAAAACTACACATCGCTTAGATTTTGTATCATGTAGATGTTTTGGGTTAACATAAAACAAAAAACCTTATATGTACACATATATGTGTAGATAAGTATATATGTAAATTTTATATACCGTAATTTCACGGCTATTAGGCGCACCGTACGAAAAGGCGCAGCCCAGTTTTGTGCGCCGTAGCAGGATTTAACACACACATAGGGCGCACCGTACGAAAAGGCGCAGTCTCAGTCACACACCACGCTTTACAAACAAAACACACGCAAGCATGCTAATGTGCGTATTAAAAAAATAGTCAGTGCTTCTCAAATAGTGGGGCGCGAGTGATCCTGTGGAACACGTTTTTCTTTTTTGCCGTACTAGAATAAAGTGTAATTGTACATCCACTACAGTAGTTGTAGTTTATAGTTTAAATAAGTATTTTTTTTTTTTAATTCAAGTTAATTGATGCACTTTAAATATTTTCTTTTACACACTAAAAAACAATGTTAATAAAGATGTTCTTTTTTTTTTTCTTTAATGTTAACGAGGATACAATGTTATGTAGAAGTGTACTTAGAACCAGGGGTCCCCAACCTTTTGTGCGCCACGGACCGGTTTTACTGTCTGATAATGTTTTCATGGACCGGTCTACAGGTGATAAGACCAGCCGGAAAAACTTGGCTTTTTTAATCAATAATAATACATTTAAACCCACGTTGTCTTCACGAGAAAATTTATTAGCAGCGTCTTTATACGTGGAAACATTCTCTCTGCTCGAACGCACTCTGGTTGCCTTGGTAACGGTAAACATACCTTCAAAATAAAGGACATCACAAAAACAAAGTGAATAAAAATACTAGTTAGGCCCCTCACACCAGGGGTGGTCCACCTGGTGGTTGGGGACCACTGCTTATAACAATTTCATAGACAAATGATACTAATTATGGTCATGGCGGAGAGTGGGGGAGAGCGGGGGGCGAAATATTTTCTTCTTTCTAGGGGGGGCCCAACAGGATATAATTGAGAAGCACTGCGTTAGTCCAAGCATCTACAATCCATTGACTCGTTTATGCTGAAATTACTCGCGGCGGCTCGATTCCAATGTTCCTCCGCGTAGCTGATTGCCTTCAGCTTAAACTGAGCGTCATAAGCGTGTCTCTTTTCCATTTTCAGGGTTTAAAACAGCAATGTTGTTCATACAGCACATACCTTTTTTATACACAATCCACGCTCACACTTCACTCTTTAACGTTCTCATGCTTTTCTTTCAGGTCCGCCTCGCCTCACGGGCACCGCTTTTTTTTTTTTAGGTCACACACAAGGCGCACCGCACGAAAGGGCGCACCGCTCATTTTGAAGAAAATTTTAGACTTTTAGGTGCGCCTTATGGCCGTGAAATTACGGTTATACCGTCTCCTAGGTCCCGCCCCTACTGGTTTTTTTAAAATCTTGTTTCCCTGGTTATTTTTTCATTTTTACAGTTCTTAAAATTTTAGAAAAAGAATCCAAGGATTTTGCCTCCTGTGTGTTTCCTTCACTCCCACTGCCTTACGAGTGCATGTAAGGGTGTTATTTTGTCAATGGGCGTGGTTTTACTGGGTGTACGATATTTTTTGTGAAATACGATAATTTTACGTCATTAGTACGATAATCCAGCACCTCCCACCTGGCAACGCTGCCCAGGCTGTATGTGGCACTCCCATACTTACTAACTTGTTAAAGACTATTCAGTATTGCCTCAAAGAACTTTTGAAAACTAGCTGCCTTCAAGGCTTGAAAAAGCCCTTTTGGTCATTTTTTTTCATTTATTTATTTTTTTTTAACATTGAGTGTGTTTGTGTCTTAAAGTTGGTTAAATTAGGTGATGCAGAGTGAAGCTTGATAGCTGAAGGGACGTTACATAATGCCCTGCTTATGTTAATACATTTGATTGTGTTAATTAATCGATTTCCAATAAAGATTAAGAAATAAATGTTTCTGATTCATAAAGTTTAACACCAAAACACTTTCATTTATTATCATATTTTCTGCTCCTTAAAGCATGTGATAATAGTTTAAAAATATGTTCATACGCTTTTGTTAACAATATTCCTTTTTTTTCTGAAAATTACTTTTACTTTTTTTACTTTAAGTAGTTTTAAAATAGGTTACTTTTTACTTTTACTTAAGTAGAAAACTTGAGTTGATACTTCTACTTTTACTAAAGTAGTTTTTTAACTCGGTATTTATACTTCTACTTAAGTAGAAAATGTTGGTACTTTTGACACCTCTGGTCATATGGTGAATAGACTGAATCCTTTTCTTGGTTGTATCCATCATTTATCTTCCAGGCGGAGGTCAAAAATCACGCTGGTATTGTGCTGGAAAAAACGCTGGCTGCCAGACGTGAGGGACGCCTGGAAGTCGAATGTCGCACATCGGCGGTTGTGACGCATATTTTGGGCGGTAAAAATATTAAAAACATTTCCTTTTAATGTTACAAGTTTACCATAATCTTCAAATTCAGAATTATATTTTAAAAAGAACAAACTAAAATAAAATTTATTTATATACTGTATGTCCTGCTGGCTCTCTGTCCTTCTACAGAGTCTCCTCTGACTCTCTGATCCACCTCCACACCTTCACCACCACATTCACTAAACCTCTCTATGCTGGGTTTCGGGTCTGGTGGTCCAGGTCTGGTTCCTGTGTGTTTCTGTGCTGAGCATAAAGAGTCTGAACTTCGCAGACAAACTCTGACTAATGAACAGATAGTTAGTATCTGTTCATCTGGAAAGTGTGTGTGAGCTGATGTTGATTCAGCATCATGGATCTGGACGAAGAGGAAGGAAGTCCCCTCTCTAAACGTGGGAGACGGCAGCAGAGTGGTTAGCGCGTTCTCACGCGGACCGGAAGGTCGCGGGTTTAGTCCCACAGAGAGCACGTCTAGGGTCCTTGGAGTAGACACCTAACCCCCGCTTCTCCCACCATTGGCGCCATCGAAGGGCAGCCTGCTGCGGTGTAAGGAGTGCAGCACACAAATTTTCCCGGTGAGGGATGAATAGAGTAATTCATTTATTTTATTTATTTAAACCCACTCAGAGGTCAGATGATCATCTCTAACCGTCCATGACTCGTCTACATGTCAGAGATCAGTACTCACATCAGCAAACATCTGGATTCACAGAAACCAGCCTGGACTAGGATCTGGACCCAGCTGTGTGTCCATGAGGAGTTACTGGTCAAAGGATCATCCTTTAAAACTTTAAATCAGATCCACAGAAGTGATAAAAGTTTAATATTTGTAGTTTTGTTCTGTTTTTTTTTTAAAGTTGTAAGTCTACATCAGGATCCAGCAACATAAATTATTGAGGCGTTTTAGACCAAAAAAAAACAAATATGTGACGCCGCCCACCCCCATCATTAAATCAGTTGCATGTCACATATGATGAAAAAATGAGTTATTTATATGGTCTTGTCGATGACAAAATAAGCTTTCAATGGTATAAAACTTGTATTTTTATGACAAAAAAAAATGACCCAGTTATATTTTTTTACTATTATTTTTTGGATGTTACCAAACGGACATTTTATCGTTGCCATGTTTTGCGCATGCGCGAAAGTCACGAGTCAATAAGCAAATCCGGTAGTACACACTGGACTTAAAAACAAGCTAAAACAGGTCAGGATAGCTTTCTTTTGGCCTAAATTATTCAAATGAACTGTTAATGATGTCAAAATGCGCATTTACAGTATAATGAAAGATGGAATTACCCTTTTATTTTGAAAGGTATTAAGCCTGTACGCTCACGTTAATACACGAGTACCGGAAGTAAAAAGTACCGTGATTTTTACTTTAATTTTCATGGCTGTTGTTGAAATCTGAGAAGGTACTGCCTGTTAAAACACGTTTTAATGAATGAATAATCATAATAATAATATTTACTTCATGCTTCTTATAACATTGTTTTATATTATGAGCCAAAGAACGGAAAATCCATCATTTCCGTGCAAACCATTAAAAGTAAAGTAAACGAAATAAAACTAACACAGTTTAAGTTTTCCATCATTTTAATGTCCCTGTCCTTCACTGTCTCAGCCCAGAGAAGCATGTGTTTGATATTCTGTATTATCTCGGTTTTGTTTTTGAAGTCTCCAAATAGATGTTCTGATTTGTTGATAAATGACTTCTTAATTAAGTGAACATTTGAAACAATTTTCTTACGTGTTTTTATCTCCCAGGTTGCAACAAAACTAGCGGCAGTAGTTCAGTTTCAGACATGCCAAGTCTACCACATGCCCAGCCGCTAGTAGGCCAGACTAGTGGTAGTAGTAGTGGTGGTAGTAGTATGAAGGAGGCACTAGTAGCACTAGTACTAGCCCCTACTAGCATTAGTAGCCACCTGTGGCCAATAGTAGCCACTAGTAGAGCTAGTCTCTAGTAGCCGTCTGCATGGTCTATTGCCAGTATTGTTTTTGGTGAATGGTACGTACTATACTACCATACTGGTGATACATTACAGTCTCCAGTTTTTTTTCTGTCTATGCTGTTGTGAACCGAGTGCATTAATTAATATTATTTCAAAGCTCTGCATAATGCATATTATTGTAAATAAAATTCAGGATTTTAGATATTAATATTCGTCTACAGTGTCATTTGTCTAAATTTGTAGCAAACTAAGACTAAAATTTTCAGTCTGCAAAAAGAGCCCAATATTGTGTTAAAATGTCCCCAGAATGAAACATTCAATGTTTAAATTTTAATTTTTCCGGAAGTTCAGTTTTTCCGATAAAGCCCCCCGACGTTCCTAGCAGATCTCCATCTTTGTGAAGTCAAAACCTTGGCATGTCTGCAGTTTGGAAGTGCAATCCTGTTCATAAGTCTAGTTTGCGAGATTAATGTAATCACACTTTTCTTCTAACTCGGCTGCCAATGTAGCATGCCTTCCGTGGGAATGTCTTTCCACTTATCTATTTTTTTTAAACTGACAACTCCAGAGTAAACTTTCAGACATTGGCAATGAATGCAAAATATTTGGTCCAAGAAATGTTGAATCCTTTGTTCTCCTAAGTTATTGTTATTGTTATTGTAAAGGGGAATGTCTTATAAATCTCTTGGTCTTTCTTTTCCTTTTTGGGGAAAAAGAGAAAAATAGTCGAACATGCAGCTGCCATTAAAGATCTATACATCTGGATTCACAGGAACCAGTCTCGGCCTGGATCTGGATCAGGACCTGAACCCAGCTGTATATCCATGAGGAGTGACGAGTCAAAGGATCTGGCTATTTAGTTTAAATCAGATCCAGAGAGGTAATAAAAGTTTATATACTCTAGTTTTGTTCTGTCATTTTAAAGTTGCGTTTCTATGTTAATAAATATGGACTATTATAGCTAATAATAAAATATTTTCTAAATAATCTAAACATCTGGATCCACAGGAACCAGTCTGGATCTCAGACTTGTTTTTCTTTTTTTATGGTGTAGTTTGTTTTACATTTTCATTGGATTTGGAAAGTTTGAATGTTTTGAAATTGTTTTTGGGAATTTTTGCCTTTTGTTAAAAAAGTGCTTTCAAATTGAAAAGTCAGGTCTCTTAGAAAGTACAACTTCAGAATTAAAAGAGGTTAAAAAAGTGTTTTTATTCTGTTTGTTTTCTGGAAGTACTACTGACTACATCCAAAATACAATTTTATAATAATAAAAATAATAAATTATATTTAAAAGCACCTTTCAGAATACCCGAGGTTGCTGTACAGTTCAAAACATATTATTAAACCAGAAATCAGAAATAAAATAACAATAAAAACAAAAAATGAAGCAAAAATAATAAAATAACAATAAGATAACACTAGAAACATATAAACAATAAGCATAAATCTAGATTAACTGTATGACGCCCTGAAAAGATGAGTTTTGAGGCTGGATTTGAAAAGTGTGAAAGAGTCCGTATTACGTAAATCAAGGGGGGAGAGAATTCCAAAGCTGGAGAGCAAAGCGACTGAACATCCTGCCTCCTATAGTAGCCAGACGGGCAGGTGGAACAAGCAGGTGAAGAGAAGAAGAGAAACGGAGAGACCGAGAGGGAATGGAAATATGTAAGAGGTTCAAGATGTAGGGCGGGTCCAGATTATGAATTGCTTTTAAAGTTATGAGGAGGATTTTGAAAATAATCCTTTGTTTTATTGGAAGCTTCTGAGTTTTATTTGTATCCCTCCAGCAGTTTCTGGAGGGATTTGTTGGTCAAACCAAAAAGAAGAAACTTACGGTTGTCGATCCTGGAAGTAACAAGACTATGAACAAGTATGGCAGGTGTGAGGAGTGAGAGAGGGACGGAGACGAGATGAAAGTAGGCAGAGTGGGTGATGTTATTAATGTGAGATTGAAAGGAGAGTGTGCTGACGAGGATGACACCCAGACTCTTAACCTGAGGAGAAGGAAGGACAGTGGAGTCATCAATAGAAATGGAAAAGCTGTTAGATTTGGAAAAAGTGGAACGAGTACCAACTAGAAGGACTTCAGTTTTGGAACTGTTGAGTTGGAAGAAGTTGGAGGAGAACCAAGAATGGATTTCTTGGAGACAGAGGGTAAATGAGGAAGAAGGAAGTGAAGAGGAGAGTTTGCTGGAAATGTAGAGCTGGGTGTCATCTGCGTATCAATGGAAAATAATGTTATGCTCATGGAAAAGAGAACCGAGGAGGAGAATGTAGATGATGAAAAGAAGGAGACCAGTTATACTGGAGGATATACTGGAAATCAGTAAGAAAGGAGAGCTGGTAGTTAATTGATGCACTTTAAATCTTTTCTGTTACAGACTAAACAAACAATGTTTAATAAAGCTGTTCTTTGTTGTACATTGCTTTTTTTGTTGTTTTCTTTAATGTTAATGAGGATACAATGTTATGCAGAGGTGTACTTAGAACAATTTCATAGACAAATGATACTAATTACAGTCACTGCGGAGAGAGGCAGGACGCGACAGGAAATAATTGAGAAGCACTGTGGTAAGCTGTGTTGCATAATTCAGATTAATGATGACATCTGATTGTTCCTGATTCCTCCACAGAGTGGACCAGCAGAGCTCAGAGCTTCCCACTGGTCAGTCTGTCCCACAGCATCAAACACAGCTGGACTCCATATTTATGGTCTGTCCATCTCCAACAACTACTTTTCTATCTCTTCTATTCAGTCAGCTTCATGTTGTACTTTGTAGGCCAGTGGATTGTCAGGGTGTCCAACATGCATCTGATGTTTGGCTCCATGATTTCAGTCTCATTGGCTCCTTTATGTCATTTTCTCTTCCAGATGCTGGAGGACAACATCATCACTTTTGTGAAGAACCAGCTGAAGAAGCTTCTGAGTCCAGAATACCAAGAGTGCGCAGTACTGTATTAGAGAGCGAGGATGAAGAGCAGAGGAGCAGAGAGGCGTTAGTAAAGATCACAGTGGACTTCCTGAGGAGAATGAAGCAGGAGGAGCTGGCTGAGCATCTGCAGAGCAGTAAGAGGATTTCTCTAAAGATTGAAGAAGCTGATAAATGAAACATTTACTGATGTCTCACCACCTGGAACATCACATGTTCACATCCTCATTCTTCACAGGATTGAAATATTTACTGACTGATGTTTTTTCTTCTTCTCATTCAGAACTTCTTGCTGCAGCTTGTGGACGTAAACTAAAATCCTCTCTGAAGAAGAAGTTTCAGTGTGTGTTTGAGGGGATTCCTAAAGCAGGAAGTCCAATCCTTCTGGAGCTGATTTACACAGAGCTCTACATCACAGATGGAGGGACTGCAGAAGTCAATGATGAACATGAGGTCAGACAGATTGAAGCAGCATCCAGGAAACCATACAGACCAGAAACAAGCATCAGACAAGAAGACCTCTTTAAAGTCCCACCTGGAAGAGATCAACCAATCAGAACAGTGATGACAAAGGGCGTGGCTGGCATTGGGAAAACTGTCCTAACACAGAAGTTCACTCTGGACTGGGCTGAAGACAAAGCCAACCAGGACATCCAGTTGATGTTCCCACTGACTTTCAGAGAGCTGAATGTGATGAAAGAGAGAAAGTTCAGCTTGGTGCAACTTGTTCATCACTTCTTTACTGAAATCCGTGTAATCCCTCATTCATCCAGGAGTGATCCATAGTAGAAAAAGTTTCAAAAAAGTCTTCTGGACAGTTTAATTCTTCAACGAGACGTTTCGACTTCCATCCGGAAATCATTTTCAATCTGAATGAAATGGACTGGAACCTGGATCCATTTATACTAACCTGAGTAACAGGTAAAAAAATTTGTAAGAAGGGCTCGACCAATGAGAATGTTCCTTAAGATGGCCGTGAATGGCTCCTATTGTAGCCACAGACCAGTAAACAAACCTATTATAAAAATGCTAAAAGCCTAGTGAAAAGAGAAACCTGCTAACGAGAGGCGTGAAACTGAGTCACGAGGTGTCATCTTTAGTCCATGGCTTCAAAAGGCTGCTATAGATACCGGGCAAAACGTATCTAACGCCTCCACTCCGATTCAGTGAGGGATTCTCTTTCATCACAAAAATGGCTTCTTTCACCCCTCTTTCAAACCAACCTTTCTCTCTACTTAGAATCTTCACCTCACTGTCCTCAAAAGTGTGTTTGGTGGATTTAAGATGCAGATGTACGGCAGACTGTGGACCACTAGAGGCTTCTCTTCTGTGTTGGTAAAGTCTTTTGTGGAGTGGTTGCTTTGTTTCCCCAATGTAGTTTTCTTTGCAGCTCCCTTCACTGCACCGGATCGAATAAACTACATTGCTCTGTTTTTCCGTAGGCATCTTGTCTTTAGGATGTACTAGTTTTTGACGTAATGTGTTGACCGGTTTAAAGAAAACCGGGATGTCATGTTGTCTGAAGATTCTCTGTAACTTCTCGGACAGTCCTGACACGTAGGGAATAGAGACTCCATTTTTTCTCTTCTCAGTTTCTGTTTCCCTCTTCTCATGTTTCTTGGACGCTCTCACCCTATTCAGGGCCCATTTGGGGTAGCCACAGACCGAGAGGGCTTTTCGGACATGCTGTGTCTCCTTCTCCTTAGCCTCTGTGCTCGTGGGTACCTCCTCCGCCCTGTGTTGTAAAGTTCTGATGACACCCA
Organism: Neostethus bicornis; assembly: GCA_902685375.1. NCBI lineage: Eukaryota > Metazoa > Chordata > Actinopteri > Atheriniformes > Phallostethidae > Neostethus > Neostethus bicornis. The sequence continues at coordinate 15,709,950 of LR738563.1, read as the reverse complement.
GTTTGTGTTGCAATGGATGATTAGAGTCAAACTGTAGGTATTGGTCTGTGTGCGTGGGTTTCCTGTATACCTCCAGTTGCAAATTCCCGTCCTCCCCTATGATCACAGCGCAGTCTAAAAAGGACTACTTTTCTTTACTGAAACCAAAGAAGCAGGAATCTGCAGCTTTCAAGACTTCCAGGTTCTCTTCATCCTTGATGGTCTGGATGAGTGTCGACTTCCTCTGGACTTCCACAACAATGAGACCCTATCTGATGTCACAGAGTCCACCTCAGTGGATGTGCTGCTGACCAACCTCATCAGGGGGAACCTGCTTCCCTCTGCTCGCCTCTGGATCACCACACGGCCTTCAGCAGCCAATCAAATCCCTCCTCACTGTGTTGGCATGGTGACTGAGGTCAGGGGGTTCACTGACCCACAAAAGGAGGAGTACTTCAGGAAGAGGTTCAGAGATGAGAAGAAGGCCAGCAGGATCATCTCCCACATAGAGACATCACGAAGCCTCCACATCATGTGCCACATCCCAGTCTTCTGCTGGATCACTGCTACAGTTCTGGAGGATATATTGAAAACCAGTAAGAAAGGAGAGCTGCCCAGTACCCTGACTGAGATGTACATCCACTTCCTGGTGTTTCAGATCAAAGTAAAGAAGGTCAAACATGATGGAGGAGCTGAGACAGAGCCACACTGGAGTCCAGAGAGCAGGAAGATGATTGAGTCACTGGCCAAACTGGCCTTTGATCAGCTGCAAAAAGGAAACCTGATCTTCTATGAATCAGACCTGACAGAGTGTGGCATCGATATCACAGCAGCCTCAGTGTACTCAGAACTGTTCACACAGATCTTTAGAGAGGAGAAAGGACTGTACCAGGTGAAGATGTTCAGCTTCATCCATCTGACTGTTCAGGAGTTTCTGGCTGCTCTTCATGTCCGTCTGACCTTCATCACATCTGGAGTCAATCTGATGGAGGAAAAAAAAACATCCTTGTGGTCCTCATTATTTAAAGAAACAAATGATGACCTCCACCAGAGTGCTGTGATGAAGGCCTTACAGAGTCCAAATGGAAACCTGGACTTGTTCCTCCGCTTCCTCCTGGGTCTTTCACTGCAGACCAATCAGAACCTCTTAGGAGGCCTGCTGACACAGAAAGGAAGTAGCTCACAGACCAATCAGGAAACAGTTCGGTTCATCAAGAAGAAGATCAGTGAGAACCTGTCTGCAGAGAGAAGCATCAACCTGTTCCACTGTCTGAATGAACTGAATGATCGTTCTCTGGTGGAGGAGATCCAACAGTCTCTGAGATCAGGAAGTCTCTCCACAGATGAACTGTCTCCTGCTCAGTGGTCTGCTCTGATCTTCATCTTAATGTCATCAGAAGAAGATCTGGATGTATTTGACCTGCAGAAATATTGTCCTTCAGAGGAGGTTCTTCTGAGGCTGCTGCCAGTGGTCAAAGTCTCCAACAAAGCTCTGTAAGAACAAGATTAAACTTTCTAAATCCTTTCTTTTAGTGTCTAAAAGCAGACAGATGAAAAAAGGAGAAATCCACCATCATCAGGTCTCATTTAGTCATTGATTGATTTTTGAAGTTGGTTTATTTTCTTCATGATTTCAGGTATCATCAGGTATTTGTACATGACGTGTTTTCATCTGGTCTAAATATAAACAACGTGTTTACTTAACCTGATAAAATCCCACAGCCTTCTTATACGTAATCTGATAGAAATATAAAAGGTTCTGTACTATTTTTGCAGCCACTATATCACGCTATGAGGGACGTGGTTGGTCTTCACACAGTTTAGCAATACAAAGATTTGTAGGGTAAACATGGGAATATCTTCTATTCTCCTTCCAAAGGTGCAGAATTGATCCAGTAACCCTGTGATACACACATACACATTCGCTTAAAAAGGCATTAGGCTTGATGCAGATGAAACACCTGAGAAAACAGTGTCTGAGGAGCCTTCGCATCAGGAGATTGAGCGCACCTGCAATCACGGCCATGATCCAAGGACAAGAGACGAGGCAGAAGCCAGACCTCCACCATGGGATAGGAAACAAAGCCAGAGCCAGATCTCCACCAGGGGATGAGAGACGAGGCCAGAGCCAGGTCTCCACCAGGAGATGAGAGACGAGGCCGGAGCCAGGTCTCCACCAGGAGATGAGAGACGAGGCCGGAGCCAGGTCTCCACCAGGGGATGAGAGACTAGGCCGAAGCCAGATCTCCACCAGGGGATATGAGACGAGGCCAAAGCCAGATCTTCACCAGCGGATAAGAGACGAGGCCGGAGCCAGATCTCCACCAGGGAATGGGGGATGAGGGCGTTGCCAGATCTCCACCAGTGGGGATAAGAGACAAGGGCGGGGCCAGATCTCCACCAGGGGATGAGACACCAGGGCGGAGGCAGATGATGAGAGACGAGGCCTTGATGTGCCTTGAACCTCTTTTTAAAACTGTTTCTCTCCTGTTGGGACAGCCTTTAGCCTTCCTGTCACACTGCATGTAGAAATATTAAAAGTGTAAAGACACACTTTTTAAACAAGTCCATTTAATTTATAGTTTGTTTGTTTTTTAGTTTTTGTGTCAAACATCATATTAATATTTTATTGTTTCCTCTCTCCTCCTCTTCAGACTGAGACGCTGTAATCTCTCAGAGAGAAGTTGTGAAGCTTTGTCCTCACTTCTCAGCTCCCCGTCGTGCAGGCTGAGAGAACTGAATCTGAGTAACAACGACCTGCAGGATTCAGGAGTGAAGAGGCTGAGTGATGGATTGAAGAGTCCAAACTGTAAACTGGAATCTCTCAGGTCAGGATTCATACACCAGTTCACATGATGCTCTTTAGAACTCTCAGAAACTGATGATGGAAGCAGAATGTCTGTCAAACTACAAACACTGCCTCATAATAAAAATAAACATCACATATGTTAATATTACAGTGTCTTGGTGATCTCCTGTCTTTGTTATATAGCGCCACCATGAGGTCAGGTTTAATTCTAGCTGTAGTTCCACAGCAGTTCTCTCAGTGTTTCTGGTAAATGTCTTGTTTCCTTCAGGCTGTCAGGATGTCTGATCACAGGGGAAGGCTGTGCTTCTCTGGCCTCAGCTCTGACCTCCAACCCCTCCCATTTGAGAGAGCTGGACCTGAGCTACAACCATCCAGGAGATTCAGGAGTGACGCTGCTAACAGCTGGACTGGAGAATCCACACTGGAGAATGGAGAATCTCAGGTATGGAGAGATTTTTACACACAGCAGATCCACATTTCTCTAAACACATGAGGAAGAACTGTTTCTATTTCTCTGTCCTTCACTGAGCTTCTGATTCCATCCTGATTCTGAGTTTTATTAAAACAATGAAGGAGACTTCTGCTTCATTTGATAGAAAGTTTAAGAACTTCACATAAAAACATTCTTCTTACAGAAGTGGCTTCACTGATGATCAATAAATTCTCAATATTGGTTCATACTTGATGTTTCTGTAGAAAAAAAAAAGAGAACAAATTAAAGATCTTTCCAGAGAGAGAGAGAGAGAAGAAGCAGCTTCTTGGTTTCTTTGAGAAGAGGTGAGCAGCTCCTGGACCAACTCAGTCTGATCTGATCTCAGCAGCATGTTAGGATTCATTCATCTCATATTTAATAGATTATAAAATAGATCTGAGCTGTTTTAAAATAATTACTGAAAAACTTCATTCAGTTCATTAACAAGAAAACAAGGAGGAGATGAATAAAAATCCAAATAAAGGTAGTGAAGAGGTGGAGGAGAAATATGTGGGAGAAGTATTGATCAAGTAGGTCCACCATGATGCTTTATACATAGGAGACAGAACTTCTTTCTACGGCCCTGGCTGTGTGAAAATCAGCAGCTGTGAGACTGCAGCTCATTTTGTCAGGATGCTGAAAATACCAGTGTGGAGGTTGGACTCAGTAGAGGCTGGATGATGCGACTGAAGCAGCAGACTGGATCAGATCTGAAAGGAGTGTGGTGAGATGATGCTGCTGATCCCTCTGATTGTCTTGCTGTCCACACACCAGCAGGATCTGCAGGAAGAATGTTCTAGAACAAATCCTCAGTGATGAAGCTGTCAGAGTGTAAAGCAGCTGTCTCAGCTCCAAACAGGCTTGAAGACACAACGTGGCCTCAAACAGAGTCTCTGACAGTCATTTAGATTCATGTCACTTTAACATTTCACAGATGATCAGAACAAAGAATCTGAGCCAATCTGCTCTGCACAGGAAGCTGATCAATAAGACTTCAGGTCAGAGAGAAGATGGCAGCTCTTGGTTAGATCAGGACTTTCTGCAGAGTTCTTCTTCTGTAAAGAAGAAGATGTCTGAAAGAAGAAACTGGGACTTCCACAAAGCAGCTTTGTTGCTGTGGACCAATCAGCTTCCTGATTCTGCTCCTTCTAGTCTGGAGATGCTCCATTCAGGTGGAGGTGTCCAGATGTTGGACTGCTCCTTTCTCAGTGTAGAACAAAGTGTGTATGAGAGCCATGTAATGTCCATGTTAACATGCTCTGACCCCCTCCTCCTTTCAGGGTGGAACCTGCTGGAGAACCATGGCTGAGACCAGGTCTGAGGAAGTGTAAGTGTGTTCTTCATTAGATTCATCCCATCCAGCCATCTTCACTCTGTCACATCACTCATTCATCAGTCAGCATCAAAGTGTCAATAGATCAATAACTGCAGCTGGATTGTGTTTATTCTCTCCAACAGATTTCTGTCCACTCACAATCGACACCAACACAGTGGCAAAAGACCTCAAACTGTCTGATAACAAAAGGAAGGTGACATGTGTGGTGGGGCTTCAGTCATATCCTGATCATCCAGACAGATTTATCAGGTCTCAGTTTCTGTGTGGAAATGTTCTGACGGGTCGCTGTTACTGGGAGGTCCAGTGGAGAGGACTGGTGGAAATTTCAGTGAGTTACAGTGAAATCAGCAGGAGAGGAGACATGAAAGACTGTTGGTTTGGATCCAACGATCAGTCCTGGAGTCTGACCTGCTCTGATGATGATGGTTACTCTGTCAGGCACAATAACAGAAAAACACGTATCTCCTCCTCCTCTGTCTCCAACAGAGTAGCAGTGTATGTGGACTGTCCTGCTGGCTCTCTGTCCTTCTACAGCATCTCCTCTGACTCTCTGATCCACCTTCACACTTTCACCACCACATTCACTAAACCTCTCTATGCTGGGGTTGGGTTCTATTGTTCTGGTTCCAGTGTGTCTCTGTACTGAGTCTAAAGAGTCTGATCCTAGCAGAGAAACTCTGACTGATGAACAGATATTTCAGTTTGAATGTTTGTAGAATTACAAGCACATAAGATAGAACAATAGTTCTTTCTGATGTGAAAACAGAAGAATTCTATTTCCATATCACACATGCAACGTGTCCCAGAGTTCTTTGTTCTTCAGAAAGTCAGTCAAATAAATTAAAAGCAGTAGAATCCCAACTGTGAGAGTTTGATGGATATTTCCATGTATTTGGGATATTTTTTTAGCAAAGGCCGTGTGTTTGTTCTCAAAATGTCTCGCAACATTTGACTTTTTGTTGTTTATCAGTTTTTTCAGTACATATGAAGCAGACTGGTAAACCAGTTTCACTAACAGTGAAAGTAAAAGAATCTGTCCACATAGAATTAAACGGTCTGTTATCTTCTTTGTGAAGATAACTGGGAGGTCATATGCTGAATAGGCTGAATCCTTTTCTTGGTTTTATCCATCATTTATCTTCCAGGCGGAAATCAAAAATCACGCTGGTATTGTGCTGGAAAAACGCCGGCTGCCAGACGTGAGGGACGCCTGGAAGTCGAATGTCGCACATCGGCTTTTAATGTTACAAGTTTACCATAATCTTCAAATTCAGAATTATATTTTAAAAAGAACAAACTAAAATAAAATTTATTTATATACTGTATGTCCTGCTGGCTCTCTGTCCTTCTACAGGGTCTCCTCTGACTCTCTGATCCACCTCCACACCTTCACCACCACATTCACTAAACCTTTCTATGCTGGGTTTGGGGTCTGGTGATCCAGGTCTGGTTCCTGTGTGTCTCTGTGCTGAGCATAAAGAGTCTGATCCTAGCAGAGAAACTCTGACTAATGAACAGATAGATAGTATCTGTTCATCTAGAAAGTGTGTGTGAGCTGATGTTGATTCAGCATCGTGGATCTGGACGAAGAGGAAGGAGTCCCCTCTCTAAACGTGGGAGACGGCAGCACAGTGGTTAGCGCGTTCTCACGCGGACCGGAAGGTCGCGGGTTTGCGTCCTACAGAGAGCACGTCTAGGGTCCTTGGAGTAGACACCTAACCCCCGCTTCTCCCACCATTGGCGCCATCGAAGGGCAGCCTGCTGCGGTGTAAGGAGTGCAGCACACAAATTTTCCCGGTGAGGGATGAATAGAGTAATTCATTTATTTTATTTATTTTAAACCCACTCAGAGGTCAGATGATCATCTCTAACCGTCCATGACTCGTCTACATGTCAGAGATCAGTACTCACATCAGCAAACATCTGGATTCACAGGAACCAGCCTGGACTAGGATCTGGACCCAGCTGTGTGTCCATGAGGAGTTACTGGTCAAAGGATCATCCTTTAAACTTTAAATCAGATCCACAGAAGTGATAAAAGTTTAATTTTTGTAGTTTTGTTCTGTTTTTTTTTTTAAAGTTGTAAGTCTACATCAGGATCCAGCAACATAAATTATTGAGGCGTTTTAGACCAAAAAACAACAAATATGTGACGCCGCCCACCCCCATTATTAAATCAGTTGCATGTCACATATGATGAAAAAATGAGTTATTTATATGGTCTTGTCGATGACAAAATAAGCTTTCAATGGTATAAAACTTGTATTTTTATGACAAAAAAAATGACCCAGTTATATTTTTTTACTATTATTTTTTGGATGTTACCAAACGGACATTTTATCGTTGCCATGTTTTGCGCATGCGCGAAAGTCACGAGTCAATAAGCAAATCCGGTAGTACACACTGGACTTAAAAACAAGCTAAAACAGGTCAGGATAGCTTTCTTTTGGCCTAAATTATTCAAATGAACTGTTAATGATGTCAAAATGCGCATTTACAGTATAATGAAAGATGGAATTACCCTTTTATTTTGAAAGGTATTAGGCCTGTACGCTCACGTTAATACACGAGTACCGGAAGTAAAAAGTACCGTGATTTTTACTTTAATTTTCATGGCTGTTGTTGAAATCTGAGAAGGTACTGCCTATAAAACACGTTTTTAATGAATGAATAATCATAATAATAATATTTACTTCATGCTTCTTATAACATTGTTTTATAATATGAGCCAAAGAACGGAAAATCCATCATTTCCGTGCAAACCATCAAAAGTAAAGTAAACGAAATAAAACTAACAGTTTAAGTTTTCCATCATTTTAATGTCCCTGTCCTTCACTGTCTCAGCCCAGAGAAGCATGTGTTTGATATTCTGTATTGTCTCGGTTTTGTTTTTGAAGTCTCCAAATAGATGTTCTGATTTGTTGATAAATGACTTCTTAATTAAGTGAACATTTGAAACAATTTTCTTACGTGTTTTTATCTCCCAGGTTGCAACAAAACTAGCGGCAGTAGTTCAGTTTCAGACATGCCAAGTCTACCACATGCCCAGCCGCTAGTAGGCCAGACTAGTGGTAGTAGTAGTGGTGGTGGTAGTAGTATGAAGGAGGCACTAGTAGCACTAGTACTAGCCCCTACTAGCATTAGTAGCCACCTGTGGCCAATAGTAGCCACTAGTAGAGCTAGTCTCTAGTAGCCGTCTGCATGGTCTATTGCCAGTATTGTTTTTGGTGAATGGTACGTACTATACTACCATACTGGTGATACATTACAGTCTCCAGTTTTTTTTCTGTCTATGCTGTTGTGAACCGAGTGCATTAATTTAATATTATTTCAAAGCTCTGCATAATGCATATTATTGTAAATAAAATTCAGGATTTTAGATATTAATATTCGTCTACAGTGTCATTTGTCTAAATTTGTAGCAAACTAAGACTAAAATTTTCAGTCTGCAAAAAGAGCCCAATTTTGTGTTAAAATGTCCCCAGAATGAAACATTCAATGTTTAAATTTTAATTTTTCCGGAAGTTCAGTTTTTCCGATAAAGCCCCCCGACGTTCCTAGCAGATCTCCATCTTTGTGAAGTCAAAACCTTGGCATGTCTGCAGTTTGGAAGTGCAATCCTGTTCATAAGTCTAGTTTGCGAGATTAATGTAATCACACTTTTCTTCTAACTCGGCTGCCAATGTAGCATGCCTTCCGTGGGAATGTTTTTCAACTTATCTATTTTTTTAAACTGACAACTCCAGAGTAAACTTTCAGACATTGGCAATGAATGCAAAATATTTGGTCCAAGAAATGTTGAATCCTTTGTTCTCCTAAGTTATTGTTATTGTAAAAGGGAATGTCTTATAAATCTCTTGGTCTTTCTTTTCCTTTTTGGGGAAAAAGAGAAAAATAGTCGAACATGCAGCTTCCATTAAGGATCTATACATCTAGATTCACAGGAACCAGTCTCGGCCTGGATCTGGATCAGGACCTGAACCCAGCTGTATATCCATGAGGAGTGACAGGTCAAAGGATCTGGGTATTGACTTTAAATCAGATCCAGAGAGGTAATTAAAGTTTAAATACACTAGTTTTGTTCTGTCTTTTTAAAGTTGCGTTTCTATGTTAATAAATATGGACTATTGTAGCTAATAATAAAATATTTTCTAAATAATCTAAACATCTGGATCCACAGGAACCAGTCTGGATCTCAGACTTGTTTTTCTTTTTTTATGGTGTAATTTGTTTTACATTTTCATTGGATTTGGAAAGTTTGAATGTTTTGAAATTGTTTTTGGGAATTTTTGTCTTTTGTTAAAAAAGTGCTTTCAAATTGAAAAGTCAGGTCTCTTAGAAAGTACAACTTCAGAATTAAAAGAGGTTAAAAAGTGTTTTTATTCTGTTTGTTTTCTGGAAGTACTACTGACTACATCCAAAAAAAATTTTTATAATAATAAAAATAATAAATTATATTTAAAAGCACCTTTCAGAATACCAGAGGTTGCTGTACAGTTCAAAACATATTATTAAACCAGAAATCAGAAATAAAATAACAATAAAAACAAAAAATAAAGCAAAAATAATAAAATAACAATAAGATAACACTAGAAACAGATAAATAATAAGCATAAATCTAGATTAACTGTATGAGGCCCTGAAAAGATGGGTTGTGAGGCTGGATTTGAAAAGTATGAAAGAGTCCGTATTACGTAAATCAAGGGGGAGAGAATTCCAAAGCTGGAGAGCAAAGCGACTGAACACCCTGCCTCCTATAGTAGCCAGACGGGCAGGTGGAACAAGCAGGTGAAGAGAAGAAGAGAAACGGAGAGACCGAGAGGGAATGGAAATATGTAAGAGGTTTAAGATGTAGGGCGGGTCCAGATTATGAATTGCTTTTAAAGTTATGAGGAGGATTTTGAAAATAATCCTTTGTTTTATTGGAAGCTTCTGAGTTTTATTTGAATCCCTCCAGCAGTTTCTGGAAGGATTTGTTGGTCAAACCAAAAAGAAGAAAATTATGATGGTCGATCCTGGAAGTAACAAGACTATGAACAAGTATGGCAGGTGTGAGGAGTGAGAGAGGGACGGAGACGAGATGAAAGTAGGCAGAGCGGGTGATGTTATTAATGTGAGATTGAAAGGAGAGTGTGCTGACGAGGATGACACCCAGACTCTTAACCTGAGGAGAAGGAAGGACAGTGGAGTCATCAATAGAAATGGAAAAGCTGTTAGATTTGGAAAAAGTGGAACGAGTACCGACTAGAAGGACTTCAGTTTTGGAACTGTTGAGTTGGAAGAAGTTGGAGGAGAACCAAGAATGGATTTCTTGAAGACAGAGGGTAAATGAGGAAGGAGGAAGTGCAGAGGAGAGTTTGCTGGAAATGTAGAGCTGGGTGTCATCTGCGTATCAATGGAAAATAATGTTATGCTCATGGAAAAGAGAACCGAGAAGGAGAATGTAGATGATGAAAAGAAGGAGACCAGTTATACTGGAGGATATACTGGAAATCAGTAAGAAAGGAGAGCTGGTAGTTAATTGATGCACTTTAAATCTTTTCTGTTACAGACTAAACAAACAATGTTTAATAAAGCTGTTCTTTGTTGTACATTGCTTTTTTTTTTGTTGTTTTCTTTAATGTTAATGAGGATACTATGTTATGCAGAGGTGTACTTAGAACAATTTCATAGACAAATGATACTAATTATAGTCACTGCGGAGAGTGGCAGGACGCGACAGGAAATAATTGAGAAGCACTGTGGTAAGCTGTGTTGCATAATTCAGATTAATGATGACATCTGATTGTTCCTGATTCCTCCACAGAGTGGACCAGCAGAGCTCAGAGCTTCCCACTGGTCAGTCTGTCCCACAGCATCAAACACAGCTGGACTCCATATTTATGGTCTGTCCATCTCCAACAACTACTTTTCTATCTCTTCTATTCAGTCAGCTTCATGTTGTACTTTGTAGGCCAGTGGATTGTCAGGGTGTCCAACATGCACCTGATGTTTGCCTCCATGATTTCAGTCTCATTGGCTCCTTTATGTCATTTTCTCTTCCAGATGCTGGAGGACAACATCATCACTTTTGTGAAGAACCAGCTGAAGAAGCTTCTGAGTCCAGATTACCAAGAGTGCGCAGTACTGTATTAGAGAGCGAGGATGAAGAGCAGAGGAGCAGAGAGGCGTTAGTGAAGATCACAGTGGACTTCCTGAGGAGAATGAAGCAGGAGGAGCTGGCTGAGCATCTGCAGAGCAGTAAGAGGATTTCTCTAAAGATTGAAGCTGCTGATGAAACATTTACTGATGTCTCACCACCTGGAACATCACACGTTCACATCCTCATTCTTCACAGGATTAAAATATTTACTGACTGATGCTTTTTCTTCTTCTCATTCAGAACTTCTTGCTGCAGCTTGTGGACGTAAACTAAAATCCTCTCTGAAGAAGAAGTTCCAGTGTGTGTTTGAGGGGATTCCTAAAGCAGGAAGTCCAATCCTTCTGGAGCTGATTTACACAGAGCTCTACATCACAGAGGGAGGGACTGCAGAGGTCAATGATGAACATGAGGTCAGACAGATTGAAGCAGCATCCAGGAAACCATACAGACCAGAAACAAGCATCAGACAAGAAGATCTCTTTAAAGTCACACCTGAAAGAGATCAACCAATCAGAACAGTGATGACAAAAGGCGTGGCTGGCATTGGGAAACCTGTCCTAACACAGAAGTTCACTCTGGACTGGGCTGAAGACAAAGCCAACCAGGACATCCAGTTGATGTTCCCACTGACTTTCATAGAGCTGAATGTGCTAAAAGAGAGAAAGTTCAGCTTGGTGCAACTTGTTCATCACTTCTTTACTGAAACCAAAGAAGCAGGAATCTTCAGCTTTCAAGACTTCCAGGTTCTCTTCATCCTTGATGGTCTGGATGAGTGTCGACTTCCTCTGGACTTCCACAACAATGAGACCCTGACTGATGTCACAGAGTCCACCTCAGTGGATGTGCTGCTGACCAACCTCATCAGGGGGAACCTGCTTCCCTCTGCTCGCCTCTGGATCACCACACGGCCTTCAGCAGCCAATCAAATCCCTCCTCACTGTGTTGGCATGGTGACTGAGGTCAGGGGGTTCACTGACCCAGAGAAGGAGGAGTACTTCAGGAAGAGGTTCAGAGATGAGAAGAAGGCCAGCAGGATCATCTCCCACATAAAGACATCACGAAGCCTCCACATCATGTGCCACATCCCAGTCTTCTGCTGGATCACTGCTACAGTTCTGGAGGATATATTGAAAACCAGTAAGAAAGGAGAGCTGCCCAGTACCCTGACTGAGATGTACATCCACTTCCTGGTGCTTCAGACCAAAGTCAAGAAGGTAAAGTATGATGGAGGAGCTGAGACAGATCCACACTGGAGTCCAGAGAGCAGGAAGATGATTGAGTCACTGGCCAAACTGGCCTTTGATCAGCTGCAAAAAGGAAACCTGATCTTCTATGAATCAGACCTGACAGAGTGTGGCATCGATATCACAGCAGCCTCAGTGTACTAAGGACTGTTCACACAGATCTTTAGAGAGGAGAAAGGACTGTACCAGGTGAAGATGTTCAGCTTCATCCATCTGACTGTTCAGGAGTTTCTGGCTGCTCTTCATGTCCGTCTGACCTTCATCACATCTGGAGTCAATCTGATGGAGGAGAAAAAAACATCCTTGTGGTCCTCATTATTTAAAGAAACAAATGATGACCTCCACCAGAGTGCTGTGATGAAGGCCTTACAGAGTCCAAATGGAAACCTGGACTTGTTCCTCCGCTTCCTCCTGGGTCTTTCACTGCAGACCAATCAGAACCTCTTAGGAGGCCTGCTGACACAGACAGGAAGTAGCTCACAGACCAATCAGGAAACAGTTCGGTTCATCAAGAAGAAGATCAGTGAAAACCTGTCTGCAGAGAGAAGCATCAACCTGTTCCACTGTCTGAATGAACTGAATGATCGTTCTCTGGTGGAGGAGATCCAACAGTCTCTGAGATCAGGAAGTCTCTCCACAGATGAACTGTCTCCTGCTCAGTGGTCTGCTCTGGTCTTCATCTTAATGTCATCAGAAGAAGATCTGGATGTATTTGACCTGCAGAAATTTTCTCCTTCAGAGGAGGTTCTTCTGAGGCTGCTGCCAGTGGTCAAAGTCTCTAACAAAGCTCTGTAAGAACAAGATTAAACTTTCTAAATCCTTTCTTTTAGTGTCTAAAAGCAGACAGATGAAAAAAGGAGAAATCCACCATCATCAGGTCTCATTTAGTCATTGATTGATTTTTGAAGTTGGTTTATTTTCTTCATGATTTCAGGTATCATCAGGTATTTGTACATCACGTGTTTTCATCTGGTCTAAAATTAAACAACTTGTTTACTTAACCTGATAAAACCCCACAGCCTTCTTATACGTAATCTGATAGAAATATAATAGGTCCTGTACATTTTTGCAGCCACTATATCACGCTATGAGGGACGTGGTTGGTCTTCACACAGTTTAGCAATACAAAGATTTGTAGGGTAAACATGGGAATATCTTCTATTCTCCTTCCAAAGGTGCAGAATTGATCCAGTAACCCTGTGATATACACATACACATTCACTTAAAAAGGCATTAGGCTTGATGCAGATGAAACACCTGAGAAAACAGTGTCTGAGGAGCCTTCGCATCAGGAGATTGAGCGCACCTGCAATCACGGCCATGATCCAAGGACAAGAGACGAGGCAGAAGCCAGACCTCCACCAGGGGATAGGAAACAAGGCCAGAGCCAGATCTCCACCAGGGGATGAGAGACGAGGCCGGAGCCAGGTCTCCACTAGTGGGGATAAGAGACGAGGCCGGAGCCAGATCTCCACCAGGGGATGTGGGATGAGGGCGTAGCCAGATCTCCATCAGGTGACAAGAGACGAGCGCGGAGTCAGATCTCCACCAGTGGGGATAAGAGACAAGGGCGGAGCCAGATCTCCACCAGGGGATAAGACACCAGGGCGGAGGGAGAGGATGAGAGACGAGGCCTTGATGTGCCTTGATCCTCTTTTTAAAACTGTTTCTCTCCTGTTGGGACAGCCTTTAGCCTTCCTGTCACACTGCATGTAGAAATATTAAAAGTGTAAAGACACACTTTTTAAACAAGTCCATTTAATTTGTAGTTTGTTTATTTTTTAGTTTTTGTGTCAAACATCATTTTAGTATTTTATTGTTTCCTCTCTCCTCCTCAGACTGAGACGCTGTAATCTCTCAGAGAGAAGCTCTGAAGCTTTGTCCTCACTTCTCAGCTCCCCGTCGTGCAGGCTGAGAGAACTGGATCTGAGTGACAACAACCTGCAGGATTCAGGAGTTAAGAGGCTGAGTGATGGATTGAAGAGTCCAAACTGTAAACTGGAATCTCTCAGGTCAGGATTCATACACCAGTTCACATGATGCTCTTTAGATCTCTCAGAAACTGATGATGGAAGCAGAATGTCTGTCAAACTACAAACACTGCCTCATAATAAAAATAAACATCACATATGTTAATATTACAGTGTCTTGGTGATCTCCTGTCTTTGTTATATAGCGCCACCATGAGGTCAGGTTTAATTCTAGCTGTAGTTCAACAGCAGTTCTCTCAGTGTTTCTGGTAAATGTCTTGTTTCCTTCAGGCTGTCAGGATGTCTGATCACAGAGGAAGGCTGTGCTTCTCTGGCCTCAGCTCTGACCTCCAACCCCTCCCATTTGAGAGAGCTGGACCTGAGCTACAACCATCCAGGAGATTCAGGAGTGAAGCTGCTAACAGCTGGACTGGAGGATCCACACTGGAGAATGGAGAATCTCAGGTATGGAGAGATTTTTACACACAGCAGATCCACATTTCTCTAAACACATGAGGAAGAACTGTTTCTATTTCTCTGTCCTTCACTCAGCTTCTGATTCCATCCTGATTCTGAGTTTTATTAAAACAATGAAGGAGACTTCTGCTTCATTTGATAGAAAGTTTAAGAACTTCACAAAAAACATTCTTCTTACAGAAGTGGCTTCACTGATGATCAATAAATTCTCAATATTGGTTCATACTTGATGTTTCTGTAGAAAAAAAAAAGAGAACAAATTAAAGATCTTTCCAGAGAGAGAGAGAGAGAGAGAAGAAGCAGCTTCTTGGTTTCTTTGAGAAGAGGTGAGCAGCTCCTGGACCAACACAGTCTGATCTGATATCAGCAGCATGTTTGGATTCATTCATGTCATATTTAATAGATTATACAATAGATCTGAGCTGTTTTAAAATAATTACTGAAAAACTTCATTCAGTTCATTAACAAGAAAACAAGGAGGAGATGAATAAAAATCCAAATAAAGGTAGTGAAGAGGTGGAGGAGAAATATGTGGGAGAAGTATTGATCAAGTAGGTCCACCATGATGCTTTATACATAGGAGACAGAACTTCTTTCTACGGCCCTGGCTGTGTGCGAATCAGCAGCTGTGAGACTGCAGCTCATTTTGTCAGGATGCTGAAAATACCAGTGTGGATGTTGGACTCAATAGAGGCTGGATGATGCGACTGAAGCAGCAGACTGGATCAGATCTGAAAGAAGTGTGGTGAGATGATGCTGCTGATACCTCTGATTGTCTTGCTGTCCACACACCAGCAGGATCTGCAGGAAGAATGTTCTAGAACAAATCCTCAGTGATGATGCTGTCAGAGTGTGAAGCAGCTGTCTCAGCTCCAAACAGGCTTGAAGACACAACGTGGCCTCAAACAGAGTCTCTGACAGTCATTTAGATTCATGTCACTTTAACATTTCACAGATGATCAGAACAAAGAATCCGAGCCAATCTGCTCTGCACAGGAAGCTGATCAATAAGACTTCAGGTCAGAGAGAAGACGGCAGCTCTTGGTTAGATCAGGACTTTCTGCAGAGTTCTTCTTCTGTAAAGAAGAAGATGTCTGAAAGAAGAAACTGGGACTTCCACAAAGCAGCTTTGTTGCTGTGGACCAATCAGCTTCCTGATTCTGCTCCTTCTAGTCTGGAGATGCTCCATTCAGGTGGAGGTGTCCAGATGTTGGACTGCTCCTTTCTCAGTGTAGAACAAAGTGTGTATGAGAGCCATGTAATGTCCATGTTAACATGATCTGACCCCCTCCTCCTTTCAGGGTGGAACCTGCTGGAGAACCATGGCTGAGACCAGGTCTGAGGAAGTGTAAGTGTGTTCTTCATTGGATTCATCCCATCCAGCCATCTTCACTCTGTCACATCACTCATTCATCAGTCAGCATCAAAGTGTCAATAGATCAATAACTGCAGCTGGATTGTGTTTATTCTCTCCAACAGATTCCTGTCCACTCACAATCGACACCAACACAGTGGCAAAAGACCTCAAATTGTCTGATAACAAAAGGAAGGTGACATGTGTGGTGGGGCTTCAGTCATATCCTGATCATCCAGACAGATTTATCAGGTCTCAGTTTCTGTGTGGAAATGTTCTGACTGGTCGCTGTTACTGGGAGGTCCAGTGGAGAGGACTGGTGGAAATTTCAGTGAGTTACAGTGAAATCAGCAGGAGAGGAGACATGAAAGACTGTTGGTTTGGATCCAACGATCAGTCCTGGAGTCTGACCTGCTCTGATGATGATGGTTACTCTGTCAGGCACAATAACAGAAAAACAAGTATCTCCTCCTCCTCTGTCTCCAACAGAGTAGCAGTGTATGTGGACTGTCCTGCTGGCTCTCTGTCCTTCTACAGCATCTCCTCTGACTCTCTGATCCACCTTCACACTTTCACCACCACATTCACTAAACCTCTCTATGCTGGGGTTGGGTTCTATTGTTCTGGTTCCAGTGTGTCTCTGTACTGAGTCTAAAGAGTCTGATCCTAGCAGAGAAACTCTGACTGATGAACAGATATTTCAGTTTGAATGTTTGTAGAATTACAAGCACATAAGATAGAACAATAGTTCTTTCTGATGTAAAAACAGAAGAATTCTACTTCCATATCACACATGCAACGTGTCCCAGAGTTCTTTGTTCTTCAGAAAGTCAGTCAAAAATATTAAAAGCAGTAGAATCCCAACTGTGAGAGTTTGATGGATATTTCCATGTATTTGGGTAATTTTTTTTAGCAAAGGCCGAGTGTTTGTTCTCAAAATGTCTCGCAACATTTGACTTTTTGTTGTTTATCAGTTTTTTCAGTACATATGAAGCAGACTGGTAAACCAGTTTCACTAACAGTGAAAGTAAAAGAATCTGTCCACATAGAATTAAACCGTCTGTTATCTTCTTTGTGAAGATAACTGGGAGGTCATATGGTGAATAGGCTGAATCCTTTTCTTGGTTTTATCCATCATTTATCTTCCAGGCGGAGGTCAAAAATCACGCTGGTATTGTGCTGGAAAAACGCTGGCTGCCAGACGTGAGGGACGCCTGGAAGTCGAATGTCGCACATCGGCGGTTGTGACGCATATTTTGGGCGGTAAAAATATTAAAAACATTTCCTTTTAATGTTATAAGTTTACCATAATCTTCAAATTCAGAATTATATTTTAAAAAGAACAAACTAAAATAAAATTTATTTATATACTGTAAGTCCTGCTGGCTCTCTGTCCTTCTACAGAGTCTCCTCTGACTCTCTGATCCACCTCCACACCTTCACCACCACATTCACTAAACCTCTCTAAGCTGGGTTTCGGGTCTGGTGGTCCAGGTCTGGTTCCTGTGTGTTTCTGTGCTGAGCATAAAGAGTCTGAACTTCGCAGACAAACTCTGACGAATGAACAGATAGTTAGTATCTGTTCATCTGGAAAGTGTGTGTGAGCTGATGTTGATTCAGCATCATGGATCTGGACGAAGAGGAAGGAGTCCCCTCTCTAAACGTGGGAGACGGCAGCAGAGTGGTTAGCGCGTTCTCACGCGGACCGGAAGGTCGCGGGTTTAGTCCCACAGAGAGCACGTCTAGGGTCCTTGGAGTAGACACCTAACCCCCGCTTCTCCCACCATTGGCGCCATCGAAGGGCAGCCTGCTGCGGTGTAAGGAGTGCAGCACACAAATTTTCCCGGTGAGGGATGAATAGAGTAATTCATTTATTTTATTTATTTTAAACCCACTCAGAGGTCAGATGATCATCTCTAACCGTCCATGACTCTTCTTCATGTCAGAGATCAGTACTCACATCAGCAAACATCTGGATTCACAGAAACCAGCCTGGACTAGGATCTGGACCCAGCTGTGTGTCCATGAGGAGTTACTGGTCAAAGGATCATCCTTTAAACTTTAAATCAGATCCACAGAAGTGATAAAAGTTTAATATTTGTAGTTTCGTTCTGTTTTTTTTTTTAAGTTGTAAGTCTACATCAGGATCCAGCAACATAAATTATTGAGGCGTTTTAGACCAAAAAAAACCAAATATGTGACGCCGCCCACCCCCATCATTAAATCAGTTGCATGTCACATATGATGAAAAAATGAGTTATTTATATGGTCTTGTCGATGACAAAATAAGCTTTCAATGGTATAAAACTTGTATTTTTATGACAAAAAAAATGACCCAGTTATATTTTTCTACTATTATTTTTTGGATGTTACCAAACGGACATTTTATCGTTGCCATGTTTTGCGCATGCGCGAAAGTCACGAGTCAATAAGCAAATCCGGTAGTACACACTGGACTTAAAAACAAGCTAAAACAGGTCAGGATAGCTTTCTTTTGGCCTAAATTATTCAAATGAACTGTTAATGATGTCAAAATGCGCATTTACAGTATAATGAAAGATGGAATTACCCTTTTATTTTGAAAGGTATTAAGCCTGTACGCTCACGTTAATACACGAGTACCGGAAGTAAAAAGTACCGTGATTTTTACTTTAATTTTCATGGCTGTTGTTGAAATCTGAGAAGGTACTGCCTGTAAAACACGTTTTTAATGAATGAATAATCATAATAATAATATTTACTTCATGCTTCTTATAACATTGTTTTATAATATGAGCCAAAGAACGGAAAATCCATCATTTCCGTGCAAACCATTAAAAGTAAAGTAAACGAAATAAAACTAATACAGTTTAAGTTTTCCATCATTTTAATGTCCCTGTCCTTCACTGTCTCAGCCCAGAGAAGCATGTGTTTGATATTCTGTATTGTCTCGGTTTTGTTTTTGAAGTCTCCAAATAGATGTTCTGATTTGCTGATAAATGACTTCTTAATTAAGTGAACATTTGAAACAATTTTCTTACGTGTTTTTATCTCCCAGGTTGCAACAAAACTAGCGGCAGTAGTTCAGTTTCAGACATGCCAAGTCTACCACATGCCCAGCCGCTAGTAGGCCAGACTAGTGGTAGTAGTAGTAGTGGTAGTAGTATGAAGGAGGCAGTAGTAGCACTAGTACTAGCCCCTACTAGCATTAGTAGCCACCTGTGGCCAATAGTAGCCACTAGTAGAGCTAGTCTCTAGTAGCCGTCTGCATGGTCTATTGCCAGTATTGTTTTTGGTGAATGGTACGTACTATACTACCATACTGGTGATACATTACAGTTTCCAGTTTTTTTTCTGTCTATGCTGTTGTGAACCGAGTGCATTAATTTAATATTATTTCAAAGCTCTGCATAATGCATATTATTGTAAATAAAATTCAGGATTTTAGATATTAATATTCGTCTACAGTGTTATTTGTCTAAATTTGTAGCAAACTAAGACTAAAATTTTCAGTCTGCAAAAAGAGCCCAATTTTGTGTTAAAATGTCCCCAGAATGAAACATTCAATGTTTAAATTTTAATTTTTCCAGTTCAGTTTTTCCGGTGAATCCCCCCAATGTTCCTAGCAGATCTCCATCTTTGTGAAGTCAAAACCTTGGCATGTCTGCAGTTTGGAAATGCAATCCTGTTCATAAGTCTAGTTTGCGAGATTAATGTAATCACACTTTTCTTCTAACTCGGCTGCCAATGTAGCATGCCTTCCGTGGGAATGTTTTTCAACTTATCTATTTTTTTTAAACTGACAACTTCAGAGTAAACTTTCAGACATTGGCAATGAATGCAAAATATTTGGTCCAAGAAATGTTGAATCCTTTGTTCTCCTAAGTTATTGTTATTGTAAAAGGGAATGTCTTATAAATCTCTTGGTCTTTCTTTTCCTTTTTGGGGAAAAAGAGAAAAATAGTCGAACATGCAGCTGCCATTAAAGATCTATACATCTGGATTCACAGGAACCAGTCTCGGCCTGGATCTGGATCAGGACCTGAACCCAGCTGTATATCCATGAGGAGTGACGGGTCAAAGGATCTGGGTATTGACTTTAAATCAGATCCAGAGAGGTAATTAAAAGTTTAAATACACTAGTTTTGTTCTGTCTTTTTAAAGTTGTGTTTCTATGTTAATAAATATGGACTATTATAGCTAATAATAAAATATTTTCTAAATAATCTAAACATCTGTATCCACAGGAACCAGTCTGGATCTCAGACTTGTTTTTCTTTTTTTATGGTGTAGTTTGTTTTACATTTTCATTGGATTTGGAAAGTTTGAATGTTTTGAAATTGTTTTTGGGAATTTTTGTCTTTTGTTAAAAAAGTGCTTTCAAATTGAAAAGTCAGGTCTCTTAGAAAGTACAACTTCAGAATCAAAAGAGGTTAAAAAGTGTTTTTATTCTGTTTGTTTTCTGGAAGTACTACTGACTACATCCAAAAAACAATTTTATAATAATAAAAATAATAAATTATATTTAAAAGCACCTTTCAGAATACCCAAGGTTGCTGTACAGTTCAAATCATATTATTAAACCAGAAATCAGAAATAAAATAACAATAAAAACAAAAAATAAAGTAAAAATAATCAATTAACAATAAGATAACACTAGAAACAGATAAATAATAAGCATAAATCTAGATTAACTGTATGAGGCCCTGAAAAGATGGGTTGTGAGGCTGGATTTGAAAAGTGTGAAAGAGTCCAAAGCTGGAGAGCAAAGCGACTGATCACCCTGCCTCCTATAGTAGCCAGACGGGCAGGTGGAACAAGCAGGTGAAGAGAAGAAGAGAAACGGAGAGACCGAGAGAGAATGGAAATATGTAAGAGGTTCAAGATGTAGGGCGGGTCCAGATTATGAATTGCTTTTAAAGTTATGAGGAGGATTTTGAAAATAATCCTTTGTTTTATTGAAAGCTTCTGAGTTTTATTTGTATCCCTCTAGCAGTTTCTGGAGGGATTTGTTGGTCAAACCAAAAAGAAGAAAATTACGGTAGTCGATCCTGGAAGTAACAAGACTATGAACAAGTATGGCAGGTGTGAGGAGTGAGAGAGGGGCGGAGACGAGATGAAAGTAGGCAGAGCGGGTGATGTTATTAATGTGAGATTGAAAGGAGAGTGTGCTGACGAGGATGACACCCAGACGCTTAACCTGAGGAGAAGGAAGGACAGTGGAGTCATCAATAGAAATGGAAAAGCTGTTAGATTTGGAAAAAGTGGAACGAGTACCGACTAGAAGGACTTCAGTTTTGGAACTGTTGAGTTGGAAGAAGTTGGAGGAGAACCAAGAATGGATTTCTTGGAGACAGAGGGTAAATGAGGAAGGAGGAAGTGCAGAGGAGAGTTTGCTGGAAATGTAGAGCTGGGTGTCATCTGCGTAACAATGGAAAATAATGTTTTGCTCATGGAAAAGAGAGCCGAGAAGGAGAATGTAGATGATGAAAAGAAGGAGACCAGTTATACTGGAGGATATACTGGAAATCAGTAAGAAAGGAGAGCTGGTAGTTAATTGATGCACTTTAAATCTTTTCTGTTACAGACTAAACAAACAATGTTTAATAAAGCTGTTCTTTGTTGTACATTGCTTTTTTGTTGTTGTTTTCTTTAATGTTAATGAGCATACAATGTTATACAGAGATGTACTTAGAACAATTTCATAGAAAAATGATACTAATTATAGTCACTGCGGAGAGTGGCAGGACGCGACAGGAAATAATTGAGAAGCACTGTGGTAAGCTGTCTTGCATAATTCAGATTAATGATGACATCTGATTGTTCCTGATTCCTCCACAGAGTGGACCAGCAGAGCTCAGAGCTTCCCACTGGTCAGTCTGTCCCACAGCATCAAACACAGCTGGACTCCATATTTATGGTCTGTCCATCTCCAACAACTACTTTTCTATCTCTTCTATTCAGTCAGCTTCATGTTGTACTTTGTAGACCAGTGGATTGTCAGGGTGTCCAACATGCATCTGATGTTTGGCTCCATGATTTCAGTCTCATTGACTCCTTTATGTCATTTTCTCTTCCAGATGCTGGAGGACAACATCATCACTTTTGTGAAGAACCAGCTGAAGAAGCTTCTGAGTCCAGATTACCAAGAGTGCGCAGTACTGTATTAGAGAGCAAGGATGAAGAGCAGAGGAGCAGAGAGGCGTTAGTGAAGATCACAGTGGACTTCCTGAGGAGAATGAAGCAGGAGGAACTGGCTGAGCATCTGCAGAGCAGTAAGAGGATTTCTCTAAAGATTGAAGCTGCTGATAAATGAAACATTTACTGATGTCTCACCACCTGGAACATCACATGTTCACATCCTCATTCTTCACAGGATTGAAATATTTACTGACTGATGCTTTTTCTTCATCTCAATCAGAATATTTTGTTCCAGATTGTGGACATAAACTAAAATCCTCTCTGAAGAAGAAGTTCCAGTGTGTGTTTGAGGGGATTCCTAAAGCAGGAAGTCCAATCCTTCTGGAGCTGATTTACACAGAGCTCTACATCACAGAGGGAGGGACTGCAGAAGTCAATGATGAACATGAGGTCAGACAGATTGAAGCAGCATCCAGGAAACCATACAGACCAGAAACAAGCATCAGACAAGAAGATCTCTTTAAAGTCACACCTGGAAGAGATCAACCAATCAGAACAGTGATGACCAAGGGCGTGGCTGGCATTGGGAAAACTGTCCTAACACAGAAGGTCACTCTGGACTGGGCTGAAGACAAAGCCAACCAGGACATCCAGTTGATGTTCCCACTGACTTTCAGAGAGCTGAATGTGCTGAAAGAGAGAAAGTTCAGCTTGGTGCAACTTGTTCATCACTTCTTTACTGAAACCAAAGAAGCAGGAATCTTCAGCTTTCAAAACTTCCAGGTTCTCTTCATCCTTGATGGTCTGGATGAGTGTCGACTTCCTCTGGACTTCCACAACAATGAGACCCTATCTGATGTCACAGAGTCCACCTCAGTGGATGTGCTGCTGACCAACCTCATCAGGGGGAACCTGCTTCCCTCTGCTCGCCTCTGGATCACCACACGACCTGCAGCAGCCAATCAGATCCCTCCTCACTGTGTTGGCATGGTGACTGAGGTCAGGGGGTTCACTGACCCACAGAAGGAGGAGTACTTCAGGAAGAGGTTCAGAGATGAGAAGAAGGCCAGCAGGATCATCTCCCACATAAAGACATCACGAAGCCTCCACATCATGTGCCACATCCCAGTCTTCTGCTGGATCACTGCTACAGTTCTGGAGGATATATTGAAAACCAGTAAGAAAGGAGAGCTGCCTAGTACCCTGACTGAGATGTACATCCACTTCCTGGTGTTTCAGATCAAAGTAAAGAAGGTCAAACATGATGGAGGAGCTGAGACAGAGCCACACTGGAGTCCAGAGAGCAGGAAGATGATTGAATCACTGGCCAAACTGGCCTTTGATCAGCTGCAAAAAGGAAACCTGATCTTCTATGAATCAGATCTGACAGAGTGTGGCATCGATATCACAGCAGCCTCAGTGTACTCAGGACTGTTCACACAGATCTTTAGAGAGGAGAAAGGACTGTACCAGGTGAAGATGTTCAGCTTCATCCATCTGACTGTTCAGGAGTTTCTGGCTGCTCTTCATGTCTGTCTGACCTTCATCACATCTGGAGTCAATCTGATGGAGGAGAAAAAAACATCTGGGTGGTCCTCATTATTTAAAGAAACAAATGATGACCTCCACCAGAGTGCTGTGATGAAGGCCTTACAGAGTCCAAATGGAAACCTGGACTTGTTCCTCCGCTTCCTCCTGGGTCTTTCACTGCAGACCAATCAGAACCTCTTAGGAGGCCTGCTGACACAGACAGGAAGTAGCTCACAGACCAATCAGGAAACAGTTCAGTTCATCAAGAAGAAGATCAGTGAAAACCTGTCTGCAGAGAGAAGCATCAACCTGTTCCACTGTCTGAATGAACTGAATGATCGTTCTCTGGTGGAGGAGATCCAACAGTCTCTGAGATCAGGAAGTCTCTCCACAGATAAACTGTCTCCTGCTCAGTGGTCTGCTCTGGCCTTCATCTTAGTGTCATCAGAAGAAGATCTGGATGTGTTTGACCTGCAGAAATTTTCTCCTTCAGAGGAGGTTCTTCGGAGGCTGCTGCCAGTGGTCAAAGTCTCCAACAAAGCTCTGTAAGAACAAGATTAAACTTTCTAAATCCTTTCTTTTAGTGTCTAAAAGTAGAGAGATGAAAAAAGGAGAAATCCACCATCATCAGGTCTCATTAAGTCATTGATTGATTTTTGAAGTTGGTTTATTTTCTTCATGATTTCAGGTATCATCAGGTATTTGTACATCATGTGTATCGTGTTTTCATCTGGTCTAAAATTAAACAACTTGTTTACTTAACCTGATAAAATCCCACAGCCTTCTTATACGTAATTTGATAGAAATATAAAAGGTTCTGTACTATTTTTTGCAGCCACTATATCACGCTATGAGGGACGTGATTGGTCTTCACACAGTTCAACAATACAAAGATTTGTAGGGTAAACATGGGGATATCTTCTATTCTCCTTCCAAAGGTGCAGAATTGATCCAGTAACCCTGTGATACACACATACACATTCGCTTAAAAATGCATTAGGCTTGATGCAGATGAAACACCTGAGAAAACAGTGTCTGAGGAGCCTTCGCATCAGGAGATTGAGCGCACCTGCAATCACGACCATGATCCAAGGACAAGAGACGAGGCAGAAGCCAGACCTCCACCATGGGATAGGAAACAAGGCCAGAGCCAGATCTCCATCAGGTGACAAGAGACGAGGGCGGAGTCAGATCTCCACCAGGGGATGAGACACCAGGGCGGAGGCAGAGGATGAAGATGAGGCCTTGATGTGCCTTGAACCTCTTTTTAAAACTGTTTCTCTCCTGTTGGGACAGCCTTTAGCCTTCCTGTCACACTGCATGTAGAAATATTAAAAGTGTAAAGACACACTTCTTAAACAAGTCCATTTAATTTATAGTTTGTTTGTTTTTTAGTTTTTGTGTCAAACATCATATTAATATTTTATTGTTTCCTCTCTCCTCCTCCTCAGACTGAGAGGCTGTAATCTCTCAAAGAGAAGCTGTAAAGCTTTGTCCTCACTTCTCAGCTCCCCGTCGTGCAGGCTGAGAGAACTGGATCTGAGTAACAACAACCTGCAGGATTCAGGAGTTAAGAGGCTGAGTGATGGATTGAAGAGTCCAAACTGTAAACTGGAATCTCTCAGGTCAGGATTCATACACCAGTTCACATGATGCTCTTTAGAACTCTCAGAAACTGATGATGGAAGCAGAATGTCTGTCAAAGTACAAACACTGCCTCATAATAAAAATAAACATCACATATGTTAATATTACAGTGTCTTGGTGATCTCCTGTCTTTGTTATATAGCGCCACCATGAGGTCAGGTTTAATTCTAGCTGTAGTTCCACAGCAGTTCTCTCAGTGTTTCTGGTAAATGTCTTGTTTCCTTCAGGCTGTCAGGATGTCTGATCACAGAGGAAGGCTGTGCTTCTCTGGCCTCAGCTCTGACCTCCAACCCCTCCCATCTGAGAGAGCTGGACCTGAGCTACAACCATCCCGACGAGTCAGGAGTGAAGCTGCTAACAGCTGGACTGGAGGATCCACACTGGAGACTGGAGAAGCTCAGGTATGGAGAGATTTCTACACACAGCAGATCCACATTTCTCTAAACACATGAGGAAGAACTGTTTCTATTTCTCTGTCCTTCACTCAGCTTCTGATTCCATCCTGATTCTGAGTTTTATTAAAACAATGAAGGAGACTTCTGCTTCATTTGATAGAAAGTTTAAGAACTTCACATAAAAACATTCTTCTTACAGAAGTGGCTTCACTGATGATCAATAAATTCTCAATACTGGTTCATACTTGATGTTTCTGTAGAAAATAAAGAGAACAAATTAAAGATCTTTCCAGAGAGAGAGAGAGAGAAGAAGCAGCTTCTTGGTTTCTTTGAGAAGAGGTGAGCAGCTCCTGGACCAACACAGTCTGATCTGATCTCAGCAGCATGTTAGGATTCATTCATCTCACATTTAATAGATTATAAAATAGATCTGAGCTGTTTTAAAATAATTACTGAAAAACTTCATTTAGTTCATTAACAAGTAAACAAGGAGGAGATTAATAAAAATCCAAATAAAGGTAGTGAAGAGGTGGAGGAGAAATATGTGGGAGAAGTATTGATCAAGTTGGTCCACCATGATGCTTTATACATAGGAGACAAAACTTCTTGCTACGGCCCTGGCTGTGTGAGAATCAGCAGCTGTGAGACTGCAGCTCATCTTGTCAGGATGCTGAAAATACCAGTGTGGAGGTTGGACTAAGTAGAGGCTGGATGATGCGACTGAAGCAGCAGACTGGATCAGATCTGGAAGGAGTGTGATGGGATGATGCTGCTGATGCCTCTGATTGTCTTGCTGTCCACACACCAGCAGGATCTGCAGGAAGAATGTTCTGGAACAAATCCTCAGTGATGATGCTGTCAGAGTGTGAAGCAGCTGTCTCTGCTCAAAACAGGCTGGAAGACACAACGTGGCCTCAAACAGAGTCTCTGACAGTCATTTAGATTAATGTCACTTTAACATTTCACAGATGATCAGAACAAAGAATCTGATCCAATCTGCTCTGCACAGGAAGCTGATCAATAAGACTTCAGGTCAGAGAGAAGATGGCAGCTCTTGGTTAGATCAGGACTTTCTGCAAAGTTCTTCATCTGTGAAGGAGAAGACGTCTGAAAGAAGAAACTGGGACTTCCACAAAGCAGCTTTGTTGCTGTGGACCAATCAGCTTCCTGATTCTGCTCCTTCTAGTCTGGAGATGCTCCATTCAGGTGGAGGTGTCCAGATGTTGGACTGCTCCTTTCTCAGTGTAGAACAAAGTGTATGAGAGCCATGTAATGTCCATGTTAGCATGCTCTGACCCCCTCCTCCTTTCAGGGTGGAACCTGCTGGAGAACCATGGCTGAGACCAGGTCTGAGGAAGTGTAAGTGTGTTCTTCATTGGATTCATCCCATCCAACCATCTGTCACATCACTCATTCATCAGTCAGCATCAAAGTGTCAATAGATCAATAACTGCAGCTGGATTGTGTTTGTTCTCTCCATCAGATTCTTGTCCACTCACAATCGACACCAACACAGTGGGCAGACACCTCAAACTGTCTGATAACAAAAGGAAGGTGACATGTGTGGTGGGGCTTCAGTCATATCCTGATCATCCAGACAGATTTATCAGGTCTCAGTTTCTGTGTGGAAATGTTCTGACTGGTCGCTGTTACTGGGAGGTCCAGTGGAGAGGACTGGTGGAAATTTCAGTGAGTTACAGTGAAATCAGCAGGAGAGGAAACATGGAAGACTGTTGGTTTGGATTCAACGATCAGTCCTGGAGTCTGACCTGCTCTGATGATGATGGTTACTCTGTCTGGCACAATAACAGAAAAACACGTATCTCCTCCTCCTCTGACTCCAACAGAGTAGCAGTGTATGTGGACTGTCCTGCTGGCTCTCTGTCCTTCTACAGCATCTCCTCTGACTCTCTGATCCACCTTCACACTTTCACCACCACATTCACTAAACCTCTCTATGCTGGGGTTGGGTTCTATTGTTCTGGTTCCAGGGTGTCTCTGTACTGAGTCTAAAGAGTCTGATCCTAGCAGAGAAACTGACTGATGAACAGATAGTTCAGTTTAGATGTTTGTAGAATTACAAGCACATAAGATAGAACAATAGTTCTTTCTGATGTAAAAACAGAAGAATTCTACCTCCATATCACACATGCAACGTGTCCCAGAGTTCTTTGTTCTTCAGAAAGTGAGTCAAATAAATTAAAAGCAGTAGAATCCCAACTGTGAGAGTTTGATGGATATTTCCATGTATTTGGGATATTTTTTTAGCAAAGGCCGTGTGTTTGTTCTCAAAATGTCTCGCAACATTTGACTTTTTGTTGTTTATCAGTTTTTTCAGTACATATGAAGCAGACTGGTAAACCAGTTTCACTAACAGTGAAAGTAAAAGAATCTGTCCACATAGAATTAAACCGTCTGTTATCTTCTTTGTGAAGATAACTGGGAGGTCATATGCTGAATAGACTGAATCCTTTTCTTGGTTTTATCCATCATTTATCTTCCAGGCGGAGGTAAAAAATCACGCTGGTATTGTGCTGGAAAAACGCCGGCTGCCAGACGTGAGGGACGCCTGGAAGTCGAATGTCGCACATCGGCGGTTGTGACGCATATTTTGAGCGGTAAAAATATTAAAAACATTTCCTTTTAATGTTACAAGTTTACCATAATCTTCAAATTCAGAATTATATTTTAAAAAGAACAAACTAAAATTTAATTTTTATAAAATACTGATCATTTTCCAAAGTCACGGGGAGCCACAACGGAAGGATGAAGGAGCCATATGTGGCTCCGGAGACCTATGGTATAGAGGCAGTAGCACTGAGAAAAAGACAGGAAACAGAGATGGAGGTAGCAGAGATGAAGATGCTGAGGATCTCTCTGGGAGTGACCAGGAAGGACAGGATCCGAGGAACAGCACATATTAGAGGTTTTATAGACAAAGTCAGAGAGGTCAGACTGAGATGGTTTGGACATGTGCAGAGGAGAGAGCGAGAGTACATCGGAAGAAGGATGCTGGGTTTGGAACCACCAGAAAAGAGGACTAGAGGAAGACCAAAGAGGGGGGTCATGGATACAGTGAAGGAAGACATGAAGATAGTTGGTGTGACCGAAGAGGATGCAGCAGATAGGGTTAGATGGAAGAAACTGACTTACTGTGGCGCTCCCTGGAGTGAAATGATGGAAGGAGAAGAAAAAGTTTAAGGAGGAAACCTGACATTCGCAGCCCAATAATACAGCTGAAAAAAGGGAGGACCGGGGAGGGGGGCAAATATTTAAAACATCCAGTTTTTTAGGAACACAGTATCAGGCGGACGCAGCAGACAGGGTGCAGTAGATGCCCCAATGATCGCTGGGGAACCGTCCACACCTGAGCGTCTCTAGGCCAATCAAGGCCATGCTGAGGGGCTCCAGCCGGGGCACACCCTCCCTCTTCGCCCACCGCAGGTACACCCGGTCGAAGCGAAAGCGACATTTGAACTGGATCTCCTTGTTGTTATTGGCCTGGGTGTCCCACGTGTAGCGACACTTCTCTGGCGCTCAAAGCTGCTCCCAAACGTCACAGACTGAGTCTGGAAGCCCCACTGCAGTCACCTGGAACAAACAGGACAGGCGGTAATGGATTGGGAGGGTGTTGGCATGACGACGTGGATGTGGAAAGATGTTTAGTAGGTTTCTGGTGATCTGGTGGTGAATGTAGTGACAGAAAAAGCAAAGCTCTCGATTTACAAGTCGCTCTACGTTTCTACCCTCACCATGGTAACCAGGATCTATGTTCCTACCCTCATCATGGTAACCAGGATCTACGGTCCTACCCTCACCATGGTAACCAGGATCTACGTTCCTACCGTCACCATGGTAACCAGGATCTACGTTCCTACCCTCACCATGGTAACCAGGATCTACGTTCCTACCCTCACCATGGTAACCAGGATCTACGGTCCTACCCTCACCATGGTAACCAGGATCTACGTTCCTACCCTCACCATGGTAACCAGGATCTATGTTCCTACCCTCACTATGGTAACCAGGATCGACGTTCCTACCCTCACCATGGTAACCAGGATCGACGGTCCTACCCTCACCATGGTAACCAGGATCTACGGTCCTACCCTCACCATGGTAACCAGGATCTACGGTCCTACCCTCACCATGGTAACCAGGATCTACGGTCCTACCCTCACCATGGTAACCAGGATCTATGGTCCTACCCTCACCATGGTAACCAGGATCTACGGTCCTACCCTCACCATTGTAACCAGGATCTGGATTCCTACTCT
Source organism: Neostethus bicornis (assembly GCA_902685375.1). Lineage (NCBI taxonomy): Eukaryota > Metazoa > Chordata > Actinopteri > Atheriniformes > Phallostethidae > Neostethus > Neostethus bicornis. The sequence continues at coordinate 15,680,198 of LR738563.1, read as the reverse complement.
CACCATAGTAACCAGGATCTACGTTCCTACCCTCACCATTGTAACCAGAACCTACGCTTCTTCCCTCACTATGGTCACCAGCTGTGGGTGGTGACTGAAATGAGCTTTTTTTTCAAATAATAATCAATCCATCAGATTCATGCGACTCGGAGCGTTTGACAGGTTTGATTGACAGCCGGAAACCAGACAGTGAGTCAGACGGATTGGCTGCATGTTGGCAGAGGTTAGCCTCCACCGGGCTACCCCGGGAACAAAAGCTAGTTCCTGGTTGGCAAAGTGGTTGCCATGTAAACACATCCTGAACCAATGATTGTAAAGTTCTGGCTTCAAAAGTTCAAGATGGCACGGAATGTGATTTAACGATTGCATTGGTGATGCCACACCTTCAATAGACACTGGATCCAGGTGAGAGGAGGGTACACCTGGACAGGTCACCTGTTCATTACAGCCATTTCTATGTGGAATGATTTTATTTAAATGTTATAAAATATATAATAAATCTGTTGTTTATATTTTACTGGGTGCGTTGGATTTCCTCACCTCAGCATCCCGCAGGTTGGTGTCTCCTCCAAATAGAACTGTCACATCATCCGGGCATTCGGCCATCTTCTTCATCACCATCTGAAACTGTTTCTTTTTCTCTCCTGAGTGAGCTTTACAGCTCTCCAGGTGTGATGTCATCAGGCAAACCTTGAGACTCAACCGTGTTTAGTCTGTGCTGAGACAGCGAAGCCAGGGTGTCCTTCCAGGTGGTGTAGAGATCCTGGAGTGCCCAGTGCCATGATCCCCCGCTGCAGGAGATGCCAGAAAGCATCACAGAGCTCAACCAACAGCCTACGGGTCTATGCACAGGATGTTCTGGCTGAGTTTTACTACCATAAAATTACTTTGGCACACAGTCCTAGAGGGACGAGGTTTTGGAGAGCCGGGTCCTAGTGGGAACGAGGTCCTGGAGGGCCGGGGTCCTCGTGGTTTTTCTGTGTTCTTACATCTACACATCTGATCCAGGTTAACGAGTCAATGTGCGAATTTTGATTGGTTGTTGATTTGACTTTATGTGACTTTATCAGAGTTGATTTCGTCAGCGATGACAACAACGAAATGATTTTGTTGACAAAGCTTTTTTTATGACGATGACGTAACAATAACAAAATAAATGCGGCTTTTTGGTGACGAAAATGTGACGAGACGTTTGCAAGTTTCTGTTGACGAGACGAAAATGTAACGAAATAGGCATCAGACTTTCACATTTCTGTCTGTGAAAAGAAAAAGCACAGCGGGTGCATTTGTCTCTCACGGCAGCACGCCCCCCACAATGCTGCACGTTCACACCATCTACACAACACACCTGCAGCCACGAGGAAGTCACACACATGGTGACAACAGCAACAAAGAGGCTTGGTGGTCAGAAACTTAAAGTTTTCCTACACATTTTAAACAGCATGCTAACTTCAAGCTAATGCAGCTTGTCAGTGCTGCTAACATCCTTAGCTAGCTTGGTTGCCACTGACTGGTTTAAAGACACAATGACAGAAGAGTCATTTTTAAGTATGTATAAGTTGCAACATTCCTCACTCACTGAAGAATTTATTTTTATTTTATGCAGTTTTACTATGTTTGCTGTTTTACAAGTTAAAGCTCGACAGGGTTGTCTTTTTTATTTTTTTTAAATAACCTGCATCCTAATGGCTGTAGTGAATACTTATCTCAAGAAAAGGCTGGAACACAGGGTGACTTACGTATAAGAGTGGAGGAAGGAGTATGCAGGTTGATTACATATTGTGTAATCAACCTGAATCTGAATCTAATCTGAAAGAGATCTAATCTGAAAGAGATCAGGGACTGCAAAGTTGTAGCAGGAGACAGTGTAGTCAAACAGCACAGGATGGTCGTGTGTAAGATGACCATAGCAGTGAGGAAGTTTAAAAAGACGAAGGGAGTGCAGAAGACTAAATGGTGGAAACTGAGAAAGGAAGAGTGCTGCTTGAACTTTATAAAGGAGTTGAGACAGGCTCTTGGTGGGCAAGAGAAGCTTCCAGATGATTGGACCACTACAACTAATGCGATCAGGGAGACAGGCAAGAGAGTACTTGGTGTGTCATCTGGAAGGAAGATAGATAGAGAGACGTGGTGGTGGAATGAGGAGGTGCAGGATTGTATCAAAAGAAAGAGGCTGGCTAAGAAGAAGTGGGACACTGAGAGGACTGAAGGGAATAGGAAAGCGTACAGGGAGATACAGCGTAAGGTTAAAGTAGAGGTGGCAAAGGCAAAACAAGTAGCCTATGATGACCTATACGCTAGGCTGAACAGCAAGGAGGGAGAGATGGACCTATACAGGTTGACAAGACAGAGAGACAAAGATGGGAAGGATGTGCAGCAAGTTAGGGTGATTAAAGACAGGAATGGATGTCTTTTGACAGATACCAGTAATGTGATGGGAAGATGGAAAGGGTACTTTGAAGAGTTGATGAATGAAGAAAATGAAAGAGAACAAAGAGTAGAAGATGTTACCATAGTGGACCGGAAAGTGGCTAGGATCAGTAAGGTAGAAATAAAGAGGGCACTGAAGAGAATGAAGAGTGGAAATGCTCTGGGTCCTGATGATATCCCTGTAGAAGTATGGAAATGCTTAGGTGAGGTGGCATTAGAGTTTCTGACTGGGCTGTTTAACGGGATATTAGAAAGTGAGAAGATGCCTGATGAATGGAGGAGAAGTGTGCTGGTTCCTATTTTTTAAGAACAAGGGGGATGTGCAGAGTTGTGGTAACTACAGAGGGATAAAACTGATCAGTCAAACGATGAAATTATGGGAAAAAGTTGTCAAAGGTAGGCTGAGGTCTGAAGTACGAATTTGTGAGCAGCAGCATGGTTTTATGCCTAAAAAGAGCACTACAGATGCAGTATTTGCCTTAAGGATGCTGATAGAGAAGTACAGAGAAGGCCAGAGGGAGCTGCACTGTGTCTTCATAGATCTAGAGAAAGCGTATGACAGGGTACCTAGAGAAGAACTATGGTATTGTATGAGGAAGTCTGGTGTGACAGAGAAGTATGTTGGAGCACCAGGGATCTGCTCTGAACCCTTTGCTGTTTGCTGTGGTGATGGACAGGCTGACAGACGAGGTCAGACAGGAATCTCCATGGACAATGATGTTTGCAGATGACATTGTGATCTGTAGTGAGAGGAGGGAAGAGGTGGAGGAAAAGCTGGAGAGGTGGAGGTTTGCACTAGAAAGAAGAGGAATGAAGATTAGTCAGAGTAAGACAGAGTACATGTGTCTGAATGAGAGGGATCCAAATTGAAAAGTGAGGTTACGGGGAGAAGAGATAAAGAAGGTGGAAGATTTTAAGTATCTAGGATCAACAGTCCAGAGCAATGGAGAGTGTGGAAAAGAGGTGAAGAAGTGTCTTCAGGCAGGCTGGAACGGGTGGAGGAAAGTATCAGGTGTGATGTGCGACAGAAGAGTTTCAGCTAAAATGAAAGGAAAAGTGTACAAAACCGTGATGAGAGCGGCCATGCTGATTGGTCTAGAGACAGTGCCACTGAGGAAAAGACAGGAAGCAGAGATGGAGATAGCAGAGATGCTGAGGATCTCTCTAGGAGTGACCAGGATGGACAGGATTAGAAATGAGTAGATCAGGGAACAGCACATGTTAGAGGTTTTGGGGATAAAGTTTGAGAGGCAAGACTGAGATGGTTTGGGCACGTACAGAGGAGAGAGAGAGTACATAGGAAGAAGGATGCTGGGTTTGGAACCACCAGGAAAGAGGACTAGAGGAAGGCCAAAGAGGAGGTTCATGGACGCAGTGAAGGAAGACATAAAGATAGTTGGTGTGACCGAAGAGGATACAGCAGAAAGGATTAGATGGAAGAAACTGACTTACTGTGGCGACCCGTAAAGGGAAATGCCGTAAGAAGAAGAACCTGCATCCTTCTCAGTAATAAAGGCACGATTGGTAAAGTAAGAATATTTGTTATTTCTTTCTTTCTTTTACTTTTTTTTTTTTTTTTTTTTTACACTAAAACTGGAGGAAAATTCTTTTGGGTTTTCGTTGACCAAAACGTGACTAAAACTAAAATATAAAGAGATGACGAAAATGTGACTAAAACTTAAATTAATTTTTGTTCCAAATACGAAGACTAAAACAAAAACTCAGATGGCTGCCAAAAACAACATTGATGTGCATCAGCTCTTTTGAGAACCAGGAACACATGGAAAACCTTCAGGACACCGATCCTCGAGGACCAGATCCTGACATCCCTGCTGCGACATAACTCCAAGGAAAATGTAAAGAAAAATCCAGAAAAAAAAAGAAGTATATGCTCCAAGTCTCAAGTCATTAGAAAAATGATTGTTATTCAGTGAGTTTTTCTGCTTCCTATTCTCTACATATAGTATTTTACTCCTCTTCTGGTCCACAGGTTCTGGAGAAGACCCGCTTGCAGGGCACCGAGGTAGCTGGCATGGGCACATAATGTTTTGCCAGTTTCTGCAAGTTTAGATACACGGTTGTTACCCTCTTTAATATCTGCATTTATGGCTCCATGCAGTCTGGACTTTGGTCACTCCACTATGAGTTCTGCTACTGCTACTGTTCCTGTTTTGTCACCAAGAAAGCAGTGGAGGGGGAGGGCTGGTCAGCTGGAGTGACCTCTGTTGTTAATTGGGTGGGGGATGGGAGTGGCTTCAAAGTGTCTGAAGGTTGTTGATCAGTGAGGGGGAAGGAGAGTGAGACATCAAACCTGGTATAAAAGATGTTGAGTTTCTCTGCCAGCTGTAAGTCATCAGCAGCATGTGGGGCTTTCGGCTTATAGTTGGTAATTTGCCGAAGTGATCTCCAGACAGAGGCGGTGTCATTGACAGAGAATTGCTCCTTCAGACGTTTATTGTACCTGGATCTCGCCTGCTGTACCTCTCTCGAGAACCGGTACTTAGCGCCTTTGTAGCTCTCTTTGTCATTGGCTCTGTGAGCTGCTTCCTTTTCCCTCCTGATCTGTCTTAGTCTGGGTGTGAACCAGGGTTTGTCGTTGTTGTAGATCACTCTGGTTTTTGATGGAATGATGCTGTCCTCACAGAATCGTATGTATGACGTCACTGTGTCTATGTAGTCATCCAGACTATCTGTGGCAGCTCTAAACACACCCCAGTCTGTTGTGTCCAGACACATACGAAGCTCGTCCACAGCTTCGCTGGTCCACTTCTTGGAAGTCCTCACTGCAGGTTTAGAAAGCTTCAACTTCTGCCTGTATGCCAGGATGAGGTGAACCATGTCGTGATCAGAGAAGCCCAGAGCAGCTCGAGAAACAGCCCTGTAGGCTTTACTGGCTGTAGTGTAGCAGTGATCCAATGTGTTCTTTTCCCTGGTTGGGCAGTTTACAAACTGTCTGTACTTTGGGAGTTCCTGGTTCAGATTTCCTTTGTTAAAATCCCTGAGGATAATAACTAGAGAGTCCGGGCAGTTTTGCTCCAACACAGAATTTGGTCCGCGAGCGCGCATTAGGCCTCGTGCACGTTTGCGCATGGCGGAATGTAAACAGCAGCCAGAATGAATGAAGCAAACTCCCGTGGAGAATAAAATGGTCTACAGTTTAAAAAGAAGTATTCCAGAACCGGAGAGCAAAGCTGGGAGATCACAGACACATCCGAACACCAGGAGTGGTTGATGTAGAAACAGAGCCCTCCACCTTTTGTTTTTCCACCGGAGAAATCCCTCTGTCTGTCAGCGCGGAACAGCTGAAATCCCTCCAGCTGAAGCGTACAGTCCGGGATCTGCTCGTTGAGCTGTGTCTCTGTGAAGCATAGGACACAGGAGGAAGAGAAGTTCCTGTTTCGTCGCATCAGCAGTGCTAGCTCATCCATCTTGTTTCTAAGTGAGCGGACATTAGAGAGAAAAAGGCTCGGCAAAGGCGTCCGCGAGCCACGTCTGCAGAGACGCACGAGGACTCCCACACGCTTTCCTCTCTTCCGGCCTCTCACTTTTTTAGCCAATATATGGACTAAATCTGTGGCAACCACTAAAAAAATTGGAAGTAGGTCCGTAGGCGTGGATGTTCTGAGGTTTAAGAGCTCTTCACGAGTGTAAGAGCACCTTCAAAAAAAACAGAGAAAAAAGGTTGCACAGAAGTACCGAGGCAGCCGTCTGCGGCGCCATCTTGGATTGTATGAATTGGATTGTAATTGAATAAAATGAATAAAATAAAATGAATTGGATTGTAAAAATATATTATTTATTAATACATTTTCTGAAAAAAGGCTTTTTTGTCGTAGCGGATGAAAATGCTTAAAATTTTCTCACATTTTTTTATATAATTCCAACAAATTTAAAAATAAAGTACCTAATACAATTTATAATTCCTATTTTTACCACCGGAGGGCGACAATCAGACTTGATTAAAATCTAATTATTTTGTTGGTTTTTAAACGAATTCACAAAAAATCTCAAATTATGAAAAAACAAAAAATGAATTTACTATTAAAATTGTCAAAATTTTCCAAATAAAACTTCAAATATCTTAAGAATTAAGAAAAATCACAGTTGAGCAAATTTTTTTTTAATTAAAAAATATCGTAATTTTTTTTTTTTTTTGCTTTTTCCAACCTTTGGAGGTATTTTACACAAATTTTATTCTATTATTTAATCCGTAGACATAAAAATGTATTAATTATTAACATTATTTTTTTATTCTTTACCTTAGTTTAGTTTAAAAATTCAGACATTTTTAGAAAATTTCCTCAAAGAAGAAAATATTTAGATTAAATAGAACATGTGTTTTTGTCGCCCTCCTGTGGCTGACTTTTAAATTTCAATCTGATTTGAAAAAGTCAATAGATATATTGAAGGTTTCGTGGAAATTTTTGAGTATATTAACTCAAATAATAAAAGAAAAAAGGAAAAGTTTCTTCTTTTTATTCGTTTTTGAAAAAAAATATCAGTTTTCTAAGATAAACAAAATAAAAACAATAATTCTTACATTTTCAAGAGTCGTTATTTAAAATAATGTTGTTTTGGTTTTTTTAACAATCAGAAAAATAACATGTGTATTTGTTGCCCTCTTGTGGCTGAATTATGATTTACAATGTTTTTAAAAAAAACGTATTTATAAACCGATAATGAGAAAAAAAAATTAAATGTCAAAACTCTCAATAATTTCTCCACAAATTTTTTCGTTGTTTTTTTTAAAAAAAAACAAAAATCAAAATATTGAGTTTACTGAAAACAAAAAAAAAACGCCCTAAAAAGAAACCCTTAAATATTTTTTTTTTCAAAACTTTAAAACAGTTGTACGTCTTAACTGAGCCACTGGAGGGCGACAAATGTACATGTTTTTTTTTAATGTAAATTTTTTTTAAAAATTTTTTTGAGAACATTTTCTAAAATTTTCTTAATTTTTAAAAAATGTCCTGAAATGTGAAAACTAAGATAAATAATGATAAGATTTTTAATGTGTCTTTATATAAAATAATTGACACTTTTAAAGTAAGAGTGATTCACATGCTGTGAAACACTAAGCCATCAATAACCTGGATGCCTCAACTATATTTTTGTTCTATGCTTCCTTTTTCATTCTTTCTAAGGTTTAACATCTGGATAACGCTATGGCGTTCAGTTGAGAGGGAAATGAAGATGTTTGAAATTCACTACCACAAAGATGATTGGACGTTTGAAACTAAACGGTATCTGTTTGATCAAATATTTAAATATCATGACCTCAGAAATCAAATGAGACGTTTGCTCTGATGGTGTGGAGTGTTTGAAGATAGCTCATTGGAAAAGACACCTGATTTCACTTCAACAAGTTGTGAGTTCAAGTCCCTGCAAACTTCCAGTTCCTCATCTCAGTACAAGTTTAATCTCATCAAGGGTTTTGATTTTAAATAAAAAGAAGAAACGTTAACGAGGGAACCCCAGAGGAATGGCTCATACTGTTAGGAGATTGCTCTTCAGTCCTGAGGCTCAGAGATCAGATCATGTTACTGATCAGTTGTTTTCATTTTGATTGTTAAAAGCTCAATGAGAACAGGTCTGAGTGTGAAGGAGGGTGGCACGTGGTGGATCAAATCTTATGACTCATTTGTTTTCATGTTGATCTTTAAAAACAGAAAAGATTAAAAAACAATGAGAACAGGTGTGAGTGTGAAGAGCCACGGGTGACGCTGTGGGATAGACCTCCAAGTGGATGTACATGGACGCCAATTCCAGCAAGAGGTTCAATTCCTGGCCGTTGCTGGCTCAGCCTGGATCAACAACCGTCCCGCTGGTGGTGGCAGTGGGTAGGGGAGGGGGCCTTGTCCCCTCCTCAAAAAATCGGAGTCCATAAAGAAGGGGTTCTGTCACGTGAAACTAGAAACACCTCGAATTTTACCACAAAAGATGGAGTTCTTCAAAATCTTGAATGAGTTTTGATCATGTTGGAACTAGATGGTCATTCTTAGAAGTTTACGCTTGAGAAAAGAAACACAGTTTAAACAACAAGATGTTTTATTTAGTTGACTTTATTTATAACAGGAAGTTCAGCAACAGTATCCATGAGCTTGATCTAGAAGAAGGTGTAGAGCAGGGGTCGGGAACCTTTTTGACCAAGAGAGCCATGAAAGCAAAATATTTGGAAATTTATTTCAGTGAGAGCCATATAATATATTTTAAAAGTGAATTCAACTAAATGTCAGTATAATAAGCATCTGAATTTATTCTTTTAAATAATGTTGTTATAATACTCACCATTAATGCAATTAATGAATAATAATTAATAAATTATAATTATTAATAATACTAATAATAATGATGAATGATCATTAAAAAAATATCGTACACCCATTAAAACCACGCCCATTAACAAAATAACACCCTTTACATGCACTCGTAAGGCAGTGGGAGTGAAGGAAACACACAGGAGGCAAAAAATAACCAGTGAAATAAGATTTTAAGAAACCCAGAAAGAAACCATGTGGGGCGGGACTTAGGAGACGGTATATATAAATTTATATAAATACATATCTACATATATATGTGTACATATAAGGTTTTGTTTAATGTTAACCCCAACATCTGCATTATACAAAATCTAAGCGATGTGTAGTTTTAATCTCCTCAGTCAGTCTTTATAAACTAATCAATAACATTTTGGATGCTTTTAAGCACAAATACTTCATCCACTACTATTTATGGATTAATCAGTTCAATTAGCTTTGTTTCTAAAGATAAAATAGTGCATCACAGATCAAAATATATATATATTTTTTTATAAAAAATACTATCTACAACATTTTCAGCAAAGACTTAAACAATGACTGCAGACTGAAAACAATAAAAAGATTTTTTTTTCTTTGTTTTTTTTTTAAAACTGATAATTCAATCAAAAGTTCAGTGTTTCAACATCAGAAGAACGCTTTGATTTCCGAGTCCGCAACAAGTCTCAAACAAATCAAACAAATTGACGTCCCTGATCTTTATAACTTTGTGGGCGGGGCTACTTGCCCAATGTATGCAATCACTAGCCAGAATGATTGACTGGACCTATCAGCCAATCATTCATCTGTTTCTTTGTTTGATGCATTCAGGGTTCATTAGAAAAAAATAACTCCGACAAACAGTCGCGTTAGATGAAAACAACTAACACAATTACACAGACAAGAAACGTTCAAATTATCGTATTTTGAGCATTTTTTACAATTATTGATCGTACGGAGGGCAAAAAAATCGTACAAATACGATAATTATCGTACACCTGGCAACGCTGAGCAGACTGATTCAAAAGGGGGCGTTTACTTGTTTACCCAGCAACGGCAAACGTAGGCCAGTATCATCCAATTAAAATAAAGGACAATTGTTCCTGCAGCAAACTGCAGCCCTGAACCAGACATGAGCAGTGAAAAATCGATTGATGGATTAAAACAAGTGAGAATATTTTGTTTTATCTGCGAGCCAGATGCAATCATCAAAAGAGCCACAGCTGGCTCGCAAGCCATTGGTTCCCGACCCCTGGTGTAGAGGATCACAGATGGATAGTTTGTTCAGACATCAACACGTGAAATAGAAAGTATTGCTCCCTCAGTCAGTCTGCTGTCTACGATCCTCATCCAGAATCAGCATCTCTGGGTTGGTCCATAGCAAGTGATTCCACCTAAGAAGAGATTAATAATGATGGCTGTCATACTGGTAACAACATGGTTTCAATTGTAATTAAAAATTGTCCCGCTGGAATCTTTAATTTCACTATTTGCAGAAAAGGTCCATGTGGAGTCTGTCCTTAGAGAAAGGACTTAGTAAACAATGTAGAAACCAAATGAGATTATTTTGATGTTAGAATTTCCTGTCCATTCTGGTCACTCCCAGAGACATCCTCAGCATCTTCATCACTGCTTCCATCTCTGTTTCCTGTCTTTTTCTCAGTGGCACTGAGGAACCATGGCCGCTCTCACCATGGTTTTGTACACTTTTCTTTTCATTTTAGCTGAAACTCTTCTATCACATGTCACACAAATTACTTTTCTCAACCTGTTCCACCGAAAAGACCGAAAGAATGAGATCGCGGGTACAAGCGGCCGAAATGAGCTTCCTCCGCAGGGTGGCTGGGCTCTCACTCAGAGATTGGGTGAGGAGCTCTGCTATCCGGGAGGAGCTCGGTGTCGAGCCGCTCCTCCTCCAGGTCGAGAGGAGCCAGATGGGGTGGTTTGGGCATCTGGTCAAGATGCCCTCCGAGCGCCTCGCGGGCGAGGTGTTTCGGGCACGTCCCACCGGGAGGAGACCAAGGGGCAGACCCCGGACCCGCTGAAGAGACTATGTCTCACGGCTGGCCGGGAAACGACTTGGGATCCTTCCAGGTGAGCTGGAGGATGCAGCCGGGGAGAGAGAAGCCTGGGCTGCCCGTTTGAGGCTGTTGCCCCCGCGACCTGACCCCGGAACAAGCGGAAGATGACGGAACGGACCTATTCCACACACTTTCCACACTCTCTCTTCTCCCTGTAACCTCACTTTTCCATTTGGATCCATCTCATTCACACACGTGCACTGTGTTTTACTCTGACTTTTTTCCCCCCACCTCTTCCCTTCTCTCACTACAGATCACAGTAGGCGTGTTTGAGATGAGACAGGTGGACGCAGTTCTGATTGGCGCAGATTGGTGCGCATTGCATGCCGGTTAGTTTTTGAATGCAAAACCTAACCGTTTTGAGAAAAGGGTTTTCTTGTTTTGAGACATTATTCAAAAGCAAAAAACATTTCTTTACAAATTCATTTTCTCAAAATAGGAACAAAAATCTGTTTGTTATATAAAAAAAACAATTTTCAAATTTTTTTCACATTCTTTAAAAATATTTACAAAAATTTATAATTCGTAATTCGACCACAGGAAGGCGACAAATATACAGCATTTTATATATTTTTTTCGCTTTTTTGACAAAAATTAGGAAATTTTAAAAAATAAATGAATTTGTTTTCAGAAAGCTCAAAATAGAATTTGTAGTTGTATTTCATAAGTCAGCCACAGGAGGGCGACAAAACTACATCTTCTTTTTCATCTAACTGAACATTTTTGAAGAATGTCTTAATTTTTTAAAAATGTCCAAAAAATATGCAAAAATAACATTGACATGTCGTAAAATAAAATAAATGAGAAAAAAATAAGAAAAAAATCCTCAGTATGTTTGAAAAAAAAGATAATTTTTAATGTACTTTTCTGATTTTTAAAAAAAATATTTTCTACAAGATTTTTGTTTTGTTTATTACTTATTAATAAAATACATTAAAAAAAACTTTAAGCATTTCAATCCTAAATGTGTTTTTATTGTTATTATAATTTTCATAATTGGATTTTTTTTCTGAAATTTTCTAATTAAAGCAACAAAAACTATTTACATTTTAAATGTTATGTGTTATATGTCGCCCTCATGTGGCAAAAATAACACTTAAAGTTTTACAAATATTAGAATCAAAATGTTTTTATTGCCATGTCAATGACGAATAGCAGAGACTGGAAACTTGCTTTGATACAGGTGTGCGAAAATATAAAATAAAAATAATAAAAACTAAAATAAAATAAATAAAAATAATTTTAACAAAACTAAGGGTGCTCAGAAAAAAAAAGAAAAGTAGTGCAATGTCAATGAAACTAATAAAGATAATAAAGTGAAAAGAGGGAAGTGATTAAGAGATGTGGGGATCCAGGTTATAAAGTCACTAAGAGATGTGGGGATCCAGGTTATAAAGTCACTAAGAGATGCAGCCGATCACCTTCTCTGCGGAGCGCACAATGCGCTGCAGTCTGTGTTTGTCCCTGGTTGTGGCTCCAGCGTACCACACGGTGATGGAGGAGGTGAGGATGGACTCGATGATGGCTGTGTAAAACTGCACCAACATCTGGGCGGGCAGCTTGGCTTTCTTCAACTGCCACAGAAAGTACATCCTCTGCTGGGCCTTTTTGATCAGGGAGCTGATGGATGGCTCCCACTTTGATTCTGAGTTTTATTAAAACAATGAAGGAGACTTCTGCTTCATTTAATAGAAAGTTTAAGAACTTCATATAAAAACATTTTCTCACAAAAGTGGCTTCACTGATGATCAATAAATTCTCAATATTGGTTCAAACTTGATGTTTCTGTAGGAAAAAAAAAAAGAGAACAAATTAAAGATCTTTCCAGAGAGAGAGAGAGAAGAAGCAGCTTCTTGGTTTCTTTGAGAAGAGGTGAGCAGCTCCTGGACCAACACAGTCTGATCTGATATCAGCAGCATGTTAGGATTCATTCATCTCACATTTAATAGATTATGCAATAGATCTGAGCTGTTTTAAAATAATTACTGAAAAACTTCATTCAGTTTATTAACAAGAAAACAAGGAGGAGATTAATAAAAATCCAAATAAAGGTGGTGAAGAGGTGGAGGAGAAATATGTGGGAGAAGTATTGATCAAGTAGGTCCACCATGAGTAGGTTCTTGCCACGGCCCTGGCTGTGTGAGAATCAGCAGCTGTGATTGGACAGAGAAAAACATGAGACTGCAGCTCATCTTATCAGGATGCTGAAAATACCAGTGTGGATGTTGGACTCAGTAGAAGCTGGATGATGGGACTGAAGCAGCAGACTGGATCAGATCTGGAAGGAGTGTGGTGAGATGATGCTGCTGATCCCTCTGATTGTCTTGCTGTCCACACACCAGCAGGATCTGCAGGAAGAATGTTCTAGAACAAATCCTCAGTGATGATGCTGTCAGAGTGTGAAGCAGCTGTCTCTGCTCCAAACAGGCTGGAAGACACAACGTGTCCTCAAACAGAGTCATTTAGATTCATGTCACTTCAACATTTCACAGAAGATCAGAACAAAGAATCTGATCCAATCTGCTCTGCACAGGAAGCTGATCAATAAGACTTCAGGTCAGAGAGAAGATGGCAGCTCTTGGTTAGATCAGGACTTTCTGCAGAGTTCTTCATCTGTGAAGGAGAAGACGTCTGAAAGAAGAAACTAGGACGTCCACAAAGCAGCTTTGTTGCTGTGGACCAATCAGCTTCCTGATTCTGCTCCTTCTAGTCTGGAGATGCTCCATTCAGGTGGAGGTGTCCAGATGTTGGACTGCTCCTTTCTCAGTGTAGAACAAAGTGTGTATGAGAGCCATGTAATGTCCATGTTAGCATGCTCTGACCCCCTCCTCCTTTCAGGGTGGAACCTGCTGGAGAACCATGGCTGAGACCAGGTCTGAGGAAGTGTAAGTGTGTTCTTCATTGGATTCATCCCATCCAGCCATCTTCACTCTGTCACATCACTCATTCAAAATGTCAATAGATCAATAACTGCAGCTGGATTGTGTTTGTTCTCTTCATCAGATTCCTGTCCACTCACAATCAACATCAACACAGTGAGCAGAAAACTCAAACTGTCTGAGAACAACAGGAAGGTGATACGTGTGGAGGAGCTTCAGTCATATCCTGATCATCCAGACAGATTTAACAGGCCTCAGTTTCTGTGTGAAAATGTTCTGACTGGTCGCTGTTACTGGGAGGTCCAGTGGAGGGGAGTGGTTTATATTTCAGTGAGTTACAGAGAAATCAGTAGGACAGGATCCAGCAGAGAGTGTGTGTTTGGATCCAATGATCAGTCCTGGAGTCTGACATGCTCTGATCGTCATGTTTACTCTGTCTGGCACAATGTCAGATACACACGTATCTCCTCCTCCTCTGTCTCCAACAGAGTAGCAGTGTATGTGGACTGTCCTGCTGGCTCTCTGTCCTTCTACAGAGTCTCCTCTGACTCTCTGATCCACCTTCACACTTTCACCACCACATTCACTAAACCTCTCTATGCTGGGTTCAGGGTCTTGTTTCCTGGTTCCAGTGTGTCTCTGTGCAGAGTGTAAAGAGTCTGATCCTAGCAGAAAAACTCTGACTGATGAACAAATATTTCAGTTTAGATGTTTGTAGAATTACAAGCACATAAGATAGAACAATAGTTCTTTCTGATGTAAAAACAGAAGAATTCTACTTCCATATCACACATGCAACGTGTCCCAGAGCTCTTTGTTCTTCAGAGAGTCAGTCAAATAAATTAAAAGCAGTAGAATCCTAGCTGTGAGAGTTTGATGGATTTTTCCATTTATTTGGGATTTTTTTTTAGCAAAGGCCGAGTGTTTGTTCTCGAAATGTCTCGCAACATTTGACTTTTTGTTGTTTACCAGTTTTTCACCTGATATTAACCAGACTGGTAAACCAGTTTCACCAGCAGTGCCCGCGCAGCATTAAACATTCTGTTATCTTCAGAAAGAAGATAACAGGAAAGGCTTAATCCTTTTCTTGGTTTTATCCATCATTTATCTTCCAGGCGGAGGTCAAAAATCACGCTGGTATTGTGCTGGAAAAACGCCGGCTGCCAGACATGAGGGACGCCTGGAATTCGAATTAGTGAGCTGTGAACTAGAGGAGATATTATCTACTCCTCTGAGCAGCACCTTAACCATTATATACCATCATGGCTTCTTTCTGCTTTAATACACTTTACACTGGACTCCATGATCATCAGTATTGATGCCTTTTTTATACCATTGTTTTAAATTAGTTTTGTTTTTCTTTATTTTTTAGACTTTTTTTTTTTTACACTTTGAGGCCTACCAACGATGCCGCTGGATACCTGAAGAGATCTATCATCGACACGTTGACCTGTGTTAGCTTCACACAGGACGCTTCTATTTTACGGGGAAATCTCGCGATACTCTGCAAACAACTTCCAGATATTTTTTTAATAAAAGTAAGCATTTCAAAAACATGCCACTAAGAAGAGACCCAGAGGCAGACCCCTTACCTGCTGGAGAGACTGTCTCACAGCTGGACAGGGAACACCTTGGGATACTCACGGGCAGTGCCGGTTGGTGAAAAAAATATTTGGGCGGGGTGCACATTTGAAGTTCAATTTTTTAATTTATTTGTATTATTATTAGTATTTATTACCCTTATTTTTTTTTTCAAAACACTGGATAAGTACTTTCCGGTCTTCAAACGCTGTGCTGATGCACAGCAATGGAAGTTCCACCTAACAATGCAGGTAGTCAAGAAGCCACTACTTCTTCCAAAACACTGGTACGTTTGGACGATTTTAAAAAAAATTTAAAAAATCTACCTATGTAAATCTGAAAAATCCTCACTTGAAAAATCCTTACTTGAGATTCCTTTAAATACATTTAAATTTGATATATTTAAACAGTTCCTTCAAATACAGCGGCTTTCTCTATATGTTCTCTTCATCGTCTAATGAAGCAGCAAAATCCACAAGTCCATGAAATACACTGGGATTTTCAGATGTTCACTCTCATCATGGCCAAAGCTAACTCAAATGCCCCACAGAACTTAATGCTGTCTGTGATTCGTGATAAAATGTGTAGATTTTTAGCCACCACCTCATTGTGTTTTCAAACTCCAAAAATTTATCCTTCATCCAGCTGTTCGGATGGATGTTTCCGTACATCAGTCAGGATGACCTGCATCGCTTCTCTTTTTAAACTCACTGAAACCTACAAAAAAAAAGAACTTTTTTTTTCTTCTAAACCTGGGCTGCCTCCATTTGGTTGCCGTGGAGCAAAGCAGATAATCTGCTGCTAAGTTTCTCTGCAGCAGCCGAAGCGTGACTGAAAATTTTGTTTTGTCGGCGTAAAATATATTTTATCAGCTCACGATGACAAAAAAGCCCCAGATTTACTGGTGATTGTTTGATTAAAAATAGAGATTTTAACTTCTAAAGAAGGACCAGATATTTATGATACCAAGAGTGATGGACTCTGTGTTTCACACCTAAACCTTTAGAAGTGTTACATCCTTCACTATTTAAAAAAAACACCATTGTCATGATGGAGGTGGTGAGGTTGGTGAAGTAGGACCCAAAAGCTTAACCAGTTTTAACCAGCTTATTGAAGGAAGTTCAGAAGCAGACGGAACTCAGCAAGATGAGTGACCAAAGGGACACCTCAGCTGGACGCCAAGGGGACCAGTAGGAGGGAGCTCGGCAGGATGAAGGACCAGAGGGGAGAGCTCAGCAGGAGGGCAGGAGGAGAGCTCAGCAGGGTGCACCAACAGCCAGAGGAAACAGAGCCTTCACTGTGGCTGGTCCCAGACCTTGATTCCATTACTGACACCTGTTTTTGACTTGTTGAAAGGGCGAATGGTGCTTAGGGCTTTTAACTATCAGGGGTGTGTATGTCTTTGGGCTCTGTGATAATTTACTGTGAGGGTGCAGCTAGGGTAAGATCATGGCCATATGCCCAATGCAATCCAGCTAGTGTTCACATGATAATAGCCCTGTGAACTGAAACTGCTACCTAAAGAGAGAATTGTTTCATATTAAGAAACTTCCTCTTTTGACTTTGAAACATTTTCTATGATGGATCATTCCTGGATGAATGAGGGCTTAGCTTACATGGTATAATTTAAAAAGGGGTTGGCATCTGAAACAATTATCAGTTTCTGCTTTGCACACTGAGTTAATCCAGATATATCATCTGTAAATATATTTAAAGCCTGCTCTCAAGACAGATCAAATCTCCAAGTTCTTCTGAAGTGTCCTACTGTGTGAAGTCTACATCAAATCTAAAGACGAAATCTGAAGGTATGTCACAGATGACATCATCACAGAGCACAACCCCTGCTTTACCCACACCCTGCAGCTGGTTGTCAAGGATGGGATGAAGCAGGCAGGTCCTATCACCACTGTGCTGGGCAAGGTTGCCAACATTGTCAGCCGTGTGTCGGTCCATACATGCCAGTGAGCTACTAGAAGATGAGTGGTGACTGCAGACAGCCAACGCTACACGCTGGAACTCTCATTTCACTATGTTCCACCCCACACTGCCCATTCCAGAAGTAAAAGTGCAATCAACCAATAAGAACTACATTTCAAAAGATAGTAAAAATACAAATCATGTGTTGATCATTTCTGTCAAGAAAAAAAGGCCAGACTCACCAGTACAATAATGTAAATGTAATATGTAATGTTAATAGATGAATACAAAAGTAATAAGATTATATCTCTTTAATAGATCCTATCCCTGGTGACCAATCAACCTAACATGTATGTTTTTGAAGGAAACCAGAAAAACCCACACATACACGAGGAGAACATGCAAACTACACAGAAAAAACAATGTTACAGACCTTGTCCCCACCTGGGACTTGTACCTTCAACCTTCTTGCTTGTGAGGCCACCGTGCAGCTTTGTTTATCATTAAGCCAGATACATTTATAAAGCATAGAAGATTCCAGAATGCAGGACTAGAATGGACTAGAATGTTAGACCAGCATGTCATACTGGACTCTGTAGTTTCACTGTAAATGTTGCTGATAAATAAAAAACTACATCTACTTCTCAGTAAGAATGTGGTGTGAGGCCTTTTAGGCCTGCTTGTTTGTTTTTTTTCTCCCCCAAAACTCACAGGTGCTGGATGGCTTCTAACGGGAGGATTGGCTGATTGCTCCCAGCTGCACAGACTTACCGGTGGCTATAAAAGACCTGGTGTCACCCACAGTCTCTGTCAGGTCTTCAACGATTCTAGTGGTAAACTGACCACCTCTAAGCTGAGTCAAATTTTGATATCAGACTAATTTTCTTATTCTCCTCACAGGAACCTTCAGCCCTTCCTCTTGGCCATCCAGCACTGCCTGAAGCCGTTATCTCTCTGCTGTGGATTCCTTTGTTCAGCACTTAATAAACTGTTAAACCTGCATTTGGATCCTCCTCATTCCCTCTCCTACACAACAGAAGACCTGACCAGAATGGATCCAGCGGGTTCTGCATCACCCTCAGTGTCAGAGATTCTGACCCGACAAGGAATATTCCTGGGACAACAACAACAAGCCATAAAGGCCCTTATGGACGAAAATACTCAATTAAAAACACAGTTACAGGCTTTAACAGACAAAGTAAATAATCTAAGTTCTCTTCTTCTGTCCACAGCCTCGGCACCTCCTTCAGCTATGCCCAGCCCACTCATGGACCACCATATTACGGACCCGGAACCTTTCCACGGAACCCTGGGGAAATGTCGTGGGTTCCTCTTGCAGTGTTCAAATGTCTTTGCTCTAAGACCGCGGACCTTCGAATCAAACAAAGTTAAGAATTTGTACATTGTGGGTCTTCTTCGGGGCAGGGCACTGGAGTGGGCCGAGGCCGAAGACGCGGCAGCCCCCCTGGCTGATCGCTCAACATCTGATTTTCTGAGTTTATTCAGAACCATGTTCGAGGTGCCGGACCGGGCTGGAGATGCCTCCCAGCGTCTACTCCACCTTTCCCAGGGAACTCTATCTGTGGCGGAGTTCTCCATCTCATTCCGGACCCTAGCAGTAGAGGCTGGCTGGGGACAGAAGGCACTAAGAGGGGTGTTCCTAAATGCCCTGAATGATCCTCTGAAGGATGAGCTAGCTGGCAGGGGGACCCCATCCACATTGGAGGAACTCATTTCCCTGGCAATACAGTTAGACAACCGTCAAAGAGAGAAACGATATGAAAATACCACCCGGGCCCTACACCCTACTCCAGTTCACAGCCATCGACAGCCTTCCTCGGTCTGCCCCCCACCTAGGGCATTTGCATCTGTTCCACAAGAGGCTGAGCAGCCTTCCACAGAACCAATGCAGTTGGGACAGATGCATCTAACCAAAAAGGAAAGAGAGGTTAGACTAAAAGAAGGGAGGTGTCTCTATTGCGGGTCGAGAAGTCACTTACTCTCAGCTTGCCCTTGTCGCCCAAAAGACGGGGCCCACCGGTAGACCTAGGGTTACGGGTGGGCACAACTAGATGTCATGGTACCCCTAGGCTTATGATTGTTGTGACACTAACCTCTGGTTGTTCCTCTTCTTTTCCGGTCGAAGCGTTGGTGGATTCCGGGGCCGACGGCAACTTCATCGACGCAGATTTTCTCCGTCAGTGTGGATTCCAGTCCCAACCACTCGGAGAACCCATTAATGCCACGGCGATCGATGGACACGTTATCACCAGGGTGACCCACCAGTCCTCCCCGTTGGAGATGGTGGTATCGGGTAATCACCGTGAGCACCTTTCGTTTAACGTTATTTCTTCACCCGGCTCACCCCTTGTGTTAGGTTTCCCCTGGCTTAGGTTGCACAATCCACAGGTCGACTGGCAAAACCAGCGTATCGTCGGGTGGAGCAATCAGTGCCATGCAACTTGCCTCCAATCTGCCGTGACAACCGTCTCTTCCGACACGACACGGTTCCCTCCGTCCGTGCGTCGATTATCGGGGTCTTAATAACATCACCGTTCGCAACAAATACCCGTTGCCCCTCATTAATTCGGCGTTCGAGCTACTTCAGGGAGCCCGAGTCTTTACAAAACTCGATCTGCGTTGCGCCTACCATCTCGTCCGAATGCGGGATGGGGACGAGTGGGAGACGGCGTTCAACACCCACCTGGGCCAATTCGAATACTTGGTCATGCCTTTCGGGTTAACTAACGCTCCCGCAGTCTTCCAGGCATTCATTAACGATGTGCTCCGTGACTTCCTTAATCGTTTTGTCTTTGTTTATCTGGACGACATTCTTATTTTTTCGCCCACTGTTGAGGAGCACATCGTCCATGTCCGTGCGGTACTCCAGCGACTCCTTGAGAATCGTCTGTTTGTAAAGGCTGAGAAGTGCGAGTTCCATTCTCAGTCCGTCAACTTCCTTGGTTTTATTGTACACGCTGGGCAGGTTTGCCCGGACCCCGAAAAAGTTAGCGCGGTGGCTGAGTGGCCTCGACCCAACACCCGTCGCAAACTACAACAATTTCTGGGTTTCGCAAATTTTTACAGGCGTTTCATTCGTAATTACAGTCAGGTAGCTCTTCCCCTTACCCAGCTTACTTCCACAGCCAGACCGTTCGTTTGGTCTCCCCAAGCAGAGGGTGCATTCACTGAGCTTAAAAAGAGGTTTACCTCGGCCCCCGTTCTGGTCCAGCCCGACCCCTTGAGGCAGTTTATTGTGGAGGTGGACGCCTCGGATTCAGGGGTGGGTGCTGTGCTGTCCCAATACCATCAGGAGGATGGCAAACTCCATCGCTGTGCCTTTTTCTCTAAGCGTCTCTCTGCAGCTGAACAAAACTACGATGTGGGGAATAGAGAACTGCTCGCAGTCAAACTGGCACTCGAGGAATGGAGGCACTGGCTCGAGGGCGCAGAACACCCATTCGTGGTCTGGACAGACCACAAAAACCTCGCTTACATCCAAGCAGCTAAGAGACTCAACTCTCGACAGGCCCGGTGGCAGCTGTTCTTTACACGCTTTAATTTTACCCTCACTTACAGGCCGGGCAACCGCAATACCAAACCTGATGCCCTCTCCCGCCTGCATGATGGTCATCAGTCCAGATCGGAGCCGGAGCCCATTCTACCCCCCTCCTGCGTCATTGGGGCAATCACTTGGGAGATCGAGACTGCAATAAGGGATGGTCTGCAGCATGATCCGGACCCAGGTACTGGCCCAGCTAACCGTTCGTATGTGCCATCCTCTGCCCGCTCCCAGGTTCTCCTATGGGCACATGCATCCCGGTGGTCCTGTCACCCTGGGATTCGCCGTACAATGGCGCTTCTTCAGCGGCGGTTCTGGTGGCCAACGATGGAGGCAGACACTAGGAATTTTGTCGCTGCCTGTTCTGCCTGTTCCCGGGGCAAGGTCCCTCATCGTCCTCCTGCGGGGCTGCTCCATCCCCTACCGGTTCCCAGTCGTCCCTGGTCCCATATCGCACTGGACTTTGTGACCGGACTCCCTCCCTCAGAAGGTAACACTGTTGTGGTCACGATTGTGGACCGATTCGCCAAAGCTGTACATCTGGTGCCTCTTCCTAAACTCCCTTCAGCCTTGGAGACTGCCCAGCTCATGGTGACCCATGTGTTCCGTCTGCATGGTATCCCTCTGGACATAGTCTCTGACCGGGGTCCGCAATTCACATCAGCTGTTTGGAAGTCCTTCTGTAAGGCGCTGGGGGCTTCCGTCAGCTTGTCATCTGGCTTCCATCCCCAATCCAACGGCCAGTCGGAGCGGGCTAACCAACACCTGGAATCCACATTACGGCGCGTGTTGGCCTCTGCCCAGTCCACGTGGTCGTCTCATCTCCCGTGGATTGAGTATGCCCATAATTCCCAAGTTAGTTCCTCCACAGGATTGTCCCCGTTCGAGGCTTCTCTGGGTTACCAACCCCCATTGTTCCCGGATCAGGAACAGGAGCTGGCCGTCCCTTCGGTGCAGCTCCATATCAGACGGTGTCGTCGGATCTGGAGGAAAACTAGGAGGGCCCTCCAACAGGCCTGCGGCCGGGCTCGGCGCCAAGCTAATCGCCACCGTCAGCCAGCCCCAGCATATCAGGTTGGTCAGTCTGTCCTTCTGTCTACCAGGAACATTCCCCTCAGGGCAGAGTCTCGCAAGCTTTCACCCCGCTTCATTGGCCCTTTCCGGATCCTGCGGCTGGTCAACCCGGTGTCGGTAAAGCTCGCCCTGCCCTCTTCCATGAAGGTACATCCTGTGTTCCACGTCTCTCAGATCAAACCGGTTTCTACCAGTCCCCTCCAGCCTCCTTCTGCTCCCCCTCCACCTCCTCGCCCTGTCGACGGCTCGGATGCGTACACGGTCAACCGTCTTTTGGATGTTCGTCGCCGAGGTCGGGGTCTACAGTACCTCGTGGATTGGGAGGGTTATGGCCCGGAGGAACGGTGCTGGGTGCCCCGTTCAGCGATCCTGGACCCTGGCTTGGTCCGGGACTTTCACCGCCGCTTTCCGGACAGGCCTGGTGGTCCGCCAGGTGGCGTCCGTAGAGGGGGGGGTACTGTGGTGTGAGGCCTTTTAGGCCTGCTTGTTTGTTTTTTCTCCCCCAAAACTCACAGGTGCTGGATGGCTTCTAACGGGAGGATTGGCTGATTGCTCCCAGCTGCACAGACTTACCGGTGGCTATAAAAGACCTGGTGTCACCCACAGTCTCTGTCAGGTCTTCAACGATTCTAGTGGTAAACTGACCACCTCTAAGCTGAGTCAAATTTTGATATCAGACTAATTTTCTTATTCTCCTCACAGGAACCTTCAGCCCTTCCTCTTGGCCATCCAGCACTGCCTGAAGCCGTTATCTCTCTGCTGTGGATTCCTTTGTTCAGCACTTAATAAACTGTTAAACCTGCTTTTGGATCCTCCTCATTCCCTCTCCTACACAACAAAGAACTATTTTTATATGTAGGTTTTTCACTAAAGTTTACTGATTTTAAAATCTTGTGGTAAATTCATCTCTATTTATACTTCCTGTTTTTGTCATGTGACTTTGAAACTTGCAGGTTTCAGTCTTTTTTTCAAAGAGTTGATAGATTTATTTGTTTTCTGTTTCACATCATTTACAAGTAAAAAAGAAAACAATGTGTTTACTTTGATGTAAAATCTCTTCCAAACTTAGCTTGTCTGTGTTTTTACCATTAAAAGCAGTTCGTGAACATTGTTTTGGTTAAAAAGTAAGTAGAGGAAAACCTGCAGGATCTCAATAACCAATCAGAACTAAGAGTTGAACAAGTGCACAAGAACTCGTGAGAGGTTGCAAAGTTTCCCACAATTTCTGTCATTTTTTTACACCCGTTTTTTTCATGCTTTTATTTTACTTCTACTGTATTTGTTTATTTGAGAGATTAAGACTCTTAACGGTGAGAATCAGGTTTGGACCTTCAACCCAGAAGACTTCCAAATGAATCAGGAGAGTTGGACTGTTTACAAAGAAACAATATAAGAATGTTTTTACACAGTCTAAAGGTTGGAGAAAAAAAAAAACAAGACACACTCTACATTATTATTTTCATTGTAGACGTCTCATTTACAGTTCCCAGTGTAACCCTAACCGTCTCCATGGATGCTGTCATGGTAGCTTCCATTTACACAGTACTTTAAACTGTCTTCAGTAAATATTTCAGTCTGTCCAGTCAGACCACATGTTATCAGAATGAAGCTGCTGATTCACTAAAAATAGAATGCAATAGAATTGTCGATCTGTTTTTCTCCAAGACGTGAAAATGTTTTTTTATTGAACCAATCTAACAACATTCCACTGGCTGCTGGAACATTCAGTTCAGTTTTTTTTTCTATTTTAAAATTCCCCACAATAAATTTGATAGTCTCTTTTTCTCTGTTTGCCAGCTCACAGCATAGACTGACTCATCGGTTTCAAACAGTGATACCAGAGTATTACTACAACATCACAGAACAGTCATGATGGGGTATTACTACACTATCAATGAAGAACAGAAATGATGGATCATCACACACATACTGTACGTACACATGTACTACAATCAATCCATTGCTGTAACACTGATGACAAAGAATCACGTCAGTATAAAAATGCTAAAACAAAATGGTGATGATAGGATAACACCACACCAGAAATAAAACACACAGTGATGTTAGAATCTCTTTAAAGAGACAAATATCATCAGAAAAGTAATGGAAGAGTTTAAATGCACTGTGAATACAGTAGAACAACAAGGATGTCAAGGGAGTAGTCTCTTCCTTCTGTGTCCTGTTGTACCCTCCCGCCCCCCTGTTTGTCTGTGTGTGCGGAGATGGGTGGAGCCAGCCGGGAGCTGAAATCAGTCATAACTCAAACTCATCTAATGCAGCTTAAAAGGATCCAGTTTTCACACAGTCCTTGCCAGATTGTCCGTTGACCACGCATGGTAATGTGCTTGGCTCTGAAAAGAAGAATTTTTCTATTGTTTCCTGTTCACCCACCAACCACTGTCTCCTCAGACCTGCTACCCAGTTTTTTGATTCAGCTCCTACTCCACAACCAGCCCGTCTACTCCTCACCATCAAACTAATAAATCTGTTTTTCTTCATCTGAACCTGTCATGTCAATTTTTGGCTTTAGGTTTACAACAAAAAATGATGGAGAAAAAAACGCTAAGTCTATAATAGGGTTACAGGGGGGAGGCAATAGCTCAGTGGTAAAATGTTCGCCCTTGGACCGGAAGTTCCAAGGGCGAACATTCTACCACTTCTACCACAATACGGTGGTTTCAACCTCAGTGGGAGTCGGGTTGAATCCCACTGAGTTCATGTCTAGGTGTCCTTGGAGAAGACACCTAACCCCCTGTTTCTGCCACCATTGACGCCATCCTGGTAGCCTGCTGCAGTGCAATGCAGCAGAGAAATTTTCCCATTGAGGATTAATAAAGTGTGTAAAAATAAAAAATAATAACAATGAATCTCGTACAGGAACAGTTACAGTATCACTAAAGTTTTACACAGCATTAAAACAGTGTGATAGTTTGAGCTCTGGTTTGGGAAAGGAGCTACCATGTGAGGAGTTTGCATGTTCTCCTCATGCATGGGCCAGTTTTTCACAACAAAGCTTTCACTTGAGCAAAATAAACAGAATCAGAAATAATTTATGTTAAAGTGGTGCTGAAAATGTTTTTATTATTAGTAGAAAAAGTTTCAAAAAAGTCTTCTGGACAGTTTAATTCTTCAACGAGACGTTTCGACTTCCATCCGGAAATCATTTTCAATCTGAATGAAATGGACTGAAACCTGGATCTATTTATACTAACCTGAGTAAAAGATAAAAAAATAGTAAGAAGGGCTCGACCAATGAGCCTGTGTTACCTAAGATGGCCGTGAATGGCCCCTATTGAAGCCACAGACCAGTAAACAAACTTATTATAAAAATGCTAAAAGCCTAGTGAATAGAAATTACCTGCTAACGAGAGGCGTGAAACTGAGTCACGAGGTGTCATCTTTAGTCCATGGCTTCAAAAGGCTGCTATAGGTACCGGGCAAAACGTATCTAACGCCTCCACTCCGATTCAGTGAGGGATTTTCTTTCATCACAAAGATGGCTTCTTTCACCCCTCTTTCTAACCAACCTTTCTCTCTACTTAGAATCTTCACCTCACTGTCCTCAAAAGTGTGTTTGGTGGATTTAAGATGCAGATGTACAAAGTACAGCAGACTGTGGACCACTAGAGGCTTCTCTTCTGTGTTGGTAAAGTCTTTTGTGGAGTGGTTGCTTCGTTTCCCCAATGTAGTGTTCTTTGCAGCTCCCTTCACTGCACCGGATCGAATAAACTACATTGCTCTGTTTTTCTGTAGGCATCTTGTCTTTAGGATGTACTAGTTACTGCCGTAATGTGTTGACCGGTTTAAAAAAAACCTGAATGTCATGTTGTCTGAAGATTCTCTGTACCTTCTCGGACAGTCCTGACACGTAGGGAATAGAGACTCCATTTTTCCTCTTCTCAGTTTCTGTTTCCCTCTTCTCACGTATCTTGGACGTTCTCACCTTATTCAGGGCCCATTTGGGGTATCCACAGACCGAGAGGGCTTTTTGGACATGCTGTGTCTCCTTCTCCTTAGCCTCTGTGCTCGTGGGTACCTCCTCGGCCCTGTGTTGTAAAGTTCTGATGACGCCCAGTTTGTGTTGCAATGGATGATTAGAGTCAAACTGTAGGTGTTGGTCTGTGTGAGTGGGTTTCCTGTATACTTCCAGTTGCAAATTCCCGTCCTCTCCTATGATCACAGCGCTGTCTAAAAAGGCCAACCGGTTGTCCTTGGAGTCTTCACGTGTAAACTTGATGTTAGGATCCACCACGTTGATGTGTGAAGTGAAGGCTTCCAGATCTTGCTTGTTGATCTTTACAAAGGTGTCATCAACATAGCGGAACCAGTGACTGGGCGGATTTCCTGGGAATGTGCTCAGGGCTTGCTTCTCGACCTCCTCCATGTAAAGATTAGCTACTATAGGAGACACTGGAGAGCCCATCGCACAGCCGTGGATTTGTCTGTAGAAACCACCACGAAACTGAAAGTAAGTGGAGTTGAGACAAATGTCCAACAGGTTGCAGATGTGTTCCGGAGTCAGTTTGGTCCTTTCTTGCAGTGTGGTGTCTTCTTGTAGTCTTTGTCTGACTGCTGTTACAGCTTCTTTTGTAGGGATGCAGGTGAAGAGTGATACAACGTCATAAGAAACAATGATGTCATCTTTGTCTATATGCAGATGTTTCACTTTCTCTACAAAATCTTGTGTGTTCTCCACCTGGTGTTCTGTGTTGCCCACTAGGGGGGCCAAGATGGTTTTCAGGTATTTGGCAACGTTGTAGGTTATAGAGTCAGTGCTGCACACAATGGGTCTAAGAGGAACATCCTGTTTGTGGACTTTGGGTAAGTCGTAGATACATGGAATGGCAGCACCACCATTTTTATTATTAGTTACGTCTAAGTTACAAAACACTTGGTCCTAAAAGTTCTTTAAAAGTTTTCATCTTTTCCAACACGCAGCAGCAAGACTGTAAACAAAGAAAAGAGAACATTTCATTCTGAGAAGATTTTATCAGAGTGAAGAGATGAAGGTGTTTCAGGAAAACAAGCTGGAAGAGTTCATGTTCAATGTCAGAGCTTCTGCTGTCAAATCCTGTCAAAGTGACTACCAAGATCTCCCAGAGAGGTCAGACTCCTCTGGAGATCTGGTTTGTTGGAACATGAATCCTCTGCAGCTCCTCCTACCTGTCCTCCCTCCATCACAGGTAGAAACATGTTTCATTCCAGGAAACAGCTCACCTGTGTGTCAGTCTGTGGACTGGAGAGTCTTCTCTCAACAAACTGTGAGTCTGAACTTTTTTTTTAATATACTTTATTGATCCCTCACCGGGAAATTTGTGTCCTGCATTACATCGCAGCAGGCTGCCACCCAGAGGTAAGATCTTAAGTCCGAGCCTGAACCCGTCGGATCGGGCCTAAAATGTCAATCATTTCTTCGGGTCGGGTCGGGCTTCTTTCTTGCTGACTTTTTTTTTTTTTCGAACAAATATGAGTTTTTAAAATGTATACTAAAACAAGGTGTGTGTACTAAACTAAGATATAATTGTTAAAAAATTAATAATTTGGATAAAACAGAGAAGTAATGTTTAATTACTAAACAGGATCCGCAGAGCCAGCACATGCTCTGCGCATGTGAACGCCTCTTCTAAATTTGGCAGTGGCGGGTGGTCAGAGCCAGCAGGACCTTCTCTGCATGCCTAACTTAACCAGACATCATTATCATAATTATAATAAAAGTCAATTTCATTTTAAATGTATTTTTCCTAAATAAATATATAATTATTCTCCATATTCTGTTTTCTTCAAGTCATATTTTATCCATTTGGTTATACTGCTTCCAGTGTTGTAACGTTAGGTTAAAGTTTTTATCCAATCAGAATTCAGCTCGCTGGTGTCGCTAGGCTGTATGAAATCTGCCCCAAGGCCTTCAGATCCAGCAGTGCGGGCATTGCTCACTGCACAGCTAACGGGCACCTGTAGTTTCTGACAGCCAATCAGATCATGAGTTGTTGATGTTGTACGCGACATGTACGCGTGACATGTCTTGTGATTGGATACTCACTTGACGTAAGCGGAAGCAACCCTTTGCATATTAACAAAAATAAACCTGAGCCAGACCCAGGACCTTTAACAAAAAATCTGAAATATCTTCTCGTTTTTTTCCCCAACAATGGCAGAACGGTTTCAGAATGGCAGAATCGATTTCAAGACCACGAAAAATGACTGTTTCTCTCCCTTCTCGACCCTCAAGGACTTTCAGACATACCGGAGAAAATTTCCAAAAACAGTCTTTTCCATTGGCCTCCACATGTCAATAGAAAAGGATTTATTGTTCAAACTGAAACGCACGGACAAACTGTACAACTGAGTCATTCACGTCTTCTTGAGGAAAGAAAGGAGAATGGATTTGTGTTGAAATAAGTGTCTTGGCGGACAGCCGTTTTTGGTGAGTGCAAGCATTTTGTTTATTTTTCTATGTTTTATAACCGGGTTTATTGATGTTTAAATGCTCTTGAAAATAGCCTGTGTTGTACACCAGTGGTCCCCAACCACCGGGCCGCGGACTGGTACAGGGCCGCGGGTTATGTGGTACCGGCCGCACAGAACTGTTATTTTTATTCACTTTGTTTTTGTGATGTCTTTTATTTTGAAGGTAAATGTTTACTGTTACCATGACAGCAAGAGTGCATTCGAGCAGAGAGAATGTTTCCACGTTATAAAGACACTGCTATTAAATTTTCTCGTGAAGACAAAGTGCATTTAAGTTTATTATTATTGATTTTGAAAAGCCAGTTTTTCAGGCTGGTCTCATCACCTGAAGACCGGTCCATGACAATATATTGGACACTAAACCGGTCCGTGGCGCAGAAAAGGTTGGGAACCCCTGTTGTACACAATAAAGGTGATGCAACGCCCAGTAGTGCCTATGTCTGCTTCTGTATATAATTTCTCCAGCCGTGATGTCATTAATGATGGTATTTGAGGGGTATTTATTCAAATCGAACAAAGTAGCACATCACCGAAGGCCGAGGTGTGAAATGCACGGACCGCCACTGAAATTTGGCAACCTTCCCCTGCGCACGTCTTTATTTTATTTATTTTGAACTGGTATCCCCGATATGAAGGAGTAAGAAGTTAAGGATAAACTAAAAGCAGGAGAACACTTCATCTGGACACTTTCTCTTCTTTGAGAAGTACAATTCCAAATACAGAAAGTTGCACAACTCCAGATCAACTTGTTTCCAGCTAAAAGTTGGAAACAAGTTGTAGCTTGTTGTAATGTGTGTTCACATTACAACACACACCTGCACCATATTCTCAGCACACTTGCTCCACTCGAATTCAGATCTGTCTCATACACTCACACTGCACCCTGGTACACCCACACTCTTCGACAGTTGAAAGCAAAAGGTCGCCAACTTGAAAGACTCCATACCAAAATCAGACTAGCTATCCACAAAGACATGTACACACAGCACATTCTCCACTGCAAAGACTGCCTCTCTAAAGCCAAATCTGCCTACTACTCCAATCTAATCAGTTCAAATGAAGGAAATTCCAAGATCCTCTTTTCTCTCATCTCTAACATCACCAAACCTCCTGACTCCCTTACATCACATCTCTACTCAACTGATTTTTTCAACACTCTGGCTTCATTTTTGTTTTACAACAAAATTCACCATATTCATCAACAGCTCAGCCTCTCCTCTTCTGCAACCTTACCTCCCGTTCCATTTTTAAGATTTGACACCTCATTTTCCTCATTTACCCCACCCACTCTTGATCAAGTCTCTACCCTAGTTAAAAACTCCAAATCCTCCACCTGACAACTTGATCCACTGCCCACTATCCTTATCAAAGCCACAGCTCCCTCTCTATGTCCTCTCATCACCAACATAATACATGCTTCCCTCACCTCTGGAATTGTTCCTCCTTCCTTGAAAACCGCTGCTGTTACCCCCATCATTAAAAAAAACAGGTTCAGATCCCACTGATCTCAATAACTTCCGTCCTATTTCAAACCTTCCATTCATCTAAAAAAAATCTTGAAAAAGCTGTATCCACTCAACTTCATTCTCATCTCTCCTCCAATAATCTGTATGAACTTTTCCAATCCGGTTTCCGTCCCCTTCACAGCACTGAAACTGCTCTTCTTAAAATCACTAATGACCTTCTCCTCTCTGCTGACTCTGGTTTATTATCCATTCTCTTTCTGCTTGATCTCAGTTCTGCTTTTGACAACATCTCTCATTCCATCCTCCTGAATAGACTTTCTTCAATCAGCATCTCTGAAACCGTTCTCACCTGGTTTCACTCCTACCCGTATGACCGTACTCAATTTGTTCAATTAAAATCCTTCACTTCTCACTCTGTCCCTATCACAACTGGTGTTCCTCAGGGCTCTGTCCTCGGTCTGCTCCTCTTTATCATCTACCTTCTTCCACTTGGTCATCTTTTCCAGAAACATCACATCAATTTCCATTGTTATGCAGACGACACCCAGCTCTACCTTTCCTGCAAACCCTGCTCCACACTGCCTCCATCAACCCTGATCGACTGTATCGACCAAGTCAAATCCTGGTTCAACTCAAACTTTCTCAAACTCAACAGCAATAAAACTGAACTTCTCCTCGTAGGCACCAAATCCACCCTAAACAAGATTGATCCATTCTCACCCTCCATTGATGGCTCTACCATCTCTCCCTCCCCTTAAGTAAAGAGTCTGGATGTCATTCTCGACAGTAGTCCTTCTTTCCCCTCTCACATAAACACCATCACCCGCTCTGCATATTCTGTCCATTTACGCAACATACAACATCTCCAGCCCTCTCTCACTCCTCAGTCCACTGCTGTACTCATTCAAAGTCTTGTAACTTCCCGCCTGGACTACTGTAACTCTCTTCTGATTGGTTTCCCACAAAACACTCTCCATAAACTGCAACTGGTTCAAAATTCATCTGCTCGTATCATCACACACACTCCTTCCATCTACCACATCCCACCTGTCCTTCAAAAACTCCACTGGCTCCCCATTCCACTGGCTCCCCACTCCACTGGCTTCCCATCTATTCCATACCTCATTCGATACAAAATCCTGCTCTATGCATTCAAATCATTACACAGTCTTGCACCTCCACATCTTTCTGATCTGCTCGCTCTCTCCACTCCTCCGCCTCTATTCAGTTTTCTGTCCCCTCCGTCCGTCTTGTCACTATGGGGAGCAGAGCTTTCAGCCGCTCTGCTCCTTGTCTTTGGAACTCACTCCCTCCTGACCTCCGCAACACTAACACACTCTCACGTTTCAAATCTGAATTAAAAACTCATCTTTTTCAACAGGCTTATTCACTTTCTTAAATCTATGTTTTTTATACTGATAAATGTTTAAATTTGTATGTATTTAATATTTTATGTTGTTTTTAACTGTATTTCTTTATATTTCTAAATGTGATGTACGGCGACCTTGAGTGCCGAGAAAGGCGCCTTCGAAATACAATGTATTATTATTATTATTATTATTTTCTGCAGTCACACACTCTAAAATACACACCTCGTTATTTTAACAGTAGAACTGATTGAGGATTAATTGGTAGAGGTCGGTAAATGTGGAAGACCAGAAAAATTTGAGGAATAGTAGCTTAAAACAAGGAGTCTCACCTGTTAAACTAGTTATACATAAAGTGTCAGAGCGAGAGCTTTAAATGATTTCAAAGCAGCAGATGATGGAAAGGATGACTGCAGATTGTCTTTATGAGACCGACTGCCGGTTTTGGACCACCGGCACCTCCTCATCCCGGTCTGCAGCCTTTACAAGCCCATTCCTCGTCCCGGGTCCACCCAATCACAAATCCATTCGTCATCCTGGGTTCCCCCAATCGCGGGCCCATTTGTCGTCCCGGGTCTGCCTTTTATGGGCCCACTCATTCAAACCGCTGACTGCGGTAACCTTGCTGTATCTTCTTCGATCACACCAACTATCTTCATCCTCCTCTTTGGTCTTCCTCTAGTCCTCTTTCCTGGTGGTTCCAAACCCAGCATCCTTCTTCTGATGTACTCTCTCTCTCTCCTCTGCACATGTCCAAACCATCTCAGTCTGACCTCTCTGACTTTAAAACCTCTAACATGTGCTGTTCCTCTGATCCTGTCCATCCTGGTCACTCCCAGAGAGATCCTCAGCATCTTCATCTCTCCTACCTCCATCTCTGTTTCCTGTCTTTTTCTCAGTGCCACTGTCTCTAGACCAATCAGCATGGCCACCCTCACCACGGTTGAAACAAATAAAATATATTTTTAAAAATTTAAAAATATCTTTATTTAATTAATAATATTTATTAAATATTAATACTTATATTAATACTTCTTCTTCTTCTCCTTCCATCATTTCCCTTCAGGGGTCGCCACAGCAAGTCAGTTTCTTCCATCTAACCCTATCTGCTGCATCCTCTTCGGTCACGCCAACTATCTTCATGTCTTCCTTCACTGTATCCACTTATATTAATACTAATAATTGATATTAATAAATATCACGGTTAAAGTAATTAAGACAATTAAAACATGCAAAATAAAACTATAAAAACCACGAATAAAACAATAAAATACCTGCTACATTTAGATGAATGATGTGTGTTTCCTCTGCAGCTAAAAAGTGTGTGAGCTGATGTGGATTCAGCATCATGGATCTGGACGAAGAGGAAGGAGTCCCCCTCTCTAAACACACTGAGAGGTCAGATGATCATCTCTAACTGTTCATGACTCTTCTACATGTCAGAGATCAGTACTCACATCAGCAAAACATCTGGATTCACAGAAACCAGCCTGGACTAGGATCTGGACCCAGCTGTGTGTCCATGAGGAGTGACAGGTCAAAGGATCGTCCTTTAAACTTTAAATCAGATCCACAGAGGTGATAAAAGTTTAAATACTTTAGTTTTGTTTTGTCTTTTTAAAGTTGTTAGTCTACATCAGGATCCAGCAACATAAAACGCTGAGCCAATTCAGACCAAAAAAACAAATGTGTGACACCGCCCACCCCCATTATAAAATCAATTGCATGACGCAAATGATGAAAAAATGAGTTATTCATACAGTCTTGTCTATGACAAAATAAGATTTTAATGATATAAAACTCATATTTTTATGACAACAAATGACCGAGTTATATTTTTTACTATTATTTTCTGGATGTTATCAAAATGACATTTTATTGTTGCCATGTTTTACGCATGCGCGAAAGTCACGAGTCAATAAGATATTCCGGTAGTACACACGGAACTTAAAAGCAAGCTAAAACAGGTCAGGATAGCTTTCTTTTGACCTAAATTATTCAAATGAACTGTTAAGAGTTCATTTGTTAAGTGTTAAGAGTTAAGACACCGCAGCACAGTGGTTAGTGCGTTCGCGTGCCCACCGGAAGATCCCGGGTTTGCGGCCCACAGAGAGCACGTCTAGGGTCCTTGGAGAAGACAGCTAACCCCCGCTTCTCCCACTTTAGGCGCCGTCGAAGGGCAGCCTGCTGCGGTGGAAAGAGTGCAGCACACAAATTTCCCCGGTGAGGGATGAATAGAGGAATTTATCATTATTAATGATGTCAAAATGTGTGTTTACTGTACAACGAACGATCGAATTCTCCTATTATTTAGAAAGGTATTAAGCCTGTACGCTCACGGTAATACACGAGTACCGGAAGTAAAAAGTACCGTGATTCTTCCTTTCATTTTATAGCTGTTGTTGAAATCTGAGAAAGTACTGCTTATAAAACACGTTTTTAACATATGAATAATCATAATATTAATATTTACCTGTTTTTTAAAGCTTCTTAAAACATCGTTTTATAATATTAGCCGAAGAACGGAAAATCAATCCTTTCCGTGCAAACCATTAAAGGTAAACGAAATAAAACTAATACAGTTTAAGTTTGCCACCATTTTAATGTCCCTGTCCTTCACTGTCTCAGCCCAGAGAAGCATGTGTTTGATATTCTGTATTATCTCGGTTTTGTTTTTGAAGTCTCCAAATAGATGGTCCAATTTATTGATGAATGACTTCTTCATTAAGTGAACATTTGAAATAATTTTCTTGTGTGTTTTTATCTCCCAGGTTGCAACAAAACTAGCAGCAGCAGTTCAGTTATAGACATGCTAAGTCTACGACTTGCCTAGGTGCTAGTAGGCTAGGCTAGTGGTAGTAGTAGTGGTGGTAATAGTATGTAATAGCCACTAGTAGCCACTAGTAGAACTGGTCGCTGGTAGCCGTCTGCATGGTCCATTGCCAGTATTGGTTTTGGTGAAGGCATACTGCCATATTGGTGATATATTACAGTTTTCTGGGTTTTTGCTTTTCTGTATATATTGTTGTGAACCGAGTGTTATAATTTAATATCATATCAAGGCTCTGTATAATGCATTTTATTGTGAATAAAATTCAGGATTCAAATATTAATATTAGACTACAGTGTCGTTTGTCTAAATTTGTAGCAAACTGCAGTTTGGAAATGCAATCCGTTTCTTAAACCTAGTTTGCTAGATTAATGTAATCACACTTTTCCTCCAACATGGCTGCCAATGTAGCATGCCTTCCGTGGGAATGTCTTTCCACGTAACTATTTTTTTTAACAACTTCAGAATAAACTTTCAGACAATCCCTGCAGATTGGCAATGAATGCAAATGATTTGGTCCAAGAAATGTTGAATCCTCTGTTCTCCTTAGTTATTTTTTTATTATTATTTTCTTTAGAAAAGGGAGTGTCTTATAAATCTTTTGGTCTTTTTCTTTTTGGGGAAAAAGAGAAAATAGTCGATCATGCAGCTGCCACCTGCCTGGCAATCCGCCCTGCTGATGGGAACATTTGCCACAGGATATGACGCAAATTTTCTTGACAGAAATTTTCAAACAAAATAATTATTCTACACATTTTAACAGGATTGGAAAACATTGATAATATCTGTCGTGTTTTTCTTCCAACAAAAAACATAAATACAGTATTTATATATTTTCCTCATTTTTTAAATTTTCAAACATTTAGAAAAATATCCAGGGAGCCACCAGAGCTGCACTACAGTGTAACTATGTTATTAAATATTGAATGTTATAACAAACTGGAATAAAATGTTTTCTAAAGAATCTAAACATCTGGGTTCTCAGGAACCAGCCTCGGCCTGGACCTGGACCAGGACCTGAACCCAGCTGCATATCCATGAGGAGTGACCGATCAAAGGAGCTTCCTATTCACTTTAAATCAGATTTAGAGAGGTGATAAAGTCTAAATACTGTAGTTTTGTTCATTCTTTTTAAAGTTGTGTTTCTATGTTATTAAATATTGAATAAATGTTGAAAATTATAACCACTATAAAAATGTTTTTAAAGAATTTAAACATCTGGATTCACAGGAACCAGCCTGGACCAGGATCTGGACCCAGCTGTTTGTCCAGCTGGGTACAGCTGGACAAACAGCTGGGTCCAGATGTGACCGGTCACAAGAGGAGTGACCGGTCAAAGCATTTTGTTATTGACTTCAAACCAGATCCACAGAGGTGATAAAAGTTTAAATATTTTAGTTTTGTTCTGTCTTTTTAAAGTTGTTAGTCCACGCCAGGATCCAGCAACATAAAACGTTGAGCCAATTCAGACTAAAAAAACCAATATGTGACGACCCACCACCCGCCCCCCCTGCCGCCATTACAAAATACGTTGCACCTCACAATTGAGGAAAATATGAGTTATTTATACGGTCTTGTCGATGACAAAATAAGCTTTCCAATGGTACAAAACTGATATTTTCATGACAAAAAATGACTGTTATTATTTTTTAATACTATACTCTGCATGTTAACAAACGGACATTTTATTGTTGACATGTTTTGTGAGCCAAAGTAACGAGCCAATAAGCAAATCCGGTAGTACACACAGGACTTAAAAGCAAGGTAAAAACAAGTCAGGATAGCTTTCTTTTGGCATAAATTATTCTACTGAACTGTTAATGATGTCAAAATGCGTGTTTATTATAAGAGATGGAATTCTTCTTTTATTTTGAAAGTTAGTAAGTCGGTGTACTCGCAGTAATACACGAGTACCGGAAGTAAAAAGTACCGTGATTTTTCCTTTAATTTCATAGCTGTTGTTGAAATCTGAGAAAAAACGTTATAAAACACGTTTTTAATGTATTAATAATCATAATATTATTATTTACTTGTCATTTTATTTTAAAACATTGTTTTATACTATTAGCCAAAGAATCAATCATTTTCATGCAAACCATTAAAAGTAAAGTATATAAAATAAAATTAATACAGTTTAAGTTTGCCATCATTTTAATGTCCCTGTCCTTCACTGTCACAGCCCAGAGAAGCACCTTTTTGATATTCTGTGTTATCGTTCTGCGTTTTTGAAGTCTCCAAATAGATGTCCTGAGTTGTTGATGAATAACTTCATCATTAAGTGAACATTTGAAGCAATTTTCTTACGCGTTATTATCTCCCGGGTTGCACCGCACATATTAATAATTATCAGCTTGAGCTTTGTTATGGTTGTTTGAGGTTAATACAGTTTCTTTTATTTTCATTTGAATTTTCCCTCAAATTTATGTGTAAAGTTGGACATCTGTACAAAACAAAAACACTGGAAGGTAAAAATAACATGACTGTGTCCTAGAGCCTTTGTGGAAGCGTTTGTAGTTTTTGGAATGATACTGTAAATAACTGTGTTTGCATAATTCGGATTAATGATGACATCTGATTGTTCCTGATTCCTCCACAGAGTGGACCAGCAGACCTCAGAGCTTCCCGGTGGTCAGTCTGTCCCACAGCATCAAACACAGCTGGACTCCATATTTATGGTCTGTCCATCTCCAACAACTACTTTTCTATCTTTTCTATTCAGTCAGCTTCATGTTGTACTTTGTAGACCAGTGGATTGTCAGGGTGTCCAACATGGATCTGATGTTTGGCTCCATGATTTCAGTCTCATTGGCTCATTCATGTCATTTTCTCTTCCAGATGTTGGAGGACAACATCATCATTTTTGTGAAGAACCAGCTGAAGAACTTCCAGAAGATTCTGAGTCCAGATTACCCAGAATGCTCAGTGTTAGAGGGTGAGGATGAAGAGCAGAGGAGCAGAGAGGCGTTAGTGAATATCACAGTGGACTTCCTGAGGAGAATGAAGCAGGAGGAGCTGGCTGACCATCTGCAGAGCAGTAAGAGGATTTCTCTAAAGATCGAAGCTGCTGATAAATGAAACATTTACTGATGTCTCAGCACCTGGAACATCACATGTTCACATCCTCATTCTCAACAGGTTGAAATATTTACTGACGATGTGTTTTCTTCTTCTCGTTCAGAATATTTTGTCCCAGCTTGTGGTCGTAAACTAAAATCCTCTCTGAAGAAGAAGTTCCAGTGTGTGTTTGAGGGGATTCCTAAAGCAGGAAGTCCAATCCTTCTGGAGCAGATCTACACAGAGCTCTACATCACAGAGGGAGGGACTGCAGAGGTCAATGATGAACATGAGGTCAGACAAATTGAAGCAGCATCCAGGAAACCACACAGACCAGAAACAAGCATCAGACAAGAAGACCTCTTTAAAGTCCCACCTGGAAGAGATCAACCAATCAGAACAGTGATGACCAAGGGCGTGGCCGGCATTGGGAAAACTGTCCTAACACAGAAGTTCACTCTGGACTGGGCTGAAGACAACGCCAACCAGGACATCCAGTTGATGTTCCCACTGACTTTCAGAGAGCTGAATGTGATGAAAGAGAGAAAGTTCAGCTTGGTGCAACTTGTTCATCACTTCTTTACTGAAACCAAAGAAGCAGGAATCTGCAGCTTTCAAGACTTCCAGGTTCTCTTCATCCTTGATGGTCTGGATGAGTGTCGACTTCCTCTGGACTTCCACAACAATGAGACCCTGACTGATGTCACAGAGTCCACCTCAGTGGATGTGCTGCTGACCAACCTCATAAGGGGGAACCTGCTTCCCTCTGCTCGCCTCTGGATAACCACACGGCCTGCAGCAGCCAATCAGATCCCTCCTCACTGTGTCGGCATGGTGACTGAGGTCAGAGGGTTCACTGATCCACAGAAGGAGGAGTACTTCAGGAAGAGGTTCAGAGATGAGGAGCAGGCCAGCAGGATCATCTCCCACATAAAGACATCACGAAGCCTCCACATCATGTGCCACATCCCAGTCTTCTGCTGGATCACTGCTACAGTTCTGGAGGATCTACTGGGAACCAGTAAGAAAGGAGAGCTGCCCAGTACCCTGACTGAGATGTACATCCACTTCCTGGTGCTTCAGACCAAAGTCAAGAAGGTCAAATATGATGGAGGAGCTGAGACAGATCCACACTGGAGTCCAGAGAGCAGGAAGATGATTGAATCACTGGCCAAACTGTCTTTTGATCAGCTGCAGAAAGGAAACCTGATCTTCTATGAATCAGACCTGACAGAGTGTGGCATCGATATCACAGCAGCCTCAGTGTACTCAGGACTGTTCACACAGATCTTTAGAGAGGAGAAAGGACTGTACCAGGTGAAGATGTTCAGCTTCATCCATCTGACTGTTCAGGAGTTTCTGGCTGCTCTTCATGTCCGTCTGACCTTCATCACATCTGGAGTCAATCTGATGGAGGAGAAAAAAACATCCGGGTGGTCCTCATTATTTAAGAAACCAAATGATGACCTCCACCAGAGTGCTGTGATGAAGGCCTTACAGAGTCCAAATGGAAACCTGGACTTGTTCCTCCGCTTCCTCCTGGGTCTTTCACTGCAGACCAATCAGAACCTCCTACGAGGCCTGCTGACACAGACAGGAAGTAGATCACAGACCAATCAGGAAACAGTTCGGTTCATCAAGAAGAAGATCAGTGAAAACCTGTCTGTAGAGAGAAGCATCAACCTGTTCCACTGTCTGAATGAACTGAATGATCGTTCTCTGGTGGAGGAGATCCAACACTCTCTGAGATCAGGAAGTCTCTCCACAGATAAACTGTCTCCTGCTCAGTGGTCAGCTCTCATCTTCCTCTTAGTGTCATCAGGAGAAGATCTGGATGTGTTTGACCTGCAGAAATTTTCTCCTTCAGAGGAGGTTCTTCTGAGGCTGCTGCCAGTGGTCAAAGTCTCCAACAAAGCTCTGTAAGAACAAGATTAAACTTTCTAAATCCTTTCTTTTAGTGTCTAAAAGCAGACAGATGAAAAAAGGAGAAATCCACCATCATCAGGTCTCATTTAGTCATTGATTGATTTTTGAAGTTGGTTTATTTTCTTCATGATTTCAGGTTTCATCAGGTATTTGTACATCATGTGTATCGTGTTTTCATCTCATCTAAAAGTAAACAACTTGTTCAGTTAACCTGATAAATAAATAAGGAGGTAAAAAAAAGTGACATAAGAAGCATAAAGTGACAAACAGTGATGAATTACATGAGCATGAACCAGTTATTTGCTATTCTGTGAGTTATTAAAAAGTGTTAATGTATTGTAATATCTTCTATTCTCCTTTTAAAGGTGCAGAACTGATCCAGTAACCCAGTGATAGAGCACATCCTCTAGTTCTAGTTTAAAAAGAGTTTGATTTCAGAAATAATATGTTATCAGAATCAGAATGATTTTATTGCCATGTCAATGAAGAATATCAGAGACTAAAAACTTGATTGGATACAGGTGTGCAAAAAAAATTAAAATAATAAAAATTAAAATAAATAAAATAAAAACCATTTTAACAAAACTAAGAGTGCTCAGAAAGAAAAAGGAAAGTAATGCAATGGCATAGAAAATAATAAAGATAGTAAAGTGTCAAGAGGGAGGTGACTAAGAGCTGTGGGGATCCAGGTTATAAAGTGTTCATTAGTCCAACGGCAGAAGGGAAGAAGCTGTTTTTGTGGCGGGACGTTCTGGTCCGAATGGACCGGAGCCTCCTGCCCGAGGGGAGTCGCTCAAAAAGTCCATGTCCAAGGTGGGAAAGGTCAGCTGCTATCCGACCTGCATGCCCCTGAGTCCTGGAGACGTACAGGTCTTCGAGAGATGAAAGGCTGCAGCCAATCACCTTCTCTGCGGAACACACAATGCGCTGCAGTCTATGTTTGTCCCTGGCTGTGGCTCCAGCTTACTACACGGTGATGGAGGAGGTGAGGATGGATTCGATGATGGCTGTGTAAAACTGCACCAACATCTGGGCGGGCAGCATGGCTTTCTTCAGCTTCCGCAGAAAGTACATCCTCTGCTGGGCCTTTTTGATCAGGGAGCTGATGGACGGCTCCCACTTTAGGTCCTGTGTGATGGTAGTGCCGAGGAAGTGGAAAGAGTCTACAGTGGTGATGGGGAGTCTGTCAGTGCAACGGGGGTAATGGGGGCTGTGACTTTCCTATAGTCCACGATCATCTCAACACCCGGAATCTCCACAAGAGGATGAGAAATGAGGTCGGAGCCAGATCTCCACCAGAGCCCCGGAGTCAGGACCAGCAGCTACCGATGACCACAGGCTCCTTGCTGCAGAGCCCCCCAGAGGAAACACTGAAATAATAAAAGATTAAATGAAATGAATAAAAGTAACTAAAGCTATTAAATAATAAATGTTAAGTTTTAATCATTATTAAAATAAACTAAAACTAACTAATAAAACTACATGAAAAACTTAGTTAAAAACTGGACTAAAAAGATTTGTTTTGAGCCTCTTTTTAAAACTGTTTCTCTCCTCGTAACTGCTGGGACGACCTTTAGCCTTCCTGTCACACAGCATGTAGAAATATTAAAAGTGTAAAGACACACTTTTTAAACGAATCCATGTGTTTTATAGTTTGTTTGTTTTTAATTTTTGTATCAAACATCATATTAATATTTTATTGTTTCCTCTCTCCTCCTCCTTAGACTGAGAGGCTGTAATCTCTCAGAGAGAAGTTGTGAAGCTTTGTCCTCACTCCTCAGCTCCCCGTCCTCCAGGCTGAGAGAACTGGACCTGAGTAACAACGACCTGCAGAATTCAGGAGTGAAGAGGCTGAGTGATGGATTGAAGAGTCCAAACTGTAAACTGGAATCTCTCAGGTCAGGATTCATACACC
Organism: Neostethus bicornis; assembly: GCA_902685375.1. Taxonomy (NCBI): domain Eukaryota; kingdom Metazoa; phylum Chordata; class Actinopteri; order Atheriniformes; family Phallostethidae; genus Neostethus; species Neostethus bicornis. The sequence continues at coordinate 15,639,352 of LR738563.1, read as the reverse complement.
AGTTCACATGATGATCTTTAGAACTCTCAGAAACTGATGATGGAAGCAGAATGTCTGTCAAACTACAAACACTGCCTCATAATAAAAATAAACATCACATATGTTAATATTACAGTGTCTTGGTGATCTCCTGTCTTTGTTATATAGCGCCACCATGAGGTCAGGTTTAATTCTAGCTGTAGTTCCACAGCAGTTCTCTCAGTGTTTCTGGTAAATGTCTTGTTTCCTTCAGGCTGTCAGGATGTCTGATCACAGAGGAAGGCTGTGCTTCTCTGGCCTCAGCTCTGACCTCCAACCCCTCCCATCTGAGAGAGCTGGACCTGAACTACAACCATCCAGGAGATTCAGGAGTGAAGCTGCTAACAGCTGGACTGGAGGATCCACACTGGAGACTGGAGAAGCTCAGGTATGGAGAGATTTCTACACACAGCAGATCGACATTTCTCTAAACACATGAGGAAGAACTGTTTCTATTTCTCTGTCCTTCACTCAGCTTCTGATTCCATCCTGATTCTGAGTTTTCTTAAACCAATGCAATAGACTTTTTCCTTCATTTAAACTTGATAAAAAGTCTAAGTACTTCATATAAAAACATTTTTCTCACAAAAGTGGCTTCACTTAGAATCAATAAATTCTCAGTATTGGTTCGTATTTGATGTTTCTGTAGAAACATAAAAAAACGAAAAGGAAAAAATCTAAAGCTCTTTCCAGAGAAAGAGAGAGAGGAAGCAGCTTCTTGGTTTCTTTGAGAAGAGGTGAGCAGCTCCTGGACCAACACAGTCTGATCTGATCTCAGCAGCATGTTAGGATTCATTCATCCCACATTTAATAGATTATAAAATAGATCTGAGCTGTTTTATAATAATTACTGAAAAACTTCATTCAGTTCATTAACTAGAAAACAAGGAGGAGATGAATAAAAATCCAAATAAAGGTAGTGAAGAGGTGGAGGAGAAATATGTGGGAGAAGTATTGATCAAGTAGGGCCACCATGATGCTTTATACATAGGAGTCAGAACTTCTTTCAACGGCCCTGGCTGTGTGAGAATCAGCAGCTGTGATTGGACAGAGAAAGACATGAGACTGCAGCTCATCTTGTCAGGATGCTGAAAATACCAGTGTGGATGTTGGACTCAGTAGAAGCTGGATGATGGAACTGAAGCAGCAGACTGGATCAGATTTGACAGAGTGTGGCATCGATGTCAGAGCAGCCTCAGTGTACTCAGGACTGTTCACACAGATCTTTAGAGAGGAGAAAGGACTGTATCAGGTGAAGATGTTCAGCTTCATCCATCTGAGTGTTCAGGAGTTTCTGGCTGCTCTTCATGTCCGTCTGACCTTCATCAAATCTGAAGTCAACCTGATGGAGGAGAAAAAAACATCCAGCAGGTCCTCATCTGTTAAGAAACCAAATGATGACCTTCTCCACCAGAGTGCTGTGATGAAGGCCTTACAGAGTCCAAATGGAAACCTGGACATGTTCCTCCGCTTCCTCCTGGGTCTTTCACTGCAGACCAATCAGAACCTCCTACGAGGCCTGCTGACACAGACAGGAAGTAGCTCACAGACCAATCAGGAAACAGTTCCGTTCATCAAGACGAAAATCAATGAGAACCTGTCTGCAGAGAGAAGCATCAACCTGTTCCACTGTCTGAATGAACGAGCGACAAGGACGGAACCAGATCTACACCAGAGTCCCGTAGGCCGGACCAGTAGCCACCGATGACCACAGGCTCCCTCTGCAGAGGCCCCTAGAGGAAACACTGAAAATGATATAAGATTAAATGAAATACTATATAAAAGTAACTAAAGCTATTAAATAATAAATGTTAAGGTTTAATCATTAATTAAAATAAACTAAAAGTAACGAATAAAACTACATGAAAAACTAAAAAACAAGATTAAAAATATGAGTCTTGAGCCTCTTTTTAAAACTGTTTCTCTCCTGGTAACTAATGGGACAGCCTTTAGTCTTCCTGTCACACTGATGTAGAAATATTAAAAGTGTAAAGACACACTTTTTAAACGAGTCCATATATTTTATAGTTTGTTTATAGTTTGTTTATAGTTTGTTTGTTTTTATTTTTGTATCAAACATCATATTAATATTTTGTTGTTTCCTCTCTTCTCTTCCTCAGACTGACAGACTGTAATCTCTCAGAGAGAAGCTGTGAAGCTTTGTCCTCACTTCTCAGCTCCTCATCCTACAGGCTGAGTGAACTGGACCTGAGTAACAACGACCTGCGGGATTCAGGAGTGAAGAGGCTGAGTGATGGATTGAAGAGTCCAAACTGTAAACTGGAATCTCTCAGGTCAGGATTCATACACCAATTCACGTGATGCTCTTTAGAACTCTCAGAAACTGATGATGGAAGCAGAATGTCTGTCAAACTACAAACACTGCCTCATAATAAAAATAAACATCACATATGTTAATATTACAGTGTCTTGGTGATCTCCTGTCTTTGTTATATAGCGCCACCATGAGGTCAGGTTTAATTCTAGCTGTAGTTCCACAGCAGTTCTCTCAGTGTTTCTGGTAAATGTCTTGTTTCCTTCAGGCTGTCAGGATGTCTGATCACAGAGGAAGGCTGTGCTTCTCTGGCCTCAGCTCTGACCTCCAACCCCTCCCATCTCAGAGAGCTGGACCTGAGCTTCAACCATCCAGGAGATTCAGGAGTGACGCTGCTAACAGCTGGACTGGAGGATCCACACTGGAGACTGGAGAAGCTCAGGTATGGAGAGATTTCTACACACAGCAGATCCACATTTCTCTAAACACATGAAGAAGAACTGTTTCTATTTCTCTGTCCTTCACTCAGCTTCTGATTCCATCCTGATTCTGAGTTTTATTAAAACAATGCAGGAGACTTCTGCTTAATTTGATAGAAAGTCTAAGAACTTCATATAAAACATTTTTCTTACAGAAGTGGCTTCACTGAGGATCAATAAATTCTCAATAATGGTTCGTACTTGATGTTTCTGTTGAAACAGAAAAAAAGAAAAGAGAACAAATTAAAGATCTTTTCAGAGAGAGAGAGAGAGAGAGGAAGCAGCTTCTTTGTTTCTTTGAGAAGAGTTGAGCAGCTCCTGGACCAACACAGTCTGATCTGATATCAGCAGCATGTTAAGATTCATTCATCTCACATTTAATAGATTATAAAATAGATCTGAGCTGTTTTAAAATAATTACTGAAAAACTTCATTCAGTTCATAAACTAGAAAACAAAGAGGAAGATGAATAAAAATTCAAATAAAGATGGTGAAGAGGTGGAGGAGAAATATGTGGGAGAAGTATTGATTAAGTAGGTCCACCATGATGCTTTATACATAGGACACAGAACTTCTTGCAACAGCCCTGGCTGTGTGAGAATCAGCAGCTGTGATTGGACAGAGAAAGACATGAGACTGCAGCTCATGTTGTCCAGGAAGCAGAGCCTTGAGATGATGAAAATACCAGTGTTGGACTCTGTAGAAGCTGAAAGATGGGACTGCACTTCAAACTGGAAATGAAGCAGCAGACTGAATCAGACCTGACAGAGTGTGGCATCGATATCAGAGCAGCCTCAGTGTACTCAGGACTGTTCACACCAATCTTTAGAGAGGAGAAAGGACTGTATCAGGTGAAGATGTTCAGCTTCATCCATCTGACTGTTCAGGAGTTTCTGGCTGCTCTTCATGTCCGTCTGACCTTCATCACATCTGGAGTCAATCTGATGGAGGAAAAAAAAAACATCAAGGAGGACCTCATTATTTAAGAAACCAGGTGATGACCTCCATCAGAGTGCTGTGATGAAGGCCTTACAGAGTCCAAATGGAAACCTGGACTTGTTCCTCCGTTTCCTCCTGGGTCTTTCACTGCAGACCAATCAGAACCTCCTACAAGGCCTGCTAACACAGACAGGAAGTAGCTCACAGACCAATCAGGAAATAGTTCAGTTCATCAAGAAGAAGATCAGTGAGAATCTGTCTGCAGAGAGAAGCATCAACCTGTTCCACTGTCTGAATGAACGAGCGACAAGGACGGAGCAAGATCTACACCAGAGCCCCGTAGGCCGGATCAGTAGCCACCGATGACCACAGGCTCCCTCCGCAGAGGCCCCTAGAGGAAACACTGATGATGATACAAGATTAAATGAAATACTATATAAAAGTAACTAAAGCTATTAAATAATAAGAAATGTTAAGGTTTAATCATTAATTAAAATAAACTAAAACGAACGAATAAAACTACATGAAAAACTAAAAAACAAGATTAAAAATATGAGTCTTGAGCCTCTTTTTAAAACTGTTTCTCTCCTGGTAACTGCTGGGACGGCCTTTAGCCTTCCTGTCACACTGCATGTAGAAATATTAAAAGTGTAAAGACACACTTTTTAAACGAGTCCATGTGTTTTATAGTTTGTTAATTTTTATTTTTTGTATCAAACATCATATTAATATTTTATTGTTTCCTCTCTTCTCCTCCTCAGACTGAGAGGCTGTAATCTCTCAGAGAGAAGCTGTGAAGCTTTGTCCTCACTTCTCAGCTCCCCGTCCTCCAGGCTGAGAGAACTGGACTTGAGTACCAACGACCTGCGGGATTCAGGAGTGAAGAAGCTGAGTGATGGATTGAAGAGTCCAAACTGTAAACTGGAATCTCTCAGGTCAGGATTCATACACCAGTTCACATGATGATCTTTAGAACTCTCAGAAACTGATGATGGAAGCAGAATGTCTGTCAAACTACAAACACTGGCTCATAATAAAAATAAACATCACATATGTTAATATTACAGTGTCTTGGTGATCTCCTGTCTTTGTTATATAGCGCCACCATGAGGTCAGGTTTAATTCTAGCTGTAGTTCAACAGCAGTTCTCTCAGTGTTTCTGGTAAATGTCTTGTTTCCTTCAGGCTGTCAGGATGTCTGATCACAGAGGAAGGCTGTGCTTCTCTGGCCTCAGCTCTGACCTCCAACCCCTCCCATCTGAGAGAGCTGGACCTGAGCTACAACCATCCAGGAGATTCAGGAGTGACGCTGCTAACAGCTGGACTGGAGGATCCACACTGGAGACTGGAGACGCTCAGGTATGGAGAGATTTTTACACAAAGCAGATCCACATTTCTCTAAACACATGAGGAAGAACTGTTTCTATTTCTCTGTCCTTCACTCAGCTTCTGATTTCATCCTGATTCTGAGTTTTAAAACAACGCAGGAGACTTTTTGTTTCATTTCTTCTTCTTCTTTCGGCATTTCCCTTGAGGTGTTGCCACAGCATTTACTTCATTTAAACTTGATAAAAAGAACTTCATATAAAAACATTTTTCTCACAGAAGTGGCTTCACTGAGGATCAATCAATTCTCAAGATTGGTTCACATTTGATGTTTCTGTAGAAACAGAAAGTAAAAGAGAAAAGAGAAAAAATTAAAGATATTTCTAGAGAGAGAGGAAGCAGCTTCTTTGTTTCTCTGAGAAGAGGTGAGCAGCTCCTGGACCAACACAGTCTGATCTGATATCAGCAGCAAAAAGATCTGAGCTGTTTTAAAATAATTACTGAAAAACTTCATTCAGTTCATTAAGTAGAAAACAAAGAGGAGATTAATAAAAATCCAAACAAAGGTAGTGAAGAGGTGGAGGAGAAATATGTGGGAGAAGTATTGATCAAGTAGGTCCACCATGATGCTTTATACATAGGAGACAGAACTTCTTGCTACGGCCCTGGCTGTGTGAGAATCAGCAGCTGTGATTGGACAGAGAAAGACATGAGACTGCAGCTCATCTTGTCCAGGAAGCAGAGCTTTAAGATGATGGAAATACCAGTGTGGATGTTGGACTCATTTCCAAGATCCACATCATCCATCACTGGATGATGGGACTGCACTTCAAACTGGAAATGAAGCAGCAGACTGGATCATATCTGGAAGGAGTGTGGTGAGATGATGCTGCTGATCCCTTTGATTGTCTTGCTGTCCACACACCAGCAGGATCTGCAGGAAGAATGTTCTGGAACAAATCCTCAGTGATGATGCTGTCAGAGTGTGAAGCAGCTGTCTCAGCTCCAAACAGGCTTGAAGACACAACGTGGCCTCAAACAGAGTCTCTGACAGTCATTTAGATTCATGTCACTTTAACATTTCACAGATGATCAGAACAAAGAATCTGATCCAATCTGCTCTGCACAGGAAGCTGATCAATTAGACTTCAGGTCAGAGAGAAGATGGCAGCTCTTGGTTAGATCAGGACTTTCTGCAGAGTTCTTCTTCTGTAAAGAAGAAGATGTCTGAAAGAAGAAACTGGGACTTCCACAAAGCAGCTTTGTTGCTGTGGACCAATCAGCTTCCTGATTCTGCTCCTTCTAGTCTGGAGATGCTCCATTCAGGTGGAGGTGTCCAGATGTTGGACTGCTCCTTTCTCAGTGTAGAACAAAGTGTGTATGAGAGCCATGTAATGTCCATGTTAGCATGCTCTGACCCCCTCCTCCTTTCAGGGTGGAACCTGCTGGAGAACCATACCTGAGACCAGGTCTGAGGAAGTGTAAGTGTGTTCTTCATTGGATTCATCCCATCCAGCCATCTTCACTCTGTCACATCACTCATTCAAAGTGTCAATAGATCAAAAACTGCAGCTGGATTGTGTTTGTTCTCTCCATCAGATTCCTGTCCACTCACAATCGACATCAACACAGTGAACAGAGAACTCAAACTGTCTGAGAACAACAGGAAGGTGATACGTGTGGATGAGCTTCAGTCATATCCTGGTCATCCAGACAGATTTAACAGGCCTCAGCTTCTGTGTGGAAATGTTCTGACTGGTCACTGTTACTGGGAGGTCCAGTGGAGAGGACTGGTTCTTATATCAGTGAGTTACATAGAAATCAGCAGGAGAGGAGACAGCAGAGACTGCTGGTTTGGATCCAATGATCAGTCCTGGAGTCTAAGATGCTCTGATCATGATGGTTACTCTGTCTGGCACAATAACAGAGAAACCCGTCTCTCCTCCTCCTCTGACTCCAACAGAGTAGCAGTGTATGTAAACTGTCCTGCTGGCTCTCTGTCCTTCTACAGCATCTCCTCTGACTCTCTGATCCACCTCCACACCTTCACCACCACATTCACTAAACCTCTCTATGCTGGGTTTGGGTTCTGGAAGTTTGGTTCCTGTGTGTCTCTGTGCTGAGTCTAAAGAGTCTGATCCTAGCAGAGAAACTGACTGATGAACAGATAGTTCAGTTTAGATGTTTGTAGAATTACAAGCACATAAGATAGAACAATAATTCTTTCTGATATAAAAACAGAAGAATTCTACTTCCATATCACACATGCAACGTGTCCCAGAGCTCTTTGTTCTTCAGAAAGTCAGTCAAATAAATTAAAAGCAGTAGAATCCCAACTGTGAGAGTTTGATGGATATTTCCATGTATTTGGGATATTTTTTTAGCAAAGGCCGTGTGTTTGTTCTCAAAATGTCTCGCAACATTTGACTTTTTGTTGTTTACCAGTTTTTCAGTACATATGAAGCAGACTGGTAAACCAGTTTCATCAACAGTGAAAGTAAAAGAATCTGCCCACATGGCATTAAACGTTCTGAAGACGAAGGTAAATGATGGCTAAATCAAAATGTTCTGATTTAGCCATCATTTACCTTCCAGGTAGGGGTCAAACATAACGCTGGTAGTGCGCGGGAAAAACGCCGACTGCCAGACGTGAGGGACGCCTGGAATTCGAATGTCGCACATCGGCGGTTGTGACGCATATTTTGGGCGGTAAAAATATTAAAAATGTTTCATTTTAATGTTACAAGTTTACCATAATCTTCAAATTCAGAATTATATTTTAAAGAGAACAAACTAAAATAAAATTTAATTTTTATAAAATACCTATTATTTTCCAAAGGCACAGAGAGCCATAAAAGTAGGAGGAAAGAACCACATGTGGCTCCAGAGCCATGGGTTGCCGACCTACGGTCTAGAGCAGGCATGAGCAAAGTACGGTCCGCGAAATGGTTTAGTCCGGCCCACCAAACTTGAATAAAATTAAATAAATAAACCTTGTTAAAATTTTATCTTCCCTGTAATTTAATTTTTCCTCACCAGCTATATTGGCTTTGTTTGAGGTGAAGTGTAGGGGTATTACTCTACGTTTGCGCTTCACCGTTCGACCAAATCTTACAAGAGAAGTTCAGCTCCCTGAAACTGAATGATTTCCATGCTTCACTCAAAGAAGCTGCGTTTCCAAATCTCCGGCGGAAAGCGCTGATGATGTTCAGCTCGATCTTGGCTCGTGTGTGAACAGACCTTCAGCATCATGAAAATCAACAAAGCCAACCAAAAATCCAACTTACCCGACCTACACCTCAGATCCATTCTGAGAATCACCACAAAGAAACTAACTCCAAATTTTAATGTGCTGGCTAAGAACGGAGACCAACATCACTGCTTGCATAAAAATGTGTCTCCGTGATGCGCACGTTGTCAAAATAAACAGCACGCGCAGGAAAAAAAAATAATACGCTCCACAAACTGATTTGCTGCAACTGTTTCGTCTTCTACTGGTCGTTTTTATTTTTTTTACTTTTGGCAGCAGGGAAACAAACTGAAGGAGCAGGACAAGTACGTCTGCATCGCCTACCATTTTTGGGGGAAAAAAAGACCGTCAGAAGGAGTGTGATTGTGAATCCTGAAGGATTCTAGAGTTTTCAGTGCTTTAAAATAAAATGTTTTTACTTTTTATTTTCAGTGTTTAAAGACTCATTTTCAAAGTGAGAGACTTTTTTGTGATGTTTTTCTTTATTTTTATCGGAAATTAAAGCACGTGTTTTCTGTATTTTTCCATCTGCTCCTGATCCGGCCCGTTGGTCAAATGTTGGAACTCAATGTGGCCCGCGAATCAAAAAGTTTGCCCACCCCTGGTCTAGAGCATAGGTAGACCTATGGTCTGATGACCTGATGACCAATACACTGTTGAGTTACATTCATATGAAAAGTTTTTACCTTTTTTTAGGTCTAGAGCATAGGTTGGCAACCCATGGCTCCGGAGCCACATGTGGCTCTTTCATCCTTCAGTCGTGGCTCTCTGTGACTTTAGAAAACCGCCCAAAATATGCGTCACATCCGCCGATGTGCGACATTTAATTTCAAGGCATCCCTCAGGTCTGGCAGCCGGGGTTTTCCAGCACACCACCATCGTGATTTTTCGACCCCTGCCTGGAAAGTAAATGATGGCTAAATCCAAGAGAATGAACATTTCTGAAGATAAAAGAACGTTTAATGCTATGTGGAGAGATTATTTTACTTTCACTGCTTGTGAAACTAATTTACCAGTCTGCTTAATATGTGGTGAAACACTGGAAGAAACACTCCACTTTTGCTAAAAAAATATCCAAAGGGAGAGGGGCAAAAATAGAAATAGTCAAGCATGGGGAGCCATTTACAGATGGAGAATACCTCCAAGAAACATTTAATAAGATTTCAGAACATCTGTTCTCGGACTTCAAAATCAAAAAAAATAAAAGACATGCGTCTTTTTGCAGAAATTGTCCAAAACAGAACTGTGAAGATGGCAGAAAGCGGCACCAAACAGCAGATTGAAGATGTCAATTCAGCTTTGGCATATGCGATCGCCTGTGATTTGTCCAAAGACAAAAATGACTTCAAACAAATAGCGCTGTTCTGCCAATACTTGAGCGCTGCCGAGCCACAGGAAAAAAATGATTGAATTGATACCGTTAAAAGGCCAAAAACGGGAGGAGTTAAATATTTAGATTGGTTATTATTTTCCGTGTGTGTGTGTGTGAGTGCATACGTGCGTGCATGTGAAATATAAAAGTGACATAAATACATAACCATATATTAAGTGAAGAAGTCTTTTTTTCTTTAATTCAGGAGGACAACTGACTGCACGCTCCAGTACATGCGATGGTACAGAAGCAGAATGCGCTGTGTTTTTCCTTTTTTTTTTTGCATTTTTTGTACAGTGGGTTTTTAATAAATTTAATTAAATTTAATAAATTTTAATAAAAAATTGGATTTTTATTTCTTAAATACTAAAAATTATTATTTTATTTTAAATTAAGCATTAACCAAGTGTAAAATGTTTTTTGTTACAGGCAGCAATAAAATTCTGTGTTCTCTGCTGCAGTTCGTTGATTTCATTTTCATAAATGCAATAGTTTTTTGTACATAGCATAATATATATTATGATGTCAATATGGGTTATGGCTCCGGGTGCTTTCTTTTCATTGGCGGGCGGTCCCAAATGGCTCTTTGAGTAAAAAAAGGTTGCCGACCCCTGGTCTAGAGACAGTAGCACTGAGGAAAAGACAGGAAACAAAGATGGAGGTAGCAGAGATGAAGATGCTGAGGATCTCTCTGGGAGTGACCAGGATGGACAGAATCAGAGGAACAGCACATGTTAGAGGTTTTAAAGTCAGAGAGGTCAGACTGAGATGGTTTGGACATGTGCAGAGGAGAGAGAGTACATCAGAAGAAGGATGCTGGGTTTGGAACCACCAGGAAAGAGGACTAGAGGAAGACCAAAGAGGAGGTTCATGGATACAGTGAAGGAAGACATGAAGATAGTTGGTGTGACCGAAGAGGATGCAGGAGATAGAGTTAGATGAAAGAAACTGACTTGCTGTGGCGCCTTCTGAAGGGAAATGATGGAAGGAGAAGAAAACGTTTAAGGAGGAAACCTGACATTCGCAGCCCAATAATACAGCTAAAGAAAGGGAGCATCATCGAGGGAGGCAAATATTTAAAACATCCAGTTTTTTAGGAACACAGTATCAGGCGGACGCAGCAGACAGGGTGCAGTAGATGCCCCAATGATCGCTGGTGAACCGTCCACACCTGAGCGTCTCTAGGCCAATCAACGCCATGCTGAGTGGCTCCAGCCGGGGCACACCCTCGCTCTCCGCCCGCCGCAGGTACACCCGGTCGAAGCGAAAGCGACATTTGAACTGGATCTCCTTGTTGTTATTGGCCTGGGTGTCCCACGTGTAGCGACACTTCTCTGGCGCTCCAAGCTGCTCCCAAACGTCACAGACTGAGTCTGGAAGCCCCACTGCAGTCACCTGGAACAAACAGGACAGGCGGTAATGGATTGGGAGGGTGTTGGCATGACGATGTGGATGTGGGAAGATGTTTAGTAGGTTTCTGGTGATCTGGTGGTGAATGTAGTGACAGAAAAATCAAAGCTCTCGATTTACAAGTCTACGTTTCTACCCTCACCATGGTAACCAGGATCTACGGTCCTACCCTCAGAGACTGACAGATGGGAGTCTCAGGAGTGCGACAGATGGGAGTCTCCAGGTTCTCACTAAAAGAAGGTCCTGGGTTCTACGTTCCTACCGTCACCATGGTAACCAGGATCTACGTTCCTACCCTCACCATGGTAACCAGGATCTACGTTCCTACCCTCACCATGGTAACCAGGATCTACGGTCCTACCCTCACCATGGTAACCAGGATCTACCTTCCTACCCTCACCATGGTAAACAGGATCTACATTCCTATCCTCACCATGGTAACCAGGATCTACGATACTACCCTAACCTATACCAGCTGTGGGTGGTGACCGAAATTAGCTTTTATTTCAAATAAAAATCAATCAGATTCATGCGACTCGGAGCGTTTTACGGGTTTGCTTGACAGCAGGAAACCAGACAGTGAGTCAGACGGATTGGCTGCATGTTGGCAGGGGTTAGCCTCCTCCAGGCTACACCGGGAACAAAAGCTAGTTCCGGTTGGCAAGGTGGTTGCCATGTAAACACATCCTGAACCAATGACTGTAAAGTTCTGACTTCAAAAGTTCAAGATGGCACGGAGTGTGATTTAACGATGGCATTGGTGATGCCACACCTTCAATAGACATTGGATCCAGGTGAGAGGAGGGTACACCTGGACAGGTCACCTGTTCATTACAGCTATTTCCATGTGAAATGATTTCATTATGATGTTATCAAATCTGTTGTTTAAATTTCACTGGGTGCGTTGGATTTCCTCACCTCAGCATCCCGCAGGTTGGTGTCTCCTCCAAATAGAACCGTCACATCATCCGGGCATTCGGCCATCTTCTTCATCACCATCTGAAACTGCTTCTTTCTCTCTCCTGAGTGAGCCTTGCAGCTCTCCAGGTGTGATGTCATCAGGCATACCTTCTGACCTCTGAACTCCACCTGGGGTCAACGAGAAAGTGTGAGCGGATCCTAAGAGGTCAGGGATTCTAATTGAGGGACCAACCTGAGCTACGAGCAGGTTCCTCATCATGCGAGTGTCTGGGAAGAGGACCACTTGGCTCTCCAGCAGCTTGAGGCGGGACTTGTTGAGCAGCATGCCGGTGAAATAGTGACTGTCTCCACCTGCCGTAGAACCAAAGGCTTTATTTATAAACGCTATGATGCGGGCATACGCCAACTTCCAATTAAACTGAGTGATCTATAAAGATGTGGGCGTGCATGTCGTTGGCATTCTTCTGTCTCTAGGGACAATGGAGTCTTCACGAGGTGGTCATGTTAACAACCAGCCTGTTAATTTTATCGAAGATACATGCACCCGATGAAGCAGCAGGTTGTGGCAAGGTAGTACCTTATTGTCTAGGGACTGCGTAGGTGCTGCAACCCGGAGTCTGCCCGGGTTGAGGCATCTGGTAACTTCCCAATGGAATCATAGGACTCCTCCTCTCATTGAGAGCAACCCCTTGCGCCCAGCTCAGGTCTTATAATTGGTACCTGTTGCTTCCTGTGTTGAGTCTGCGCTGAGACAGCGAAGCCAGGGTGTCCTTCCAGGTGGTATGGAAATCTTGGAGTGTCCAGTGCCAGGATCCCACTCTCGGTGTTACTGACAGAGCCCGACGGAAAGGTAAGCCGATACAGCCAGTGTCATCGCTGCTGCAGGAGATGCCAGAAAGCATCGCAGAGCTCAACCAACTGCCTATGGGTCTACGTACAGGATGTTCTGGCTGGGTTTTACTACCATAAAATTTCTTTAGCACACAGGTGTCAAAGTCCGGAGAGCGGGGTCCTGGAGGGACGAGGTCCTGGAGAGCCGGGTTCTAGTGGGAACGAGGTCCTGGAGGGCCTGGGTCCTGAAGGGTCGGTGTCCTGGAGGGCCAGTGTCAGCGTGGTTTTTATGTGTTCCTACATCTACACACCTGATCCAGGTTAACGTGTCAATGTGCCAAATTTGATTGGTTGTTGATTTGACTTTATGTGCATCAGAGTTGTTTTCATCATGATGACGACAACAAAATGATTTTGTTGACAAAGCTTTTTTTCATGACGATGATGTTGGTGACGAAAATGCGACGAAACATTTGCAAGTTTCTGTTGACGAGACAAAAATGTAACAAAATAGGCGTCAGACTGTCATATTTCTGTCTGTGAAAAAAAAAAAAGCACAGCGGCTGCATTTGTCTCTCACAGCGGCACGCCCCCCACAATGCTGCACGTAAACACCATCTACACAACACACCTGTAGCCCTGTAACTCTGTTGAGTTTATGTCGACTAAAACGTGACTAAAACTAAACTATAAAGAGATGACGAAAATGTGACTAAAACTTAAATTAATTTTCGTTACAAAGACTAAGACTAAAACTCAGATGGCTGCCAAAACAACATTGATGTGCATCAGCTCTTTTGAAAACCAGGAACACATGGAAAACCTTCAGGACACCGATCCTCGAGGACCAGATCCTGACACCCCTGCTGCGGCATAACTCTAAGGAAAGTCTAAAGAAAAATCCAGGAAAAAAAAAAAAAAAAAAGAATTACACGCTCCAAGTCTCAAGTCATTAGAAAACTGATTGTTATTCAGTGAGTTTTTCTGCTTCCTTTTCTCTACATATATTTTACTCCTCTTCTGGTCCAAGGGCTCTGGAGAAGACCCGCTTGCAGGGCACCAAGGTAGCTGACATGGGCACATAATCTTTTGCCAGTTTATGCAACTTGAGATACACGGTTGTTACCCTCATTAACAACCGAGTTTATGGCTCCATGTAGTCTGGACTTTGGTCACTCCGCTATGAGTTCTGTTATTGTTGCTGAGAGAGTACCAGTGCCGTTTGTCTGACTCTCCGGTCTCTATTGATCCACTCCTAACAAGTCCGTTGTGGGACCACACACACACACATACAAGAGGGTAAGGGTTTAGAGGTGTGTGTAGTGTGAGTCAGAAGGGTGGGGCAGAGAAACAGAGAGAGGGACAGGCGGCCAAATGTCAAAATTCTCACTGCAGCTAAATAAAATTCTCTGATTTCTCAGCAAATTTGGTCAATTAATTTTTTCGGTAACACCTCGACATTCTGTTTTATTTTCAGTGGCAGAGTCCAATGAACCAGGTCTCACTGGAAGCCCACTCATATCAAATCCCTATGTAACCAACATTTTACCAGGACTGTTTCCTTCCCACCCCGTCCCTTATGGAGCCAATGGGACTGAAAGTCCAGACACTGTTCCCACTATGTTCCATCAGACTTCGGTAGTGTGGGTCCCAGAGGGCGTTGGCGTAGAGCCAGCCTAGAACTAACACGGACACTCCCAAAAACTCACAGCGAAACAGGACCAGCCTGCCGCCACAAATCAACCAGACATTTTGGCAAAATTCCACCTCTTACGTAAAAAGTAACACTTTTACTTCAGTGTAAAAAGTGAGTACTTGTCACGTGACTGAGTGAGGTGAAGCTGATCTTCTGTAAGCCTACCCTCTAGTAAGGTGTAGGTGTCGCCCAGGCGTGTGCGCAGTAAATGCAGATAGGGCTGGATCAGCTCCTGGAGGAGGACCACATCTGGAGAATACCTGGAAATATGGAGAAAGTGTGAACGAGAAGAAACAACCTCCAGTTTTCAGGAGAGAAACTAACATGAGCAAATAAGAGCAGAGGCTACGTGCTCTCTCTGGTTGGTCCTCCTCGTCCAAACCATCCACATTCCAGGTCAGGAGGGTCAGCTTCTCCTCCTCCTTCACGTTGCTGTAAGAAAGCAACAGACATCAATCACATCTGGAGTCAAGATTCTAGACATCTGGAGGACGCTGACCTGATTCTTGAAGTCCTTTTTGGAGACGCTGAAGGGAGTGATCCTCCTTCTTCCATCTCTGCCTGAAGTGAAACTAAACAAGCAAGGTTTTATTTACCCAGAAATACTATGATCTGAAAAGCTGGGAAACACCACCCCCATCTGGTTCATGGTAACAGTTACATCAAAGTTACACATTAAAAATAAAACAATTACAGTTATTATTTATAAAAGTTTATTCATTCCTCTATCAGAGAGATAAAAACCAGTTGTTTAAACTCATTACATTCTGTACAGGTGAGGATATCGTTAAGGAGTGTGTTCCTGATACTTGGTTCTGAATTTAGAAATATGGAACTCTTTTTTTTTTTTTTTCAGCTAGAGAACTACAAACATGGCGGATGGACTCTTGCGCACCATCATCTCTGATTGGGTAGGACGTTTGACTTTCCAAAAATATTGGTGGTTGAGCTCTACGTCAGAGATAAAGTGAGGGGCTTGTTGCTCCTCCAGGACGAGAGAAACCAGATGGGGTACTTCGGGCATCAGATCTCCACCAGGGGACGAGAGCCAGGACCCCGCTGTCCCCCAGTTTATGTTGTTTTTGTTTGTCTGGATTAAATAACTTGACCGATCACCTCCATCTTCTTCCTCATCAGTCTCAGCTGGATGGCGTTGAAAATCGAGGAGAGGTCGTTCTGGGTGGAGGTTTGTCCAAAGAGGAGTCCGCCCTCTGCAGGATCATCCACTGCAGAGGGTCCAATCAGATGCTCCAACCGTGCCTCAGGATGAGATGGACATGGGACCCTCATATTTAGAATAATATTTAACGTATTTTCACCACTAAGGTGAACAAAATGTGTGGTGTGCCCTTTAAAAGAGTGAATGTAGTAGAGAACACCATGAGAACCTTAAAGGGTGAAGTGTGGGTGTTTATAAAAGAACAGGTATGTTAAATTTGTTCACGAGTGGAGGAAGGATGGAGCAGATAAAGTGCAGTGCCTGCAATAATTAGGACTGTTTCGATCCATTGTGGTGAAGAAAGCTGAGCCGAAAAGCAAAGCTCTCAATTTACAAGTCGATCTACGTTCCAACCCTCACCGCGGTAACCAGGATCTACGTTCCAACCCTCACCTTGGCAACCAGTGTGGGTGGTGACCTAAAGAAGGAGATTATGGATACAAGCGACCAAAATGAGCTTCCTCCGCAGGGTGGCCAGTCTCTCACTCAAAACCAGGTGAAAAGTTCTGCCATACAGAAGCAGCTCAGTGTCGAGCCACTTCTCCTTCAGGTCGAAAGAAACCAGATGGGGTGGTTCGGGCAACCAAGAACCACACTGTCGAGATGTTTTTGACTCGTCCCACCGGGAGGAGACCAAGAGGCAGACCCCGGACCTGCTGGAGAGACTATGTCTCACAGCTGGAGGATGCAGCCGGGGTGAGAAAATTAAATCACTTTGTTTTAATCAAACTTTAATCTGTTTTATTCAGAAATAAAACAATCAAACTTTAATGATTTAAATTGAACTTTATTGAGTTGTTTTGATTAAGAGCTCATTAGTATTCCTCTCCTTCATCCTCCTCTCCGATGCTGTCTGTCCCCACCTCTTCGTAATCCTTCTCCAGAGCGGCCATGTCCTCTCTGGCTTCGGAGAACTCTCCCTCCTCCATGCCCTCGCCCACGTACCAGTGGACGAAGGCCCTCTTGGCGTACATCAGGTCGAACTTGTGATCCAGACGCGCCCAGGCTTCTGCGATGGCGGTGGTGTTGCTGAGCATGCACACCGCTCTCTGCACCTTGGCCAGATCTCCTCCGGGCACCACGGTGGGCGGCTGGTAGTTGATGCCCACCTTGAAGCCAGTAGGGCACCAGTCTACGAACTGGATGCTGCGTTTGGTTTTGATGGTGGCGATGGCGGAATTGACGTCTTTGGGAACGACATCTCCTCTGTACAGCAGGCAGCACGCCATGTATTTACCGTGGCGCGGGTCACACTTCACCATCTGATTGGCCGGCTCAAAGCAGGCGTTGGTGATGTCGGCCACCGACAGCTGCTCGTGGTAGGCTTTCTCTGCGGAGATGACCGGGGCGTAGGTGGCCAGGGGGAAGTGGATGCGAGGGTAAGGCACCAAGTTGGTCTGGAACTCTGTGAGGTCTACGTTCAGCGCTCCGTCGAATCGCAGCGAGGCGGTGATGGAGGAGACGATCTGACCAATCAGGCGGTTCAGGTTGGTGTAGGTGGGACGCTCGATGTCCAAGTTCCGCCGACAGATGTCGTAGATGGCTTCGTTGTCCACCATGAAGGCGCAGTCTGAGTGTTCCAGGGTGGTGTGGGTGGTCAGGATGGAGTTGTAGGGCTCCACCACCGCCGTTGACACCTGAGGAGCCGGGTAGACTGCGAACTCAAGCTTGGACTTCTTGCCGTAATCGACGGAGAGGCGCTCCATCAGCAGGGAGGTGAACCCGGAACCGGTGCCTCCTCCGAAGGAGTGAAAGATGAGGAAACCCTGGAGTCCGGTGCACTGGTCCGCCTGCAGACAGAGGACGTCAGAGACCTGCTACCGAACCCTTAAAGCTCCATACGGTCGGTCACTCACCAGCTTCCTGGTTCGGTCCAGGACCAGGTCGATGATCTCCTTGCCGACAGTGTAGTGGCCGCGGGCGTAATTGTTGGCGGCGTCCTCCTTCCCGGTGATGAGCTGCTCGGGGTGGAACAGCTGCCGGTACGTTCCAGTTCGCACCTCATCTGGAGAACAGAGAGGGGCGGGGTTACTTAGTGAAATCATCCAATTTCTCATCCAAAATCTCAAAGGCTAAGAAGTTATTCACAACTTTTATTCTGAAAGGGCACACTTTAAACTCACGGGAAACGAAACAACTGAAGGTATAATTATATCTCGTTTTCTAAAGCGAGTTACCACAGACGCTTTCAGACATTTTGACCCGTCATGGGTCAAAAACTACTTTTAGAAGCACTGCCACGTACAGTAGCATTGGTGAGCTGAAGGTGGCGCTAGAGAGATGTGGATTGGTAACCAGTGAGGATGATGAACAGTAATCTCTGCAGGTGTTTCCTATTTGTCGAGCTCGTTTGGTCCGTACGTACCAATGACTGTTGGCTCCAGGTCCACGAAGACGGCTCTAGGGACGTGTTTGCCCGCTCCGGTCTCGCTGAAGAAGGTGTTGAAGGAATCGTCTCCTCCGCCGATGGTCTTATCGCTGGGCATCTGCCCGTCCGGCTGGATGCCGTGCTCCAGGCAATACAGCTCCCAGCAAGCGTTGCCCATCTGGGCGCCGGCCTGACCAACGTGCATGGAGATACATTCACGCTGTGGAGAAGCAGAGAAAACGAGATCAGATCACATGGACCAAAAAAATCCTAAACATGGAGCAGATTTAAGAAAATGATCAACATCCGGGTGTGACTCACACTCTGGTACGACTTATATGTGAAACTATTAACACATCCAGAGTTGGGAACTAACTTAATGTTGTCTGATTATTTATTTATTGCTTTAAAAAAAAAAAAAGTTAAATAGTTGTGTTTTTCAGAATAAAATTCCTCTTTTAAGAAAATAAATTTTACTTTTAAATTAACTGAAAAAACAAATGATGCTTTTATTTTTATGGTTGTTGAAACCTCAAGCCTGGCAGGGTGCGGCTGGGAGGAAGACAGGTAGGAGTGAGTGTGTGTGTGTGTGGGCAGGTGTGTGTGTACGTCACAAAGTGTGTGTTGGAGGTACAAAGGTGATGTATTAATTTTTTATTTTTTTAAATCAGCATGTTTTAAGTTTCTTCTTTAAAAACATTCAAATTACCTGAATTTTAATAAAGAAAATTTAATTTAAAAAAATTCAGTTGTTTTTTTTTTTTTTTCTGAGTGTGAGTCTCTTTCTCTCTCTCTCTAACACGCACGCGCACACACATTTTGAGACGTCACAGGGCGCGGCCATTTTTATCAACTGATAAAAAAAAAAAAAAAAACTTTTACCCCATTTTTAACACAAAAAGACAAACAAGTTGATTTTAAAACAACTGATTTTAAAACTGTTTCCGCGTTTTAAAACTTTTTTATTCGCTTAAAAAAATCACAAGATTTTATCAAAAAAAAATCAGAAAAAGTTGCGTTTTAAAGTTAATAGATTTGATTTGACCGCCATTTTAAACGGTTTTAACGCATAAAAGTTTACGTTATTTTATAAAAATCCAATTTACGGAGGTTTAAAAGCGTGACGAAGATTTATTTTTTTCTTTGATCAGAAAGTTTTAACAACTTTAAAAGTTTAAAAAGTACAAAAATGTTAAATACTTACCATTTTGTCTTTTTTTTTCCTCCTTCACAGGACTTTAAGCACCAGAGGACGGAGGCGGATTGACGTCACACAGTAGTTTCACTCCAATTTATACCCTCTTTCAGAGGCGGGAGGAGCCGTTAGAGAGGAAATTTAAAACAACCAATCAGAGAGCAGGACGCTAAAAACAGGAAGACAGAAAAACGGCTAAATAGGTTTTTTATTTTAGAAAAATTTTAATTATATTAATCTTTTATTACATTTTTGTTCCTAATTTATTCATAAAAAACATTTAAAAATAGTTTGTAAAACATAATTTTTAGATTTTTTTTAACGGAAAAGGAAGTGACGTCGTCGTAACAACCCACAATAAATTAATTAATTCCTTTTATGTTTCGGTTATGGGTTTTTTTTTTTAACATAAATGCTATTTTTACCGACTATGATTCATTTGTAAAATAAACATTTTTAAACAGTTTTATTTTAGTCTCACATCCTGAAGCGGAACTGACGTCAAACTGGCCAAAATAATAGAAATAAAATTTAATCGTTTTAATTTTTCTTCTGATTTCATCAAAATAATACATATTTTCCATTATATATAAATAAGATGTTAAAAAAATGTTTACAAAAGTAAAACAGAAGTGTTTTACTTTACATTAAAAAAATATGCTAAAATTATATTAAAGTTTATTAAAATGGTTTAATGTTTTGTTTTTTTAAGTAAAATTTTATTTTTATTTATTTTTTTTAAATGATTTTTTTCTGTGAGCTGGTGAATAAAGGATTTCCTTTCAGGCTTCTTTTCTATTTTACAGTCAAATAATAGTCAAACAGTCAAATAGTCTCTGATATTCTCATTGACATGGCAATAAAAGCAT
This sequence comes from Neostethus bicornis, assembly GCA_902685375.1. Taxonomy (NCBI): domain Eukaryota; kingdom Metazoa; phylum Chordata; class Actinopteri; order Atheriniformes; family Phallostethidae; genus Neostethus; species Neostethus bicornis. The sequence goes on along the minus strand of LR738563.1, from coordinate 15,619,185 downwards.
TCTGATTCTTATTCTGATTCTGAAATTGAGTCTGAATAAGACTGTGTCAGAAAGAGGGAAACTTCCTTAGCAGCACAGAAAAGTTTTAAAACTGAAAGCAACAATTCCTCAATAAAAAGTCATGATGGAGTGATGAATATGTTCTGTGTCCCATAAAACAGAGTGATATTCCAACAAAATGAGAAAATTAGAGCTATGAGAGGCTTTGTTAGTAAATTAATCAGAGCATCAGTTTAAAGGTTATGAATATATAACACAAAATGGCTCAAACTTTCACAAGTTTAGTCAAAAGTACTTTAAAAACTCTTTTGAATTCGAGGCATCGTAGTCTTAACTTAAGCTCCTTCATATTATAATCTTGAGCAGATAATTAATATATTATTATTATAGTATTATTAATACTAAATACTGAAGTTAAAGCTTCCATTCTTTTACTTCCTGTTTCCACTTTCAACCCTATTTTCTAAAATATATGCACAGATACAGTTGGCTGTTATGGGGCGGCACGGTGGCGCAGTGGGTAGCAGCAAGAAGGTCGTGGGTTCAAGTCCTGGGCAGGGACAAGGCTTGGAACACAGGCCTTTCTGTGTGGAGTTTGCATGTTCTCCCCGTGTCTTTGTGGGTTTTCTCTGGGTACTCCAGTTTCTTCCATTGCTAAACTGACCTTAGGAATGAGTGTGTGTATGGTTGTGTATATGGCCCTGTGACAGACTGGCGACCTGGTCGGGGTGTACCCAGCCCCTCGCCTCAAATCAACCGGGATGGGCTCCGTCACCCCGAAAGGAATACACGGATAACAAGGTGACAGTTGCTGTTATTGTACCCCACTGTGAAAGTTATCAAAACAGAGGTAACAATTTAAGATTGTCATCATGTTACAACTTTATAACATGTTTACACTCGGGTGAGAAGTGATGTGAAAACATTTCAAATCACTCAAATTAGCCATTTCAATTTAATCCACACGTTTGTCAATTTTGCACATTCGCACACATAGACGTGGTATTTGTCCACTGGTTGTTTTCCATAGTGAGCTACCAGTACCAAATGACTGTACAGGAAGTCCACGCTACATGTGAATTCATAAAAGCACCCACAACTTCTCATAGTTTGTTGAGTCTGAATTTAGTGTCAAATATGATGCTAACGGTAAAAAAGCTGTAGATTAAAAAGCGTTTTTTTTTTTTGTTAGACATTGTCTTACACAAGTACCACTACTTCTACTACTTAGGAGATATTAGCACTGTTGGAAGGAGGTATGATTCAGTCATGATATAACATTGTAAATAAAACAACTTGTCTTAGGCCCTGGCAAAAAAAACAAACCTCAAACCCAGTAATTACAGAAAACCTGCATTTTAACTTCCTTGGTTTAACAATTTGAATCTTCAAATTGTTTTTCAAAGATTCAAATTGTTAGTTCGTACTATCGTTCGAAGGTTTCGAATCATTGAACTGTTCAGGAGTCAATTCGAACGCAATTTTTATGGAGGAAGATTGGGTCAGTGAATAGGGCGACCACCCTGTAACCAGAGGGTAGCTGGTTCAGGTTCGATCTCCTGCCTGGAGTTCATGCCGAGGTGTCCATGGGCAAGACACTGAACCTCTAATGTCTCCTGATGATGGTTTGCACCTTGCGTGGCAGCTTCCACCATCAGGTATGAATGAATGGGTAAATGTGAGCTTCACTGTAGAGCGCTTTGAGTGACTACTCAGGTGGAAAGGCGTTTTATAAGTAGAGTCCATTTACCATCTCCATTTCATTACACGTTTAGATGTTGTACTCCTCAGTGAAACATCTAAACGCTAACCATCCAAATGGTTGTGCAATGGGCATTAGCCCAGATCATCACAGGGGTTGTGTCAGGAAGGGCATCCGACGTAAAACTACGCCAAATATTAATATTCAAGTCAGTTCAAGAAATACCATACCGGATCGGTCGTGGCCCGGGTTAACAACGACCGCCATCAGTACTGTTGACCAACAGGGTGCTGGTGGAAATTGGACTACTGGTGGTCAAAGAAGAAGAGGAGGAAGATGCGTACAGAGAGAGAAGAGAAACATGAGGAGTCTAGGACTTAGGGTGGGAACTTTGAATGTTGGGACTATGACGGGTAAAGGTAGAGAGTTAGCTGACATGATGGAGAGAAGAAAAGTAGACATCCTGTGTGTCCAGGAGACTAGATGGAAAGGCAGCAAGGCTAGAAGTCTAGGAGCGGGGTTCATCGTGGTGTCGATCGGAAGAGGAATGGTGGAGGAGTTATTGGTTTTTGCTGTGATGTCACTTCCTCGTTATTTAACGTACAAATCATTTTAAATTAATTAGCAATAAAAACTTTGTGTAAAAAGTCTATTTAAGATATTTTTTATTTTTTTTATCCAGAATCATTAAAGTTTGAAACTAATTGTTTTTTTAACTCAAATAAAACCTTTGTTTTAATGGTTCTTAAAATTCTTTCATCTTAAGAGTTTCTAATCTGTGGACTTTAACCTCACACACTGATTTACACACACACACACACACACACACACACACACACACACACTGATTTACTCACACACACATATACACACACTGATTTACACACACAAACATTCACACACTGATTTACACACACACACACACACACACACACACACACTGATTTACACACTCTCTCTCTCACACACACACACACACACACACACATATACACACACTGATTTACACACACACAAACATTCACACACTGATTTACACACACACACACACACACACACACTGATTTACACACACATCGACACATGTAAAGACACACACAAACAGATACTACTCTTACACTTACAGATACACGAACATATGTATATAAACACACACACACACTTACAGACACACAAGCACATACACACATACAGAAACTACTGTATATTCAATTCAATAAAGACACACACTCACAGATACACTCACAATTACAGACACAGATACACACACGCACACATACTGTATATACTCACACACTCATACACACACACATACATAAATACACACACACGCACAAATATACTCACACACAAACACACACATATATTTACTCACACACATAAAAACCCACACACTTACACGTATACTCACATACGCATACAGAAACACACACACACACACACACACACACACACACACACACACACACACACACACACACACACACACACACAGAAACACACACACAGAAACACAGCAGCAGAAACGGATAAACTCCTGAAAGAAAACCTTTCAAAAGATCAGATTCTGAATTAAAACCCAGAAGTTTTATTATTTTTTCTATTTTTTATTCTGAAAAAAAAAACATTTGACATAAAATCATTAAAAAAAATAGTTTGAAAGATAATAATTTATTGCCATGTTTTTATTGCCATGTTGCTATGACCAGGAGCAGGGCGGGGGACCAGGGTGCAAAGTCTATCCCCATCTGTCCTGCATTCCTCTCCAGGATACCAAACCTGCCCATCCTCTCCTCGTCTCTGGAAAGCCATCAGGGTCACTACATGCACATAAACACGCCCGCTGGTTGTTGCATTAAGCACATTAAATTTCAAATCCCACATCCAACATTGAAAGTCTGAGACTCTTGATGTTTCTTCTCTCTCTTTCGATGTATGCACTTTCCTTCCCTCCTTCTTCGACCAGCACTATGGAAAGCAATCAGGGCCACATCACGCGCATAATCCATCATTTAGCGTGCTAGAGTACACGCGTGTAGTAGCCATGATGGCCTTCTATACAGCAGCAGTCCTATTCCGTACTTTTTAAAAACATTCTTAGTAAAATAAAATAAAGCAAAATAAAAAAAAAACTTCACTTTTCTCTCTGGTTTTTAGAAAACAAGGAGAGCCTTTTCAAACTTGTGTTGGTAAATCTGCAGCATGGGAGAACAGAGTGGATTTAAACACCCCATAATAACACCCCTGTCCTGACGGTGGTGAGGGTAGTGAAGTAGGACCCAGATCCACTGCCAGTTTATTCAAAGAAGTACAGAACCAGACAGAACTCTGCAAGATGAGGGAGACCTCGACTGGACGTGGAGGGGACCAACAAGTTGGAGCTGGGATGGAAGGCAGGGTGCACCAGGAGCCAGGGCTATGAAGGCAGCACTGCAGGCCAGTGTAGCACCATGGGGATGGAGCAAGGGAAAGATCCAGCCAGGAAGGGAGGGACACGAGGGCTTAAATAGTCCAAAGGGAAACAACACACGCCTTGGGGATCGGGACTAGGTTGGCCAAATGGAAGGGAAGGAGTGTTCCAGATGAGGGGGAACCGTGACAGCCACTTCAGATTCTTAGTAACAGAACACTTTGTAAATGAAGAACTAATAATTTATTAGATTATTCTGTGAACTCATAAAGTTTGTGACTCTGTTGAACCCAAACCCTGCTGGTTCACTGGTTTTACAGGTCACACTGTGTACCGTGCCATGTCTTTAATCTTGCAAAGGAAAGAAATGAGACACCAGTCCCAGTGTTAGGTGAACCCTTACAGGATGATATCATGGCTTTGGTTCAGATTGATTTGCATTGCAAAGTTAGATGTTAGCAGGTCGGAACACGACACCTGAGATCAGTGTTCTCCTTTCAACCCGTCACAAAGCGGGTGGTTCACCTGGATCACCATGGCAACTAATGGAAAACAAAAAGAGACTGAACGTGAAATATTAAATCAACCGTCTTATGAAAGAGAAAGAAGGTCACTTTGCAGAATTTATGACCTTCCTAAACAGTCCCAGAACCACAATGTGTTCTGAGGCAGAAAACTCACAACTACGTTCCTACCCTCACCATGGTAACCAGGATCTACGTTCCTACCCTCACCATGGTAACCAGGATCTACGTTCCTACCATCACCATGGTAACCAGGATCTACGTTCCTACCCTCACCATGGTAACCAGGATCTACGTTCCTACCATCACCATGGTAACCAGGATCTACGTTCTTACCCTCACCATGGTAACCAGGATCTACGTTCCTACCCTCACCATGGTAACCAGGATCTACGTTCCTACCCTCACCATGGTAACCAGAATCTACTTTCCTACCCTCACCATGGTAACCAGGATCTACATTCCTACCCTCACCATGGTAACCAGGATCTACATTCCTATACTCACCATGGTAACCAGGATCTATGTTCCTACCCTCACCATGGTAACCAGGATCTACATTCCTTCACTCACCATGGTAACCAGGATCTACGTTCCTACCCTCACCATGGTAACCAGGATCTACGTTCCTACACTCACCATGGTAACCAGGATCTATGTTCCTACCCTCACCATGGTAACCAGCATCTACATTCCTACCCTCACCATGGTAACCAGGATCTACTTTCCTACCCTCACCATGGTAACCAGGATCTACATTCCTACCTTCACCATGGTAACCAGGATCTACGTTCCTACCCTCACCATGGTAACCAGGATCTACATTCCTACACTCACCATGGTAACCAGGATCTATGTTCCTACCCTCACCATGGTAACCAGGATCTACATTCCTTCACTCACCATGGTAACCAGGATCTACGTTCCTACCCTCACCATGGTAACCAGGATCTACGTTCCTACCTTCACCATGGTAACCAGGATCTATGTTCCTACCCTCACCATGGTAACCAGCATCTACATTCCTATCCTCACCATGGTAACCAGGATCTACTTTCCTACCCTCACCATGGTAACCAGGATTTACATTCCTACCTTCACCATGGTAACCAGGATCTACGTTCCTACCTTCACCATGGTAACCAGGATCTACGTTCCTACCCTCACCATGGTAACCAGGATCTATGTTCCTACCCTTACTATGGTAACCAGGATCTACGTTCCTACCCTCACCATGGTAACCAGGATCTATGTTCCTACCCTTACTATGGTAACCAGGATCTACGTTCCTACCCTCACCATGGTAACCGTGTCTGGTTAGGACACCTCCCAAACACCTCGCTGGTGAGATGTTTTGAGCACCTGGGTGTTCGATCTCACCAGAAGGAGACCTAGAGTCAGACCCTCAGACCTGCTGGAGAGACTATGTCTCAGAGCTGGACAGGGAACACCTCGGGATCCTCCTGGGTGAGATGGAGGATGCAGCCGGGGTGAGAGAAGCCTGGGTTTCCGTCTGAGGCCGTTGCTCACACGACTTGGAAAAGTGGAACACAACAAAACAATTTTTTTTTTTAAAATTCCATAATTTACTATAAACACATGAACTTTTTCATTCATTAGTTGTCAGAATATTACATTTTTTGTTGTGGTTCTGTGAACACGTCTCCATGGAGACTACCTGCTTACCGCCACACCTGTTGGACAATAAGTGACAGTATTTATTCCTGGATTCGACCTCCAGTCTGCACCGGGTCATTGTTCATTATTTGGTAACAGTTTTTAGTCTCTAAGTTCCTCTGCAGTCCATACCCGCTGTGATCTAACACAGATTCTGTCTGTCTGTTGGTTTTCCAACCAGACCGTAAGGAGAACATCTCTCTAAACGTATGAACTCACCACGGTGCCAGGCTGTGCTGCTGGTGTTTGGGATGAAGGTACTTAGACCCGCTCCATGGCAACAGCTTTAGTTTGGCTGCAGATGAATGGGAACTTGTTTGGACTTGTTCTGTAACACATCGATAATCCCAACTGGACATGAAAGGCATGTTAAACTCAGTTAGTCTCACATAACCCACAGCAGTGTTTACACGGCACGGCTCTGCGGGCTCAGGGCTCTGTGGGGGTCCAGAAGCTCTACACAGGGCACACACGGGTATTTCTGAAAATAATTTTTTATTCAGGGCCAAAGAGAACGTGGGGTCCTCCCCACTTGGACCCCACCAAAGAACAGATCACTGTTTAAAACCTCTGGTTAATCATTTTATTTTAAACTCAAACCTCAAAGAAAAACCTCACTTATAGATTCTGGAAGTCTCAACTGGAACCGGACCATAACTCAGTTTGAAGAAAACTGTCCAATCAGTGTTGTTTTGTTTCATCTTCTGAACCACTTATCCCTAATAGGGTCGCCTATCCCAGCTGATTCAAGTCGAGAGGCAGGATACACCATGAACAGGTCACCAGTCTGTTGCAGGACCAACCACAGACTCACTCATTCCTAGGGATAATTTCCTAGCAGCCAATCAACCTAACATGTATGTTTTTAGAGGAAACCAGAAAAAACACACACACATACACAAGGAGAACATGCAAACTACACTCAGAAAGGACAGTGTTTCAAGGCTCTACTCCAGGACTCAAACCCTGACCTTTTTGCTGTGAAGCCAACATGCTAACCCCTGCACCACCGTGCCGCCCCAAAACTATATTGAAATAAAATATATATTCAGTTGAATGCCTAAAAGGCATTGAACTATAGTGATCCGTCTCTACTTTCTGGAAATCTTCCGTATTCTTCCGTACCGTTTTTGACACGTAAAATCTCAAGATCCGTTTGCCCGAGCGAAGCCGTTCAGGGCTCAAAACGACCGGCTCGGAAATGACATTGGTGCTTCTATTCAACTTTTTGAAATTTTAATCGGTTTCCGATTTATCGCAAAAAAACACGAAAAACTAGAGTATGCTGTTTCGGAGAAACAGCGCGTTGAATGCCTGCTCGCGGGGGGCGAGGACGCCGAAGCCCTTTTTTTTTTTTTTTTTCATCGTCTGATGCTGAAAATGACCTGAAAGCTGGCTAAAAATAAAGCTGAACGTACATATGTGCTGGAAAAGGATTTCAAACACATAAAATTTTTATAAAGTTTTGTCTTTTATTGTGAAAATCTCGTTAAAGTTGTGTAATTATGCTTTAAAGTTAAGAAAACAAAACAACCCTAAAGTTATTTAAAAATAATAATTTTAATGTAAACGTGTGTAAAAGATAATCATTTTATATTTTTTTAGGTCTTTTATTGTGAAAATCCCATTAAAAATGGCTAAATATGCTTTAAAGTTGAATTTAAAAAAAAAGACGAAGAATTATTAAAAAAAGAAAAAACTAATATAAAAATGTGTGAAAGACAATAATTTTTTATTATTTTAGGTCTTTTATTGTGAAAATCTCGTTAAAGTTGTCTAATTATGCTTTAAAGTTAAGAAAACAAAACAACTCTAAAGTTATTTTAAAAAAAAAATTTTAATGTAAAAGTGTGTAAACGTTATTAATTTTATATTATTGTAGGTCTTTTATTGTGAAAATCCCATTAAAAATGGCTAAATATGCTTTTAAGATGAATTTTAAAAAAAAGACGAAGAAATATTAAAAAAAGAAAAAAATTAATGTAAAAATGTGTAAAAGATAGTAATTTTTTATTATTTTAGGTCTTTTATTGTGAAAATGTCGTTAAAGTTGTGTAATTATGCTTTAAAGTTAAGAAAACAAAACAACCCCAAAGTTATTTAAAAAACATAATTTTAATGTAAAAGTGTGTAAAAGATAATCATTTTATATTATTTTAGGTGTTTTATTGTGAAAATCTCATTAACGTTGTCTAATTATGCTTTAAAGTTAAGAAAACAAAACAACTGAAAAGTTCTAATGAGCTGTCTTCCCATCAGAGCTCCTTAATTGCGCCTCAAAACACACCTGATGCAGGTCACAAGACCACAGAAACAGAGTCTGCATACAGCCTGCACAGCCTACTTCCAAATAAGGAGATGTCTGTGACATCACACAGACTCCTTCATTACCTTATAAGGAGATGAGCCTCTGAGTGCTCATTAATTGGGCGGCAAAACACACCTGCTCAGTTGGGAGAGAGAATTTCTGAATAGGCAAACAAATGCTAATTGCGCGAAAATGGAAACAGATAGAAAAAAAATTCTTTCAGATTTAGAAGCAGGACGATGAAATCTACTTGGGGATGTAATTTTATTTTTGTAGCTCAAACAGAAATGAAATGGCAGCCATTTTAGTGTCACAAAAATGTCACTTTTTGGGGGGAGGTCTGCTTCTGAGGACCATAGAGGAGAATCTGTTGGTCTGACAGATTCAAGAGTCACCTTGGATGAAAGAGGACAAGAATTCCTCCGTTTTGAGCTAAAATTTATGTTTGTGGGATAAAAACTGAAAGAGTTATAAAAATTTGTTTGGAAGGGTAAAATTTTAAAATCCGGTCAGAGGGACAAAAATAAAACCTGACTTCTCGACCTTCGGGAGCCCGTAGCGGCTAAACCGTCGCTCTGACGAAAAAATTTTTCCTATAACTTTGCAACGTTGTTCGCAACAAAATTTCCTTCGTTTTGATATAAAGTTTTTGCAGATCGGTTCAGAAATGTAGGCTCTGATGCTCCTTGAACACAAATGTTGTGAATTCTGTTCGCACTCTGTTTCCAGAGTGCGAGCGAGGCAAAAAAAAAAACCTGATTTTTTCATTTTTTTCACTTTTTTTATAAAGTGATTGCTCTGAAACCGTAGAAGGTATGAAAGTGTCCTTCGGATGGTAAAGAGGTCAAACCCTTGTGACCCGTTTAAACTTTAAATGGTGTTTCTAGCTAAAACTATGCCAGAGCTGGAAAGCTTTGAAGAGCATGTGGTTTTTGGGCAAAATTACATTATTTCCAATGGGGCCCATTTTTTTCGTGTTTTTTTGCGATAAATCGGAAACCGATTAAAATTTCAAAAAGTTGAATAGAAGCACCAATGTCATTTCCGAGCCGGTCATTTTGAGCCCTGAACGGCTGCGCTCGGGCAAACGGATCTTGAGATTTTACGTGTCAAAAAAGGGGCGGAAGAATACGGAAGATTCTATATAGCAAAACAGGATCACTATAGTTGAATGCCTTTTAGGCATTCAACTGAAAAGGGGCCCCATTGGAAATAATGCAATTTTGGCCAAAAACCACATGCTCTTTCCAGCTCTGGCATAGTTTTAGCTAGAAACACCATTTAAAGTTTAAACGGGTCACAAGGGTTTGACCTCTATAACATCTAAAGGACACTTTCATACCTTCTACGGTTTCAGAGCAATCACTTTATAAAAAAAGTGAAAAAATGGAAAAAATCAGGTTTTTTTTTTTGCCTCGCTCGCACTGTAAAAACAGAGTGCGAACAGAATTCACAAAATTTGTGTTCAAGGAGCGTCAGAGCCTACATTTCTGAACCGATCTGCAAAAACTTTATATCAAAACGAAGAAAATTTCGTTGCGAACAACTTTGGAAGGGAGCATTTTTTTCGTCAGACCGACGGTTTAGCCGCTACGGGCTCCCGAAGGTCGAGAAGTCAGGTCGTTTTTTCGTCCGTCTGACCGGATTTTAAAATTTTACCCTTCCAAACAGATTTTTATAACTCTTTGAGTTTTTATCCCACAAACATAAATTTTAGCTCAAAACGGAGGAATTCTTGTCCTCTTTCATCCAAGGTCACTCTTGAATCTGTCAGACCAACAGAATTTCCTCTATGGTCCTCAGAAGCAGACCTCCCCCCAAAAAGTGACATTTTTGTGACACTAAAATGGCTGCCATTTCATTTCTGTTTGAGCTACAAAAATAAAATTACATCCCCAAGTAGATTTCATCGTCCTGCTTCTAAATCTGAAAGAATTTTTTTTCTATCTGTTTCCATTCTCGCGCAATTAGCATTTGTTTGCCTTTTCAGAAATTCTCTGTCCCACCTGAGCAGGTGTGTTTTGCCGCCCAATTAATGAGCACTCAGAGGCTCATCTCCTTATAAGGTAATGAAGGAGTCTGTGTGATGTCACAGACATCTCCTTATTTGGAAGTAGGCTGTGCTGGCTGTATGCAGACTCTGTTTCTGTGGTCTTGTGACCTGCATCAGGTGTGTTTTGAGGCGCAATTAAGGAGCTCTGATGGGAAGACAGCTCATTAGAACTTTTCAGTTGTTTTGTTTTCTTAACTTTAAAGCATAATTAGACAACTTTAATGAGATTTTCACAATAAAACACCTAAAATAATATAAAATTATTATCTTTTACACACTTTTACATTAAAATTATGTTTTTTAAATAACTTTAGGGTTGTTTTGTTTTCCTAACTTTAAAGCATAATTAGACGACTTTAACGAGATTTTCACAATAAAAGACCTAAAATAATAAAAAAATTACTATCTTTTACACATTTTTACATTAAATTTTTTCTTTTTTAATAATTCTTCGTCTTTTTTTAAAATTCAACTTAAAAGCATATTTCGCCATTTTTAATGAGATTTTCACAATAAAAGACACAAAATAATGAAAAATGATTCACTTTTGCTCACTTTTACATTAAAATTATTTTTTTTAAAAACTTTAACGCTGTTTTGTTTTCTTAACTTTAAAGCATAATTACACAACTTTAACGAGATTTTCACAATAAAAGACAAAACTTTATAAAAATTGTATGTGTTTGAAATCCTTTTCCAGCACACATGTACATTCAGGGTTTTTTTTAGCCAGCTTTCAGGTCATTTTCAGTATCAGAGGATGAAAAAAAAAACAAAAAAAGGGCTTCGGCGTCCTCGCCCCCCGCGAGCAGGCATTCAACGCGCTGTTTCTCCGAAACAGCATACTCTAGTTTCCTTCATCTTTTTTAATTTTCAAACAATTTTGAAAATCTCCAACGAGACACTAGGGCGGCGTTAATAAGCAAGATGCGGAGCCGCGGGTTACCGACCCCAAGACAGTCACACGTGCCTGTGTCTGAGTAAAGAAAGATTATTAAGTTACAATTTACTTCTCAAAAGGTAGCTGAGTTAGTAACTCAGCTACAATGTTTCCGTTATGTTGTTTTCCGTTTATCAGGGGCGGGGGCAACAGCCTCAGACGGGTGGTCCAGGCTTCTCTCACCCCGGCTGCATCCTCCAACTCACCCAGGAGGATCCTGAGGTGTTCTCTGTCCAGCTGTGGGACATAGTCTCTTCAGCAGATCCGGGGTCTGCCTCTGGATCCCCTCCCGGTGGGACGTGCCCGAAACACCTCACCTGCGAGGGAGGCATTCTAACCGGATGTCTGAACCACCCTATCTGGCTTCTTTCTATTGAAGGAGCAAACGGCTCTGCTCCTCTCCTCAGCTGCCACCTTACCGTAGTGGAGGGGTTTGCATACCCCAATGATTCTAGGAGCCATGTTGTCCGGAGGGGCCAGGATCCCCCTCTCGGTGTTACTGACAGAGTCCAACTGAAAGACAAGCCGATACAGCTGGTGTCAGCATCGCTATAGGAGGTACCAGATTGCATGGCAGAGCTCAACCAATGGGTCTCCATATTGAATTTTATGTCTGGGTTTTGCTGCCATACCAACACCAACCTGCAGGGCGGCAGACTTCTCCACATCAGAAATCTGCAGGGAGGTTTTTTATGACCCCAAATAAAAACACCACAAGAGGTTTGATTGGTTTTTAATGACTGATAGGATTCAGTTTAACATCAACTGGGTTTTTTTCACTCGTGTCCACAGTGTGTAAAAATACCAGCGTGTGTTTTTCTGGTTTCTGTAGCAAAAACATAAAGTTTTATAATATATTTTATAATATTTCATCATTTTTTAGGCCGGGATCCAAATGTTTGCTGGAAAAAACATCCGAACCGCACAGAAAAAAAACGTGTAAATAAATGAAACAAACATTTCATTCCTGAATATTTTAAATAAAACCACCAGCCGAAGAAAATTTAAGCCAAACAGATTCTTTTTTTTCCCAAAAATGGCCAAAGATAGAAGTTAAAAACTTCTGTTCCCAAAAAAACATCTACAGAAAGCAAAACAACCGCAGGGTGTGTGGTATCACACAGCGCCACCACAAGGTGTCACCTGGTTGTTGCAGTTTTCCCGTAAACAAAACAATCAAAGACTTTTTAAAGAGTTACTTTAGTTAAAAACAAGAGAAATAATTGTTTTTTTTGTGAATCTGAGACGTGCTTGTTTTCTGAGTTGAAGTGAATCTAACGAGGCACGTTTTAATTTGATGGGGAGGGGTCCACGTCTTGGTTCCGAGTGGGGTTCAGGGGAGAACCTCACACTTTCTGGGTGAAGTTCTCAGGAAAAACCCCTTTAACCGAAGTGTCCTTCTTCTGGCGCCAGTGAGACTCCTTCAGACCCATCAGCCAGCCGTCATCCTGCACGCACACACACACACACATCCAGACCTTACACAGGACCCCAGGACAACCACAGGACCCTCCAGTACACAGACCAACCTGTTCTTCTGGATTATCAAAGGCCAAAACCAGCACGACGTCTCCGACCTGCAGCTCCAGCTCGTCCCCGTCGGTGGCGGTGTACTCGTGGATGGCTTTGACCTGCGGACATCACACGTCAGAGCCGCGGCGTCTGTAAAGGGTCAGGGTTTAACGTGAGGAGGACAAACCTTGTAGAGGAACCCTGGAGGAAGTTCAGCATCAGAACCGTTCCTCACTGAACCCTGCTGAGAAAAAAAAAAAAACAGGTTAGAAGGAGAATTTACTTCCTTTTCAGGTTCTAACGCAGGGGTGCCCAACCAGTCCCCCGACAACGCAGTAGCTTTTATAGTGTTATTGGAGTTTGTGACATGAAAGCATGTTGTTAAGTCTGTTCTCAATGAACAGCGCCTTCCAAAGCACTGCGTGCCTGCGGGAAATGTCTGTGTGGGATGTTGACACTGGACTGGTAGATCTCAGTGTGTGTGTGTGGATGTTAGAATAAAAAAGGTTGGACACCCGGGCTCTAAGGGGGTGGACTTATTTTGGGTTTCATGGTTGTCCACCTCTAGCTCCTCATGGCCCCAGTCACCCTGTTCCACAGAGTCTCCATCCTCATCCCACTGTGGCTGCGTGTACGCCTGGGCTTCTTCATGGTCCCAGCTGGGCTCGGGGGAACCTCCAGCCTCCTGCTGGACCTGATCCTCTAAACTATGATCCTCCTACCGGGAGGTTTGGAAGGATGGAGGGTAAACACACGGGGTTCACCAGGTAACGATAAGGAGCGGTGGGATGGGAGGGGTTAACCAGTCAAAGAAAAAAGGTTGATTTATTTCAGGTGTTTGTAAAGTTTTAGGATGTTTAATCCGGGTGGGTCGTGCTCACCCAGGAGTCCCACGCCGGAGCCTTCAGAGCAGCAGTGAGAAAAAAAACATGGACAACATTTACCAGCATGCAGTTCACCAAAACAAAGACAAAAGACAAACAATTATTAAAAAATGTTAAATTGTCACTTCAATTCAATCCATGCTTGAAACGTGGTCCTTTTTTGTGTAACCATAGAAAACCCACACACACACAGGGGGAACATGCAAACTACACACAGAAAGAACAGTGTTTCAAACCTAACCCCAACTCCGTGACTTGAACCCCTGACCTTTTTGCTGTGAGGCCACCGTCTCGCTCATGTTTTAAGGTACAGATTTAAAAACAGATTTTCACTTCAAAATAAAAATCAAACCAAAACAGAAAATCAGACTCAGAAAAAGAAAAGTTTCAGGTTTCAATCGAACCGTCACGTGTGATCATCACGCTGAGATTCAGAATGGAAATCACAGAGAGTCACATGAAGGCAACACACACACACACACACACACACACACACAGCGGACATGTCCCACCTCGGGCTGCGGCGGGTTAGCGGGTAGTAAAACTTCAACATCCCAGTCCAGCAGGCTGACCCCCGACCAGGGGTCGCATGTCTTACACACACGCACACACACACACACACACATTATTGTTAATCATGGGAATCTATGCGCTGATAAAAGGAAGCTTCTTTGCTAAGAGGAGTTACAAAGTTACAACGCAGACCTGACCTTAGAAACACTCTTCAGGTTTCAGGTCAAGATGGGACTGTCTGGTTCCAGAAAAACAAACTCAGAACTCCGATTGATCTAGTCTTACTGTGAAGGACCCTAACTGGTATTTTCAACCACTTTGTTTTTGTGATGTCTTTTATTTTGAAGGTATGTTTAGACCGGTCTGTGAAAATATTGTCACACTAAACCGATCCGTGGCACAGAAAAGGTTGGAAACCCCTAATCTAGTGGATGCGTAACACAACCCCCAGACACCACCGTACGATAGTTTCTATCTATGCTCTTTATGGTGCAGAAAATACGGTAGTTACAAATAGTTCTTTAGATTTGGAGTTCCACAGGGTTTCGTATTTCGGCTCCTTTTTTTGTCATTGAACGCATCGTCTGTTTTAATCGACTTTCATGGAGTAAAGAATACCTGCTGCTCTGGTTCTGCATCCGACCCAGACGGCTCCGGAGGGCTGCCATGCTGCTCTCTGGGGTCAGGAGACGGGGTGAGTCTGGGCGGAGGCCGGCTGGGCGGCGGCCCGGGTTTCTGGTTAAACCACACACGTGCAGGCATGCCATTCATGGACGTGAGAGGATGGAGGTGTGGTTAAATGATCAGATCCAACATGGCTTACCTTCAGAGCCGAAGCAGCTGATTGGCTGTGATTGGCATCCTCGCTGGCAGAAAAAAAACAAAACATCTCAGGCACAAAATAGGAAAAAAAAGGAAACCAGAACTCTGCCATCTGGACCAGAACCAGTTGTCCAGGTTGTGGGTAAGGAACAGTCAGAGTGTCCTCGGTAGGGATGGGCATCGGCCCTTGATTAGACTTTTTTTTTTTAAACCAAAACTTTTAGCCTCATTTGTATTTTTAATGGTACCAACGAAGAGGCGGGCAGAGGAGCAAACCTGGCGCTCAGTACTGTTTTTCAGTTCGTCTTTAAAAGACGGTCGGTTCGTCGGTCCTCGTCTCTGCTGCACTGAACATAGTGGGCGTTGATAAGCGGGCAGAGGCGGATTTTTCTTACGCTGACAAATTAAAACAAGAAAATAACGGTATGGAAAACCATCCGGGCCAAAAAAAAAAAGTGCTTGTTTAAGTTCAATGACCCTGATGGCATTCCGTACGACACAGTAACGACCTCCCGTAAAAAGATTAGATGTGTTATTTCATTTCTTTAAAGTTTTTTCATAAAACGCTGCTTAAAATGTAACAAAAAGTTGCTACAAAGACGGAAAAAACAGCAAATAAAAAAAAACAAAAAACAGCTCATCAAAATGCACAAGATTCACCAGGAAACGTGCACCGTGGTGAAGGATGAGGACCAGCGCCGATGGATCAACAGGTGGTGGGTTGTCTTTCTAACGTTAAAAATGTATCGATAAGCTACCGGATCGATAAGAGGACTGGTATCACTGAGATGATATCGATAATCATCTGGAAAATATTGATACCATGATATCAATACGATGGTTAGCTCCACTAACTGATGTTGGCCCACCACCTGGCCATACGATGGTGGCAGCCCAGCACATTATAATGGCCCGCCACCTAGTGGTGGTCCAGCACATGATGACGGCCCAAAACCTGATGGTGGCCCACCACACGATGGCAGCCCACCATATGATGGTGGCAGCCCAGCACATGATAGTAGCCCGCCATCGCGTGGTGGCATATAGTAGATGTGGTACCAAACAAACGGATGGTAAGCTACTACGTACAATCAAACGCACGATGGCGGCAGAACACTCCATGCAAATTGTTTAGTCCAGAGTGGGCAAACTTTTTGTTTGTGGGCCACATTGAATTCTAACATTTGACCAGCGGGTTGGAACAGGATCAGATGGATGGCATGCTTTGGTAACCTCTACATTAGACCGATAGAATGACGCTAGATTTTAAACAAAACGTTACATCAAGAGCATTAAATTTTAAATCTAGCGGCTCTAGGTTTGAAATCTAAGCGCTTGATGTAACATTTTATTTGTTTTAACATCTAACATGCTTGTTTACATGTGTGTATTGGCCCCGATGTCTTTCCATATCTGTGCACACTGTTTATTTTGTGGGCATCATGGACACACACATTTTAATGGGAGCAGTGTTGTTGTATCTTTGGCGCCATCTAGTGGGGGGAAACATCAGAATAGCAGGAAAATAAAATATTAACAAGGTTTATTTATTTAATTTTTTCAATTTCGACAGGCCGGATTTAAACGTTTAATGGGTCACATGTGGCCCACGGGCCGTAGTTTGCCCATGGCTGGTTTAGTTCAAACCAGCCGAGTGGTTAATCTGACGAACAGGCAGGAATTATTAGTGTGGAATATTTTTATGTTTTCTTTACGAGCATCTGTCAACCATGAGCCGCGTCGCTACGAGCCGCGTCGCCATGACTACATGCATATACCAGGTGATGTGTGATGGATGTGATAGTGTGATGGATGTTTTTAGTGGTTACCAGGACAACGTGCACCACATGCACGTTTTTTTTTTTACCTCTTTGAACCGTCTCCCGTCTTTGAACCTACAGCTTTTCTACAGCAGAGGGCAGCATGGGACACATTACCGTTTCATGTTTACACACCTTTTAAAAACTCTGACACACACTTACTTGAGCTGCCGCTGATCCTCCATTTTGGTCATGATGTCATTCAGGTCGTGGCTGAGCTGCAGAGAAACGAATTTAGGACCCTCGATTTCAGACACCGGAATTTAAACCGGTTATCAGACTCACTTTGCTCATTTCTTTGTGGAACTTTTCCTGATGACCTGCCAGGCTCTGGAATGCGTTAACGTAGATGCCAACACGCCTGGACACACGTGGAGGGATGGAGAAACAGATGGCATACACTGGGTTTTCAGTCAGAACCCCCAACCAACCACACTGAGACTAAATCTCCGAGGGTCTGAGCCTGATAGTCTGCTGTGAGTGAACCACTTCCACTATACAGGCACTGTATTGATCTTAAAGTCGTCAAACGGCTTGAAATCATTTTAAATCTGGGCTGAAGAATCTCAGAGTGTGGATCCAGCATCAGTTTGAGGGTTACCTGTCCCACAGCGCAGGAAGCTCGTCCTGCAGCTCCACGTTTAACTCTTCAAAGATCCTCTGAGCGCGTCCCAACTCCTCTTCTGCCTGCACACACGCGCACACACACACACACACACACACACACACACACACACACACACACACACGCACACACACACAGTGAGCATGACCCCAGACGGAGACCTCCGTCACAGCAGCTCAGAAAGAAAGAACACAGGTGCACACACTTTATCACCACTGGGAGGCGCCAGCAGACCAGTTAGAAACATTAACACCTGCTGCACCTCCACAGTGTTATAACACACACACACACACCCCACCGCAGTGCTCATCAAGGGCCTCATTTAAAAAGCTTATGCTAAAATCAGAGCGAATCCAAACGAGCGATGCCAGCGTCCTGGAACCGGATGGTTACAGGTTCTAATGTTTCCCGTCAGAGATTAAGAAAGTATTTTCAATCTCCTGTCTGGCCCTCATACCGAGGCGCCCTCATACCGAGGCGCCCTCACACCGAGGCGCCCTCACACCGAGGCGCCCTCACACCGAGGCGCCCTCACACCGAGGCGCCCTCACACCGAGGCGCCCTCACACCGAGGCGCCCTCACACCGAGGCGCCCTCATACCGAGGCGCCCTCACACCGAGGCGCCCTCACACCGAGGCGCCCTCATACCGAGGCGTCTTTGAGCAAGACACCAAATCCCTAATATCTCCTGTTGGTGGTTTCCAGCTTGCACCATCAGCTATGAATGTGTGTGTGAATGTAAAACACTTTGAGAACCAACGCAGGAAGTAAAGAGCTGTAGACGTAAAATCTTTACCATTCGTCGCAAATCGAAGGACTTTTAAAGACGTGGGAGACGTTTGTCTTTTTGTGGAAAATGGCCGACCAGTGGATTTGGGGCTTCTTTTATGAAAAACATGCACGTCCACATTCAAACGCATACCAAGAATTTCTAAACATGTTGATTTTCTGAACCGTCGGTCTCTAACGGGATGCAGGGGTGCTGCGTTTCCTAACAGCCAATCAACCTAACGTGTAGGTTTTTGGAGGAAACCATAGAAAACCCACACATACACATGTAGACTTGAACCCTGACCTTCTTGCTGTGAGGCCACCGGGCGTGGATTGTTTATAAAAGAACAGGTATGTTTGTTGTTTTAACAACATACCAGCGGGATTTGAACCAGCTTCTTCCGGTCCAAGGACAAACACTCTACCACTGAGCCAACGCCTCCTTGGAATTTGAGGTCTGTCTTTGTGCTTTTGTTTCATAAATCGGTGACATTTTTTCATCCGGACGAGGATGACGGTATCTCAACCACATCCAGTCGACTGTGTGAGCCGGCTGTTTGAAGTAAGGCTGCGGGCAGCGTGGGAGCGATGGGTGACCGATGGAGACCACCGTTTTACTGAGAGTAGAAGGAAGGCAACAACGGGCAGGGTACACCACCATTTCTAAACGGACTGTAGATGTTTGGGTTGACCCGTCTGTGTCGGACTGTTTATAAAACCCACGCCCTTTAACCAGGTGTGTTAAACACAGTGATGGCACACCTTAGACCGGGCACCTTACGGGGGTCACTGGGATGAATAGACCTCTTTAAACGGATAGATTTCACTTTCGGATTGGCCGCCAGCTTTAAGCTCCCCCCTTTTCCTCGTCATTGTTTATGAATATTTTCAGGTGAACCGTCCTTATATGGAGTTTAGAGGCGGGGTTGGGGGCGGGATCGAGACAAAACTGGTGAGATTAAAGAAGCTTAGATTTTGTAAACAGAGTCAGGGGGTGTTTATGAACGTCTTTCTGAATGAGACCCACGGTGAGCAGCTCAGAGGGGGTGCTGGAAAGGAATTTGGGACCAAAGGATCACCTGGTTGTAGGAGAGGTTATTCTGAGCCACCTGGTGGGCTGATATCAGACCCTGTGCCCAGCTGGGAGCCGCCATCTCCAACAGCGCTGCTGGCTAAGGACACACCATGCGGGATTAGAACGCAGAGAGCAGCAAAACACAACAAGACACATGCCAACATCATGGTTAGTCACACACACACCGTCACACACACCGTCCAGTCCTCACTGGAATCCATTTCACTCCCAGTAGAACTCCTGAAGGAGGTTTGGTTACCTTGGCGATCTTCGCCTCATCCTTCTTCTTTCCTTTCTGTAAGGAGGAGAAGTGGTGGCGCGCGCTGTCGAAGTCCACCATCTTCCTCTCCCGCTTGGCTATCCGAGCCTGAGGGACAGCATCCATCCCATAATCAGTCTGATCAAAGCACCCACGCTGGGGGGAGAGGGGAGGAGGGTCTCACCTTGATGTCTGGAAACTGGGCGAGGTAGGAGTCCATGGTGGACAGAGACTTGTCTGTGAGGTTCTGGTGGTAGTCCAACCACAGTGTGTCTGTGTCCTAGAGCAGGGAGACACACACTCCTGTTCAGACACAAGTCAGAGTGTGTGTGTGTGTGTGTGTGTGTGTGTGTGTGTGTGTGTGTGTGTGTGTGTGTGTGTGTGTGTGTGTGTGTGTGTGTGTGTGTGTGTGTGTGTGTGTGTGTGTGTGTGTGTGTGTGTGTGTGTGTGTGTGTGTGTGTGTGTGTGTGTGTGTGTGTGTGTGTGTGTGTGTGTGTGTGTGTGTGTGTGTGTGTGTGTGTGTGTGTGTGTGATCCGTCCTTCTGTCACTTCAAAACTAAACCATTGCTAACAGGTAGTAAACGTTCCTTTCCGTCGTCTTCCGCTTATCTGGGGCCGGGTCGCCGGGGGCAACAGCCTCAGACAGGAAGCCCAGGCTTGTCTCACCCCAGCTGCATCCTCCATCTCACCAGGAGGATCCTGAGGTGTTCCATGTCCAGCTGTGAAACATAGTCTCTCCAGCAGGTCCAGGGCTGCCTCTGGGTCTCCTCCTGGTGGGACGGAACACCTCACCAGCGAGGGAGGCATCCTAACCAGATGCCCAAACCACTCCATCTGGCTTCTCTCGAGCTCCTCCTCCTATCTCTAAGAGGGAGCCCAGCCACCCTGCAGAGGAAGATAATTTCATCAGCTTGTATCCTTGATTTTGTTCTTTCAGTGACCACCCACACTTATAAACACATCATCAGTAAAAAGGACAGAGTGAGAAGATGTTCATCACGGTTTGATTCCCACTGGGTCCATGTCTAAGTGTCCCTGGAGAAGACGCCTAACCCCTGGTTGCTCCCAGCAGTGGCGCCGTCATGGCTGCTGATCTCATTAAAACCCATCAGACTCTCGTTTGCTCTTTAATTAATAAAAGAATAGAATTTACTTTGTTATTATTTTATGTAAAAATTTTCATAAATTTTGAGAATTGTAAGAAAAATTTGCAACAATTCTTAATATTTTGTGAAAAATCTTGAAATTTTATGAAAAAATTACAAAAATTCTGAAATCTTAGAGAAAATTTTTAAAAAAATTAATTTAGCAAAATAAATAAAAATGTGCAAAAATTCTTAAAAACTCACTCAAAATTTGGCAAAAAAAATCACAACAATTTCTCAAATTTTTTTGAAAAACTTCTAGAAAAAAATGGCAAAAATTCTCAAAATTTGGAAAAAATATGGTTTGTTATTATTTATTTGAAAAATGATTCAATAGTTAAAAAAAAATAAAAAAATCAGACTTTATTCAGATTCACTCGATTCATTCAGAACTTTTTAAATCAAATTAGTTATAAAAATGACCCAAAAACCTAAGGAATTTATTATGTTTACAAACTTTTAAAAAGGCACACACACACAAACGCAAACACACACACACACACACACACACACGGATTACAAACCCAGGAACCCCACTATGGTCCTTATGATGAAAACAAACCATCACATCGTTCCAAACCAGTTCAGTCAGACATGCATTCTTAAAGTCTGAAATCCAACATGCTGGTTCCTGGTTACAGATCTATGGAAGACTGCAGGACTCTAGGAGAGACACTGGGACACAGTGGGACACTGTGGGACACTGTGTGGGTCCACGTGACACAGCTCTGGACACTATCGGAGCTTGTGGGAGAGTTAGGAACACACAGCGAACCAGTAAGGGACATGGTGAGAAATTTTACTGCTGGACACAGAAAAGGTTTTTAAGGGACGCTGAGGGGTGGCTAAGGGACGCTGAGGGGTGGCTAAGGGACGCTGAGGGGTGGCTAAGGGACGCTGAGGGGTGGCTAAGACACGCTGAGGGGTGGCTAAGACACGCTGAGGGGTGGCTAAGGGATGCTGAGGGGTGGCTAAGAGACGCTGAGGGGTGGCTAAGAGACGCTGAGGGGTGGCTAAGAGACGCTGAGGGGTGGCTAAGACACGCTGAGGGGTGGCTAAGACACGCTGAGGGGTGGCTAAGGGATGCTGAGGGGTGGCTAAGAGACGCTGAGGGGTGGCTAAGAGACGCTGAGGGGTGGCTAAGAGACGCTGAGGGGTGGCTAAGAGACGCTGAGGGGTGGCTAAGGGACGCTGAGGGGTAGCTAAGGGACACTGATCAGTGGCTGAGGGACACTGAGGGGTTGCTAGCAGGCACTGAGGGATGCTGAAGGGTGGCTAAGGGACGCTGAGGGATGTTGAGGGGTTGCTAGGAGGCACTGAGGGGGTGCTGAGGGTCATTGACGAATGCCGAGTGATCGTTAAGGGACACCAAGTTGTTGCTAACGTCCACTATGGGATGTTTTACCTCCAGATTAAAGTCCAGTTCCTTCTCTATCATCTCCTTCAGGCGGAGCAGGAACACACACACATGCAGTTAGAGAGAAAAACAACGCTCGGACACTCAGATGAAAAAAACATGCCTCCTTCAGGGTCTCACCTCTGCCAGCGCATCCATCTCCTCCTTCCCAAACCAGTCTGGTTCGTACATGTCGGCCAGACAGTCCTGCAGCCTCCGCGAGGCATCGTGCATGGCTGGAACACAGCAGAGCCGCACACATACTGGGACCAGAACCTCACCCTCTCTGGAGGAGAGGATCTCAGTCCACGGTGAAGGACAGAAGCGCCCAACCTTTTCATCCCAAGATCTATTTTTTAAGTATCAAACCTCCTGAGATCTAACAGCACACGAACGCGCGTGCGCACAGACGCAGACACGCAGCAGCACTTTGGGAGGAGGAGGGGCTAGAGCAGCAGAACAGGCTTAACAACGTGCTTTCACGTCACAGACTCCAAAAATCTCCAATAAACTAGAAAAAGTTGCTAGATTGTTGTTGTTTTTTTGGGGAAAAAAAAAGTCTCCAAGTCTCACTTCCTCTCATTCAATTTTTTTTTCTACACACCTGGCGGTCGACTTGGGATCAGCTGACGGGCTACCAGCAGACCGCGATTGACTGTTTGGGCACCCCTGGTGTAAAACTAAAACTCTAAACAGAACCCAACGTGGCACTAGATAACAACCGAGATCTGGGCTGGTAGCTGATGCTCATGATGTGCTCCTCCCTGACTGTTTGAAGGCAGAGGGGTGATGGTGTGGACCGGATCCGACCACCTCAGACTTCTCTTAAACACATCTGGACTCCAGATAAAAAACCCAAACACGTTCTCTTTGGTACTGATGTTCTATAACTTTATTTTCATGGTGGCGGTCCTACCTTTCACCGCTGTCAGGTAAGCTTTCAGGTCCTTCTGCAGCTTCGTCCCCTCAGCCTGAAAGAACAGAGACACCGTGAAGCAGGGTCCTCATGGCTAAAGGACCCTGAAGAAGACATACAGACCATCTGCTTGCTGAAGTTAGACACCATCTCTTCAAACACAGCATCTCGAGTCTCATCGGCTTTTCCCAGTTTCTGTAAAACCTGGAAAAAAACAAAAGATTTATCAATCGTTATCAAACCGCTCTGATGTTTCCAAACCAGTACAGCAGTCTTCTTGTAGATTTGGGGCTTCATTTAATAATGAAATATATGCACGTCCAAATCTGAACGCATGTCGATGACTTATGAAGGTGTAGAAGTGTGTGGACTTCAACTCTAAGTACTGTAAAGTCAGAAGCTACCAAATGATAAGATGTGGTGAAGAGCGGAGACTAGTGGACAGAAGATGAAGTGAACCGAGGACAGTGAAGATGGGATCTACGTCCCTGGTCCCACCGTGGTAACCAGGATCTACGTTCCTACCCTCACCATGGTAACCAGGATCTACGTTCCTACCCTCACCGTGGTAACCAGGATCTACGTTCCTACCCTCACCATGGTAACCAGGATCTACGTTCCTACCCTCACCATGGTAACCAGTATCTACGTTCCTACCCTCACCATGGTAACCAGTATCTACGTTCCTACCCTCACCATGGTAACCAGTATCTACGTTCCTACCCTCACCATGGTAACCAGTATCTACGTTCCTACCCTCACCATGGTAACCAGTGTGGGTGGTGACTGAAAGATTGAGATCGCGGATACAAGCGGCTCAAATGATCTTCATCTGCAGGATGGCTGGTCTCTCACTCAGAGATAGAGGGAGGAGCTCAGAGTAGAGTTTTTGTTTCAAGTGATGTGGTGGTTCAGGCATCCGAGTAGTATGCTTACCGACCGCTTCACTGGTGTGGTGTTCCGTCCCAACAGAAGGAGACCCAGAGGCCCCTGACCTGCTGGAGAGATTATGTCTCATAGCTGGACCGGGAACACCTCAGGATCCTCCAGGGTGAGATGGAGGATTCAGCCGGGGTGAGAGAAGCCTGGGTAAAATAGATTCTTTTTCTCCAGCTCTTTTCCACCTGCGTTGGCTCTTTAAGTTTTTTATATCATAGTTCACACATTCACACCTGATGGTGGAAGCTGAGATGCAAGCTGGAAACCACCAGAGACACTGGGGATTCGGTGTCAAGGACACCTCGATATGAACTCCTGGCGGGGTATCGAACCAGCAACCCTCTGGTTACAGGGCGGTCGCCCTATTCACTGAGCCATCCGTCCTCATCTGGGTTTCCCGTCTGAGGGTGCTGCCCCACGATCGGGCTCAGATGAGCGGAAGACAATGGAACGGGAAGTTGTTTTGTCTCTGATTTAAACAGTTTTTTTTTTTTTTTAGATAATTCAGCTGGTTGGTCGTCATGCCAACTACAGATTATCTCTTCACTTCACCCCCCTCTCCTCTTTTTCTTCACCCCTGCTTCTCTCCTCAGCATTCCCTGCCAGTTCCAGCAAAATGAACCACAGAAACCACTGACATTTAGGATGTAAAGCATTTACTGTAGGTCTTGCCCGGGTCTGCCCATTTAGAAAATGAGACCCCTGAGCTGCAACCTCATGACCTCATGAGGCTCCTCTTCAGCATGCAGAGTTTATGGGTCAGATCTTTATGACAGATCTGGTTTGCTATCAGAAACAGCTCGACCAGGTAAACCCGTCCCTGACCAGCTCAGGTAAACACTCGGTAACCATAGAGACGGGTGGGAGGTTTCCTCTATCGCCAGGGAAACGAGGTCAGCAGCTAATCTGATCAGCCTCCGTCACCTCCACCACCTGCCGGCCTAATCCTCTGACGGACACAAGCAGGAACTCCATCTCTCTCCATGGAAACACCTTTCAGGCTGAAAGAATGTTCTCACAAAGACAGAGGAACAGTGTTCGGTTTCAGACCCTAAAATACACCCCTACAGTGAGCGGGAGGAGGGTCTGACCGTGTAAAAATAGGCCCGAGGGAAGGGTTGGGGGGACAGGTGCTAAAGCCAAGCGGCGGCGAGACTTCCAGGATTCAGATTACTCCTCTTGTACTCGTTACAAAGTCGAGTTTCAGGAACAAACGAAAGAGACGCTCGATTGGGGAAAAAAATCTAAAAATTTACCAGAAAAATAAAATAATAAAAGTTTTAGAAGCTTTTCTTTGTTAATGAGACAAAATGAAGAAATAAAACCTGTAAAATTCATTTAAAAAGTTATAAAATAAGATGTTTATTGTTTACTGTTCACAGAAGGGCATGATAGGCACGGAGGATGGAACCCGCTCCCCTGTATCTACAGAGTACAGATACAACTACCTGTATACCCTCCAGGAAGACCAGGTCAACCCTAACCCGGTCTACCAGGAGGCTAACCCTAACCCAACCTGGAGGTAGGTAATCCTGACCTGACCTGGATTACCAGGTACCTCCAGGGTTACTTAGACATGGTTAGCCCTAACCCCGTTTACCCTCCAGGAAGACCAGGTCAACCCTAACCCGGTCTACCGGGAGGCTAACCCTAACCCTACCTGGAGGTAGGTAATCCTGACCTGACCTGGATTACCAGGTACCTCCAGGGTTACTTAGACAGGGTTAGCTCTAACCCCGTCTACCCTCCAAGAAGACCAGGTCAACCCTGACCCGGTCTACCAGGAGGCTAACCCTAACTCTACCTGGAGGTAGGTAATCCTGACCTGACCTGGATTACCAGGTACCTCCAGGGTTACTTAGACATGGTTAGCCCTAACCCCGTTTACCCTCCAGGAAGACCAGGTCAACCCTAACCCGGTCTACCGGGAGGCTAACCGTAACCCTACCTGGAGGTAGGTAATCCTGACCTGACCTGGATTACCAGGTACCTCCAGGGTTACTTAGACAGGGTTAGCCCTAACCCCGTCTACCCTCCAAGAAGACCAGGTCAACCCTGACCCGGTCTACTGGGAGGCTAACCCTGACCCTGTCAGGATTACCTGGAGGTAAGCCTGTCTACCTCTACCTCCAGGTAGGCTGGGTTAGCGCTGACCCGTGTACCCTCCAGACAGGAAAAGCGGGTCAGTCCTAACCCGGTGTACCCTCCAGACAGGAAGAGCGGGTCAGTCCTAACCCGGTGTACCCTCCAGACAGGAAGAGCGGGTCAGTCCTAACCCGGTGTACCCTCCAGACAGGGAGAGCGGGTCAGTCCTAACCCGGTGTACCCTCCAGACAGGGAGACCGGGTTAGGGTTAGCCCCGAAGTACTAACTACATAAAGTAGTCATTATTATCAATAAAACATGTCTGTAAATTATTTACAAAAATCTGACATTTTGTAATAAAAACATTATAAATGAAGCTACACCGAGGAGATTCTTTTTATCAGAAATCCAACTACATGAAGAGAAGGTTTAATGGTTAGACTGGGGGGCTTAATGAACACATTCAATTAGAAAGGAGTTCCATTCAGTCGTCTCCCGCTCATCCGGGGTCGGGTCGCAGGGGCAACAGCCTCAGACGGGAATGCCCAGGCTTCTCTCACCCCAGCTGTGCTCTCCAGGCCACTGTGCCACTGTGCAGCCCGACGAAGAACCAAATGAACACAGATAAATCCGTGGTACCCAAACGCGTCACTGGTGAGGTGTTTCGGGCACGTCCCACTGGGTGGAGACCCAGAGGCAGACCCCGTACCCAGAGAGGGATTAGTAGTCGAAGTTACTTCGACACGTTCGACTGCCCGCGACATGCGCAGTGAAAATAAATGATAAATCATTCAGCTGGTTTTCTTCATCATAAGGCAGTAAATGATGGCAGCGGGCAGAGAACATGGTCATAATACCAAGACCGCTGCCAATCTCTAGGACAATAACAACAACGGTGCTTTTTGTTCCCGCGATCCGCTTTGTTTACAAACAACAACTCCCTCTAGAGGAGAGACTTTGTCTCACAGCTGGACAGGGAACACATCAGGATCCTACTGGGTGAGCTGGGAAGGTGAGGGAAGCCCAGGTTTCCGGTGTAAGGCTGATCCACCCATGACCCGGCCCTGGATAAGAGAAAGACGACGGAACGAAAAACTAAATCTGTTGAACTGAAACACATGTTCAAAGACGAGTTTAACAGGAAATAAAAACTGGATCAAGTTATTCTTTGTTTATAGGATTTAATCCACTTTGTTGTTTTTTTAAACATTTCTAATAACTTAAATTAAAATCATCAGAAACTGTTTATTTTATTATAAATTGATAAGATTTAAAAAAAATAGAAACTTTAGAAAAATTCTTGCAAAATCAGTCATTTTTAAACCAAAATATTCATAAATAAAATGGTGTAAAATCCTGAAGGAAATAATCTTATGTTTCAATGTAAAAAATATTACATTAAAAAAAACTTAATTTTGAGAAATATTTTATTCTTTTTTTGTCCTTCTTTTAAGTTTCATTAGAACACTTCTTAAATTTGTCTCCTCTGAGCTTCTGTAGTTTGAAAAATGTACTAAAAACCTTAAAGAAGTGCTTCACAGCAACAAGGTCAGGGGTTAAAGTACCAGCGTGGGAGTGAGGCTTGAATCACTGGTCTTTCTGTGTGTAGGTTGGATGTGCTCCAACCTACACACAGTGTAGGTTCATGTGTAGGTACACACAGATGTGCTCCATGAGTATGTGTGTGTTTTCTCTGGTTTCCTCTAAAAACATACATGTTAGGTTGATTGGCCGCTAGGAATGAGTGTGTGGATGGTTGTCTGTGTGTGTGACCCCACAACAGACTGGTGACCTGTTTGGGGTGTATTCT
Source organism: Neostethus bicornis (assembly GCA_902685375.1). Lineage (NCBI taxonomy): Eukaryota > Metazoa > Chordata > Actinopteri > Atheriniformes > Phallostethidae > Neostethus > Neostethus bicornis. The sequence goes on along the minus strand of LR738563.1, from coordinate 15,590,998 downwards.
GCCTTTCGTCTTGAATCAGTCGGGTTAGGCTCCAGCACTCCATGCAACCCTGTTAGAGATGAGTGGTTCAGAAAATGAAACTTTACAAGTGAAATAAAAGTTTAGTAAAACTTTATGTTCTTAGGAACGGAACGCTTTGTAACTTTAGGAAAAGTAATTAGATTACTCTATAATTCTGTTTTACCGTGATCAGAACTGCTCAGTCGTTTTCACACCAGGTGGAACTGAATCAGAGTTTCATAAAATCCGAATTTAACCACTCGTTGTTTTTCACTGGAGACCAGACATGACATACTGTATGTAATTCATCCAAATAGTCAGTTTCATCCAGAAAACAGAGATTAAAAACAAACTTTTCCTGAATAAACTTTCTAATGATAGTAAACTAATAAACTTAACATGTACCGTATAGCATGATTGATCTACAGAACTACAAACATGGAGGACGGACCGTATAGCATGGTGGATCTACAGAACTACAAACATAGAGGACGGACTGTACAGCATGGTGGATCTACAGAACTACAAACATGGAGGACGGACCGTACAGCATGGTGGATCTACAGAACTACAAACATGGAGGACGGACTGTATAGCATGGTGAATCTACAGAACTACAAACATGGAGGACAGGCCGTATAGAATGATTGGTCTACAGAACTACGAACATGGAGGACGGACTGTATAGTATGGTGGATCTACAGAACTACAAACATGGAGGATGGACCGTATAGCATGGTGGATCTACAAATATGGCGAATGGACTGTATAGCATGGTGGATCTACAGAACTACAAACATGGAGGACGGACCGTATAGCATGGTGGATCTACAGAACTACAAACATGGAGGACGGACCGTACAGCATGGTGGATCTACAGAACTACAAACATGGAGGACGGACCGTATAGCATGGTGGATCTACAGAACTACAAACATGGAGGACGGACCATATAGCATGGTGGATCTACAGAACTACAAACATGGAGGACGGACTGTATAGTATGGTGGATCTACAGAACTACAAACATGGAGGACAGGCCGAATAGCATGATTGGTCTACAGAACTATGAACATGGAGGACGGACAGTATAGCATGGTGGATCTACAGAACTACAAACATGGAGGATGGACCGTATAGCATGGTGGATCAACAAATATGGCGAATGGACTGTATAGCATGGTGGATCTACAGAACTACAAACATGGAGGACGGACCGTATAGCATGGTGGATCTACAGAACTACAAACATGGAGGACAGACCATATAGCATGGTGGATCTACAAAACTACAAACATGGAGGACAGACCATATAGCATGGTGGATCTACAAAACTACAAACATGGAGGACGGACGGTACAGCATGGTGGATCTACAGAACTACAAACATGGCGGATGGACTGTACAGCATGGTGGATCTACAGAACTACAACCATGGCGGATGGATTGTGTAGCTTGGTGTATCTACAGAACTACAAATATGGCGGATGGACTGTATAGCATGGTGGATCTACAGAACTACAAACATGGGGGATGGACCGCATAGCATGACTTAAACACACGGAAGGTTTGTGTTTACGTCATGCCGTCATCTCTGTTCTCAGGATTGGAAACAGTCTGACCTCGCAGCATTGGGGTTCACTCACTCCACAATGGGCGGTGGGGACTGGACATGATGTATGTGATGCACCCGAACTGTCAGTTTCTAAATACTGTCTTTAAATTCTCAGTCTGGAGGACGGACCGTATAGCATGGTGGATCTCCTTTTATCAGATACAGAACTACAAACATGGAGGATGGACCGTACAGCATGGTGGATCTACAGAACTACAAACATGGAGGATGGACCGTACAGCATGGTGGATCTCCTTTTTTAGATAAACCATGAATCAACCAATCAGAGAACACCTCTGAGGAAATCAAGCTGATGAACTGGTATCCCTCCGTTTACCTGCTGGTTTCCATCTTCCCTCTCATCAACAGACTCTCTTCTCTGATTGGGAAGCACATTTTTCCATCGCCTCAATCATAAGATAACGCCTGCAGTCCCTGACATATATTAAATTGAGCGTTAGCATCAGGTGGCGCTATCCTGAATAAATCCAAGTCACATGGTTTAAAATATTTGCCGAAACTGAGTTTTAATCGGAAACTTTACTTATTTAATACGGTTTTATATTTGAACGTTTTTCAATTCAGATTTTTGACAAAAACCAGACGCTAAATCACATTTTTAACAACTTGTTAAAGTTTAAAGTTTTACGTCTCAAAGCGGTTTCAGGGCCGTCTCTTTTATCGGAAGTTCGGACAAAATTCTCTGTCTGTAAAAGCCAGTAAATTCTGTTTTTTTTTCCATAAAAGAATTGCCAACATTTTTACATTTTAAAACTAACCTGAAACAAAACGGATTCTTTTTGATTCTGTAAAATCTTGTTTTTTCTCTGATTGGCTTTTGTTTTATTTAAACGTCGTCCAGTTTGTTTACGTCTGATTAAATCGATGCTTTAATGTGTTCCTGTTGTGATCAGACCCGTTCCGCTGGCTGATCCACCACGTTCCAGTGAGAGGATCAGAGATCTGCTTTTAGAAACACAGGGATTATTCTGGTTCTCTAAGACCAGGAAAGATCTATTCAGGCTGGCATCGGGACTCTGAACAGACCAGATGTTTGTGGAACCAGAACGAGGTTTTCTTAAATCTGATGTTCTGAAAGGATGAAGAACCACACGGTTTCGGTCCTGATGGTTCCTCCATGGACACGGCATAATCTGTTCTAGTGTTAAGACCGAAGTATCATCTTCCCCCTGAAGAGGAGGAGGGGAAGTCCAGCTGTCTGTTGGCATGTCGACGCCCCCACATGCCGACCCCTCCACACCGTGGTCCGAACATCAGAATCTCATTTTAAAGACGGTTTCACTTGGGAAAAAAAAACAAAAAAAACAGACGTGGCAAAAAGAGTGAAAACAAAGTTTTACTGAATATACTGCATGGTGGTACAGTGGTTACCACCGAGGCCTCACAGCAACAAGGTCAGGTGTTCGAGTACCGGAGTGGGCACAAGGCTTGGAACACTGTTCTTTCTGTGTGTAGTTTGCATGTTCTCCTTGTGTATGTGTGGGTTTTCTCTGGTTTCCTCTAAAAACATACATGTTAGGTTGATTGGCCACAACATGATTGCCCCTAGGAATAAGTGTGTGTGTGGCCAAGCGACAGACTGGCGACCTGTTCGGGGTGTACCCTGAATCAGCCGGGATGGGTTCCAGCACCCCCGGTTAAGAAGGTGACTGACTGACTGACTCACTGACTAGTTCCACGTCCGTCTCTCTTGTTTTTTCTCCATTGCTGAAAACTGGATGTTCTTCTTGGTGTGTAACTGTAAGTTCTCAGGATTGATTCCCACCGAGTTCATGTCTATAGGGTGCTTGGGGAAGACACCTAGCCCCCCGTTTCTCCCACCATTGGCCCTGTCATAGGTGGCAGCCTACAAATTTCCCATGGTGAGGGATCAATAAAGTATCATTCATTGATCGAATGCAGAAATTACAGTCGTATTGGAAGTAAAATATAATTAAGCGGAGGCACTAGGTGGCGCCAGCCTAGCTTCCAGAAATGACTCATGCCTAGTCAGTTTACCCAGAGTCAATTACCCAGAGTCTGAATGTTTTACCCCTTAGAGCGGGACGCTACGATCCCGATGCTCCAGCCACCTTGTGGAGAACCTCCCATCAGATAACCACTGCTACCCACACTACAGGCCTCTGAGAGGAAGAGGAGAACTCTTCCTCACAGAGAGGAAACTCCTCCTCAACTAGCAGGAAATCTTCTCCTAGCGTGCAACACGCCATGCGTCCAGTTAAAACTGCTGTCGTGCCCTGCTTTGGCACCACAGAAGAAGAAGAACGTGGCAATCACCATGTTCTGTAAATTAGGATTTAAAGGATCCGCAGCCCCTTTTTTGGTACTACCTCTCAGTAATTGACCCGCCGCCTTAACGGCGGTGAGAGGATGTTTGTCGATGTAAACCTTAGAGTGGAACACCCCAATAGTGAGGGTCACAGGGAACGCCTGTGACCCTCACTATTGGTCTCACTGTACCCCAGTGATGGGCCTCCACCATGTGGCATATTGGATTTTCACAATAAAAACAGGATTAAGTAAAAAATTTGGATCATTTTTAAATAATATCATCATGGGACAGCACGAAGATCTCACAGCAAGAAGATTAATGGGGGAGAGGTTTGAATCACTGGTTTTTCTGTGTGTAGTTTGCATGTTCTCCCCGTGTATGTTTGGGTTTTCTCTGGTTTCCTCCAAAAACATACATTTTGGGTTGATTGGCTGCTAGGAAATTATCCCTAACCCTAGGAATGACTGGTTGTGTGGCTATGCAACAGACTGGTGACCTGTTCAGGGTGTATCTTGCCTCTCACCGGAAATCAGCCAAGATAGACTCGAGCACCCCTCATGACCCTGTTAGGAATAAAGGGTTCAGAAGACGAAACCTAGATCCTTGGTGCTGGAACCTATCCCAACTGAGAGGCAGGATACACCCTGACCAGACCGCCAGTCTGTTGCAGGGTCTCTCTCACTCACTCACTCATATACACACACACACACACACACACACACACACACACACACACACACACACACACACACACACACACACACACACACCTCAGGGAAATTTCAGCAGTCAATCAACATAACACGTTTTTTGTAGGAAACCAGAGAAAACCCCCCCACACACAGGGAGAACATGCAAACTGCACACAGAAAAAAACAGTGTTTTAAGCCTCAACTCCACTCCGGGACTCGAACCCCTGACCTTGTTGCTGTGAGGCCACCATGCAGCCAGTTACTTTAGTTTGTAACTAATTCCATTTCTTTAGTAGGATACACAGTACTGGTCCTGACTGGTGGTTGTCATGGAAACAGCAGATAAAGATCCAGTTTCATCAACCATCTTTTTTTTTTTTCCACCAGTGAAACTTTGCAGAGCGTCCCTTTCCGTTTCCATGGTTACCATCTGAAGTTTATCTTACCTTCTCTTGAGCTCTGGTTAATCTCTTCTGGACATTAATGGCCAGTTTTCCTGCTGTCACTCCTTTCCCTGCGTCCGCCATGCCCCGTGCGTGTGACTGTGCGTGTGGCTGCAGGGCAACAGGTGTCCAGTTTCATTTATTATATACGTACCAGCCAGCAGCGTCACTGCTCTACGTCATTACGTCACACGTAGGTTGTTTCTTTCCTCTGTCCTTTCAGAACAAAACAGGAAGCGGAAGTGTAATAGTGAGGCAGAGTGAGAGAAGGTGAGTTAAAAGTTTATTACAAAAACATTTATTACTAACTTATTGAGACAGAAATTCTGTGATTTTGGGCAATATTAATAAAATTGAATTAAATTGACCGGGCTGCGACACCAGCTTGCTACGTCACTATTCTGCGTCATTACGTCACACGCTAGTTGTTTTGGTCCAATGACTTTTCAAAACAAACAGGAAGCAGAAGTGTAATTGTGAGACTGAGCGAGAGAAGGTGAGTTAGAGGTTTATCCATAAAAAAATGTCTGATTCTGAAAACGAGAAAAACAACCACCGAAAAGAAAAAATAACTGTTTTCCAACCATCGGAATCAGTTTTAGAGAATTTTACTAAAATCCCCGAAACAGTTCAAAGAAAAGCAGCTCAAACAAGAAAAAAGAGGAGAAAAAAAAGCTCTAAAGATGATAAAATAATAAAAGATTTGAACAAAGAGCTGAAGTTTATGGTTCATGATGCTTTCACTGCTCTGTACGACATGCGCAACCGTAATGCAGAGCGCGCCTTCAGCCTAGCCTTGGAACTACTGGATACTGCCCTACCTGAACAGTTTCTTCTTTCCAAATATGATGAGCTGCTGCTGCTGTACGGCCGAGCTTCGGCTCTGACTGAAATAGGCCTTCCTGAGACGCTGTCGGAAGCTCAGCAAATCCTGACAAAGATGAAGGCAAGTGACGAGAAGAAATTTCAGTGTCTGATTTTTTACGGCATCGGTCGAGTCTATCTCAGAAAAAACAACTTCTCCATCGCTCTGCAGCAGTTTTTACAGGCTGAGAAGTTGGTGAAGAACAAGATCATGCCAGGTAGACTCACCTGGCCTTTAAACAAAGACTTGGTTAGAGACACGGAGCCAGAATATTTTAAGGATATGTTGGAAAGGTCTGTGGAGCTCTGCAAGTTTCCTCCTGTTCCTGACGCCATCTGCCGCAGCGATAAATGCCGTTACTCTTTCAAAGCTCGAATTTACGTTACAGATCCAGATTTTAAAGGTTACGTTCAGGTTTTCTGCTGTCAGAGCTGCAAAGTTGAGTTTCACATCCCCTGCTGGAAGACTTTGAAAATAGGCGTCTTTTCTGAAAAAAATGAAAAGGATATTCTCAAAGAATCTTGCCTGACTCCAGACTGTGTCGGTCAGATTTCTTGCATCCAAATCTTTGGTCCAACAGGCTCGGTGAAATGCAAACTCAACAACAAACTCTCTGTACAGACGACATCGAAGAAACAAAAAGTCTATCAAAAATGTGTTAAAAAGTCAAAGTGGAAAGAGGATCCCAAAGTCAAGCCAAAGAATTGTAAACAATCACTTCAGGCTGAGACGAACATCGCTGTTGCAATAACAGAGTCTGAGATTCAGAAGAAAAAGGCTGCCTCGCCTCAGACTTCAGAGAAAGCCTGGTTGATTTTTAAAGATCCAGTTCTCCTACAAATGAGCCGGAAGCAGAGGCTGTTTGAAGAAGAGAAAAGCCTCCAGTTTTCTGCTTTGATCAGCTGTCTGAAGCCCTGGCTGGAGCTGGACGTCTCAAAGGGGAACCGACTCGCTGAGAATTTTTTGAACATGCAGGATGACCAAACAGAGTCATTTGGACTTGCTGTTGAGCTGCTGCTTCAGAGAAGGAACCGGGTCTGGGCTCGTGTTTTTATTTGTTTCCTGAGTAGCCACACGGAAATAAATCCTCAGCTCAGCACTTGGGCTGTTCAGCTGAACACTTCAGGTTTGAAAGCAGCTCAAGCTTTCATCGAACGACACCTGGAACATTTTGAACACCTGAATCTGGCCGTGTTGCTTAACTTTGAACCAATGAAAAACCAGATTGTAGAGAAAGTCGGCACAGCCCCTGAGATTTTTCCCAAGATTGGTTTAACTGTGAGCGAGTTCCTAAAACAGGCTCCTGCAGAAGACATGAGGCTTTTTATTTGGACCCTGGAGGAGCACAGAGATGATTATCCATCCTGTCACTCCATGCTCGATGAATATTTTGACATGATGGACGGCAACTGTTTAGTTTTTAAAAAAACAAATGAAAATAAAGAATATGTCCGTTTAAAAGTTAAAACTCGAAGCCGGAAAAAGAAACCAAAAGAGACCAAGTTGATCAAAGTTATCCCATGTGTGAGAGGAATACACCAAACAGAAGAGGAATTTTTTCCGTTAAATGTTCCTGATCAACTCCAGCAGCAAGCGACTGACTCTGAAAATCAGAGCAACGACATCCAAGAACTTTTAAACAACAAACCATTCCCAACAAAAAAGACCTGGTATGATTTTTTTGCAGAAATCTTGGAGGAGTTTGGTCCACTCCAGGTGAACGATCCCATTATGGTGAGCGACATGGAGGACTTCCCAGACGTGGCTTTGCAAAGACTTCAAAAAGCAGGAGGTTTGGAATCTTTTTTGTTGAAGTCTCGTCGTTTCATAAAGATTGGAAAACGCATTGGTTTAACCAAACACGCTGCTGCCTGGCAACAAGCTAACTTGGATGAACTGGACGACGTATTTGGAGCTTCAGGTGATGAAACGAGCTCCCCACATTTATACCCATTCAATGATCAGTCAGACGTAAACAAGACTCCTTTCAATCAGAACAACCAGGTTGCTAACTTTAAACCGTGCGTAGACGCACATCCCGATGCTTTGGAAACTACATCGACCTCAAGCACGATTCCATCTGTGTCGTCTGAACCAAACGTTTTAATGAAAGATGCATCAGTGCAAACTGACGGAGAGGTGTCGAAGAGATGTGTAGCTGTAAATACGCTCTTTTATGACGTCATTCAGAGGTTTCAGGATGAGCTGACCGAACTGGAGAAGAGCGTCAGGAAAGTTATAAAGGAAGAAAATAGCAAACAATTATCTGATCTTAAAAGAAGGATTGCTGAAAAAAAGACGAGGATTCTTGAAAATCTGGAAGAAATAAAACAGACTTCTATAAATAAAGATGTGACCCAGGAGGAGGTGGCCATGGAAATGCAGAAGCTGGTGGAGCAGATAAAAAAGGACCACATGATGCAGATAGCATACCTTAAGGAGCGTGATGCCCTTGAGAACGAGGTCAAGATGTTACATGATCATAAGAAAAGTTTGGAGGAAAAAATTCAAGACAATAAAACTTTGTTTAAAACCAAGACACGCCATTTTTTTCAGGAACTCAATCAGACATTTATAAAGAAAACGGACCTGGAGGATGCGATCCAAATCCGTGAGAGTCAGATAAGAAAATTCAATGAGGATTCTCTGGAATCTAAAATCTCAGCCGTAGAAACTAAATGGTGTAAAGAAACGAGTAAACTGCAAACAGAGCTGCGAAAGAATATAGCTTTACTGAAAAAAATGGACGAAGTGTCGGTTAGATTCCAAAGTCCAATCATTGAAACAAAGAGAAAAGACCTGACAGCTAAAATTGAAGAGCTGCAGAAGAAATGTGTTGGTTTTACAAACCTTGAATGGGAGGAAACTGATGCGATTAAGAACCAGAGAAACCCAGAGCAGCTTCCAACCAACCGCTCTGAAGCTGCGACCTCACACCTGGTTGTTCAACCAGCAACTCAAGCTGCAACTCCAGCTGTCGTTCACTCAGCAGCGACTGCACAGAAGAGGAGGCGAGTTAAGAAGAAAAAATGCTAACATGATTAAAAAGGCCACGAGGCTCTGATCGACACGTTTCCAACATCACCAGAGCCACGATGAGGAAGCACATCGAGGAGCTGCGTGTTTCCGATGACTGAAATTTTACCAACATGCAGTTGGCGGATGTGGTTGATACTGTTACCCGAATCCTTCTGGTGAGTAACGTCGACAAGGGGACTCATTGGATTCCTGCTCCTGATCAACCTGGTTCTTCGACGAGCTCTGGACCTTCAAACCAACCTCTGACCAAAGATCGACCTTCTGTTTATTACTGAAAATGTTCTCTATTTTTATTTACATTTTGCTTGTTTACTTTTCTCTAATTTTTTTGCCTCAAGTTTTTTGTTCAAAGCCTGAAAGTTAAAAAAAAAGGCACATGCTTTTATTTTGTTAAGAAATTTTGACCAAACTCCAAATATTTTTTTTATCAATGTTTACAGTCATTTTTTTTATTTAGAAGCAATAAAAGGTTAAAAGTTTGTTATAGATTTTGTTTAAAAATTCAATAAATGAAGGTTTTGAAAAAAAGTGTGAGAAATATTATTTATTAGTGTTTGTTTATTAAATAAACAATATTAATGAACCTCGTCCTCGCTGTCAATCCTTCACAATAAAGTTAGTTTAAAAAATAAAGTAAACAATAGAAGCTAAAAAAAATCCAATATGAATCTTAAAAACACTCCTGGATCCAAACGATGACCCGGCTCATTCCTGAAGTTTAATCACGTCTTCATCTTATTGTGGAAACATCGGTGAGTGTCATGAGGATGGTGAGGGTGGTGAAGCAGGACCTAGATGCATCGTCAGGTTTAACTAGTTTATTAAATGAAGTTCAGAACCGGACCAGAGGGAGACCTCGACCAGACATCGAGGGGACCAGAAGGATGGAGCTTGACTGGACGATGAGGAACCAGAAGGTCGAGCTCGGCTACATGAAGACCAGAGATGTGAGCTCAGAAAGAAGGAGTCCAACAGGAGCTTGGGTGAGGAACCAGGATAATAGGATGCACCATCATGGCTGCTTGAAGGCAGAATTGCAGGCCAGTGGAGCAGTGTGCAGAAGATGAAGCAGCAGAGGAATGATCCAGCCAGGAAGTGAGGGACACCAGGGCTTGACAAATAAGACATACCTGAGGATTGGGACCACGTGTGTCAAATTAGGGCTGAGGGCAGGATAGGAAGTGTTCCAAATGAGAGGGGCATCATGACAGGTAAGTAACAGAGACTAAAACAAACATCTGACCTGATGCTGCTGTGAGGAGACAATAACGGGGGATTGATCCACACCAGGAGTCAGCCTGCTGATGACTGCAGAGGTCACAACCACAGGGGTTCACCTGAATCCAGGAGACATGGTTGCCCACACCAGGTTTATTTATTTGATCTATCATGATCCTCCTCTCATCTGGAATACTTCCTCCCTCCAAATCCTGTCCTCAGATCTAATTCTTCTCACCCTATCGTCTCTCCGTAATGTCTCCAGCTGTGTCCTGTCTTCCTCCGGATTATTTCAAGCTCTGGTGTCCTTCACGTCCTTGTCAGATCATCCTCTGTTGCACTGCGGTGCTGCACCCTGCTCCACTGGTCTACTGTCATACAGGCGTTATGGTTTCCCTTCAAAGGGCCATGGTTCCCTATACACGCACTGCGTGCTGTGCCATCTATAACTTGTTAAAATTCACCCTATTCTTTAGAATTACACCAGAGATCACCACTGTACAATAAACATTTGGTTGGATTTCAAAATAAAATGTATTAAAAAAAAAATCTTTATCTTACATAAACGCGAGAAATTTAAAGCATTTTAATGTCAAATTTACGTCTACCATTGTTTTATTTTTTTAGTTTTACTTGTATTTTGCTAAGAGTAATTAGACCAAAGAGGAGGTTTATAGATAGTGACGGAGGACATGAAGGTAGCTGCTGTGACAGAAGAGGATGCAGGAGACAGGGTTAGAAGGAAGAAACTGTTTCACAACAGATTTTTACAGGGTGTTTTGTCAATTCTAGATGAAAGCATTTCACTGTACTGATAAATACTTCTTTGGACTGTGATTTTATGGTCATTTTTTTGGTAACATCAGCTGAAACATTTTACTGTAGAAACACAGATGTTTTTTTGTTTTGTTTTTTGAGTTCTTCACCAGAAATAGCCCCAGGAGTGATTTGGATCCGGCGGATCAAGATCCGTGATTCTCTGATCGAAAGTGGGAAACTCTTCCACTACAGTCCATTGAGGATGAGGACTGTAATTCAAGGCATCCTGAGTGACCCCGGACATCCCCTAAAAAACACGGTGTCTGCTAAGAGGAGCACATGGAGCAATAGGCTCCTCCTGTTGCGTTTCCTAAAACCACAAAAATTATTGTTCATACTTAAATTTGATTTTTTTTGTCTATCTCAAAAACTCACTGAAACCTACATTAGTGAACTTATAGTACCTTATCAACCAATCAGAACACTCCGCTCACAAAATACAGGGCTGTTAGTGGTTCCTAGGATTTCTAAAAGTACAGCTGGAGGTAGAGCCTCTAGCCACTAAGCTCCAGTTCAAGTGAGAGAGGCAAACAGTGTTCCTAAATTTAAAGGTAGGCTTAAAGCATTCCTATTTGAACAAGCTTATCACCAAGCCACCTAGAAACAGAGACATTTAGCTGCTGCTAGATACCAGAAGCTGGGGAAAGTCTGGTACATTTGGGTTCTGTCCTCTAATTCTATCTTCTATTCTCTGCCATACTGTCTCGGCCGCTTGATGTATCCACATCGCCCTTGTCTGATCCCCGTCTTTCCATCTCATTCATTGTTCTCTAATATCTTTTCATTTAGTTTTTGTCATGATTCTCTTACTTGCACCCAGAGGGAGCCCTGGAGTCTCCCTCATCACCCTAATTGAGACATCTGAGGGTGATTATTCTGATGCCACCCACCTGTGGACCCTGCTGCCTATTTAAGGGGAATCACCCCGGACATTCTCGTCGGGTCATACCATCCCTTACAGCCAGGTCTCCCTGGTTGCCTGACCAAGAAACACATTCTGAAACAATAACCTCTTGCCATGCCACTAAAACATTGTTTTTCTTTCACAGCGTTACTGGACTACCATACTTAAATAAACAATGTTATCTGTCCTGCTATTGGGTTCTGCTCCTTCTACCTGCACACCGCTTCTTGACAGTTTTAGGGTCTGTATCCCCCCAAGTCTAACGACGTGTCTGCATCCATCTCTACCCCTTACCCTAACCAGGGTCTGTATTCCCCCTTTGCTTTCTATCTCATTCATTGTTCTCTAGCGTTTGTTCGTTTAGATTTACACTGTTAGTTGGTACAGTACAATTCACATGTTTTCCACTTCTCTCCTCCTTTTCTTTGGGAGAGAGCTCTGTTTCAGATTCCTGATGGATATGCTACGTTCCTGTCCTGGGCATGGCCAGACCAAGGAGACCTCCGCGGTTCATCATCCCCGCTCCATCAGGATGAAATCCATCTACTCATCCCCGTCCTGGGCATCGCCGAGCTGAGGAGTCCCCCGTGTTTCCATCAGGATGAAGAACATCTACTCATCCCGTCCTGGACATCACCGAGCTGAGGAGTTCCCGTGTTTCCATCAGGATGAAGAACATCTATTGACTTCTTTAGATATTTAGCTGTAGATTAGATTAAGCTAATATTTAAACAATAATCTTTGACACATTAGGTGCTCGTCCCAGGACAGGGATCTCTCTTTCTTGCGGATCTTATTTTTTCTTATTTTTTCCCCACTGATTATTTTTTAGGAGTTTTTTCTCACCGTGAAGGAGAGTCTAAAGCAGGGGTCGGGAACCTTTTTGACTAAGAGAGCCATGAAAGCAAAATATTAGGAAATTTATTTCAATGAGGGCCATATAATATATTTTAAAAGTGAATTAAACTAAATGTCAGTATAAGAAGTCTCTGAATTTATTCTTTTAAATAATGTTGTTATAATACTCACCATTAATGCGACTTCTGGTGCTGCATGGATTTGCTGATGTCTTTGTAGTTTGGTTGGTACTTGGTGAAGTTAAGCTTCATGCAAGCGTTGAGACTTTCATCCATTAAACGTGATCGTAGATTGGACATGATGTTTTTAAGATGTGAGAATGACTGCTCACATGAATACGTAGATCCAAACATGGTCAAAACAGCAATACTCACACACTGCAGTGTGTGGTATGTGACAGGAAGCGCGTTCCAAGTTTTGAGAATCAGCTGGTCTTCGGGTTCAAGTTTTTTCACTCCCATCGCTCCCACGCCGCTCACACTTCACTCTTTAACGTTCTCATGCCTTTTCTTTCAGGTCCGCCTCACTGGCACCACGTTTTCTTTTAGGTCCGCCTTTTCTCACACACAAGGCGCACCGCATGAAAAGGCGCACCGCTCATTTTGAAGAAAATCTACGACTTTTATATGTGACTTATGGCCGTGAAATTATGGTAATTAAAATTCTGCAGAATTAGCCACTCTGCCAGTCTGTGGCGAATCTGTTTTTAGATGAATCAACAGATTGTAATTTCTCTTTTGATTAATATTGGAATCTATATCACCTATCACTAGTCATGAGCATCAGCTGGTGTTATGAAGCAACAACATTTACACTGGTACCGATCATACTAAAGGGGGTACCCGATCATCACATCACCCACAAGTAACGCGAGATTTGCAGCCTGAAGTTTTCAGCAAGCTGGCGAGATCCCGACCAAAACAGTTATCAATTACATCCCATTTTGGTGCAAAAAACCCAAATCCAAACAAAGAAAATGTATCAGAAGAGGGGAAAAGTTCAAAGAAAGCAAAGTATGATTTATGACTGAAACTTGACGGAGATCTCCCCAAAGTGCACACTCTATATCCGGGGTGCCCAACCACTCGATCACGGTCCACTGGGAGTCCGCAGACTGATTTCAAGTCGACCACCAGGTTTGTTTGAAAAAAATGAAGTCCGTATTGTCAACTCAGCAACTTTGATGCTACATTTAGTGAGTACTCAGGTCCTCTAGTCGCTAGAGTTGCTCAAATTTGCGAGTTTTTAAAGCGTCATTCAAGCGGCGTTTATGTTATTGGTTTTGGAGATATTCAGACTCTGTGACATGGAAGAAAGTTGTTAACTCGTATCAATGAGCAGCGCCTGGTGCTGCTGCGGGCCATACCTCTCGCTATGCGCTGCGTTCGCGCAGAAAATGTGTGCGTGCGTGAGAGAGAGACAAGAAAGCAAGCAAGAGAGGAATATGTCAGTGTGTGTTTGAGAGAGAGGGATTTGTGTGTGTGTGTGTGTGTGTCTGAAAGAGGGTGGTTTCTGATGTGATGCCTTTTCAATTTTATTTTATTTGTATAGCTGAAAATCACAATTTTTTGTCTCAACGGGCTTCACATTGTAGATTTAAAAGAACAAAAACAAGAAAAAAGAAGAATGCATAATAAACACAAAACACAGCAAAAAGCTAAAAAATACTAGCTAAATAATTTTAACACATTCCTGTCCTTAGACTCTCCTTTACGGTGAGGAAAAACTTCTAAAAACCCATCAGAGAGGTAAAATAAGAAACCTCATCTAATGGTTGTGTAACAACAACAAACGTGTTGTGAGGGTAGTTTTACTGCAGGCTGAAAATAATCTGTCACAGACTGTCACAAATTTTATTAATATTCATCAAATGACTCATTCTGCAATTAATTACACCAGATTCGTAAGGAACAAAGCTAAAAGCACATGTTCATTTTCTGTTAACCATAAACTAACGTTATGATACAGAGAATATCATAACTGAAAAAGAATGTGTGGCTAAAGCAAATTCAATGTGGCTAATAAAAATTAAACTGGATTAGCCACAGTGGCTAATGATTTTTTATACTAGAGTGAGCCCAGCCAGGTACTCTGGTTTCCTCCCACAGCAACCCAATAGAAAACAAACTTAATGATCTAAATAAGAGTTTTAACCTTTTTTTTTCTCTAAAACTAAAAACAGAAAATGTTTTTGAACAGAAAGAGAATGATTTTTTCTGCAGTTTTCCATAAACATATAGAACTATGACGCCATCTTCTGGTAATTAGAGGAATAACACTCTTTAAAATATTAGAATTCAAGAAAGAAAAAGCTGAAAATAACATGAAATATAAAAAATAAACATTTGAAAAACATTTTACTAAATTTCTATGAAAGAAAAACACATAAAAAATTTCTGATGAATTTCAAACGTGCTTAAAAAATTCTTATTTTTACGGATTAAATTCTTTCTTGCAGAGAACAGAAACGATGTGAAACACCGCCCTCATCTGGTCAAAGAGGGGATAACACCGGCTCCCTGTGATTGGATAAAAAACTCAGACCCTTTGATTCTGAATCTTTTTTTTTTTTTTAATAATATTTATTCCCTCTTTTCTCAAAAAAATTAGATTTTTTTTTATTCCGTCATTCTTCTTTTGTTTTTAAATAAGCATCTGCTGCCATCTTGTGGAACTTTATAGTAATAGAACAGAGATTCTATTTTTGTGATTTTTTTTTTTTTATGTAATTTTAATTTTACGGAGATTTTTTTATGGACATGTCTCCTTCAATAAAATTATGCACATGTTTGAGTCTTGTTGCAAGAAACCATAAAAAACCTTCAGGATCTGGACCTCTAAGATCCTTATCCAGCCTCAGGAACATGGTCCAAACCTGTAGAGTCCAGGAGCAGTTCTGCAAAATTCTAGAGGACTTTTAAGGCCGGGTTACAAGAAAGCATCCTTCTCATCGTTTAGAGACAATGGAGTCTGGCACCTGGATATTTATCTGTTTGTGCAGCGTCGGCTGTGGCTGAATAGTCCGATGCGGGAGCTGCAGCTCTTACTACACTTGCTGCAGATGTGATTGGTAGTATGAGTCATGGGGGAGCAGTGTCAGTCTGACTTCTCTGCATTTTTCTGTCTTGAAGGTGGTGATGAGGGTGAAGAAGTAGAATCCAGACACAAAAACAGTTTTAACCAGTTTTCCTGCTGGAGAGATTATGTCACACAGCTGTCCGGAAAACGACTTGGGATCCTCCTGGGTGAGCTGGAAGATGCAGCCGAGGTGAGAGAAGCCTGGGCTTCCCGTTTGAGGCTGTTGCCCCCACGACCCGGCCCCGGATGAGCGGAAGATGTCAGAATGGAACGGTTCTAATAACTACAACTTACACCGCCTAGAGTTACTTTGTTCTCTGAATGACAATTAGATGTTTAGAGAGTTATTTTTAAAAAGAATTAAAAAAAAAAATAATCAAATCATTTAAAAAAAAAACAAAAACACATTAACTGTACATTTTAATAACTTTGGCTTCATAACAAAGAAAATGTTAAAGTTAAATTTCAAATCCAAAATGTCTAAAGCAGTATTTTTTCACTCTGAAACTTACAAAATCCCATTGAAATAATCACAAAAGTTATTTTAAAAACTGATCATTTTAGTTAAACATTTCCAAAACTTTCATTCAAATTTCTTACTTATAAAAACTTTTCAGATTAAAATCCTCTGCAGTTTAGTTGTTTTTTAATCTTGTTCTGAGATGAAAGTGCTGCTGGGTGTGTTTTACTCTCAGAAATATGACGTATACGTCACTAAAATACTGAAGTAAAAAATAAACTTAAAGATACAGTGATCCCATATTTACAAAAGTCCTTCACTGTGAGTCCGAGTCATGTCTCAGGTCACAGGAAAAGAGACTTGGTGACTTTAGATTTAGAGTCTCAGACTCCAGACGTCCACGTCTGTGTGATGGTGTTTCTGGTAACTCCTGTAGAAACATCAGGGTTCTCATGAAGAAAACAAACACAGAGCAGATAGATTATTGATCCATTTCTGATAAAAAAAACAGGAGGCATTAATGTGAAAATGATTTAAAGTGATGAATTAAATAATCTTACTCTTATATGGAGGTCACAGCAGGGATGATGGCTCATTATCTATAACTTGAAAAACAGAAAATAGAGGGAGTGAGTTTGTTGCCATGACAACATAGACATTACAAATGTTTTAGACAATAGATGGATGTGTTGGTAAGAAGATAAATATGAACCACATGAGCTGCTTGGACAAAATATTAAAGGATAAAATAGATTCACTGATTAAAAACTTTAAAACGAGAAATTATGTTTATCTTTTTGATGAAAAACTTCTCCTCATACCTGAACTTTACTTGATCTCTCAGTGCAGCCTTAAGCTTCTCCACTGCTTCATCTCCTAGGTTGTTGTTGTTTAGTTCCAGTTCCTTCAGATGAGAGGGGTTCGATGCTAGAGCTGAAGTCAGAATATCACATCCTGTTCCTGTGATCTCACACAGTGAAAGTCTGTAGAAAATCAGACACATGACAGAACTGATGAAAGAACTGTTCAGAAAATAAAACTGTTTTCCAGCAAATGTTCAGAGATTCTAAAGAATAAATGAGAAGATTTTTCTTTCTATTTTCTCAGAAACAATCAGTTCCTGGATCCACTTTTTAACTTTAAACGGTGACTTCTGCTCTAAAACAACTTGTAATGAAGCTGAATAACTGTGTCTGTTGCTGCTCTGATTCTTGAATTTCTCCCAGTAGAAAACATCATTTTCTAGTAGTTTTGATCCAAACTGTCTTTTTCTTCTCCAGCCAGTCAGCTGGAAGTGAGAACATGTTTAGTTTCTCTTCAGCTCCTTGTTTGCAGGACTTTACCTGTTTCTGTCACAGTTTTACATCCAACCCTGTTGGAACTAACAGATGAAACATTTGGACTCTGATTAGGAGATGCTTTACATGGAGCAGCCTTCTTTTAACAACATTTTAAAAGCTTTTATTAAACTCATTGATCCAAACAGACATGATGATGATTGTAGAATTTGATGAAATCTGACCTCAATCTTTCTAGTTTACAGGAAGAACTCCTCAGTCCATCACAGAGCTTCTCCACTCCTGAATCCATGAGGTTGTTCTCACTCAGGTCCAGTTCTGTCAGTCTGGATGTTTGAGAGCTGAGAACTGAAGACAGAGCTGAACAACTTCTCTCAGAGAGACCACAGTGACTCAGTCTGATGAGAAAAAATAAAACATTCTTATTATTTTTGTTCTTTTTTGCTTAAATGAAAAAAGTTTAAAAGTTTCTAGATTTTTTCTTCATGTTTAGTTTTTTTTAGCTTTAATTTATTTTACAGTTTGTAAAACATACATTTTGATAGAATTACATAAAGAGTACTGGTATAAGTAACATTTAAAATTGTAATGTTATTTGTTTCTTATGGTCTGTTTTATTCCATTTCAGTAGGTTCTGGTTACCATGGAAACCTTCTTGAGAATAATCCCAGCATGTTCAACTCAGCAAGCAGGAGTTTCAGTTCAGAACGTTCATATGAACACATTTTTACACAAAAACAGTGACATGTTTACTTTAAAATATTTATGATTTCATGTTAAAAACTTGCATTTATTCTTTAGAGTTCAGAGATTTAGTTTGAAATTTTAAAAGAAAAAAAAAGAGATATTTATTCAAGTCCTGTGTTTATACTTTTATGATATATTTTCTTCTGGTTTTTTACATCAGTCCCAGCTGGTTACCATGGTGATGGAGGAATGGAGATGGACTGGTAAATGGAGATATATGTGTATATTTATAATTAAAAAGATTAGTCCATTTATTTCCTTCATCATTTATAAACTGGTATTTTTATTTTCTAATAGTTTATCAGCTTTAATTCTCCATATTGGTGTGTATGTATACATTTATATTTTCATTCAAAACTCTGATAAAATTTTTTTTACATATTCTTGGATTTACAATGTTTGAAAAATGAGGTTTAAGATTTTAGTGAAGGAAAATTAAATAAGTTGTTCTGACAAAACCTTCAAACTTTAATGTTGTTTTAAAACAGAAAGAAAATCTTTATAGAATGTTTTTTTTTTTAATTACTCTGTTTTTTAAATTAAATAATTGATCAATTACTGAAATAATCAATAACTTCAGTCCTAAACAGATAAATATTCACCACATTCTGTCTGGGATTCAGATTTAAAAATCCACATGACTTCTTTTTTAACTTTCTGATAGAACTGAGTTTGAGTAAAAACTTCTGACACTAAATGATCCTCATTTCATCTGAACATAAAGGAGAATAATTATCAGGAAAAACTGCAGCAGTCTCCTCATACCTGAGCTTCTCTGGATCTCTCAGTACAGACACCAGCTTCTCCACTGCTTCATCTTCTAGGATGTTGTAGTATAGGTCCAGTTCCTTCAGATGAGAGGGGTTCGATGCCAGAGCTGAAGTCAGAAAATCACATCCTGTTCCTGTGATCCCACACCATGAAAGTCTGTAGAAAATCAGACACATGACAGAACTGATGAAAGAACTGTTCAGAAAATAAAACTGTTTTCCAGCAAATGTTCAGAGATTCTAAAGAATAAATGAGAAGATTTTTCTTTCTATTTTCTCAGAAACAATCAGTTCCTGGATCCACTTTTTAACTTTAAACGGTGACTTCTGCTCTAAAACAACTTGTAATGAAGCTGAATAACTGTGTCTGTTGCTGCTCTGATTCTTGAATTTCTCCCAGTAGAAAACATCATTTTCTAGTAGTTTTGATCCAAACTGTCTTTTTCTTCTCCAGCCAGTCAGCTGGAAGTGAGAACATGTTTAGTTTCTCTTCAGCTCCTTGTTTGCAGGACTTTACCTGTTTCTGTCACAGTTTTACATCCAACCCTGTTGGAACTAACAGATGAAACATTTGGACTCTGATTAGGAGATGCTTTACATGGAGCAGCCTTCTTTTAACAACATTTTAAAAGCTTTTATTAAACTCATTGATCCAAACAGACATGATGATGATTGTAGAATTTGATGAAATCTGACCTCAATCTTTTTAGTTTACAGGAAGAACTCCTCAGTCCATCACAGAGCTTCTCCACTCCTGAATCCATGAGGTTGTTCTTACTCAGGTCCAGTTCTGTCAGTCTGGATGTTTGAGAGCTGAGAACTGAAGACAGAGCTGAACAACTTCTCTCAGAGAGATCACAGAGACTCAGTCTGATGAGAAAAAATAAAACATTCTTATTATTTTTGTTCTTTTTTGCTTAAATTAAATAAGTTTAAAAGTTTCTAACTTTTTTTCTTCATGTTTAGTTTGTTTTTTAGCTTTAATTTTTTTACAGTTTGTAAAACATACATTTTGATAGAATTACATAAAGAGTACTGGTATAAGTAACATTTAAAATTGTAATGTTATTTGTTTCCTATGGTCTGTTTTATTCTATTTCAGTAGGTTCTGGTTACCATGGAAACCTTCTTGAGAATAATCCCAGCATGTTCAACTCAGCAAGCAGGAGTTTCAGTTCAGAACGTTCATATGAACACATTTTTACACAAAAACACTGACATGTTTACTTTAAAATATTTATGATTTCATGTTAAAAACTTGCATTTATTCTTTAGCGTTCAGAGATTTAGTTTGAAATTTTAAAAGAAAAAAAAAAGAGATATTTATTCAAGTCCTGTGTTTATACTTTTATGATATATTTTCTTCTGGTTTTTTACACCAGTCCCAGCTGGTTACCATGGTGATGGAGGAATGGAGATGGACTGGTAAATGGAGATATATGTGTATATTTATAATTAAAAAGATTAGTCCATTTATTTCCTTCATCATTTATAAACTGATATTTTTATTTTCTAATAGTTTATCAGCTTTGATTCTCCATATTGGTGTGTATGTATACATTTATATTTTTATTCAAAACTCTGATAAAAACATTTTACATGTTTTTAGATTTACAATGTTTAAAAAATGAGATTTAAGATTTTATTGAAAGAAAATTAAATGAATTGTTCTGACAAAACCCTTAACAAAATATAGGCTCATAAAACTTAAATTTTTTTGTTGTTTCAAAACAGAAAGAAATAATTTATAGATTTTTTATTTATAATACTCTGTTTTTTTAACTAAATAATTGATTAATTACTGAAATAATCAATAACTTCATTCCTAAACAGATAAATATTCACCACATTCTGTCTGGGATTCAGATTTAAAAATCCACATGACTTCTTTTTTAACTTTCTGATAGAACTGAGTTTGAGTAAAAACTTCTGACACTAAATGATCCTCATTTCATCTGAACATAAAGGAGAATAATTATCAGGAAAAACTGCAGCAGTCTCCTCATACCTGAGCTTCTCTGGATCTCTCAGTACAGACACCAGCTTCTCCCCTGCTTCATCTTCTAGGTTGTTGTCGTCTAGGTCCAGTTCCTTCAGATGAGAGGGGTTCGATGCCAGAGCTGAAGTCAGAAAATCACATCCTGTTCCTGTGATCTTACACCGTGAAAGTCTGTAGAAAATCAGACACATGACAGAACTGATGAAAGAACTGTTCAGAAAATAAAACTGTTTTCCAGCAAATGTTCAGAGATTCTAAAGAATAAATGAGAAGATTTTTCTTTCTATTTTCTCAGAAACAATCAGTTCCTGGATCCACTTTTTAACTTTAAACGGTGACTTCTGCACTAAAACAACTTGTAATGAAGCTGAATAACTGTGTCTGTTGCTGCTCTGATTCTTGAATTTCTCCCAGTAGAAAACATCATTTTCTAGTAGTTTTGATCCAAACTGTCTTTTTCTTCTCCAGCCAGTCAGCTGGAAGTGAGAACATGTTTAGTTTCTCTTCAGCTCCTTGTTTGCAGGACTTTACCTGTTTCTGTCACAGTTTTACATCCAACCCTGTTGGAACTAACAGATGAAACATTTGGACTCTGATTAGGAGATGCTTTACATGGAGCAGCCTTCTTTTAACAACATTTTAAAAGCTTTTATTAAACTCATTGATCCAAACAGACATGATGATGATTGTAGAATTTGATGAAATCTGACCTCAATCTTTCTAGTTTACAGGAAGAACTCCTCAGTCCATCACAGAGCTTCTTCACTCCTGAATCCATGAGGTTGTTCACACTCAGGTCCAGTTCTATCAGTCTGGATGTTTGAGAGCTGAGAACTGAAGACAGAGCTGCACAACTTCTCTTAGAGAGACCACAGTAACTCAGTCTGATGAGAAAAAAAATAAAACATTCTTATTATTTTTGTTCCTTTTTGCTTAAATTGAATAAGTTTCAATGTTTCTAGATTTTTTTTCTTTATGTTTAGTTATTTCTTTTAGCTTTAATTTTTTTACAGTTTGTAAAACATACATTTTGATAGAATTACATAAAGAGTACTGGTATAAGTAACATTTAAAATTGTAATGTTATTTGTTTCCTATGGTCTGTTTTATTCTATTTCAGTAGGTTCTGGTTACCATGGAAACCTTCTTGAGAATAATCCCAGCATGTTCAACTCAGCAAGCAGGAGTTTCAGTTCAGAACGTTCATATGAACATATTTTTACACAAAAACAGTGACATGTTTACTTTAAAAAAAAAATAATGATTATTTAATGTTTAAGAATATCATTTGTTCTTTAGAGTTCAGAGATTTAGTTTGAAATTAAAAAAAAAATAAATAAAAGATGTTTTTATAAAGTCCCGTTTTTTACTTTTATGATATAGTTTCCTTTAATTATTTACACCAGTCCCAGCTGGTTACCATGGTGATGGAGGAATGGAGATGGACTGGTAAATGGAGATATATGTGTATATTTATAATTAAAAAGATTAGTCCATTTATTTCCTTCATCATTTATAAACTGGTATTTTTATTTTCTAATTGTTTATCAGCTTTGATTCTCCATATGGGTGTGTATGTATACATTTATATTTTGATTCAAAACTCTGATAAAAACATTTTACATGTTCTTAGATTTACAATGTTTGAAAAATGAGGTTTAAGATTTTATTGAAAGAAAATTAATTAAATTGTTCTGACAAAATCCTAAAAAAAATTAGGTTCATCAAACTTAAAATTTAATGTTGTTTTAAAACAGAAAGAAAAACTTTTTAGAATGTTTTTTCAATTACTTTTTTTTTTTAATTAAAGAATTGATTAATTACTGAAATAATCAATAACCAGTCCTAAACAGATAAATATTCACCACATTCTGTCTGGGATTCAGATTTAAAAATCCACATGACTTCTTTTTTAACTTTCTGATAGAACTGAGTTTGAGTAAAAACTTCTGACACTAAATGATCCTCATTTCATCTGAACATAAAGGAGAATAATTATCAGGAAAAACTGCAGCAGTCTCCTCATACCTGAGCTTCTCTGGATCTCTCAGTACAGACACCAGCTTCTCCACTGCTTCATCTTCTAGGTTGTTGTAGTATAGGTCCAGTTCCTTCAGATGAGAGGGGTTCGATGCCAGAGCTGAAGTCAGAAAATCACATCCTGTTCCTGTGATCTTACACCATGAAAGTCTGCAGAAAATCAGACACATGACAGAACTGATGAAAGAACTGTTCAGAAAATAAAACTGTTTTCCAGCAAATGTTCAGAGATTCTAAAGAATAAATGAGAAGATTTTTCTTTCTATTTTCTCAGAAACAATCAGTTCCTGGATCCACTTTTTAACTTTAAACGGTGACTTCTGCTCTAAAACAACTTGTAATGAAGCTGAATAACTGTGTCTGTTGCTGCTCTGATTCTTGAATTTCTCCCAGTAGAAAACATCATTTTCTAGTAGTTTTGATCCAAACTGTCTTTTTCTTCTCCAGCCAGTCAGCTGGAAGTGAGAACATGTTTAGTTTCTCTTCAGCTCCTTGTTTGCAGGACTTTACCTGTTTCTGTCACAGTTTTACATCCAACCCTGTTGGAACTAACAGATGAAACATTTGGACTCTGATTAGGAGATGCTTTACATGGAGCAGCCTTCTTTTAACAACATTTTAAAAGCTTTTATTAAACTCATTGATCCAAACAGACATGATGATGATTGTAGAATTTGATGAAATCTGACCTCAATCTTTCTAGTTTACAGGAAGAACTCCTCAGTCCATCACAGAGCTTCTCCACTCCTGAATCCATGAGGTTGTTCTCACTCAGGTCCAGTTCTGTCAGTCTGGATGTTTGAGAGCTGAGAACTGAAGACAGAGCTGAACAACTTCTCTTAGAGAGACCACAGTGACTCAGTCTGATGAGAAAAAATATAAAACATTCTTATTATTTTTGTTCTTTTTTGCTTAAATGAAAAAAGTTTAAAAGTTTCTAGATTTTTTCTTCATGTTTAGTTTTTTTTAGCTTTAATTTATTTTACAGTTTGTAAAACATACATTTTGATAGAATTACATAAAGAGTACTGGTATAAGTAACATTTAAAATTGTAATGTTATTTGTTTCCTATGGTCTGTTTTATTCCATTTCAGTAGGTTCTGGTTACCATGGAAACCTTCTTGAGAATAATCCCAGCATGTTCAACTCAGCAAGCAGGAGTTTCAGTTCAGAACGTTCATATGAACACATTTTTACACAAAAACACTGACATGTTTACTTTAAAATATTTATGATTTTATGTTAAAAACTTGCATTTATTCTTTAGAGTTCAGAGATTTAGTTTGAAATTTTAATAAAAAAAAAAGAGATATTTATTCAAGTCCTGTGTTTATACTTTTATGATATATTTTCTTCTGTTTTTTTACACCAGTCCCAGCTGGTTACCATGGTGATGGAGGAATAGAGATGGACTGGTAAATGGAGATATATGTGTATATTTATAATTAAAAAGATTAGTCCATTTATTTCCTTCATCATTTATAAACTGGTATTTTTATTTTCTAATTGTTTATCAGCTTTAATTCTCCATATTGGTGTGTATGTATACATTTATAATTTCATTCAAAACTCTGATAAAAATTTTTTACATATTCTTGGATTTACAATGTTTGAAAAATGAGGTTTAAGATTTTAGTGAAGGAAAATTAAATAAGTTGTTCTGACAAAACCTTCAAACTTTAATGTTGTTTTAAAACAGAAAGAAAATCTTTATAGAATGTTTTTTTTTTTTTATTATTCTGTTTTTTAAATTAAATAATTGATCAATTACTGAAATAATCAATAACTTCAGTCCTAAACAGATAAATATTCACCACATTCTGTCTGGGATTCAGATTTAAAAATCCACATGACTTCTTTTTTTAACTTTCTGATAGAACTGAGTTTGAGTAAAAACTTCTGACACTAAATGATCCTCATTTCATCTGAACATAAAGGAGAATAATTATCAGGAAAAACTGCAGCAGTCTCCTCATACCTGAGCTTCTCTGGATCTCTCAGTACAGACACCAGCTTCTCCCCTGCTTCATCTCCTAGGTTGTTGTCGTCTAGGTCCAGTTCCTTCAGATGAGAGGGGTTCGATGCCAGAGCTGAAGTCAGAAAATCACATCCTGTTCCTGTGATCTCACACTCTGAAAGTCTGTAGAAAATCAGACACATGACAGAACTGATGAAAGAACTGTTCAGAAAATAAAACTGTTTTCCAGTAAATGTTCAGAGATTCTAAAGAATAAATGAGAAGATTTTTCTTTCTATTTTCTCAGAAACAATCAGTTCCTGGATCCACTTTTTAACTTTAAACGGTGACTTCTGCACTAAAACAACTTGTAATGAAGCTGAATAACTGTGTCTGTTGCTGCTCTGATTCTTGAATTTCTCCCAGAGGAAAACATCATTTTCTAGTAGATTTGATCCAAACTGTCTTTTTCTTCTCCAGCCAGTCAGCTGGAAGTGAGAACATGTTTAGTTTCTCTTCAGCTCCTTGTTTGCAGGACTTTACCTGTTTCTGTTACAGTTTTACATCCAACCCTGTTGGAACTAACAGATGAAACATTTGGACTCTGATTAGGAGATGCTTTACATGGAGCAGCCTTCTTTTAACAACATTTTAAAAGCTTTTATTAAACTCATTGATCCAAACAGACATGATGATGATTGTAGAATTTGATTAAATCTGACCTCAATCTTTCTAGTTTACAGGAAGAACTCCTCAGTCCATCACAGAGCTTCTCCACTCCTGAATCCATGAGGTTGTTCACACTCAGGTCCAGTTCTGTCAGTCTGGATGTTTGAGAGCTGAGAACTGAAGACAGAGCTGAACAACTTCTCTCAGAGAGACGACAGTAACTCAGTCTGATGAGAAAAAATATAAAACATTCTTATTATTTTTGTTCTTTTTTGCTTAAATGAAAAAAGTTTAAAAGTTTCTAGATTTTTTCTTCATGTTTAGTTTTTTTTAGCTTTAATTTATTTTACAGTTTGTAAAACATACATTTTGATAGAATTACATAAAGAGTACTGGTATAAGTAACATTTAAAATTGTAATGTTATTTGTTTCTTATGGTCTTTTTTATTCCATTTCAGTAGGTTCTGGTTACCATGGAAACCTTCTTGAGAATAATCCCAGCATGTTCAACTCAGCAAGCAGGAGTTTCAGTTCAGAACGTTCATATGAACACATTTTTACACAAAAACACTGACATGTTTACTTTAAAATATTTATGATTTCATTTTAAAAACTTGCATTTATTCTTTAGAGTTCAGAGATTTAGTTTGAAATTTTAATAAAAAAAAAAAAAGAGATATTTATTCAAGTCCTGTGTTTATACTTTTATGATATATTTTCTTCTGTTTTTTTACACCAGTCCCAGCTGGTTACCATGGTGATGGAGGAATGGAGATGGACTGGTAAATGGAGATATATGTGTATATTTATAATTAAAAAGATTAGTCCATTTATTTCCTTCATCATTTATAAACTGGTATTTTTATTTTCTAATTGTTTATCAGCTTTGATTCTCCATATGGGTGTGTATGTATACATTTATATTTTTATTCAAAACTCTGATAAAAACATACTACATGTTTTTAACATGTAAAATGATAACATTACCATGTTTTATTTTGAAATAACAAACAAATAAAATGTCAATTCTAATGTTGTTTTTTTTTTAAAAAACAAAACTTTATAGAATGTTTTTTGTTAATTACTTTGTTTTTTAAAGTAAAGAATTGATTTTTTATTGAAATAATCAATAACTTCAGTCCTAAACAGATAAATATTCACCACATTCTGTCTGGGATTCAGATTTAAAAATCCACATGACTTCTTTTTAACTTTCTGATAGAACTGAGTTTGAGTAAAAACTTCTGACACTAAATGATCCTCATTTCATCTGAACATAAAGGAGAATAATTATCAGGAAAAACTGCAGCAGTCTCCTCATACCTGAGCTTCTCTGGATCTCTCAGTACAGACACCAGCTTCTCCACTGCTTCATCTTCTAGGTTGTTGTAGTATAGGTCCAGTTCCTTCAGATGAGAGGGGTTTGATGCCAGAGCTGAAGTCAGAAAATCACATCCTGTTCCTGTGATCTTACACCATGAAAGTCTGTAGAAAATCAGACACATGACAGAACTGATGAAAGAACTGTTCAGAAAATAAAACTG
The DNA here is from genome assembly GCA_902685375.1 of Neostethus bicornis. Lineage (NCBI taxonomy): Eukaryota > Metazoa > Chordata > Actinopteri > Atheriniformes > Phallostethidae > Neostethus > Neostethus bicornis. The sequence goes on along the minus strand of LR738563.1, from coordinate 15,563,688 downwards.
TTTTCCAGCAAATGTTCAGAGATTCTAAAGAATAAATGAGAAGATTTTTCTTTCTATTTTCTCAGAAACAATCAGTTCCTGGATCCACTTTTTAACTTTAAACGGTGACTTCTGCTCTAAAACAACTTGTAATGAAGCTGAATAACTGTGTCTGTTGCTGCTCTGATTCTTGAATTTCTCCCAGTAGAAAACATCATTTTCTAGTAGTTTTGATCCAAACTGTCTTTTTCTTCTCCAGCCAGTCAGCTGGAAGTGAGAACATGTTTAGTTTCTCTTCAGCTCCTTGTTTGCAGGACTTTACCTGTTTCTGTTACAGTTTTACATCCAACCCTGTTGGAACTAACAGATGAAACATTTGGACTCTGATTAGGAGATGCTTTACATGGAGCAGCCTTCTTTTAACAACATTTTAAAAGCTTTTATTAAACTCATTGATCCAAACAGACATGATGATGATTGTAGAATTTGATGAAATCTGACCTCAATCTTTCTAGTTTACAGGAAGAACTCCTCAGTCCATCACAGAGCTTCTCCACTCCTGAATCCATGAGGTTGTTCTCACTCAGGTCCAGTTCTGTCAGTCTGGATGTTTGAGAGCTGAGAACTGAAGACAGAGCTGAACAACTTCTCTTAGAGAGACCACTGTGACTCAGTCTGATGAGAAAAAATATAAAACATTCTTATTATTTTTGTTCTTTTTTGCTTAAATGAAAAAAGTTTAAAAGTTTCTAGATTTTTTCTTCATGTTTAGTTTATTTTAGCTTTAATTTATTTTACAGTTTGTAAAACATACATTTTGATAGAATTACATAAAGAGTACTGGTATAAGTAACATTTAAAATTGTAATGTTATTTGTTTCCTATGGTCTGTTTTATTCCATTTCAGTAGGTTCTGGTTACCATGGAAACCTTCTTGAGAATAATCCCAGCATGTTCAACTCAGCAAGCAGGAGTTTCAGTTCAGAACGTTCATATGAACACATTTTTACACAAAAACACTGACATGTTTACTTTAAAATATTTATGATTTCATGTTAAAAACTTTTATTTATTCTTTAGAGTTCAGAGATTTAGTTTGAAATTTTAAAAGAAAAAAAAAGAGATGTTTATTCAAGTCCTGTGTTTATACTTTTATGATATATTTTCTTCTGGTTTTTTACATCAGTCCCAGCTGGTTACCATGGTGATGGAGGAATAGAGATGGACTGGTAAATGGAGATATATGTGTATATTTATAATTAAAAAGATTAGTCCATTTATTTCCTTCATCATTTATAAACTGGTATTTTTATTTTCTAATTGTTTATCAGCTTTAATTCTCCATATGGGTGTGTATGTATACATTTATATTTTTATTCAAAACTCTGATAAAATTTTTTTACATATTCTTGGATTTACAATGTTTGAAAAATGAGGTTTAAGATTTTAGTGAAGGAAAATTAAATAAGTTTTTCTGACAAAACCTTCAAACTTTAATGTTGTTTTAAAACAGAAAGAAAATCTTTATAGAATGTTTTTTTTTAATTACTCTGTTTTTTAAATTAAATAATTGATTAATTACTGAAATAATCAATAACTTCAGTCCTAAACAGATAAATATTTACCACATTCTGTCTGGGATTCAGATTTAAAAATCCTCATGACTTCTTTTTTAACTTTCTGATAGAACTGAGTTTGAGTAAAAACTTCTGACACTAAATGATCCTCATTTCATCTGAACATAAAGGAGAATAATTACCAGGAAAAACTGCAGCAGTCTCCTCATACCTGAGCTTCTCTGGATCTCTCAGTACAGACACCAGCTTCTCCCCTGCTTCATCTCCTAGTTTGTTGTTGTATAGGTCCAGTTCCTTCAGATGAGAGGGGTTCGATGCCAGAGCTGAAGTCAGAAAATCACATCCTGTTCCTGTGATCTCACACTCTGAAAGTCTGTAGAAAATCAGACACATGACAGAACTGATGAAAGAACTGTTCAGAAAATAAAACTGTTTTCCAGCAAATGTTCAGAGATTCTAAAGAATAAATGAGAAGATTTTTCTTTCTATTTTCTCAGAAACAATCAGTTCCTGGATCCACTTTTTAACTTTAAACGGTGACTTCTGCTCTAAAACAACTTGTAATGAAGCTGAATAACTGTGTCTGTTGCTGCTCTGATTCTTGAATTTCTCCCAGTAGAAAACATCATTTTCTAGTAGTTTTGATCCAAACTGTCTTTTTCTTCTCCAGCCAGTCAGCTGGAAGTGAGAACATGTTCAGTTTCTCTTCAGCTCCTTGTTTGCAGGACTTTACCTGTTTCTGTCACAGTTTTACATCCAACCCTGTTGGAACTAACAGATGAAACATTTGGACTCTGATTAGGAGATGCTTTACATGGAGCAGCCTTCTTTTAACAACATTTTAAAAGCTTTTATTAAACTCATTGATCCAAACAGACATGATGATGATTGTAGAATTTGATGAAATCTGACCTCAATCTTTCTAGTTTACAGGAAGAACTCCTCAGTCCATCACAGAGCTTCTCCACTCCTGAATCCATGAGGTTGTTCAGACTCAGGTCCAGATCTGTCAGTCTGGATGTTTGAGAGCTGAGAACTGAAGACAGAGCTGCACAACTTCTCTCAGCGAGACCACAGTGACTCAGTCTGATGAGAAAAAATAAATCATTCTTATTATTTTTGTTCTTTTTTGCTTAAATTAAATAAGTTTAAAAGTTTCTAACTTTTTTTCTTCATGTTTAGTTTGTTTTTTAGCTTTAATTTTTTTACAGTTTGTAAAACATACATTTTTATAGAATTACATAAAGAGTACTGGTATAAGTAACATTTAAAATTGTATTGTTATTTGTTTCCTATGGTCTGTTTTATTCTATTTCAGTAGGTTCTGGTTACCATGGAAACCTTCTTGAGAATAATCCCAGCATGTTCAACTCAGAAAGCAGGAGTTTCAGTTCAGAACGTTCATATGAACACATTTTTACACAAAAACAGAGACATGTTTACTTTAAAAAATTTATGGTTTTATGTTAAAAACTTGCATTTATTCTTTAGAGTTCAGAGATTTAGTTTGAAATTTTAAAAGAAAAAAAAAGAGATATTTATTCAAGTCCTGTGTTTATACTTTTATGATATATTTTCTTCTGGTTTTTACACCAGTCCCAGCTGGTTACCATGGTGATGGAGGAATGGAGATGGACTGGTAAATGGAGATATATGTGTATATTTATAATTAAAAAGATTAGTCCATTTATTTCCTTCATCATTTATAAACTGGTATTTTTATTTTCTAATTGTTTATCAGCTTTGATTCTCCATATGGGTGTGTATGTATACATTTATATTTTTATTCAAAACTCTGATAAAAACATTTTACATGTTTTTAGATTTACAATGTTTAAAAAATGAGATTTAAGATTTTATTGAAAGAAAATTAAATGAATTGTTCTGACAAAACCCTTAACAAAATATAGGCTCATAAAACTTAAATTTTTTTGTTGTTTCAAAACAGAAAGAAATAATTTATAGATTTTTTAGTTATAATACTCTGTTTTTTTAACTAAATAATTGATTAATTACTGAAATAATCAATAACTTCAGTCCTAAACAGATAAATATTCACCACATTCTGTCTGGGATTCAGATTTAAAAATCCACATGACTTCTTTTTTAACTTTCTGATAGAACTGAGTTTGAGTAAAAACTTCTGACACTAAATGATCCTCATTTCATCTGAACATAAAGAAGAATAATTATCAGGAAAAACTGCAGCAGTCTCCTCATACCTGAGCTTCTCTGGATCTCTCAGTACAGACACCAGCTTCTCCCCTGCTTCATCTCCTAGGTCGATGTTGTCTAGGTCCAGTTCCTTCAGATGAGAGGGGTTCGATGCCAGAGCTGAAGTCAGAAAATCACATCCTGTTCCTGTGATCTCACACCATGAAAGTCTGCAGAAAATCAGACACATGACAGAACTGATGAAAGAACTGTTCAGAAAATAAAACTGTTTTACAGCAAATGTTCAGAGATTCTAAAGAATAAATGAGAAGATTTTTCTTTCTATTTTCTCAGAAACAATCAGTTCCTGGATCCACTTTTTAACTTTAAACGGTGACTTCTGCTCTAAAACAACTTGTAATGAAGCTGAATAACTGTGTCTGTTGCTGCTCTGATTCTTGAATTTCTCCCAGTAGAAAACATCATTTTCTAGTAGATTTGATCCAAACTGTCTTTTTCTTCTCCAGCCAGTCAGCTGGAAGTGAGAACATGTTTAGTTTCTCTTCAGCTCCTTGTTTGCAGGACTTTACCTGTTTCTGTTACAGTTTTACATCCAACCCTGTTTGAACTAACAGATGAAACATTTGGACTCTGATTAGGAGATGCTTTACATGGAGCAGACTTCTTTTAACAACATTTTAAAAGCTTTTATTAAACTCATTGATCCAAACAGACATGATGATGATTGTAGAATTTGATGAAATCTGACCTCAATCTTTCTAGTTTACAGGAAGAACTCCTCAGTCCATCACAGAGCTTCTCCACTCCTGAATCCATGAGGTTGTTCAGACTCAGGTCCAGTTCTGTCAGTCTGGATGTTTGAGAGCTGAGAACTGAAGACAGAGCTGCACAACTTCTCTCAGAGAGATCACAGTGACTCAGTCTGATGAGAAAAAACAAAACATGTGATAGAAGGGAAAGATGACTTTGAACTGAATAAAATTGTACACCTATAGATAGGGATGGGATACCAATACTGTTTGGCACTGATACCCGATCAGCATTTGTTACCGGACTGAAAACTTTTAGTCCTATTGATGCTCTTTATGATATTGGCAGAGAGGCAGGACAAGGGAGCAAATTTAGCACGCATAATGTTTTTTCTAACTTGTCTCTAAAATTCGGTCCGTCTCCTCTGCTGCTCTGAAAATAGTGTGTGTCAGTGGGGGGGCAGAGAGCAGGTATTCTTTCACTGACAAATTACAAACAAACATGAGAATGGCAGAGCAGTGACGTGGCATAAAAAGATCAAACTGATGGTTAGATTTATTTTAAGTTAATTCAGACAGCACATGCTGCCTGAAAAGTAACAAAAAGATGCCGCAAAGATGGAAACACAGGCAATTTAAACAAACACCTCGTCAAAATGATCAATATTTAACAGGAAGCATGTACGATGTTTGAGGAGATCAAGATCGTTAAATTTATCGGTGTGTGCTGTGAACGTGTTGCACTCATTTTAGAAATCTATGCAATTTGTAAATTGTTTGCAAGCAATTCCATCTTCATTATCCCGTCACCATAACCTCTTACTAAAAATCTTTTCACTTGTCGTTGAATCGTTGCCATAATAATATACATAATAAAAGTTTTGTTCAATCAAAAATAAAACTGCTATCACAAAAAGGCAAATGTGGTGATTTAGCTTCAGAAAGATTGTGTTTAATGAATATATTTAAGTTGACAATAACAAAAGATCATCAGTTAAGTTTATTAATGTTTGGAGTCGAAGGCTTTTTGCACGTTTTTCTTGTTAATTGTACAGTTTATTTAATTTGTTATTATGTATCTAAATCCTTTTATTGATGTAAAGGAGGTTAAGTTAATGTTTTGTTTTAGTTGTTTCAAAATAAAAGATTTGGTTGCATCCATATAGTTTGTTTGTCTTCCTCTACTTGTTTTTACACTAAAACAAGTATTGATAATTGATATTGACTGCGGTGTAAGGAGTGCAGCAAACAAATTTCCCCGGTGAGGGATGAATAGAGTAATTCATTTTTTTTTTTTTTTTGATAAGCGGTATCAATAAGAGGGTATCGATAACCATCCGTACTTACAGAGCTTTTTTGGAGGCTTTGACCACTGGCAGCAGCCTCAGAAGAACTTCCTCTGAAGCGGAGTATTTCTTCAGGTCAAACACATCCAGATTTTCTTCTGATGACAGTAAGATGAAGGCCAGAGCAGACCACTGAGCAGGAGACAGATTTCCTGAGAGACTTCCTGATCTCAGAGACTGTTGGATCTCCTCCACCAGAGAACGATCGTTCAGTTCATTCAGACAGTGGAACAGGTTGATGCTTCTCTCTGCAGACAGATTCTCACTGATCTTCTTCTTGATGAACTGGACTGTTTCCTGATTGGTTTCTGATCTACTCTCTGTTTTTTTCAGGAGACCTCGAAGGTGTCCTTGATTGGTTGGAAGTGAAAGACCCAGCAAGAAACGAAGGACCAAGTCCAGATGTCCATTAGGACTCTGTAAGGCTTTGTCCACAGCTCTCTGGTAGAATTTTCTCTCGTTTGTTTTTATTCTGAATAACTTGGAAAGTTTAGACTTGATTCCTTTCTCTTCCATCAAGTTGACTCCAGTGTTGATGAAGGTCAGCTGGACATGAAGAGCAGCCAGAAACTCCTGAACACTCAGATGAACAAAGCTGAACATTTTTTCTTGGAAAGCGTTATTATTTTTAGACTGTGTGAACACTCCTGAGTATTTTGAGGCTCCATCGATGTCAACCCCACACATTTCCAGGTCTGTTTCAGAAAAGTTCAGGTTTCCTTTCAGCAGCTGATCAAAAGCCAGTTTGGCCAGACACTCAATCATCTTCTTGTTCTCTGAACTCCAGGGTGGATCTGTCTCTTTGCCTCCATCAAATTTAACCATCTTCTTTTTGGCCTGTGTCACAAGGAACTTGCTGTACATCTCAGTCAGGGTCCTGGGCAGCTCTCTTCCCTCACTAGTTTTCAGTTCACGTTCCAGAACTGTAGAAATGATCCAGCAGAAGACTGGGATGTGGCACATGATGTGGAGGATCTGTGATGTCTTAATGTGGGAGATGATCATGTTGGCCTGCTCCTCATCTCTGAATCTTTTCCTGAAGTACTCCTCTTTCTGAAGGTCATTGAACCCTCTGACCTCTGATACCATGTCAACACAGTAAGAAGGGATCTGATCGGCTGCTGCAGGACGTGTGGTGATCCAGATGAGTGCAGATGGAAGCAGTTTCCTTCTGAAGAGGCTTGTTAGCAGCACACCCACTGAAGTAGACTCTGTAGGGTCACTGAGAACTTTGTTGTAATCTAGAGAAAGTCGACATTCATCCAGACCGTCGAAGATTAAAACAACCTGCATCTTTTCAAAATCAGATATTTCTTTGATCTCATTATAAAAACGATAAATAAGTTCCATCAAGCTAAACTTCTCTTTCAGTACATTCAGCTCTCTGAAAGTGAATGGAAATATGAACTGGATGTCCTGGTTGCTTTTATCTTCAGCCCAGTCCAGAGTGAACTTCTGTGTTAGGACAGTTTTCCCAATGCCAGCCACGCCCTTTGTCATGACTGTTCTGATTGATTTGTTTTTACCATGTGGGTCTTTGAAGATGTCTTCCAGTCTAATTGTTGTCTCTGGTCTAACTGGTTCTCTGGAAGCTGCTGCAACCAGACTGATTTCATGTTCAGTCTTGTCTTCTGCAGTCCCTCCCTCTGTGATGTAGAGCTCTGTGTAGATGTCGTTCAGAAGGTTTGAGTTTCCTGCTTCAGCAATCCCCTCAAAGATACTCTGGAACTGTTCCTTTAGGTTTGACTTGTATTTCAGCAGACAACTCTGAAGAGAAACTGAAGCAAAAACAAAAAAAGTTTTTATTTTTAACAGAAAAGTTCATGAGAAATCTTAACAACACTGGCATGAAACATATGACTGTTCATCTTCATTTTAACTGTCTTAAAAGGGTGCTAAGCAATCTGTAATTGTTTTGTAAAGTGGAAGCCAGGTGTAATGTGAGCATGGCTGTTGAAGGTTGTGGTAAATCTGTGGAACATCATCTCTTTGGCAAAGAGAGCTTTCAACCTGGTGTCTGAGGTGAAGGATTTCCAACAACAAATTGCTGCTGCCAGTTTCTCTGAGAGGGGTTAGGCTTTTTTACTCTAAAGTTTTTCACAGTAAGCATCTTCAGGTTGATGGAGGTACATTTATTCCTTCTGGCATGGTGTTAGCATTTTGGAATTTACTCCTGGCAGACAAAGGGGATGCCCTTCATGGAGTTTTGAGGACGGGCCCTGAGTGTTGTTTGTGCAGAAACACCAAACAACAGGTCAAAGTAAACCCCCATTCACTTTGACAAAGTATGTCATACGACTCTTTAATCCTGCTGGGGATCTTTAATAACAAGGAATCCTGGAGGGTCATGACTGCAATAAATGGCCCCACTGATCTCAATGTAAGGAGTATACTGTTCTAAAACTTCTATGGTTATCATGGATTAACCAAATAAAATTTTTGTTCAGAAATTAGTGTCAACAGGCGCACCTGCCGCCTTCCGTTTGGACCTGGCAAGACCAAAGCTACTGTGAGTTTTTTGTTGAAAACACTTCACAGGGTCTACGACAAGATGCTGAGCTTCCGCAGTGCTTCCACCTTTGTCTAGGTGAACGAGCAGTATTGAGACTTAATTGAACTGAGCTCAATTAAAACTGAATTTAATTGAACTTAAACTGACCATCCTCTCTACCCACTTCTGGACAAACAGCAGAGCTCCTTCCCCAAGAGGCTCAGACCTCCCTGTACTGGAAATCTTTCATTCCCAATAACACTTTACAATAAGTCACAGAGTAACAGATAACTGGTTCATATAATTCACCACTGTATGCCACTTTACATCATTTACGTCACTCTTTATCTCCTCATGCACATTCAGTCCTGCTGGTATGTAGTTAGTTACATTATTCCGTCTATTTTATTATTGTACTATTTCTTTTATTTTTCATTATCGTTTTTGTATGTATACTGTCTATTTCTTTCTGTCGTGGTTACTGTGCTGCTGAAACACACAAATTTCTCACGTGTGGGATCAATAAAGTCATTCTGATTGTCTTTGTTTAATATATCTATTGTTTAGGGTGTCAACTGGTACTTTGGTCATACATCAAGCCTGTGCTTGTCATGTTGCTAATCTACAGATTTGTTAAACACTAACAATCAGAGATGAAATTAAACAGAAAGCTCTCAGGTTTTCATGGTCCAGAAGCAGTTGATAGCTATCAGTATGTTAATCAAAACGTAACGATGGTGCTGCTAACATCAACTCAGTATTTGTAGATCAGACTTGAGCATGTTTTGAAAACCTGATCAACCCTCCCAACTGGGAATTTAATGAGATGCTGATGTGATGACATGATGTTATTAGCCTCAGGATACAATAAACAACAATATCATGGGAGATATTCTGATCATATAAATATGTTTATAACACCAAACTATTTGTTGGATTTTGTTAATCCAAATTTAGTTTAGCCTGTTTAAACTCTATAATCCTCAGCTGATATTTTATCAAACGTATTATGCTCTGACCTTAAACACTATATATTTTATGGTATTTTTTAACATTCATGATTATATTAACAGAGGTACTGTATCTCTCCCAGAGTGTTCAACGGTACATTTGAGTCTGTTGTGAATCCAGACGGTAGCATTAATTCAAACCAGGTCACTTTTCTTCTTCACTAATGTAGCTAAACAGATAAGCACAACAAACTGTTATGTTTCCCTGTTTAAGGTTCTTTCCATATTAGTCCTAATGATCCTATTGAAATCCTCTCTCACAAACTCCCCTGGGTGCTGCTTATAGACATCTGAAGCTGTACGCACCACCCACCAAATGTTTAAGTAAAAGTGGATTGCTATTTAGTGATCCTAAATAACAAAGCAAATAACAATCTGCTGTCTCCTACTGACGGGGAGTGTTACATGGTTATTCTTTCATTTCATTTTTTACAACAAAATTATATAATTTTTACTGTTAGGTTTCTCAAAGTGCAAAAAATATTAAGCTGGACAAAACTGTATAATTTCTTCCTAAAGATCAGTAAGTCAATATTAAGAGAAAAAAATACACAACAACATGTTGCTAGAATTCCACAGTAATGTTCCACATTGAGGGTTAGTGGTGCTTATATTTTTTATTCTACTCTGCTACTTAAACCATCTTCATTCCCAGAGTAGTGCATGCGGGAAATGTCCAAATTGGCTAATCAGTGATGCAAATCATTTGTAGAAAGTATTTTCCAGTGATCCACCAGAGCTGACCAGGAACACTTACTTTCTGGTGAAAATTCATATTTTTATTCTGAAACTGAGAACTCTTTAAAGTAATTTTACTGTCACACTATTTTGTTGCTGCCACTTATTTATTTGGTTTTGTTTTAAAAATCTGTTTTTAAGTATTTGCAAACAACAATAATTTTTAAAAAAAATATATATTAGTATGATGTGATCCATAGACATGCATAGTAATGTAATTAAATTATTTACATGTCATGGATGCATAAAATGTAAATCAATCTAAAACATTTAGTAAAATATTTCCTAAAGTTATTCTATGTTTTATTCCATTCTTAACTTTATTTCATCAGAAAAAAGTGTTCATAAGGATCGTTTATTTTAAAGTTTCTCCACAACAATAACAGATCGGCTTCTTTGTTTCTAAGTAAAAAGACTGGTAAAATTTTTTTTTTTTAATTTCTGACTTACCTTTTTTAGAATGAATCTTCTCTAGAATCAAATCCACAACCTCCATTGCATGTTTAGAGGTGTACATCTGAACGATCAAATCCACCGTACGCGTTCTGTTTGCGTTCTCCAGCTTGCACTTTTTGATAGCTTCTCGTTCAAACAGTCCATCTGCTTTCTCAAGGTGCCAGCGGAAACGTTCAAAATCTTGCTCACCTAAATCTTCAAGTTTTCCCAGCATCTGCTCCTCCAAAGATTTTTTCATTTTTACCTGAAGAGATCCAAAAAAAACCCTTTCTCATCTCACAATCAGAATCATATAAATCAATTAAATGACTAGTTTAATTAAAGAGGAACGTTATATTTTTTCACAGTGACAGATCATAATGTTTATACAACTAAGGCTGATAATTGACCAAGTTGGTCGATGGTGATGGTCTCACAGGACTTGCTCCTGGTGATCTCAACTGGTTTCGAAACAAAAACGACCTTCATATTTGATCGTTCGACAGTTTTTACTCAGTAAGTCAATCGTTTTACAGTCAGCAACCCAAAATGTTAAAATTGGACCAAATTGGACCAAAAAACAAATCTGTCTGGATCCGCAAATAATTAAAAGCCTGATATAAACCTTATAATGGAGACGACACATGCTTTGTGTATCTGTATTAGTATAGAGTCAAAATAACTAAGTTGGCTATGAATATATTCAGTAGGTTTTCTTCGTCCCACTCCTTCTTGGATAATTAGAAATTTTGATTTGTCCTTTTTTATTGTATTATTATTATTATTATTATTATGTTGTATTAATGTGATATATAGAAGAATTTTTATGTTAAATTTATAAACATGTTACTGTCCAAGACAAATTAATGAATAAATAATAACTAAATAAAATAAAAAATACCTGAAGTGTTTCAGTGCCCATCTGCTCACACTCATGCTTCCCACCTGCGTACTGCTCTCCCTCTCCTGACACTTCCACAGGGTGGGACTAAACAGGAAGCGAGATGAAGCAGAAATGAAGAGTGAGAAATAGAAGTGAAACTTTATAAATGTAACTACATAAGAGGTTTTGATTTTATGCGATAGCTTTTAATTTGTACTTATTCTAACTGAAAAAAAACAGCATTTGTTGTTTTTGGGAAACATTTGATCGAAGACAGAGTATGAGTTTAGACGCTCCATCCTGGAGTCGTTCCTGATTGTCTGGAGATCTCAAAACTAAGTTCAGCCAAAAAAGTAAAAATTAAACTAAAGAAAATAGAAAAACTCATAGAAAAGCTGAAAACTTGCTTCCTTCAAATGAAACTTAGAATCCACTTTTTAACACTTAAAGTCCTGAGTATGTTTGGTCCACATTAAAATATATATTTTTGTTGTAAACAACAAATTGTTTGGATTTTTTTCTACACACATGTGCTTGTAACTCGTTTCTTTAAAGAAGTTTTGTGCAAAGTGAACTTTTTGGCATTTTTTTTACTGTTTAAACATCATTCCTTCAGTAAAATCATACCTGAAATGTTTCAGTGTACACCGTCTGCTCATCCTCAGTCTTTCCACTCAGGTATTGCTCTTTCTCTCCTGACTTGTCCATCGGGAGGGGCTAAACATTATCCAAGAAAAAAAAAAGAAATTCAGCGTTAGAACAGTTTTTTTAATTCACGTTTTTTTTCCCCTCATATAGATAACTCTAAAATGCAGCTCATCAAACATGTGGTTCAGATCCAGCTGCCTCTACTTCCATACCTGGCCAGCAGGTGATTCCATATGCTCATAAAATACTGGGAAATGAACCTTTGTTTTCTTCCAATTAAATTTATTCATGGTTTAAACTTCAATACAATTATTCACAAACATTTAATATCCTTAGAAACATCATAAAACACTATACAGTGATGGCCGAAAGTATTGGCACCCCTGCAATTCTGTCAGAAAAGGCCCAATTTCTCCCAAAAAATGAATGCAATCACAACTGCTCTGACATTAAAATGTTCATTTAATTTGTCTTCAATGAAAAATCACAAAAAGCAATTGTCAAAAAGCCAAATTGAATATATTTCTGCACCGAACATAAAAAAAGGGGGTGGACAAAAGTATTGGCACCCTTTGAAAGATCATGTGCTGCTTCTCTAATTTGAATAATTAACGGCACCTAGTACTCACCTTGGCACACAACAGGTGGTGGCAATAACTAAATCACACCAACAGCCAGTTAAAATGGATTGAAGTTGACTCAACCTCTGTCCTGTGCCACACACACACACCACAGTGAGCATGGAGAAAAGAAAGAAGACCAAAGAACTCTCTGAGGACTTGAAAAACAAAATTGTGAAGAAGCATGAGCAATGTCAAGGCTACAAGTCCATCTCCAAAGATCTTGAAGTTCCTGTGTCTACTGTACGCAGTGTCATCAAGAAGTTTAAAGAGCGTGGCACTGTGGCTAACCTCCCCAGATCCGGACGGAAAAGGAAAATCAATGACAGATTTCAGCGTAAGATTGTGCAGATGGTGGAAAAAAATCCTAGACTAACATCCAAACAAGTTCAGGCTGCCCTGCAGTCCGAGGGTACAACACTATCGACCCGTAATATCCGCCGACGTCTGAATGAAAAAGGACTCTATGGTAGAAGAACCAGGAAAACCCCATTTCTGACTCAGAGACACAAAAAAGCCAGGCTGGAGTTTGCCAAAACCTACCTGAGAAAGCCACAAACATTTTGGGAGAATGTTCTCTGGTCAGATGAGACAAAGGTAGAGCTTTTTTGGAAAGGGCATCAACACAGGCCTTCAAAGAGAAGAACACGGTCCCTACAGTCAAACATGGTGGAGGTTCCTTGATGTTTTGGGGTTGCTTTGCTGCCTCTGGCACTGGACTGCTTGACCGTGTGCATGGAATTATGAAGTCAGACGACTATCAACAGATTTTCAGCATAATGTAGGGCCCAGTGTGAGAAAGCTGGGTCTCTCTCAGAGGTTATGGGTCTTCCAGCAGGATAATGACCCTAAGCACACTTCAAAAACCACTAGAAAATGGTTTGAGAGAAAGCACTGGAGACTTCTAAAGTGGCCAGCAATGAGTCCAGACCTGAATCCCATAGAAAACCTGTGGAGAGAGCTCAAAATGGCAGTTTGGAAAAGGCACCCTTCAAATCTCAGGGACCTGGAGCAGTTTGCCAAAGAAGAATGGTCTAAAATTCCAGCAGAGCGTTGTAAGAAACTCACTGATGGTTACCGGAAGCGGTTGTTCGCAGTTATTTTGTCTAAAGGTTTTGCTACCAAGTATTAGGCTGAGGGTGCCAATACTTTTGTCCAGCCCATTTTTTTAGTTTTGTGTAAAATAATATTTGATTTGACTTCTTTTCATTCTCTTTTGTGTTTTTTCATTGCAAGAAAAATAAATGAAGATATTAATGCCAAAGCATTTGTGATTGCAATCATTTTCTGTAAGAAATTGAGTTTTATAGGACAAAATTGCAGGGGTGCCAATACTTTCGGCCATCACTGTAATAGTCACTTTTATTCTTTAGCAAATAGAAAATTATAAAGATGTTCCTCATAAACTAACTGAGAAATGTGCACTATGCACACCAGAGCTCTGGGGTTCACTCATTAGATGTTTTTATGTCCACTTGATGATCAAGTAAAAATTTTAAATTTAATTAAATTTTAATGACAAGTGTCCTAAATATTTCGAACACTGTCCGACTTTAGCAAACCTAAGTCAAATTAATGACCACAGGTTCTTACTTCGAGGACCAGGACCCCAACTGCTCAATTTGAGATTTAACCCCGAGTGTCTCACCATGAAAGTAGTCATTTACCCAGCCACGCCCCATCACGGTCAAAGGGTACACCACCCGAGGGAAGACTGCCTGCCAGTTGTAATACCACAATATGCCCCTGCCGCCCACCCCCTCAAACACACTCACACTGACAGTTTTACTGGTGTGGGGATGTTGGATGAGACTTTACAGTAACTATGGTTACAAGGTAATTGCTGTAAGTAACAAAAAACGGTTCTTCAGTCAGTCCATTCGACACTACATCTGTGGTATGAAGTTCTGATTGTCCCTCCCCACTGGGTTTTTGCTCTGAGCCAAAACTAAAACATCTGACAAAACTTAGAAACATGTAGGAAAATGTTTTAAATTCTATAGAATCTACAAGCAAAAATCAGTTTTAGGGATTAAAAAATAAAATGCAACAAAAAACTGTTAGAAAATAACTCCCACTGTCCCGTGGCACATGTGAAAGGTGCACTTTTACTTTTAACAGGAAAGGGGCTAAACCTCATCAATAGATGTGCCATTTTGTTTTTAACTTGTGTACAATAAGTTTAGTAAAATCCGATAATTTTCTGTCTTTTGCATGTTAATCCTACAACTCCCACCTGCCAGCGCTTCATCTGGAACACAGGAATATCTCCATATGGCAAACTGTGAGAAGACTGCACCTCTTTCTCTCTGTTTGAGGAACACCTCGCATGGTTCTAAAACAGCATGGATGATGGAAGCCACTGTGCTCATTGAATTTTCATAACAGCAGAAAATTTTCTGTATTCAACCCCAGCCTCGTGCCTCAAGAATATCTTATCACAGAGGACTACAGACAATTGTTTTGTTTTCATACTTGATTTGAGCTCTCACATGTACTGTCAATACAGACAGAAATATGTATCCTAATATTGACAGATGCTTGGCTTATCAGACTATACTGAATTTACCAAAGGTAAACTCCAATGAGCAGCAGACCCATCTCAAGAATGATCAGAGGAAACACTTTAGAGATTCATGGTAAACGTTCTGAATACTTATGAACATGGGATTTTTTTCAGGTTTTTTATTTTAATAAATTTGCCACAACTTTAAAAAATCTCTCATCGCCATTTTGAGGAAGTTTATGTACAATTTGGAGGAAAGAGTTTAATTTAATTTATTTTAGAATAAGGCTGTAGAATACAACAAAAAGTGGTGAACGTAAGGCACTGTAAATAATATCTGTTGGCCCTGCAAGTCAGAGTTCAACATGTCTGAAAGTAAAAGAAAAGGCAGCAGCCTGGCAGACAACATTTGAACATGTTACTAAACTCTGTTAGTTTACCCCAGGACAGCTCTGGCTACAACAGTAGCTTACCTATCTTCGGGCTGTGCACAATTGTTGGACATACCCAAATGCCATTGCTTAATACAGCAACATCTTTCGAGTCACATGCTTGTCCCATACATGAAAATAAAGCTTCGACCTTCTAGTTTCTGCAGATATGTACATGGAGAGTGTCAGAGCTTCAGAACCTATCCTACAGTAGTTCAAACATAAAAAACTTGTACATTTTTAACCTCATCTAATTTTGTTCATTTTCCAATGTCCCTAGCCAAGACATACCTAGTAGGCATAATTCCTTCCATATGTATGGTAATAATCTTGTTGACAACAACTGTGTAAAGTTTCGGATCTCTGGGTACAAGTGTTTTTGATTTATTGACCTTTTAGTGTAAAACTGTCCATTCGGAACAAGCTATCCAAATATGTGCCAAAATGAATGTTTGCAATTCTATCAACTTTTTAGTCATAAAAAAAAATGCATTTTAGTGTTTCTGTGACTTTAAATACCCCCCACAGTTTTGTTTTTTTTTTTTTTCATAATTTTTCAAATTTATATTTTCACATTTTTGGCAGCAATTATTAATTCATCCATAAAAACTAATACACAAGAAAAGTTTTTTTGGCATGAAAATATGCTCCAAAACGCCAGAAATACAGTTTGCCAAAAGAGAAGTTGAAAATAAATCACAATGCTATATGTTTCTCTCTCTGTTCTGTTTGGATCGTCATGTCACTCATGACGATCCAAGATGGCTGCGTGTTTTGGTCAGAAACTTGTCATTACGCATTTGAATAACAAGGTCTGCTATTGGTTTGGTTAAGAGTCCACTCCCTCATTAGAAAGCTGTTATCTTTTAGCTAGGCTATCTTTTCATGTCCATCATTTAGTATAAAGTGACGTCATTAGCCAGCTAGTATCTAACAAGCTAATGCTGCTGTTAGCTGAGTGAGGAGCGCTTGTTTCATTCAAAAGGATCTATCAAACAAATCCATGATCGGAAAATCTCGAGAACGGTCTCATTTTGTAGCTAACTTTGTGAGGAAATGAATCACATCAAGGACTAAGTCATAAACACAGTGTGGTGGTTGCTATTGAGATAGGAACGTGACTGCTATGTTGTTTCCTATGATTTATCACAGGAAAAATCTCAAGTTTTCTTGAGTATTTTTTCAAACTGGATCACTTTTGAGAAAATACAATTTCATATAGTTATTCTGTGGATTATTACGGACAAAATGAGACCAGTTACCGATCGATCGAACATGTCTGACCCAATTACAACTGGATCCCTGGTAAGAAATGCGCTCTACACTGTTTGATTTTTTGCGCATAATTAGTTATTTCTTTTTGAAACTAGTGAAAACATAAGGATGGATTTTATGATAATTTTTTTTGAAAGTCTAAGCTTTAAAATGAGGTATAACTTAGTGGAGTTAAATAAACAATAAGTGTTGATATGACTGCAGACATATTTAAAACACAAAAATGGCCCGGCGACGGGCCGGTGTGTGTAATGAGGTTATTATTACACAATCATGTCTTTAGTGTTTGAGTGCACGCCCTCTGTTCATGCTCAATCTGTCCGCTCAGGTCTTGCTCTTCCTCTCCTGAAACGTTCATGAGGCAAGACTAAATAAGAAGCGAGAGGATGGGTAAATTTTGTGTTGGAAATGGCAGTGAAGCTAAAAAGAACGTGAAGTTTTTTCTAATTCACGTTTTTTTTTTATACATCGCACATTACTTTAATTTTATTCTAAACACACACATCATTGTTTTGGCTAAACTGGACTTTTTGTCATACATTAAGCATCAAAGTAAAAATGAAAACACTGGCCTGAAAACATCCTTGTAACTCATTTCTTTTAAAAAGTTTTTATGCAAAAGAAACTTTTTGGTGTTTTTTTAGGAACTTTTTGGGTAAAAAAGGAACAATAACATTATACCTGAAGTGTTTGAGGGGACTCCATCTGCTCACACTCAGTCTGTCAACTCAGTTTCTGCTCTCCCTCTCCTGACGCGTCCTCGAGGCGGGACTAAACAGAAAACAAGAAGAAAGGAAAATCAGTGTTAGCTTTAAAATGAATATAATATTTCATATGATATCATATAAATATAATATTTAATATTAGTTTATTTTTAAAAGGAGACCATGTACAATTAAAACATACATGTTGCCATGTGATGAAGATTTAGTGATTGATTGGACTTCGTCTGACCCAGGTGGGTTCAAAGTTGAAAGATTTTGAACATGCTCTGGCTTTAGCACGCCTAAGGCAAATTAAAAAACAGGTTCTGGCTTCTAGGACCAGGAACCTAACTGCTCATTTTGAGATGAAACCCTGAGGGTTCCATCATAATGTCATAATCCCCTCTTCTGCAGCCAGAGGGAGCCATGGACATCTCTCGTCGATCTGATCAGGATCAGCCGGGGATGATTGCAGATTCCAAACAGCTGTGCACCCTGCCATCTTCTTAAGGGGAATCACCCCAGACTTCCATGTCGGGTCTTACAATCTCATCCAGCCAGGTCTCCCTGATTGCCTGACCAAGAACACATTCCTGCATTAACCATGCCATTGACACTTTGTTTATTGTTCCACAGAAATTATTGACTGCCAACTTCCAAATAAACTATGTTTTCTGTCTGCAACTGGGTCCTCCTCTTTCCACCTGCACTCCGCGTCATGACACATAAAGACAGACATTGAGGCTCTCTTCAAAGAGGCTTTGTACTAAAAAAAAACCTTCTGACAGTTTCTGCCATGTTTAAACGTCATTTCCACACTGAAGTAATACCTGAAGTGTTTCAGTACACACTGTCTGCTCATGCTCAATCTTTCCACTCAGAAACTGTTCTCCCTCTTCTGACATGTCCATGAGGCGGGGCTTATTCAGTCTTAGAAATGGAAGTTAACCTGAAAAGATTCAACCATAAAATGTTTTTTTTTTTTTTTTTTTTTCTAGTTCATGCTTTTTTTTTCCACACATAGAAAACTAAAATGCAGTTCATCAAATACATGGTTCCTATCCAGCTGCCTATAATTTGCACCCGTCCATTCGACCAGGTGCAGAAGAGGCTCCTGTAGAGAGACACCGAGTACCTGAACAGAAAGCCAAACGTACCTGGGAACGAACCCAGGACCCAAACTTGTTCTTAAAATCTCATTTTGGACCGGATGGGCTGAAAAAAAGGCCATTATTGTATTCTAAGACTGAGTACAAATACCTGGGAGTGACCATCGACAGCAGACTGAACTGGAGGAGCAACAGTACTGCTGTGTACAAGAAGACTTGCAGCCGACTTTACTTCCTAAGGAAGCTGAGGTCCTTCAATGTGTGCTGCAAGATGCTGGAGACTTTCTATCAGTCTGTGGTGGCCAGCACCTTGTTCTTCTCCGTCATCTGCTGGGGGAGCAGCATTGCAGCCAGTGACG
Organism: Neostethus bicornis; assembly: GCA_902685375.1. NCBI lineage: Eukaryota > Metazoa > Chordata > Actinopteri > Atheriniformes > Phallostethidae > Neostethus > Neostethus bicornis. Next base: position 15,544,653 of record LR738563.1, on the reverse strand, counting down.
CCAACAGACTTAATAAACTGATAAGCAAGGCTGGCTCTGTCATTGGCTGCCAACAGGACTCACTTGAAGCAGTGGTGGAGAGGAGGTCACTGAATAAACTTTTATCCATCATGGACAATCCTGACCATTCTCTCTACCCACTTCTGGACAAGCAGCGGAGCTCCTTCTCCAAGAGGCTCAGACAGCTCCGCTCAAAAACCGCCCGGTACCGGAAATCTTTTATTCCCAACACAATAACACTTTATAATAAATCACAGAATAACAAATAACTGGTTCATGCTCATGTAATTCATCACTGTTTGTCACTTTATGCTTCTTATGTCACTTTTTTTTTTACCTCCTTATGCACTTACAATCTGTATTGACCTCAATGTTTTGTCACATTATTCCTTCTATTTTATTTTTTTTAATATTTTATTTTTTTTATTTTCTTTCTTGTATATATACTGTCTATTTCTTTCTTGTTGCTGCTTTAACGCACAAATTTATGAAGTGTGGGATTAATAAAGTAAATCTAATCTAATCTAATTTACCACCAAAAACTCTGGAAAAAGTGGTGCTCAAGAGATGCTTGTTTAAAATGTTGTTTTTCTCTGACTTTGACTTAAAGTCATCTTAGGAGCATTAATATTGTTTCCAGTGTGGAATCAAACTTTGGGAAAAACAAAAAACAATGTACATAAAATATGATCATCTCATCCCTACATCAGATTAATACGTTTTTAAAACTAAATTATTTCCAGGTAGTCTCCTGCACACTATATTAAAAAAAACCCCAAAAAAAACCCACAAAAATATGTGCATCACTGTGAACAGATTAGAACTGTACAGTTAAAATTGAAAGTTTTTAGCTCCTTGACCTCTCAGCTAACACACAATGTAAATGCAACATGGCAGCCTGATTGTGTCTTTGTTGAGGTAAACATAACATTGTCTGTATGGTTTGGGAAAGTAACACGACAACACTTCAGTTACCCGATCATTCATAACGTTGTCTACATGTCTAAACTGTTGTTTGGCACAATGCACCATCGAGCATACACTGTAGCGTTAGTATCTGCGCGTTCTAGCCATGCGCTTTAATCTGAGGGATGGGTGAAATGAGATCTCACGAGATGGTGAGGTCTCACAGCCAAATGATTCAAAATGTGGTCCAGTAATGAGATCTCATAGTGCTACCATCTGCTGGTACTTTGCATACATTACAGCAGCACTCAAATTTTTTTCCAGACATTTAAACATTTTCTTGCAGTACAAAAGAAAAGAAAACAATATATATAAGGTCTGAAAAGGGCTTATGATGCCTGCCCCTAACTAATCCATACTATGTGTAATTGAGCTGCTGACTCTTTAACTACAACAAAAAAAATCTACATATACAGCAGTTTACATGAAATAAAAGTGTCCATCTTTAGAACTCTTTTTCTACGTATGATTTTATAATATTTTCTATTTCACTTTTTTTCACTTTTATAATATCTTTTGAACTGTCTAAATGTTTTACATCCTTTTAAATCTTGATCCAGGTTATTCCAAAGATTTACACCAATGAATGAAATACAATATTGTTTTACATTTGTTCTTACAGTCAACTTTTTAACACATTACATCCTCTGAAATTATACACAGTATCCCTGTTGTGAAAAAAGTTTTGAATTAAAATTCTGCTAAGCAGAATGATTGGACTGGACCTATGAGCCAATCATTCATCTGTTCCTTAGCTTGATGCATTCAGGGTTCATAAAAAAAAAAAAAAACTCTGACAAACAGTCGCGGCAGATGAAAACACTTAACGCTGACAAGAAACGTTCAAATTATCATATTTTGAGCATGTTTTACAAGAGGACAAAAAAATTGTACAAATACGATAATAATCATAGACCTGGCAACGCTGACTGAGACTTGCAGGTAATCATTCAGAGTGAAAATGCATAGCGCTTATCAGCGCTGGATGAGTGTGAACCACTCTGACGTCACACTCTCTAGATGAGATCTCATCACGGGATCGGCTTGTTCATAATGCATACTTCTGTTTGAGTCTTCATTGGGAACTTATGTTCTGTACAGATCTCAAGATCTCATTTCATTTTGCCCATCCCTAGGTTTTGACTCCCTCCTTTTGTAAAGGTTGGAGTCTCTGGTAACGCTGGTACACATGCATGTTGGACTCTTTCCTTTTTGCTGCTTCAATGGACGCCTGGTACAAATATGAATTGGAATCAGATACATTTATCTAATACAGTCAGTGAAGAGTGAATCAGTTTGAAAAGTAAAACATTTTGTAATGATGTTTATATATTATATATTTCCAGTGAAATGTTTATGGATGGCCGTGCTCAATACAGACTCTTTGTCCCCACGCCACGAAGATCTGAAATTCAATTTGGAATTGCGCTTGCCCCACTTCGGTCATGGGGAACAGAGCCCAATGAATCACTGCTTAACAGCCTCCTCCCATACACACACACACACACACACACACACACACACACACACACACACACACACACAAAGTTAGTGGCTAGGTAATTTACGTAAGAAACCGTCAGTACAACTGTAGTCTGATGAGAATGTGTTCCAACATGCACACCTTACTGGGTTTTGGCTCCGAGGCAGTAAACACTGAAACCCATGAAAACATTTAGAAACACGTAGCAACATCTTTAAATTCTTGTTGAATCTACCAAAAACATTCAGTTTTGAGGATTAAAATATCAAATACAGCAAAAAAATATGTCAGAAAATAAAAATAAAGCTAAAATCAGACTGAAGAGGATCATTTTTAGGATAAAAAGTTGAAATTTTTACAGAAAACAAGGAAACAGCTCAATGAACAACTTAATCAACGTTACAGTATAAAAACGTCTGTTTTTACTAGCATGTCTGATTTCCATTGTAATAAATAAAAGTAAAGTTTCTGTACTTACAGTGAAGAATGAAAGTTTCTGATCACAGTTTGTCTCTCCCACAGCAGACTTCGATCATAGAGAATAAACCTGAATAAAGGTGGGAAAAAAATGGTGACAGGAAGCTCCGCCCAGGACCTGATGTATCAATTCTAAGAAACTTATAAGGAGTGGCTTTTTTTTAACCCTGTCCTTTCTGGCATCATTACAAGCAGAATGATGGTCTGTGTATTATGTTTTGCTGGACAGATTTGCTCTGTGCTTACAGTGGCTTTTTATTAGACCTGATAAGAAAGACAGAGGAGGGAGAGAAAGAAAAAAGGAGAAAGATGAGGGGTGAGATGGGGGTAAAAAAAAGTGGATAAATGAGGCAATAGAGCTGCTAACTGCAATAATTTATAGTAACAATATTTAGCAACAAATCCAACCTACTGGATCATCTGGAAAATAGGGGAAAAAAACTAAAGTTTGAAGCGGAGATTAAATTAAAACACAAGCTTCTATAACTAATTACAAATGATGTAAAACACAAATAACTGTTGCTATGCGATGAACCAGCTTTGGGTTACCAGTTTGGGTCCCTTTACTGACTTTAAGGGGACAACACACCCAGCCAGCCAGGTGCAGAAGAGGCCCCTCTACAGGAGCCCCAGGAATCATGTTGTGTGGGCATCTTTGGAACCAGGACACACTGGGAGGCAGACGAACCCAACGGAACCAGGGAACCAATGGAACAAATGAGCCCGAAACCCAAAACTTTATTTTAGAATCTCATGGCTGAAAAAAAAGCCACTAATTTATTCTAACAGACTGTTTTACCACTAAAATCTTGGGAAAAGAGGGGGTTAAGAGATGCATTTGGAAAATGTTGCTTTATTTTGACACACTTGTGAGTTAAACTCATCTTCGGAGCATGAGTATTGCAGTGTAGAACCAGCTTTGGGGGGGCAGCGGGGCGAAAGGTGGGGAATCCAACGTACATAAAACCTAATCATGAAGTCACTGTGATGGGGTCCACCTCATCCCTACATCAGATAAAGTAGTTTTTAAAACTCTAATATCTCGTCTTACTCTCCTGAGCACTGCACCAAAAAACAAGATGTGCACAGATTATGAACCGTATGGTTAACATTTAGAGTTTTAGCTCCTTAGCAACGCTGTTTTGGGACAATTTTCACACTGATTTAAACACCAGAACTCTGGGGTTCACTCGTTAGACTTTCATTTTTTTGTGTACATGAAGATGCAATCAAGTAAATGAAGCAGTTCTATGGAGCATCGACTCAAGAGTGGAATAATTTGATGGAAACTTGAGTGTTTGATAAGACTTCATCTGACCCCATAGGGTTCAAAGTTGGACCTCAAGGGTCACAGTCCTGAAGATTTTCCACTTGTTCCAACAATAACACACCTGACAGGCAAATAATGACACCAGAGGGGTGACATGTTAGGCCGTGGCTTCCAGAACCAGGAACCCAACAGCACATTCTGAGCAGGAACCACAAATGTCCGACCATAATAGCAGTCATGTACCTAGCCATGCACCCCTTCGGTCATGGGGAACAGAGCCCAGTGGATCACTGCTTGCCAGCATCCCCCATACACACACACACACACACACACACACACACACACACACACACACACACACACACACACACACACACACACACACACACACACAGTTGTCATGATGGCTACGTAACTGACGCAAGCAGCAGAAACCATCAGTATAGCTGTAGTCCTCATGAGAATGCGTTCCAACATGCACACCTTACTGGGTTTTGGGTCCCCAGCCAGAAAATACTGAAACCCATGAAAAACATTTGGAAACACGTAGCAACATGTTTTAAAAATCTGTTGAATCTACTAAAAAATAGTGTTTTGTATTTTCCAAACGTCACTATTTGCGACAATTTTA